>OY728135.1:881508481-882758481 GCA_963277665.1 Viscum album | reverse complement strand
AGTGATGAGATACCCTTTTTAGATCTCATCAACTCTTTTTCTGAATTTTGAAGTGACGCTGTTAGGCTGTCGAATTATTGAAAGGGAACTTCGTAACCCAATTTTGATTATTTGGGATAAACATGTACACCTTGAATATGTCATTCTATGATTATGTGTGAATGTCCTCTGATTGTTACACACTTAATACCCTCTTATATTTTGTGTATTCAGTTTTCACACATAATTATGTAACTGATTTATCCTTAATCCAAGGATACCGTCATTGTATGGGACTTTTTCTCAATCTCTTTTCATTGAGGCATATTTTGTTTTATACACAACTTTCTTTTAGACGGTGTATAAACCCATTTTACTTTTACATTTATTCAAAAGGAATATTTTTTATACGAAGCATTTAATAAACAACAAAAGGGAATGTTTTTTGCATACGTATGCAGTGACAACGACTTCTTCACCGCCGTGACCATTATTTTAATTTCGGCTTCCTCTACAAGCCATACCATCTTTTTAAAAGAAAATTAAATACCATGTTTTACTTTTCTTTAATTTTTGTATTTAAAATGGTTTTCATAATTTTTTTATATCAATGTATTGAATTGATATTTTTTTATTGAAAGGTGTAAATGTTATGTTTCCTTTATGAATGATTTATGTGATAAGATTATGTTATGGTTCTTGGGTATTGTTATGAAGACGAGTGGTTCCATGATAAAAAAAGTGTGGGTGAGCCCGATATATCTCTCCAATTCATTGGGTAACGCAAAGGAGTGAAACGTTAAGGTTTCTCCGAAAAGATTTAGGGAATATACTGTGGTGGGTATTCCAAACGTAACCAAGAGGGTTACTCCCTATGTAAGAATGTTATGAATGCCTCATGTTACCTTTTATGTCTTATGTTTTCTATTATTTATTCATGATTTGATTAGGTATGTTAAAGTGCCTAGGATTTATGGGTAAAGAATGATTTCATTCTTATGTATATATGAACTCATGTTTCCTTTCCATATTTTTATAACCCTTACTGAGCTTTTTATGCTCATCCCATGTTTTTTTAAATGTTTTTCATAGGTCAAGGGAAAGGTACATGTTATGATGATAGTGTCATGGAAGTGTAAATAATGAATCCATTCTTTATTTTTAAATATGTTTCCGTTGATGGAAAGAAATGAATACCATCTTTTATGTAACCACTTTGTGTAAATGTAGAATGTAATGCATGTTTTATGATATAATTCTCTAAAACTCTAAACCTCAAAAATATCCTCAATGTGTAATCATGTAATAACTCAAGATTAGGTAAGGTTTAAGGATGGGGCCTTATAGAAATTTAATCATTGAAACCTTATTTTATTGATTAGAACAGCATTGTGATTTAGAAAATTTAATAATTGTTTTAAATAATTTTTAATTCTCAATGAATTTATTGTAATTAATATGTCATTATTGGTTCTACCATTTATTTTTTTTAATCTCGATTGATGATGGGCATATCTAATTAAGATCATATTGTCATTAAGATGAAAGAGAATTAATTAGTTATTTAATATAATCTTGTTTATCTTAAATAATAAAATAACGAATAATGAAATTAATGCTATCTATTTACTTTTGTATATTTGTTGCTTGTGTGACTATTCATGAGCTTCACCAAGACCTATTTATGTTGGAAAATTTATTTAATTAAATGTATTTGATGGTTTTTTAATTATTTAATATTATATTAAATGATGTCTCCTGAGTCATCCCTTCCTCTATTATTATATAGGACCTACGTGTCCACAAATATTTAAGTAATTTCCTTTAACCAATCCTTTGGTTTCCCTCACCAACATGTGGGTAATAAATATTTGTAATTAATAGAGGATCCCAAGGCACATGGGGACATTAAAAGAGAAAAACCAAAATGACGCCAACTAGGTGATACATAGGTGGGCATGTGGAATGATATAGCTCATGGAAAGCCTGGAATAAGGAGTTATTTTACCTAATTCATAGGTTGATTTAATGTCTTCCCATTAAACCAACCATTAGATAAGCTTGTGATTGGGTCATTTAAATAATTTTTTATTTTATATATAATGAATTTTAATTATATTTATTAATTCAAGACTGTGATCACATTAATCAATGAATAAATTTGAAAATATAGAATTAAAATCAAATTGATTATTAGAAACCGTTTTGTCTGAAAATGGTAAATTAATTAATTAAACATCCACTTTAATGATAATAATAAATATAATGGATAAAAGTAGATAAATAATTTATCCATAATAAAATAAAATCCCATTATCTATTATTAAGGTAGACTAATCCTTTAATTACTAGATTAGGAACAAAACACAATAAAACTATGTGTTTGGCCAACACTTATTGGAGAACATCTTTCATAAAAGGAATTATTATGAATGTTTTGGGTTGACTTAACCATTTTACATCAATAGAATTATCCCTTGTTGTACTTGGTGTAATTTGGAGGCAATTGTCGAGAAAATACAGGTTAATATTTCTGAATTGAGGAGTCAACTCAACAGATCAAGGAGCTGCAAACTCATAGTTATCAAAGACTTGCCTACCTAAATACCATCAAAATAGCTTGAACAACCCTTTTAGGGTTATGAGAAGGTGAGTATATATCCTTTACACTATAATCTTCTAGAAAATAGACATTCCAAGTTCAATTGTGAGGGCTATTAGGACTTGATAAATTAGTGGGAGATTTAGTTAATTAATTATTTCTTAAAAAATCTGTAATCAAGAAAAGTACTAATAATCTTATCTTTTAATTTTATAATAAAATAAAAATCTCACTATCCCTATGATCAATATTGGATAAAGTCAATCCCTTAACTAGATGTAACTTCTATGAGTGGGTTAGATGCTTTCAAGTTATTCTACGCTATTAATAGAAATCTTATGTGTTGGAATGAACAATGTCTGGTCTACCGACTCAAGATGGGACTAATGAAGAGTTTTTATTACAAAAAAATATGAATGATGTTATTAGTGTTTAATTTTTTTTGATTTCATTTATTTCTAGTGAACTTATGAAGTCCTACAAAAACATGGATGCATATATCATGCTTGAGAACCATCATGGACATTAATATGAGTGTGATAGAGAGGAAAAATTTGATATTTAAAAGGTTCTATTTTAGAGTAATCTTTAAGAGGGTTTCCCAACTAGTCCTCCTATAATAATTATCATTGGATACATTGTGATCCAAGAGATTATAGGGTTTAAAATCCCCAATGAACTGGGCACCGATCTCATTCTAGGATCACTCCCTCAAAGATTCTCCAGTTTTTTTTAGAAATTTTAAAATGAAAAACATTGAGTAGTCTTTAACAGGTCTACATATCTTCTTTCCCCAATTAGATAAAGATATTAAGTGTGAAAATCATTTTTTATTTATGGTGAACAAACAAAAAGGGAAAGAAAATAACTTTAAGACCAAAGCTTATTAAAGCCCTTTCACAAATAAGAAAACCATAGCAGATTCAAGGTAATATGGTTCTATCTGTTTCTCATGTGGAAACAGGGGACAATGGAAGAAAAAATGCACCCAGATAAAGAACGAAGGGGAAGCATTAGGGGTGTTTTTTATTGAGTAAAATTTATTTATTTATAAAAATTGGGTATTAAATACAGCTTGTGGTGCTCTCATAATTATTTAAATATAGGAACTAAGTAGATTCAGAAAAAGTGACTGAGGGGAAGTAGATATATGAGCAGCCAATATATATTAGCTTACTATTGTATCTATTAAGGACTACAACCTCACATTATTGAACAGAATGATATTCATTATAAATGGGTGTTTTTATGAGACTCGAGTTGCAAATAAAATTATTTTTTTCTCTAGAATAGATTAATATGGATTCATTTTCAAAGTTGGAAATAAATTTTGATGATTTTATAAAGATAACATTTTTATGGTAAGAAACATTTACATAAAATTATTTACATGTTGTATTATATGAATGAAGTAATGACCATTGATAACAAAGTTACTTCACATGACTCATACCACACCAAACATTAGCATCATTGGCTATGTCATATAAATAAAAAATTCTTGAACAATTACATAAAGATGGATATTTAGATTATTTCTAACTAAATACACTTGGGGTATGTCACACATGTTTACAAGGAAAAATGACCAATGCCCCATTTATGGGGAAAGGTGAAAGGGCTAAATAGATTCTTAAATTAGTTCATACCAATGTGTGTAAACCATTTCATATTTAAAAAGGGGTGGGTACTTGTACTTCAAAAAATATATAGATGATTTGTGTACATATGGATATATTTACTTAAGGATGTATAAGTTGGATTCTTTTGATAAATTCAAGGAGTAAAAGAATGAAGTTGAGAACTAGCTAGATATGAAGATTAATAAACATTGCTTAGAATGTGGTAGAGAATATCTTAATAATTAATTCATTGATTACTTACATGATTTTTGGATCCTATCCCAACTCACTCCCCCTTACATGCCTCAATGGAATGGTGTAAGAAAAATGTGGACCCACACCTTGTTGTACAATGTGAGATCAATGATGAATCATGAAACTATTCCATTATCCTTTTGTGGATATGAATTAAAAATAGTGGCACACATACTCAAAAATGTACCAACTAAATCGATAAATGTAATTCTATACAAATTTTCTAGTGGATGAAAAACCATGTTATCAAATTTACATGTGTTGGGAAACAAAGCGTTTGTAAAGGCCTCTTCAGGAAACATACTTGCTCCCTGAGTCAAAAAGTGTAACTTTATAGGATAGCTAAAGGAAATATGGGAATATTACCTATACGAATACTTACACAAAAGGGTATTAGTGGAAAGACACATGATATTCCTTGAGAGGGATAACATCTCCAAAATAGATAGTAGGAGTGAGATAAACTTCGACAAAGTCGATGATCAAAGAACACAAGAGTTGGTACATGATAAAATTCCACAAAGCCTCATGGAAGAAAAAACTATTACAAAGACACAATAACAATGTAGGATCACAATATATGTTAGATAAATAGAATGTTACAGTTTTATAGTTACTGAGGATGCTGACTCATTATTAGTTGATAATAATGGTCCTCTAACATACAATGAACCTCTGAGTGTCACATATGTTTCCAAGTGGAAAGAATCATGAATTATAGAATGGATTCCTGGTAACAAAACCGTATTTGGATTTTGGTAGATCCTCCAATGGATGTAAATCGTATTGGGTGAAAATGGGAATTCAAGAGAAACAAGACATGGAAGAAAAATTTAGTACCTATAAAGCATGAATGGTTGCAAAACGGATTAAACAAAATCAATGTATTGAATATGATAAAACCTTATCACCGGTTCAATGCTTACATCCATTATTATTTAACTTGATATTGTGTCTTACCTTGACTATGACATTTGGAAAATGGTTTTAATAACAACATTATTTAATGGGAAACCTTAAGAAGTTGTTTACATGATGCAACATGAAGTGTTTGTGACTCCAAAGTATTCCAATAAGATATACAAGTTACAAAAATTTATTTATGGATTAAAGAATGAATATAGGTCATTGAACATTAATTTTGATGAATCCATAATGGAATGTTTTTTATAAATAGTATATTTGATCCTTGTCTCTACAATCTTTTTAGTTGGAGGGGAGTCTTTTTCATAATTGTATATGTTGATCACATATTACTTGTTAAAAACAAAATATCAATCTTACGCTCTGTTAAGGCATCATTGCATAAATGTTTATCCATGATTGAATTGTGATAGGAATTATATATTATTGGGATTAAGATCTATCATAATAAATCCAAGAGTTTTTTTTGGCCTATGTCAAAGTAAATACATTGACAAGATACTGAAGAGATTCTATATAGAACAATCCAATAGGGGATTGTTTCCAGAATCACATTGCATTTATAATTCTAAGAAAATGTGTCCTTAAACCCATGAGATAATAAATAGAATGGCATGAATTCTATACGCATCCTTAATTTTTTCAGTCATGTATGTTATTCTATGTACTATGCAAGAATTTACTTATATATTAAGTGCGGTAGGTAAATATTATTCTGATCTAAGTGACCACCATTGGATTGAAATATGGAATATCCTTACGTATTTGAAGCATACTAAGGACATGTTCCTTTTTTATAGAGGAGATGAGAAACTAGTCATCATAGGATATTCATATGTTAGTTTCCAGACTGATAAAGATGACATGAATTCACAAATGGGATACATATTCACATTGAATAGACGTGATGTGAGCTTGAAGATCTCAAAGGATTTTATGGTCACAAATTATAGAGAAGAGTCTGAGTATATTGCAGATTCTATGGAAGAAAAAAATTATTCTGGATGCACAATGTCATCGAAGATCTTGATGTGGTACCTTGTAGTAAAGATCCAATCAGACATTATTGTGATAATACTTGAGCAGTGGTTCTTTCAAAAGAGAAAAAGTCACATTAGTGGATAAAGTACATAATTCGGAATTATCACCTCTTGATGGATTTTTCTGAGAGAGGTTAAGTTGCAGTGAGTAGTATTTTTATGGAACACAACAAGGTAAACCCCTTTACTAAAAAATTGACTAAACATAAACATGATTATCATGTGAGGTCTAGCAGATTGAATGTCTTAGGTAGTTTGGCTCTAGTTCATGTGGAATATTATTAGAGTTTGTGACCTATAACCAACTATTTGTACTTTGATTACAAGAATATTTTATGTGTTAAATATAAAATTAAACATCTTATTACATATTGATCATTGTTCTATATGAACATAATGTAATAATGTCCTAGAGTATTTTTTGCACTGACATGGTCGTAGTAGACCCCACTATGATGACATCCTTGAAGTGATATGAAAATATTATTAATAATTTCTGAAGTTGGATAACATATTGTGATGTGACACATAATATATAATCCATCTAGTACGAGTAATCGCATACACATGAGACTTATTCTCATGATGTTCACACTTGGTAATCTCTAAGACAAGTGATTATTATAACATACCCACCAGTAGGCATTATGCACATTTTGGTGTTATCAAATATTCCTTTCTCTGAGAAAGAATAATTGTCCTTGGACTTTAAGATTTTCATTAATTAATGTCACAACATTCACACATAGATTTGATGATGAAAACCATCATGCCATATATTGGATGGAAGTAGGGTGCGTCGAGTGCGTCACAAATGACATGTTATTAAGGGATATTTCATGAAAGGATTTGTCCTTTTAATATTTATAGAAGTTGATATCTCCGACCTTTGATTGAAATAGATCTTTCACCCTAACATCCATGTCCATGGTGTAATGATGAGTTTATTTCAGATAGTAAAAGAATGATGTATCAATCATATCAGTTGATGGCACCATCATGCAACCTACTTGATGAGATTATGTGAGAAAGAGATTATACTACATAGTGAGCATTCATATGTGGGTCGCATCATTGTGACTTTATGTTCTTTCTCTTGGGTTCCATGACCCATATATAGAGAGTAATCATGGACATTAGACAAGTACGCCTAATGCTAATGAGAAAGGATCCTAGAGGGTCACAAACTAAGTGTTTCTCGTGGTCTTAATTAAGTTTTATTTGAATTTAATTAATGAAATAATTATTTTTCAAATGATAAAGAATAATATTATTTATGTTATATTGATCACATAAATTAAATAAATATTTATTCATCATATTGTGAATAAAATATAATTATTTATATTTTGAATATTTAATAAATATTTATTTACTATTTTGTGAATGAAATATTTATTAATGTGAATAAAAATATCTCTCAAGTAGTTCAATAAATACAAGAGGAGTTCGAAAGGACCAAGACCGTTTATAGTGATAAAATAATTGTTTATGAGTTGTTAAATTTTATTTATCTATTTTTTTTATGCTAGCACAGTAAAACATAATAATCCTATTATTATTATGTGGTGTTATATTTCATTAATGGTAATAATTATATTAAATTGCTGTTATGAAATAAAATTTTGTAATCGAATCCCAGATCTATAAATACACGGATAAGCCTATGTGTAATTCATTTAAAACCAATTAAATGTTTGGGAATAGTGAATTTTAGCACACAATAAGTTCTCCGTAGACACCTCCCCTTCTATCCCTTTAAAAAATGAGGAACCTTGAAGATAATTTCATTAAGACTGAAGAACGAGTGATCCAGAATTAACAACGTAATACATTAGATTTTCCACGCTGGCACACAGAGAATGAGTGGCTTTGCTGAGAGACTATTGACACACGTGTGGATCAACGGAAGAGTGATTCTACCCCTAGATCCACATAAGTGTAATGATGGAAATCCAGAAGGTCCATTTCGAACGATCAACAATCAACAACGAAGAATCTTCCTGAGCCCAGGTATTCAATTCTTCAGATATTAAATCAATTAATTATATATTTGATGTGAACAATCCTCACTCTTGGTTTTGAGAAAAGATTATTGAATGAAATTTTAATATATCACCCACCATCACATTCTTCTGTTTCACCCAGAACTTATACTATAACTATAATTCAAACTGGAACTAAATGAATCTTCGGTTTAAAAGGGATAAATTTAGAATAGTTTTACTTGGGAATTATTACTGAGTTTTGATACTTACACCTATAATTCTATCTTTTTTTAGGTTCATGTGTAGTTTCCATCATGTATTGATCTATGTGGATCGATATCAGGTTTTGGGGATGAAGAGTGACCCATAGAGACACATATAGATTATGATAGTCATCAGGTTTGGTTTTATTTTTTGTTTTTGTTTTATTGTTCTAATCATTTATTTTATTTATGTTGGTATGTTCATTTATCTTTCTACTAATTCTATTTAATTATTATGGGTGAAATCATTCACACTGACTCTCCTTGATTCTTGTGCTTCTTGTTGCCACATTATGGGGATCAAAGACATTCATCTGAAATATTGCATGTCATATCGAATGATCGGTACGGGGTTGACCCGAGTTCGTTCATGAGAATCCCTATACCTTGTGCCCGCCATCCCACGTACTCCATCATCTTCCCATGATGCTGCTCTTCCCATTGACGTTTCTGCTCCTCCTTCTACTATTGGTCCTGATCCCATGCTCCCTATATAGGGTCTCTAGAACCAAATTCTGATCTCATAGATTTTCCTCAAACTCTGCAGAAGATGATGATGAATCTATATAATCTCCACTCAAACTGGATGATGACCACGTAGTAGTACCATAATAACTAGTATAAATTCAATGAGAACTGATACCAACCACTCAGGCTTTCTTGATAGCAAATTGAGTCGCCTACCTCTACAAGAAATTGCGTAATTGCGATGGGTTATTTGCTACGGGGAAGGGTCTTGTCGCAAAAAGCCCATCGGGAGGGACTATTTGTGATGAGGATAGCTATCTCATCCTAAATACCATTCGGTGGGTTTTTAGTATTTCCACCATGTACCGCCGTAAATACCCTTCGATGGATTTTAGTATTTGCGACGTGTCCTCTCACAAATACCTTTTTAACCATCGCTCGTCAATAATACGAGGGTTAGTATTTGCGATGGAACCCATCACAAATAATATTATTTATGACTGGAATCCCATTGCAAATAACCCCATCCTCAATAATCTAACCAATATATACCCCCCATTTTTATTTCCATTTCATAAATCTCTCAACTCCTCTCTCCTTCTCTACTCTCGTATTTCCCTCTTATTTTTTTTCAAAGTTTAAGATTTTACATTGGAGCGATTTTCATGCCTTGCATCGTACACAAGATTCTGTTTTAAGGAATTTATCTATTTCTTTTATTTTTTAGTTAATTCATTTAATTTTATATTAGTTGTAATTATTATAAATTTACGATAATTAAGTAAAACTAGAATTAGATAGTTTTAATTTGATTATCTAATTTTACAAATATGTTGTTTCATTAGTAATAAATTGTAATAATTAGCGGTAAATAGTAATAATCGGCGCTAATTAGTAATAAATAGTAATAAACCGTAATAGATTGTAATAATTACTATTAATTAGCAGTAATTAGTAATAAATAGTTATAATTATCAATAAATACGTGTAATTAGTAATAAATAGTAATAAATACTACTAAATATCAATAAATAGTAATAATTAGTAATAAACCAAAATCAATAGGATTAATTAGTAATAAATATGAATTATTAGTAATAAATATGTATAAATAGAAATAATTAGTAATAATTATTAATAATGAGTAATAATTGTTAATAAATATGAATAAATAGTAAGAAATAGTAATAAATATTAATAAACAAGAAAAAATATAAATAATTAGTAATAATTAGAAATAAATACTATTAAATAGTAATAATTTGAAAAGTTCGCAATAATTAGTAATAATTAGGAATAGTTAGTAATAAATTGTAATAAATAGAAATAAATAGTTAAAATAGTAATAATTTGTAATAATTAATAATAAATATTAATAATTAGTAATAATTAGTAATAGATAGGAATAAATATGAATAATTAATAATAATTAGTAATATTTCTTAATAAATAATAATAAATAGGAACAATTTTTAATAATTAGTAATAAATAGAAATACAAAAGAAATAAATATTAATAATTATTAATAAATAGTACTAAATATGAACAAATAGTAACAAATAGTATTAAATATGAATAAATGGAAATAAATGGAAATAATTAGTAATAATTAGTAATAAATTGGAATGAGTAGTAATAAATAGTAATAATTATTAATAACTAGTAAAAAATTGTATTACATAGCAATAGATAGTAGTGATTAGTAATAAATAGTAATAATTAATAATAATTAGTAATAATTAGTAATAATGAGAAAAAAAATTATGAATTATTAAAAATATTTTGGAATATTTTGGAATTACTAGTAATAATTAGTATAAAATAGTAATAAATAGTAATAAATATTAATAAATAGTAATAAATAGTAAAAATAGAAATAATTAGGAATAAATAGTAATAATAAGTAATAAATAGCAATAAATAGGAAATTTGTAATAATTATTAATAAATAGTAGTATTTATAAATAAATAGGTATAAATAAAAGTAATTAGTAATAAATAGTAATAATTATTAATAAGCTTTAATAAATAAGAATAAATAAAAATAAATAAAAATAAATAAAAATAAATATAATAAAATAGGAATAAATATTAAAAAAATGAGATTAGATATGAATAACTAGGAATAAATAGTAATAAATAGTAGTAACTAGTAACATTTTTTAATAAATTGCAATAGCTAGTAGTCAATAGTAATGAATAGTAATAAATAATAATAAAAAGTAATAAACAGTGATAAATGTTAAAAATAGTAAAAAATAGTAAGAAATAGTAATAATTAAGAATAATTTGGAATAATTTGAATAATTTTGAATAATATGGAATATTTAGAAATAATTATTAATAAGAAATGATAAATAGTGATAAATAGTGATAAATAGTGATAAATAATAATAAATTGGAGTAAATAATAATAACTAGCAATAATTAGTAATTATTAGAAATAAATAAGAATAAATAAGAATAAGTAGGAGTAAATAAGAATAAATAGGAATAAATAGGAATAAATATAAATAAATAAGAATAAATACGAATAAATAGAAATAAATAATAATAAATTGGAATAAATAAAAATAAATATGAATAAATATGAATAAATAGGAATAAATAGGAATAAATGGTAATATATAGGAACAATTAGTAATAATTAGTAATTAATAGGAATAATTAAGAATGTTTTGTAAGAATTATTAATAATTAGCAATAATTAGTAATAATTAGTAATAATTAGAAATAATTAAGATTAATTAGGATTAATTTGAAATAATTAAGATCATGTAGAAATAATTGAGAAAAAATAGGAAAAAATAGGAAAAAATAGGAATAAATAAAAAAAATGTATAAACAGTAATAATTAAGTATAATTAGGAATAAATGCAAATAAATTGGAAGAAATTGAAATAAATATGAATTAATAGGAATAAATTGGAATAAATTGGAATAAATTGATATAAATTGATATAAATAGTAAATAATCTAAATAACTAGAAATAAATAGTAATAAATTGGAAAAATTAGTAATAAAGTGAAATAATTAGCGGTAAATAGCGGAAAATAGCAGAAAATAACGATAAATAGAGGTAGATAGCTGTAAATAACAATAATTTCCAGTAATTAACAATAATTAGTGGTAATTAATGGTAATTATTTGTAATTAGAAGTAATTAGTTGTAATTTGAAATAATTAACAAAATTTCCCCCATCTGTTGGATTGTGTTTTTCTTATATCAAATTATTCATAAAAAACAAATTATTTTATATTTTTTAGAGAAATATGGAACAAGGAAGTCGACAACAATCATTATTAGATGATCGTACTTTGTTAAATTAGTGTAGGAATAAAAAATATTCTATTATAAATCTTATATATATTGAGGGTGTTGAAAATTTCTTATCATTTGCAACATCAAAAGCCGAATTTTTTTTTCAGAGGGAAAAATATGTTTATATGTAAAAAATGTTGTATGAGGACATTTCAAAATGTTCAAAATGTTGGTGGTCCTCTATTATGTTTTGGTTTTTAGAAAGATAATGTTTTTTGGAATTAACATGGTGAATGTAGTTCTAGAGAATATACTAATAATTTGGTTCTAGATTCCTCATGGTTTCAAAATTCAGTACATGATTTCACAGGTATGTATTTTCAACAAACTGAAACTCAAGATTATATTGATTTTAATCCTAAGTTAGAACTATCTCATTTTTTTTTATGTTTTTGAGGTTCACTGAGGATGCCTTATATCTTGGTATCAAGATAAGAAAATATGCAGTGGTTAAAATTTATGTCTGTTAAATCAAATAATGGGACATCATATAGATTTTTTGATAAGTTACTCTCTTTGGTTAAAACACTCTTTCCTGAAAAAAAGTGGTGCCAAAAACTTTCTATAAGAGAATGTGGTTGGTTCATATTCTGGGTCTTAGTTATTAGAAGATTCATGCATGTTCCAATGATTTCATGTTATATTATAGTGAAAATGAGTCATTCGATGGTTGTAAAATATGTGGAAAATCAAAGTATTAAGAGGAAAAAATTAGGGAATTCTAGAATGATTCTTGTAAAATAGTTGAGTTATTTACCATTTACACATAGATCACATCATTTATTTATGTCTAAGAAAACAACATCATTGATTTCATGGAACAAAACCAATATTTCAACAAGTAAAATGTTAAATCATCCCTCTGATGGTGATTTATGGAAACATTTTCACTAATTACATCCTTATTTTTCGTCAAAATCCAAAAAATGTGCGATTTTGTGTTTATACTATGGATTTTTATACATTAGGTTGTCACGATAGCCAATATTCTTGCTGGAATGTCTTTAAAACACCGTACAATATACCTCCTTGGATGTTGATGAAGGATCTATATATCTTTTTTTACCTTATTAACTCTATGAAATCTAAAAATTATTATTGATTTTTATTTGAAACCATTGATTGAAGAGTTGAATGTTTTGTGGAGGTTGTGAAACAAAATTTCCCACTAATAGCATCATGGATGTGTAAAATTTGTGATTATTAAGCATATAGAATGTTATCTGGATAAATTACACATGGTCTAAAATCATGTACGTATTGTATGAGATAAATAGAAGAATGTATGATCATCACTGGAAGAAAACTTTGTTTGTTTTTACTTTCATCACAGATTCCTTCAAACCGATCATACTTTTTGGAGGAACAAATATCATTATAAAAATCACATAATTGAAAGAGATGAACATACAAAAATGATATCAGGTATGGATTTAAAATCATTTTTTTCTTCAATACCTACTATTACTTTTGGACCAACAATAAAACCACAAAAAATTGATGGCTTTGGGAATGGACACAATTGGATAAAATGAATCATTTTTTGGGATTTTCCTTATTGGTCTGAATTAACGGTCTGTCACATGTTGGATTTTATTCATATTGAAAATAATTGTTTTGATAATATATTTTATACAGTTTGGGATACACAAGGTAATAACAAAGATAATGTAAATAAATTATTAGATCTTGCCGAAATTTGTAGGTGACCAGAACTTGAATAGGTTGAAAATGTCAGATCATAGAAGATAATAAAGCCCAAAGAAACCTATAATTTTTTTGAAGAAAATAATTTATTATTTTGTTAGTGGATTATATATTTGAGACTTCTAAATGGTTATGTTTCAAATTTGGGTAGATGTGTCATAAATGGTCTTATTACAAGATTCAAAGGTCATGGATGTCATGTTATAATAGAAATACTTCTGTCGATTGAATTAAGTGCTTTGTTGAATTATATGATTTGGAATGTGCTTGTAGACATATCATATTTTTTTAAAGACATTTGTGCAGTGAGATCTGACTACGATGCACTAATAAGACTGTAAGAAGAAGTTGTTTTAATTTTATGTAATCTAGAAAAAATACCTCCACTAGATTTCATTGACTTAATAGAACATTTGATATTAAATTCTATGCATGATGAAAATTATGGAGGTTTGGTATAGCTCTGATGGTTATACCCATTCAATAGATTCTTGTAGAAATTAAATAAAAAAATGTGTAACAATGGATCAGTTGAAGGATTAATTAGAGATGCAAATTTATAGGTGGAAATATCATTATTTTCTCACATTATTTTTAATCTGAATATCCTCCAAAAAAAGCATTGGCGTTTACGAGGAAAACATTTATGATGAAATAAACACTCAATTATCAGTTTTTAATCTATCATAACTTGGTTTTAGTAGAGTTTTGGAACGATGAATTTTAGATGCTGAACATCACAGTGCTCATAAATTTGTTCTGCTCAACTGTGAAAAACCGACACTATTTTTTCCATGAGTACTCCTATAACTTATTCTAAAATATTTTTTAAAATAAATTAATATTATTTTGGTCATTGTTTATATGTTAATCATATTATGAAAAAACTTCTACAAATTACAGTAGTTTCTCTTTATGAAAGTAGAAAAATATTTTCTCCTACTGGTTTTCGAAAACTAGTAACATATATTATTTATGTATTAACATATAAAATCGATTTATTACTTGTTATATTGGTAATTGTTTTTCAAATTCATAGGTATTTCAACATGTTGTTAACATTGGTAATCAATTGTGTGTATTGAGGAACCCACTATCCAATATGGTTAAATATTATAATCTATATGTGGTGAATGGTTCTCGATTTCATACATGTGCATATAAGGAATAAATAATAATTAATAGTGGTGTTTTATTATAAGGATCTCATAATAGAATAATTGATGTTTAATTTTTGGGCTTACTGGATGAAATTATTGAGCTCTGTTATCTGGGAAAAATTTATATAATGATGTTTAAATGCATGTGGTTGGATATTGAGATAGGGTCAAGTGATCTTAAATGCCATGAAATCATTGATATTAAATATAAAAGTATTATTTTTTTAAATGATCCATTTTTATTAGCTCATCAGGGATATAAAATGTACAATGCAATATAATCTGTTACTACTAGAGAGATGGGTGATAGGTGGAGCATAATAAGAATGAAATTTAGAGAAAATATGTTTATTCAATGTGAATATGGTTCCACTAAAGTGAAAGGAATTGTAATTTTTCAAGTGATTACTCCAAATACATCTTTTAGAAGACGAGACCCAAAAATTGATGATGAAACCATGCAGTTTGGTTTCAATGGTGATGATGATGTTATTGATGTTACAAATGATTTTTAAATGAAAATATTTGATGAAACTAAAACTCCTATGAAAATAAATCACACTAAGGATGAATATGAAGACATTGTTATATAAAAAGATGAGGCTGGAGATAATGATTGACACAGTTAAATGTTCGTAATAATCATATAATATATATATATATATGTTGTTTTCATGTATTTTCTAAAAATAACCATTTCATATTTCATATAGTCTCAGTCCTTTTTCGTGAGTTTGAGGATGGTGGTCTACCTAATAATGAGAATGATGTTGGATCATCTCACCCTTAGACTACTAGTGGTGTAGTGAGGACTCGAAGTGGTTGTGGTCTTACCAAATTGATGATTCCTATAATTATCCATAAGCGACATCCATGTCTTGGCTTCGATCCATCCATTCATAGGTATCTTTACTCATGTATTTTAGTTAGTTTTCATTAATTATCATTAAATTTTTTATATACTAATTTTTTGATTATTTGTTTGTTTTTTCCATACCTTTACTCATATAGCTATTGGAAAACAGAGTGATAAATTGAGAATTTATTTTTCTGGAGGATGGGTTACATGGGATTAGATTCCCATTGATGTTCAACATCGCATGTTTGATTATTGGCTGGTACGTAATTAAATAATATTTGTATTTTAAATTTAATTAATTAATAACTTTATAATATTAAATTTTATGGTTTATGGTACCCCATTCGTGAGAGAATGTATGACTCTATCTGATAGGATTGGGAGGGTTTTATGTGCAATCATTGTTATCAGTTTTTGAACAATTTGAGGTGGATAACATTGAGGAAAGCAGGAGTCACATAGTTTGATGAGTCTTTCAAAGAACCACTGAACTGATTATGTTTCATCTTAGTTTTGGATTGATTACGTTCACACTAGATAGGTTGTTATTTTTATGGGATATCATTTGTATATTTAAAAAACCGGGGATGACAAGATGTGACACATCTAGTAGGTAATTGTACATTCAGTACACATAGGGAACTTATGAAAACTATATTTTTTAATTAATTTATTTAACATTAACTGTAAAATATTTATTTTATATTCATATAGGTAGTAGATCAGCCCAATATTATAGAGTTTTATATTTCTAGGAGAATGTATAGTGATCTTGTCACTAGAAAGATTATAGGTGATAACCAATTTTAAATTGTGGTCAATATAATATCTTTTTCAGTTTTTAAATTCACTACAAATAATATTATAGCTATTGTAATTTTAAATTGAAATTTAACAAGTCATATGAGGATGCAATATATTAGAAATAAATTGAGATTTAGGCTGGGGCTGAGGATCATACCAATTCATCAAGATTTGATGAGGCATCATTGATGTAGGTGACCTAGTATGCCTTCAAGAAATGATGAGTTGTTGGTATCAACTATCAATTGATGTATGAGAGTTATTATGGTACAATATTGATTTCGACATGCATCATGAGAGTAGATAGTTGAGAGTCATCATCATCTCCTACATAGTATCATTAGTAGCTACAAGATCAGGGTGAGCTTATAGAGAGTATGCATAGGGAGCAGGAAGTGCTCTGTCGATAATAAAAACAACATCAAGAGGAGATGCCTAAATGGGAGCATCAGATGCACGAATAGATGATGGAGTAAATGTGATGTCTCATACATGGTTTAGGGATGAAGGTCCATGCACCATCTCTTCCAGCTACTCCAGAAGACCCTCCCCCCAGTGATGTATTTACTTTTTATGATAACATATTTGAATGAAATTTTTCTTGTAATATTATATGTTGACATTTCTATATAGTTTATTTTTAATATTGTTAACAATATTGTGTTTTTTTATTATTTTATTATTTTATTATTTTATTATTATTTTATTACTTTATTATTATTATATTATCATGATTTTTTTTTATATTTTTTTGAATATTAAGGATTTTATTATTTTAAATTTTTTTATAATTTTATAATAATTGTTATTAATTTTATTAATATCATATTATTATTATTAATAATAAAATTATTATATAAATAATAATAATATTATTATTATTATATTAGCATTATTTATATTATTATTATTAAATATTATTTTAGTAATAATATTTTATTAATATTATTAATATTATTTTATTAATACTATTAAAATTATTTTATTTAAATTTATTAATATTATTTATTTATGTTTTTGGTAATGGGCTTGTGGCATTAATTAATTTTTTTTGAAAACATATATAATCTTTTTGCAATGGATAGTCGCCTAAAATACGTTTTGGGACACCATTTTCTACAATAGGGCATTTGTGAAGGGACCTGGTCGCCAGTGATCTTTTTGCCATGGGGTCCCATCACAAATCTCTCATCGCCAAGAACGCAATTTCCAATAGTGTTATCTATGTTGCTTCATCAAGTCCTTATGAACAGGTCTCCTAACCATTAGTCTTTCCATAATTGTTATCATTTGTGAGAGAAGGTGCGGCCTCACATACCTCTTTTAAATGCAATTTCAAAATAAAAAAATTAAACTATTATTTTTAGTTAATTTTAAATATAAAAACATTATACTCACCACAATCTGTTGATTACGGCAACCAGTAATCTCTCTAGTGGCAGGATCAATGTACATACTCTTAAAAATATCAAACTCTATAATATCGTGATTCTCAAATTCTTATATAAATATAAAATAAGAACTTTTCTTTTAAAGTATATATAAATTATTAAATAAAATTAAATAATATTTTTAGGAATGTGTATAAAATGTAAAAATACCAACTCTATGCATGACCTCCCGCCTCCCCAGATTTTTTCAACATGATGGTGAACACCTCTGAAAACTCCCTCTAATCTATTAGGAGCACAATCAATCCCAAACAAGAGATGATATTTAATCAGGTCAGTGAGTATAACAAGACTGATCAAAAACAGAGGCTCCAAATTTATATATGGATCACTTCCTAAAATTGTTAAATAGTGTTGAAAATGCTCATAAAAACTTATATTCAAGACTCTAAGATAGTGAATCTTATTCAATCTTCATAGAGATACTTTAATCTCTATAAATAATAAATAATAGAATGTTAGTAATTAAATAAATTTTAAAATAATTAATATATATTTATAGATTATCTAATGATTAAACACTCAAGGGAGAACATCAATGGGAATCTTATCCCACATCACCCATGGTTTAGAAAAATTATTTCATATAATTTCTCCCCCTTCCAATAGCTATGTGTGAAACAATATGGGAAAATAATAGATAATTAAACAATTATTACAAAAATAATTTAATGTAAATTAATGACAATCTATGAAAATTAATTAAAATACAAAACAAAACATACATAGACATGTGTGGATACACCTCTAAAGATTAGGGTTGGAATAAGTAAAATCACTAGACCAAAACCCCTCCTTGTCGATGATTAACTTGAAACCACTTGCAGATTGAATGATAAAGCATCGAGCTAATCACCCAGATGAAAAGTGTTTTTAAGGATATATAACATATCATCTTAATAATTCATATCCATCTAAAACTAAAAAATGATGTTCTATTAAAAGAATTAAAAAAGGGTATTATATATTAATTATGACTATAACCAACATGTAATTATTTCTTTATTCATATTTATCCCTATCTTCATATTCTAAGTGTCAATATCATCATCTTTATCCTTGTTATCAACAATTTTCACATGATCTTCAGCTTCACCATATCATTCTATTTCAAATTAATTTTTACATCATTTAAATCATCATCATCATCAGACTATAAGTACAGGGTTTCATCATCAATATTTGAGTCTCTTCATATAAAATATTTTTTTAGAGTCACCTCTTGAAAAATTTCAATTCCCATAAAATTAGAAATACTAATTTCAATTTGAATAAACTAATTTTCATGATATTTCATTTGTATAAATCCCCACCAGTCAATTATCTCTCTTTGAGAAGCATAATAATTTCAATGAAATAATTTATGTGCTTGATGAGACAGTATAAATGATTTTTTTACTTGAAGATGGATTTTATATTTAATTCCAATGATTCCATAACGGGGATAAACACACAATCCTTTACCATTATCAAACCCATGACACTAAATCATTATTTCATAACTATTTCATAGATAACACATCATAATTAATTCATCCAATGTTACATAAAAGTCAAATTCACATTCTCTATAACGAGATCCTTTTAAGAATAAACAACAATTCATTGTATTTTTATTTAACATATAGAAATGTATGAAATTAAAAACAATTGACCATTTATTAATTAGAATCATTAACCATTTTGTATGTTGGGTTTCAGAATACACATAATTTTTTACCAATTTTATTGGTATGTTTCCACACCCAAATTATTGAAAAATATTTTTCAATATAAAAAATAACAAATTGATTTCATTTATTCACACATAAAAATTTTCTTTACTTGTCTTTGAAGCCAGTATGAAAAATTACACTGCCAACATTTTTCAAGTGTAGTTAGTGTATTTTGTGGACATTATTTCCTTATATGATAATTATATAATATCCAAATTAAATAATATTAATTTACTTAAACTTAATAATAATGAATGGTTGAAAGTAGAACCCACTATACAAATATTGTCATTTATCCATAATTGAGTAAAAAATGTGTATGAACTATGTGATGTTCATTATATGAAATCCATAATTCATAAAATATACCAAATACAAGTTCAATTTGAATAGAAATTTATAATTTATGGTTCATCACATCATCCACATTTCACTCATTACGACCCATTCAGTTATGTTTTGAAGGATAATAAAGTTGAAAAAAATGAGAGTAGAAGAATCAAATTTCATATTGCAAATACACTTCTAAAATTTACCTTTAAACTAATTCTTTATTACATACCATTTTATTAAATTCCAACATGCATTTATCATATGGGTACATCCATTAGAACTATAATGGTCCACCACATTCTTCTTTATGCGGATAATCTATTATTAAATCTTCCATTGAATAAAATAAATCCCGTGAAATTGTTTTCTAGATTATATATAATTAAAACATCATATTCTTGCATCTAAATTAGAACCTCACAATATATTATCTTCACACTAATATCTTGAAAAAATATGATATTTCTATCAATGCATCCCAAATAGAATTATTCAAAATACCTATAATGAAAACCGGTAGATGTATTTCTATTTTAACATATCAATTTTAACTTTTAATCTCCTATATGACCATTTATTACACATCTTGCCAAATTCGAATCATAATATTTTGGTAACCTCCAAGATTTATTCAAAATAATAATAAAAAAATTTCTTTTTAAAATATATAAGTTAATTTTATCTTCATCAACTTATATGACATGCCATTTTGAAATAACTCATTTTCTAGAGACACATAAATTGGGGAAAGATATAATCATGCCTTTAAATTATCTTTAGTATTACCATGTGTGTCCAAAAATATATAAACAATATTATCAAAATAGTTCTTCTCAATATTCATGAAATTTAACATGTGATGGGCCATCAAATCAGGCTAATATTGGAGATCCCAATAAATACTATATTTTATGTAATTGTGATTTTTCCTAAAGCCATCTCTTTTTTTTTTGTTTTTTTTCTATTCCAAAGGTAATGGGTGATAATTAATAGAAAATAGATTTAAAATAAATACCTTATATCTCTGTTGGTGGTCCACCTCTTTTAATTTTATATTTTCTAAAATTATTTTCATTTATCTGGAAAGAATAGTTAGTCGAAATAAATATTTTATGACAATTGAAAAAAATAATGTTTTCTTTCGTTGATGAGAATAAATAATTTTTTTCACTCCTACAACAAAAAATGATTTTATACCATGTGTACTCTAGAAAGATAACATGTCATACACTGAGAAGTCACTAATTTTTCACATTAATACAGATTTCATTAGAAAATTTCTTCTCACAATAATATCTTATGTAATGAATTCTGTAACGCCCCGACCCCAGCTACCCAGAGTCGGTGCATTACTTCGTAACATTGGCATGATCACAAGAAAGATCAAATCTCGAAAGACCGATTGGTTTAGTAGCCTTGGAAACACTAGATATATTCATAAGTTTTACATTACATCATAAAATCAAAAACTACTACAACAACATAATGTTTCCACAGTCCACACTACAATCCCCTCATAATATCCCTGCAGGTCATTCATAACTTACATCTTCACTTCCTGGGAAAAATAAAACATAGAAAAGGGGTGAGCTCAAATGCCCAGTAAGGATAACAATCTAGCGGAAACTTTCATAAATAAGAATAAACATTTAAGGCAATGTATAACTAAAACAAAAGCCTTTTAAACATGAACTTTCAACATGGTATGGCATAAATAAACTGAAATAATGCCATTTACTTATTCACATGGATATTCTACTAATCGAATAATCACATGCAAAAATCAATAACCACTTTCATAATGTTGGAATGCATAATGCCAGACTATCATAGCCACATAGCCAAGGCCTCGTGCCAAGGCTACAAATAAGATTTTGTCAAGGCCTTGTGCCAAGACACTAGTTTGTCTCATGAGACCTACCGATGCATCGAGGAGCTATAGCGGGCTCCACCCGTCACTTATTAAGTCCAATGCATTCCCATATGAAAAGGTTTAAACATAACATAAACATTCGTATTAAAACTAGCATACGAAATGTCAATAATTTCACCATAAACAATGAATGGTATAAAAATAGCACATCCACAGTCAAACATATCACAAAACCTTCAATACAATATAGAAGTTTTGTATCATAATAAATCAACTTCAAAGAATCTTAAAATCCATCAAAGGATGTTGACATAGATGAAATCAAAATTCTTTTTAAAAAAGTATCTCCTTTTATTTTGAAATCATTTAAGATCCATATAAAATAAAACATTTTCTTTGAAAATATTCTTATAAGCTTGTAAGGAAAGCTTTGAAGATTTTATAACGGCGTAAAATAACCGCACCCGCCGTATAAGTTAAAAAAAACATTCTTACCTCAATTCTGTCGAAAAGGTTAAAAAGGACCTTGTTTTGAAAACGACGGAAAGATTCCTTTATAAACCTCTTATAAAAAGTCAAAAAGGGTATAAATGACTTAACCCATATTCTTGTAAATAGTAAAAATGTTTTGAAATACATTTCAAAGAAACATGGATGTGGATGATAAAGAGATCCCAGTAGATTATTACGTATAATACAACCTCGGATAATGAAGAGATTGTGAAATAACCCTTACCTTGTACTTTTCCTTGGTTGTGGTAGGTTAACCTCCTGTATAATGGTGAAATGATTGTTATTAAATTATACAAGAATTATATACATTAATATGATATCATATATGATCTTTTAATATTGATTTGATAATAATATCTTAGTATTATCGTTGTTTCGGGTGTTAACTTACTTGTTTTCTTTCATATGTTTTGTTACGTAAGACATGTTTGTAAAGGATAGGTTGTATATTATTCATATCCAGAATGATATCAAGTCCTTAAACATCATTTTTAAATCATAAAATGATAATTACGCTTTAATGGTTACGATGGAGAATGAATCTCATCGCGTTCGTGGAGACGGTAGTCCGTACGTACGCACGAGCGACAATATCATTCTTTTGATATTAAAATAATATATAAATGGATGGTATATCATATATACAGAATCATTAACATGTTATATTTATTATTTACATGAGTTACACATCATTATTATACCCATCCAAATAATATTATATTGAATAACAATTACACCACGACGTGGAGACGGTAAGCCGTACGTACGCACGTATGGTGACATGTTATTCAAAGGGTGGATAGAATACTGAATATGGTTGTACCATACTTATAATAACATCACAGTATATGTGAGATACTGGAGTTATTATTTTAGAATGGTAAGAACAAAGGAAGAAGAAGTGGAAGAAGAAATGAACATAGAAAAGGGTGGTTAAATCATTACCTCTTCTTCGGGTTCTTCCTTTTGATTTGATCAAAAGGGCTCCTTAGGTTGGCTTTCTGATCAAACTAAGGCCTCTAGGTTGTATTGAGGGATGTTGGGAGATTATTTGGGCAGAGTTTGGCCGAACCAAAAGGCTTGAGAGGTGTGAGGAAAAGAGAAGGAGGAGTGCCCTTTTATAAGAGGGGTGAGGGGCACTTTTGGAAAAGCTAGAAATATTAATTTATAATAAATTCATATTCGGTTTCTAAAGGCTCCAAAGTTGACTATTCAAAGGATGAGGTGGGGATAGGTCGAAAACAACTCATCCAATAGAATTTAGACAGGTTTGGGTACTTATATTAACCTTATCTTTAAGTATTAACTCTAAGTTATTTAGTTTCACTTTTACAATGTCTCTTTGTATTTTTATATAATATGGTTAATAAACTTACTATATACATCCAAGCGACCCCCAAGTGGTCCATTAATAAGGAACCTATAATAATATAAGTCTCTTGGCCGATCCTTAGATTTTTAGGAATTTAATATCAATTAATAATATAATATTTGTTTTAAGAACTATTTTATGTCAATTTTGACACTATTCAATAGTTGATTTTTTTGAAACTCCTAACAGATTGATTACTTCGAACAAAGTCAATTAAATAAATCCTAATATATCATATTATCATAGAAAATTAGTTTAATTTATTAAAAGTTTCATATTATATTTATTTGGGTATTTATAATATTAATTATGTTAATTTTTTACTATTTTAGTAATTACTGCATCATCATTGTGTCATAAATAAAATAAATTATTTAATGTCTAAAAATTATAAATAAAATATCATTATGTAGGCAATCGTTTTAGCTTTCTAATGAATATTTACAATCGAAAATCCAACATGTATAACCCTATGTAAAAATTGTTCTTCTAAATTATATATGCTTGTGTCATTTTTGTATTCATTTTAACTTAATTAAAATAAAGTGTCATTATCACTTACAAGTGGATCCATGGGGTCCCAAAATTGACACAAAGATGCCCATGGTCGACCATGTATCAACCAATAGGGTTAAGACACGTTTTAGGGTAATTTTGTATTATTATAATATTATTTGTTTAACCCTTATTTACCGGATTTACCCTTTAACCATGGTAAATAAAATATTTACCGCAGTAATTATTCAAAATGTGTAAAAATAAAAGTTACCTATTTACACAATTTGAACATCCTGATTCCAAATATGGAATCCATTTTCCTAAATTCAAAACACAGAAGTGGCAGAAATTAATTTAAAATTAATTCCCGCTGTCAAAACAAAAAGCGTGTTTTTAAGAGATAATAACTATCAAAAGATTGACACTTGTTTATGTTCGGTTTAATTGTAAAATTATGTCCAATGATAAAAATTAAATTGAATGGTAAAAATATATTCTAAATATACTTTAAAACCACTCAAATTCATAATTTATCACTATTAATTATTTTGATTAAAAAAGTTGTTTTTAATTAAAATTTAGAAATTTTCACTATTCATCAAAATATGAAAGTTATCCGAAATGTACCAAAATTTCACCCTAGGCTAATTTTGATATTCCGAATCCAAAAATGAAGTCCATTTTGAAATATAGAATATATATGATTTCAAAAATTAGGTATTACTATTCACAACGGCTAGTTTAATTAGTTGTGGTGTGTGTTAGAACTCGAGGTTGCGTACAACACACGCTATCGCATTATTCAAAGGGAAACGTACCGTAGAAGCTTGGGGTGTTACATTCTCCCCTCCTTCAAATAATTGCGTCCTCGCAATTTCTAGGGTATTACTGCATAAAAAGACTCGGGTGGTTCTTCATCATAAGTTCCTCGGGTTCCCACGTTGCCTCTTCCATCTTATGATTCCTCCACAAAACTTTTACCAGACGCGTCGTCCGGTTTCTCAGCACTTGTTCTCTCGTATCAAGAATCTTGATGGGCTCTTCGCAATAGGAAAGATCGGGTTCCAGTTCTAATTCCTCATAGGTGAGTACATGCGTTGGGTCAGGCATGTATTTCCTCAACAGAGATTCGTGGAACACATCGTGAACTTTGGAGAGACTTGGCGGCATTGCCAATCGGTAAGCTACAGCCCCAATTCGTTCTAGAATTTCGAAAGGTCCGATGTACCTGGGACTCAATTTACCTTTCTTACCAAAACGTATGACTCCCTTCCACGGAGATACTTTCAGGAAAACATGATCACCGACTTGAAATTCCAAATCCTTCCTTCGATTATCGGCATAGCTCTTCTGCCTACTTTGAGCTGCTTTAATGTGATTTTGGATTACCTTCACCTTTTCCACCGTTTCCTCCACCAGTTCTGGGCCTACAAGTTTTCTTTCACCAACATCATCCCAACAGGTTGGTGTACGACATCTCTTTCCGTATAACGCTTCATATGGTGCCATCTGAATACTCGAATGGAAGCTATTGTTATAGGAAAATTCTACTAGTGGTAAATATTGATCCCACATACCCTGAAAATCAAGTGAGCAAGATCTCAACATGTCTTCTAAGGTCTGAATAGTCCGTTCTGATTGTCCGTCTGTCTGGGGGTGGTAAGCAGTGCTCAAATGAAGTTCAGTATCCAGGGATTTCTGAAGACTTTTCCAAAATCTTGAAGTAAAACGGGGATCACGATCAGAAACAATCGATAGGGGTACTCCATGAAGTCTCACAACTTCATTAATGTATAGTCTTGCTAGACGTTCCAGGGGTAGATCTTCTCTTATAGCAAGAAAATGTGCTGACTTGGTAAGACGATCAACAATAACCCATATTGCATCGTTCCTTCTAGGAGTCTTTGGTAGCCCCATGACAAAGTCCATCGTAATATTGTCCCATTTCCACTCCGGTATGGGAAGAGGTTGCATGACTCTTCCAGGCTGTTGCCTTCCAGCTTTCACTTGTTGACAAACCATACATCTTGACACAAAATCAGCAATCTCCCTCTTCATGTTGTCCCACCAAAAATGTTCCTTCAAATCTCTATACATTTTGGTGCTCCCAGGGTGTATAGAGAAATTGGAACTATGAGCATCATCCAGCAATTCCCTTTTTAGATCAGGTATATTGGGAACACAAAGTCTCTTCCCGAATTTCAAAATTCAATCTTCATACACAAAGTCTCTCAATCTCCCATCATTCACAGCTTTAATCTTCTTCTGAAATTCTTCATCATCGGTATGAGAACTCTTAATCCTTTCTAGTAAAGATGGTTTGGCAACCATTTGAAAAAGCATTGATGTTTCACCTTCCCTGGTTATTCCCATGTCCATCTTCACTAGATCCATGAAAATTGGATCCCTTTCAATTCTCATCGTGTTCAGAACTCCATGGTCTTTTCTGCTCAAAGCATCTGCTACTTTGTTTGCCTTCCCCGGCTGGTAGTGTATCGTGCAATCATAATCCTTGAGTAATTCAATCCATCTCCTTTGCCTCATGTTGAGTTCTTTTTGTGAGAAAATATACTTCAAACTCTTGTGATCAGTATAAATCTCACATTTTTCACCATAGAGGTAGTGCCTGCATATCTTCAAAGCAAAGATCACAGCTGCTAACTCAAGATCATGAGTAGGATAGTTTTGTTCATGAATTTTCAACTGTCGTGATGCATAGGCAATAACTCTATCATTCTGCATAAGGACACAGCCAAGTCCTTTCTTCGATGCATCACTATAAATAACGAACCCATCATTTCCCGATGGTAGAGTCAATATAGGAGCATTGACTAATCTTCTCTTCATTTCTTCGAAACATTCTTCACACTCTTTTGTCCAAACAAATTTAAACCCCTTTACGTGTGAGCTTCGTTAATGGGTTAGCCAATCGGGCAAAATTCTGGACGAAACGTCGATAATAACCTGCCAAACCAATAAAACTACGTACCTCAGTTATACTCGTAGGTGCTGGCCATTCTTGGATTGCCTTGGTCTTAGAAGGATCAACAGAGATTCCATCTTTAGAGACAATATGGCCAAGAAAAGAAATCTCCTGAAGCCAGAATTCACACTTGCTAAACTTTCCATATAATTCATGCCTCCTCAGAGTCTTCAAGATAATGCGCAAGTGATTTTCATGATCTTCATAGGTTTTGGAGTATACCAATATATCATCAATAAATACTACCACAAATTCATTGAGATACTCCTTGAAAACTCTATTCATCAGATCCATGAATACAGATGGTGCATTAGTCAATCCAAACGGCATTACAGTAAACTCGTAATGCCCATACCTGGTTCGAAATGCTGTTTTCGGAATGTCTTCCTTCTTCACACACAACTGATGGTATCCAGATCGAAGGTCAATCTTTGAAAAGTATTGAGCTCCATGCAGTTGGTCAAATAAATCATCAATACGAGGTAGGGGATACTTGTTCTTTATCGTTATAGCATTGATCTCCCTGTAGTCGATACATAACCTCATAGATCCATCTTTCTTTTTAACAAAAAGAACAGGGGCTCCCCATGTAGAAACACTAGGGCGAATAAATCCCTTATTACTCAATTCCTCTAGTTGTTTCTTTAGTTCGACTAGCTCTACAGTGGCCATTCTATAAGGGGTCTTCGATATAGGCCTTGATCCAGGAATCAAATCAATAGAAAACTCAACTTCTCGTTCTGGAGGATGTCCAGGTAAATCTTCCGGAAATACATCTACAAATTCTTTCACAATAGGTACATCTTCTATTTGAACATTCCTTTCCTCACCGACAGTTATTTCAGTCTCTTCCTCCCCGATAATTGAATTAAGTTGAGCTACAGGGGGTGGATCTAAATAAGAATTAGGTGGTGACGATTCTGCTCTAAAAATAAGGTGTTCTTTATCATTATCATCAAGAATCGTAACCTCTTTCTTCTTACAATAAATCTTCGCATCATAGTCCGAAAGCCAGTCCATACCGAGGATTATATCAAACTCAATCATAGGTATGACGATGAAATCAGCAGATAAAGAAAATTTATGTGCTCTAATGGGGACTGATTCACAAAACTTTGTTGCAACGATACTTCCCTTAGGAGTTTTAACTGACAATTCCCTTATTAAATCAAATTGGAAATATCTAATTTTCTTAGCAAACTGGGAAGATATGAAACAATGCGATGATCCAGAATCAAATAATGCATTTGCTAAACTTGAGGAAACCATTAAATTACCTGCCACCACGTCTTTCGGAGCTTCTACCTCAGCAGTAGTGATAGCATAAGCCTGGCCTTGATCCCTTGGCCTTTTCTGAGGTAAGTTCTCCTGACGCTTAGGACATGCATTTGCATAATGCCCCATCTCCCTGCAATTGTAGCACTGAACGTTGGTAGCTTCCTTCTTCCCCTTGAAATCATGAGCTTGGTGGCCTTTTTCACCACACTTGTAACAGACTCCCATTCCCTTCAGGCAAGCACCGGGGTGTTTCTTCCCGCACTTACCACAAGATGGATATTCAACCTTTCCCTTCTTCCCCTTATTTTCATTCCCAGATTGATCAGCAGGTCTCTTCTTCTCTTGCTTTGCTTTAAAGTCATAAGACTTAGAGAATTCCTTTTCGGTCTTGATAGCACATGAGACAATGTCTTCGTACGATGAAAAGGATTGTGAGACTAATGCTCGACGGAGAAATGGTTTTAACCCATCAAAGAAACGATCAATCTTACTTCTTGGGTTGCGAATATAATCACCAGCGTACCTCGCTAACCTTGTAAAGTTAGCCTCATACTTTGTGACATTCTCATCCTCCTTTTGTCTCAGACTCAGAAATTGTCTTTCCATATCTGCTCGATGGTCGCGAGGAAAGTATTTTTCTAAAAACAGATCTTTAAACTCCCTCCATTCCATGTTTGATACTTCATCATCTTCCTTCATGTTTTGAATCAATGACCACCATTGATCAGCATCTCCAGTGAGGCGGTAAACTGCCATGGTAACGTTTTCCCTTTCACTACTCCCCAAAGCCTGAAATATTTTCTCTAGGGAAAATATCCATTGCTCAGCTACTAAGGGATTTGTACTCCCATTGAACGTTGGTGGTTGTTGTCTCATGAATCGATCTAACATTGATCCTCCACGCTGCGGATCAGGGTGCTCCATACGGGTAAGGTTATTATTCATAACCTGAGTAAGTTGTCCCAGTATGGTGATTAGCTGATCAGCACCAGTTGCATCACCAGCCCCACTATAATTATCTTGAGCAGGAGGGCAATCCCTACATGGAGTGCATGCATTGATACGGTTTCCATTTCTTCCACTAGGCGCCATTTCTAAACAATGGCATAAACTAGATCAGTTTATGAATCAAAATACATAATCCCATACTTATAAAACACTTAACATAAATTGAACTATTTATGGATATAATCCATAATCATAAATATGTTTTCTTTGAGGAAGTATATACTCATAAACCCTTCATAATGATCTGTAAAGAAAATGAGAGTTATCCTAAGCATATCCCCCGGGAGTGTCGTAACCAAGAGTGCAGCAAGGCCCGTTGTCGTGCACCAGTTCCCGTTCGAGTCTAGCTCAAAGCGGTGTTTTCGGGTTTTACCCCTAGGTACATCTGTGCCAGAGCCGCCTCTACCTGCTCGTATCTAGACAGGGATGTATTGCTCGAAAAACTCACAAAGTCTCTACAATACCAAAATTCTAGGAAGTTCTTCTATACTAATCCTCAAAGTTCATCTTAGGTCTACGTGCTCTAATCAGAGTTTATCTAATCCTAGCTTCCAAGGTTTGTACTAAACTTCCTCTGATACCAACTGTAACGCCCCGACCCTAGTTGCCCAGAGTCGGTGCATTACTTCGTAACATTGGCATGATCACAAGAAAGATCAAATCTCGAAAGACCGATTGGTTTAGTAGCCTTGGAAACACTAGATATATTCATAAGTTTTACATTACATCATAAAATCAAAAACTACTACAACAACATAATGTTTCCACAGTCCACACTACAATCCCCTCATAATATCCCTGCAGGTCATTCATAACTTACATCTTCACTTCCTGGGAAAAATAAAACATAGAAAAGGGGTGAGCTCAAATGCCCAGTAAGGATAACAATATAGAGGAAACTTTCATCAATAAGAATAAACATTTAAGGCAATGTATAACTAAAACAAAAGCCTTTTAAACATGAACTTTCAACATGGTATGGCATAAATAAAATGAAATAATGCCATTTACTTATTCACATGGATATTCTACTAATCGAATAATCACATGCAAAAATCAATAACCACTTTCATAATGTTGGAATGCATAATGCCAGACTATCATAGCCACATAGCCAAGGCCTCGTGCCAAGGCTACAAATAAGATTTTGTCAAGGCCTTGTGCCAAGACACTAGTTTGTCTCATGAGACCTACCGATGCATCGAGGAGCTATAGTGGGCTCCACCCATCACTTATTAAGTCCAATGCATTCCCATATGAAAAGGTTTAAACATAACATAAACATTCGTATTAAAACTAGCATACGAAATGTCAATAATTTCACCATAAACAATGAATGGTATAAAAATAGCACATCCACAGTCAAACATATCACAAAACCTTCAATACAATATAGAAGTTTTGTATCATAATAAATCAACTTCAAAGAATCTTAAAATCCATCAAAGGATGTTGACATAGATGAAATCAAAATTCTTTTTAAAAAAGTATCTCCTTTTATTTTGAAATCATTTAAGATCCATATAAAATAAAACATTTTCTTTGAAAATATTCTTATAAGCTTGTAAGGAAAGCTTTGAAGATTTTATAACGGCGTAAAATAACCGCACCCGCCGTATAAGTTAAAAAAAACATTCTTACCTCAATTCTGTCGAAAAGGTTAAAAAGGACCTTGTTTTGAAAACGACGGAAAGATTCCTTTATAAACCTCTTATAAAAAGTCAAAAAGGGTATAAATGACTTAACCCATATTCTTGTAAATAGTAAAAATGTTTTGAAATACATTTCAAAGAAACATGGATGTGGATGATAAAGAGATCCCAGTAGATTATTACGTATAATACAACCTCGGATAATGAAGAGATTGTGAAATAACCCTTACCTTGTACTTTTCCTTGGTTGTGGTAGGTTAACCTCCTGTATAATGGTGAAATGATTGTTATTAAATTATACAAGAATTATATACATTAATATGATATCATATATGATCTTTTAATATTGATTTGATAATAATATCTTAGTATTGTCGTTGTTTCGGGTGTTAACTTACTTGTTTTCTTTCATATGTTTTGTTACGTAAGACATGTTTGTAAAGGATAGGTTGTATATTATTCATATCCAGAATGATATCAAGTCCTTAAACATCATTTTTAAATCATAAAATGATAATTACGCTTTAATGGTTACGATGGAGAATGAATCTCATCGCGTTCGTGGAGACGGTAGTCCGTACGTACGCACGAGCGACAATATCATTCTTTTGATATTAAAATAATATATAAATGGATGGTATATCATATATACAGAATCATTAACATGTTATATTTATTATTTACATGAGTTACACATCATTATTATACCCATCCAAATAATATTATATTGAATAACAATTACACCACGACGTGGAGACGGTAAGCCGTACGTACGCACGTATGGTGACATGTTATTCAAAGGGTGGATAGAATACTGAATATGGTTGTACCATACTTATAATAACATCACAGTATATGTGAGATACTGGAGTTATTATTTTAGAATGGTAAGAACAAAGGAAGAAGAAGTGGAAGAAGAAATGAACATAGAAAAGGGTGGTTAAATCATTACCTCTTCTTCGGGTTCTTCCTTTTGATTTGATCAAAAGGGCTCCTTAGGTTGGCTTTCTGATCAAACTAAGGCCTCTAGGTTGTATTGAGGGATGTTGGGAGATTATATGGGCAGAGTTTGGCCGAACCAAAAGGCTTGAGAGGTGTGAGGAAAAGAGAAGGAGGAGTGCCCTTTTATAAGAGGGGTGAGGGGCACTTTTGGAAAAGCTAGAAATATTAATTTATAATAAATTCATATTCGGTTTCTAAAGGCTCCAAAGTTGACTATTCAAAGGATGAGGTGGGGATAGGTCGAAAACAACTCATCCAATAGAATTTAGATAGGTTTGGGTACTTATATTAACCTTATCTTTAAGTATTAACTCTAAGTTAATTAGTTTCACTTTTACAATGTCTCTTTGTATTTTTATATAATATGGTTAATAAACTTACTATATACATCCAAGCGACCCCCAAGTGGTCCATTAATGAGGAACCTATAATAATATAAGTCTCTTGGCCGATCCTTAGATTTTTAGGAATTTAATATCAATTAATAATATAATATTTGTTTTAAGAACTCTTTTATGTCAATTTTGACACTATTCAATAGTTGATTTTTTTGAAAATCCTAACAGATTGATTACTTCGAAAAAAGTCAATTAAATAAATCCTAATATATCATATTATCATAGAAAATTAGTGTAATTTATTAAAAGTTTCATGTTATATTTATTTGCGTATTTATAATATTAATTATGTTAATTTTTTACTATTTTAGTAATTACTGCATCATCATTGTGTCATAAATAAAATAAATTATTTAATGTCTAAAAATTATAAATAAAATATCATTATGTAGGAAATCGTTTTATCTTTCTAATGAATATTTACAATCGAAAATCCAACATGTATAACCCTATTTAAAATTGTTCTTCTAAAAGATATATGCTTGTGTCATTTTTGTATTCATTTTAACTTAATTAAAATAAAGTGTCATTATCACTTACAAGTGGATCCATGGGGTCCCAAAATTGACACAAAGATGCCCATGGTCGACCATGTATCAACCAATAGGGTTAAGACACGTTTTAGGGTAATTTTGTATTATTATAATATTATTTTTTTAACCCTTATTTACCGGATTTACCCTTTAACCATGGTAAATAAAATATTTACCGCAGTAATTATTCAAAATGTGTAAAAATAAAAGTTACCTATTTACACAATTTGAACATCCTGATTCCAAATATGGAATCCATTTTCCTAAATTCAAAACACAGAAGTGGCAGAAATTAATTTAAAATTAATTCCCGCTGTCAAAACAAAAAGCGTGTTTTTAAGAGATAATAACTATCAAAAGATTGACACTTGTTTATGTTCGGTTTAATTGTAAAATTATGTCCAATGATAAACATTAAATTGAATGGTAAAATTATATTCTAAATATACTTTAAAACCACTCAAATTCATAATTTATCACTATTAATTATTTTGATTAAAAAAGTTGTTTTTAATTAAAATTTAGAAATTTTCACTATTCATCAAAATATGAAAGTTATCCGAAATGTACCAAAATTTCACCCTAGGCTAATTTTGATATTCCGAATCCAAAAATGAAGTCCATTTTGAAATATAGAATATATATGATTTCAAAAATTAGGTATTACTATTCACAACGGCTAGTTTAATTAGTTGTGGTGTGTGTTAGAACTCGAGGTTGCGTACAACACACGCTATCGCATTATTCAAAGGGAAACGTACCGTAGAAGCTTGGGGTGTTACAAATTCATTACACCATTATAAAGTTATCTCATCAATCAATGGATATAAATAAACATAATGAATCTTTTTATGGATGTCATGGAATTAATAATTTACAAAAGATTTATTTTTCAATCATAAAAATATAAAAGGTATGTTAAACAGATTAAAACAAGAATATTGACTTCCATAAGAACTACATGAAAAAAAAACAATTAGTAGAAAGATCCAATTGAACGTTATGGGATTCTATAGAAGAAAAAAAACACATTTACAAAGTTGATCCATGAATCATAATCATCATAATTATTTAATATTTCACCAGTTGAAATATTATATGTTTCCATGAAATTAATGACATAGTGTTATGTGACATAAATGAACACAATAATATGGATGTATGTGGGGCATACCTCAACAATTCAACAAGAACCAATTGGGCCTTCCGTTTTTACGCCCAAGATAGAGAAAATATTTTCAATTAATTTATATTTAATATCATTCTTTTATACCCACAAAAGTGTTCCTTTAGGATGAATTGTTTCATTTTTATGATATTGATGTTTTTTGAGCTGAATAGTAATAAAGGGCCATTTTGGATTTTTAACTGTTTTAAATTATTTCAGTAGATTAGCCATAAAATTATCTACACTAATCCAAATTGGAAAATTTATTCTTTTCCAGATTCTACACATCTAGGGATTCATTTTATATTTTTATACTAAAATCTGAATCGTCCATATGGAAGCTCCAAAGAAGCTCACAAGTTGGCTCAAGAAAACTGTTTTTAGTTCTGCCTAGTTTTGGTGTGGGCTGCATAACTCAACCATGGTGGGCCCAAATGTTGTGACATTAGGATGGTGGACACGAAAGAGGTTTTTTAGCATCTTTTATGAAGTAAGTACTGCATTAATTGGCCGTTTATGGGGTCATTAAATCACTATAATCCGTAAGATTTTTTTTTGGAGAGTCTAACTGGATAGAATAAATGCTCAGAGTAAAATGGCCATAACTCTCGGAATACATGTCCAAATCCACAGAGAATTTGAGGGGACACAGCCAAGGGAATTATAAACAACAATAAAGAAGGGATCAACGTGTGAAGAGGTCATTAATTTTGATAAAACACTTCATCATCTGGGAGAACATTCTGGCTATAAAAGGAGGAGAGCTCCACCCTCTCAAAGCATCCCATTCTCCACCCCATTTCTTCCGAGACACCAAGAAGGAGAAATTTTCATATTTATCTTTTATTTATTTTATTTTTTATATATTTGTAATACCTTCTTCTTCCCCATTAATCTTGATTACCCTTAACATGGTGGGGTAAACATTTGGAGTTATTGGGGAAGGTTTGGTTTTCTAAATTATAATGCTTGAGTTCTTGGACGCAATTGAATAGATTTATTTCTTATTCAAAGTTGTTTTAAATTTCTTATAGAGGATTTTATTATCAAGTGAGATAATTCTTGAATATTAATTCTGTTTTTGATTTTTTCCTTGGTAAAATAATCATAATCTCCCTCCACTAATTTCTGGTTTATATACAATGGAATAATCCAGGAATTAGTGGTGATGTACTTGATGATCGTCAGTAAGTGTAAAAGGTGTAGTGAAAGTTATTTATTATTTGGGTTAAACAAAACATAATTGGGTGTTTCCCCTTTCAATTAATGATATTCAATACAAATATTTTACACATGGAATGAGAGTTGACCAAACCAAGATCTTGTTAAGGTTTTCATTCACAGTAATAATTTCACCAAGGAAGTGAGAGGAAACGATTGTGGAAACTCACTTTAATCAACTAAGAAGAAGAGGTTTTAAATAAATTGTACAAGGAAAGAATTACAATTAGGAAACCGACCCCGACCTAATCACCCTTTTAATTTCATATTTTTATCAACCATTTGAATATCAAATTTTTTTTCAAAAACACAACATTTTTACCCCTATTTTAAAGTGACAACCCGTTTTGTGTGCACTCCTCTTCAGGAGAAATCCTACGTCAACGACATTACTATATTTTAACTTAAGAAATTATTGTTTTCTGCACCCTATGGAAGGAATGCATCAAACTTGGCTCTTTTTCTGGGGAGGTAGTGCCGCAATTTTTTTTTAAAATTTTTTACATTTTTTTTCTTTGAAAAAAACACAAAAAAAATCATTCTATAATGAATTCAAATGATTATTATTTAACATGGAATGACAATTAATAACAGGTGTAAGAAGAAGACTAAACTAAGGAGGACCTCCAATGAAGAGCTGATGCACTAATGATAATGTTCATGCAAGTGAAAAGAGGAATAACAACGTGTATCTCACCAGAAGATTTGATGGCCATGGTCAATGAACTACAAGTTGAATTAAAAAGATTCAAGGCCAATAAAGAAGTTCCACTAGTCTTCCCAGATTTCACTGAAGACATCCATGAAGTAATAGAAAAACTCATGTTGGAGGAGACTGACTACCTACCTCTTTCCAGTGATGATCGACTCCAATAGGAACATTCAATTGAAGAGAATGTTAATGTCGAACCAAATCAGGGAGATAATACATTCTTAAACTCAAATTTTTTAAATTTTACTGAAACAAATTTGACAATATATCCTTATTCTATTGAATATTCAGATTTAGCTAACTCATACTACACCTTGGAGGATGATGTGATAAATGATCCACATGTTGAGAAACTTCTGGAGCTCCCTGAAGTCATTGAAAATGTACTGGAAGAGCCCCATCATGAAGAGATCCAAGTTGCTGGAAGACTAGATAGTTTCACAAGTAGCAACAAATGAAGAGGAGGCTCTGTACTTCATCCTACCCCCACCATGCACATTGTACCACATTGTGAAGGGGGTGGATCTAGTGTACTCTGTCTATAGAGTCCTCCTCAATAAGAACAATGAAATGAAAGTTGGGAAGAGCCACATGTGGTGGTTCAAATCAAAGAAACCTCGTCCACCATGAGATTGGGGATAATAGATTAGAAATGCACCTCTGGAGGCAGTCAAGACCTAGGGCCCACATGGGGGGTTTAAACCAAGATCTATCCTTCTTTTCTCATCATATTTCTATTATTGTTTCATTCAATAAATGTCTTAGGTTTTATTTTGTTCTTTTTCATAGGTTATCAGTGTGAAACAATTAGGATCTTAACTCAATGTTACACTACCAATAAATCAGGTTGTTCCTATCCTTTACACTTTCTTGATGTGTGATTCATTTTCAAATGTTCTTACATCTTAAATCCATTTTAATGCATTGAGGACACTACACCAATTAAGTGTGGAGGAGGGAACCTTTGTAGTTTCGGATTTTCATTTTGTTTGTTAAATGTTTTTTGTCTGTTTTCATTTTTTTGTGTTTATTTTTCTTTTTTTGGTGTGTTTTTGAAACATTTTACCTGAAATGATTATAATTACCATTTTTAAAACCCATTTGAATTAGTGAACAAATCTATTCCCTGAAACTGAGCTGAAATGAATGTTGAAATGACTTTGTTTTGAGTTCAAATCTTTTTTATATTCATGAAAAGTAAAATAATTTTTGAAACCCATGCCATATTTCACTTTCTATATCTTTGAAATCACTTTCCTGTGAGTATTCTAAATCATTTATGTCATATTCTTTTCTTTCTCCTTATTTCATGAGAGAACCAGACCATGCTTTCTTAAACAAGAATTTGATTTATTCATTTCAAAACTTGACGGTTTGGGGTACATTTATTTTAAATGATTGAGGCATTTATTTGGTTTTAATCCCCCTTTTCAAAATAATCCTTTTCATTATGGCCCACATTTACATTTATCTTTCGTTGTAGCCCCTAGTATCCATGAATAGCCTATTAGGTTAGCCACATTACATGCCAATTTTCTCTATCCTACATACTCTTGAAGTAAATTTGCATGATCTAGTTGAACTTAAGTGTGGGAGAAGATGACTTGTAATTTAATACCTATTTTGGTGATACTTTTGGTGGAATATAAAATATTGAAGAGCTGATTAGTATTTCATTATGTTGAAAGTTGTGCCTTTTCTGGAGTTTCCGATAAAAAAAGAATAATGTGCCTATCTGGAGTGTTCAAGAAAAATCATGTTTGAAAAGATTGAAATTTTTTCTGCTATAATCCCGAGCAGATTTAATGATGATGGATCTGAGTTTCTATAATGACAAAGATAAGGAGACCATACTTGAGTGAAAATTAGAATCTTGCAATTTTTCTTCAAAAAGAGCCAAGCCCTCTTTTTTCGGCCTTAGAATTTTTAACATATAAATCCTACCAACTGGAAGCCACAGAACAACCCTAAAAAGTCTTAATGAGAATCACATGTCCTTGACTCACATCGGGTGGAGAATTAGGCATTTATCAAGTCTATGGTGACTCTTGTGTGAGTTTGGATGAGAAAAGCCTTGTTCAGCATTTTCATTTTTGAGATGAGAGAAAATTCATGTGAGGTAGGTGTTTAGTTTGCATGGGATAAGAAATGAAGTGGAAATATATTAAAATATAAAATTGAGAACTTGAAATAATTGATTTTGATGAGGCATGATATCTTTTTTTTTCTTGGAATTTATTTGGTAGATCTCATTGATATGTGTTTTTGATTTCATTTGATTTGACTTTTACTTGTCCCAGAGTCCAAGTGCTATGTGTGGGTGAATTGATTGGGAAAATATTTTCAATTAATTTATATTGAATATCATTGTTTTAAACCCAAATTTTTTTTCCATTTAGATGAATTGTTTCATTTTTTTGATATTGATGTTATTGTGAGATGAATAGTATGAATGGGCCATTTTGAAATTTTAACAGTTTTAAAATTATTTCTATAGTTTAGCCATAACATTATATAATCTAATCAAATTGAAAAATTATTTCTTTTCTAGATTCAATTCATCCATGGATTCATTTTAAATTATTAGACTAAAAGCTGAATCATCCATATGGAAGCTCTAAAGAAGATCACAAGTTTGTGCAAGAAAACAATTTTTAGTTCTACCATGTTTTGGTGTGGGCTCCATAACGCATTCTTGGTGGGCCAAAATGTTGTGAAATTCGGTGGTTGGACGCGCAAGGAGTTTTGGAGTATCGTTAATGAAGAAAGGATCGCATTAATTGGCCGTTTATGGTGTCATTAAATCACCCTAATCCAGAAGATTTCGTTTTGGAGAGTCTGACTGGATAGAATAAATGCTCATAGTAAAACGACCACAACTATTGGAATACATGTCCAAATCCGCTGAAATATTTAGGGGACACGTCCAGAGGAATTATGAACAACATTAAATAAGGGATAATTGTGTGAAGGGATCATTTAATTGGGATAAAATGCGTCAACATCCGAGGGAAAAATTCTGGATATAAAAGGAGGAGAGCTCCACCCTCTAAAAGAATCCCATTCTGCACCCCATTTCTTCCAGGACAACAAGAAGGAGAAATTTTTGGTTTTATCTTTTATTTATTTTCGTATTCATTGTTTTATAATGCCTTCTTCTTCCCTATTCCTCTCGATTACCCTTACCATGGCGGGGTAAACATTTGGAGTTATTGGGGAAGGGTTAGTTTTCTATATTGTAATTCTTGAGTTCTTGGGCGCAATTGAATAAATTTCTTTCTCATCAAAGTTGTTTTCAATTTATTATAGAGGATTTTATTATCAAGTGAGATCATTCTTGAATATTAATTCTGTTATTCATTTCTTCCTTGGTAAAATAATCATAATCTCCCTCCACTAATTTTTGGTTTATATACGATGGAATAAACTAGGAATTAGTGGTGAAGTACTCGACGATCCTCTGTACCTATAAAAGGTGTAGTGAATGTTCGTGATTGTTTGGGATAAACAAAACCCGATTGGGTATTGCCCATTTCAATTAAGGATATTCTATACAACTATTTTACACATGGAAGGAGAGTTGACCAAACCAAGATCTTGGCAAGGTTTTCATTCACAATAATAATTTCACCAAGGAAGTGAGAGAAAACGATTGAGGAAATTCACTTTAATCAACTATGAAGAAGAGGTATGAATTAAATTTAACAAGGATATAATTACAATTATGAAACCAACCCCGACCTAATCACCCATTTAATTTCATATTTCTTTCAACCATTTGAATTTCAAATTTCTTTTTCAACAACACAAAATTTTCCCCCCATTTTAAAGTGACAACCCATTTTGTGTGCACTCCTCTTCAGGAGACATCCTAGGCCAACCACATTACTATATTTTAACGTAGGAAATAATTGTTTTGCCACGCCCTATGACAGGCATGTGTCAGCCACTTTGTACAATAATTTTCCAATTGTAGGATAACTAAATGTAAAATTATTTTCACTATAATATAGAATTAAATCATATGAACATACAAGAATCCTTGGATAACCAAAACCAAAATTACAGACCAACCACTTTCCCTTATAAAAACATATAGGAGGCACTTTTCCTTTAGGTTACCATGATTAAACAAAATATAATATTTGATAAAAATATCTATTTGGCATTACATTATTTGATTTAGTGGGTATAAATTTAATAACAACTTTAAATATTCTTATCTTGAAGCTATGATACATGTAATCCTCAGTAGACTTTAACTACTTATAAAATTGAGATGGTTCTAACTCAACATTTGAATAATATTTATGAGTTTCTATTTGTTGAAAATATGAACCAAAAAACTCTTATACTAATGTTTTAAAACATCATAGATATGGAACCAAAATATTAATATATTGTCTAAAACTGCATTCGCCATGTTGATACCAAAAAACATAATTTTTCATCAACCCGAGCTACCTTGTAAGAGAATAGGAATTTTGGGGGTGGCCATATTTTCTCTACTCTGGTGTCATATTCCTATCGTGCATGCCCCCTATAGTCAATTAAAGTGTCCTTAAACATATTCCAATCCCAAGAGGATATTTTTTGATCTACCTAACTAGTAAACCCCTCTAGAATTCAATCCACCACCTCTCTCCTCTTGATCAAGAGAGGATATATATGAAAATATAATGAAATCCCCAACAAAATAATAGATGTGTAGGAGGATGTTTGGGGGAGATAGTGGTATAAATCATCTTAAATTAGAACCTAGAGGATTCAATAGTGGCATGAAAGATTTTAAATTGAATTATTGATACTCTAAATGGTGGAAAATGTTTTGGGATATTTCTTTTGTTGAGTACTCATAGAGAGAATCTAGAATGTGTTGGCCCCACCTATCCCAATGAAAATAATATGTTAGAATAACCATTGTCTTGACAACCCATGGATAGTTCAAATTCTACAGCATCAGGGTTATAAAATAAACCTTTATATGGTTTTACTACCTAAAACATTGTTAGATTTCAAGGAAATGTGTGGTGTTTTTAATATGGGTGATTTCAAGGGTGTATTCAATTTTCCCAATAAGGACACACTGGTAAACAATTCATTCTCTAGATAGAGAACTGGGATGTGAGGGTTACAATTGTTTCTTCAAATCACATGTAACATCTCAGATTATATTTACGTTATATACCATTAATTTTTTGTTGTTATTCCTTAAAATGGATCAAAATTTTATTCTTAAAATGTTTAATTTGGTTTTAGGGGTGTCTAGGGATCGTTTGATGCAAGAGACCTGGAAAATAATAAGCATACTAGGCAATACAATTTTTTTTCAACCAAGCGACCCGGGGCACATGGATGTGTGAGTCATATTAAATCATTGAAACTGCAATTTTTCACAGTTTTCACATGGTTAGTCAAACCATGCAACATACACCTTTTAATAGTGAATGGAACATATTTTGGCCAAACTATGTGGCAAAAGTGTGTGTAGATTAAAAATGGGTGAAATTACCAAAAATAAATCTTGAATGATTTAAGAGAAAAAATTAAACCTCCTTTATATTTCTCTAGTATCTCCTCAATATTTTCCCTTAAGAAAACCTCCTTCTACCTAAAGTTAGGATTTCATACAAATCATACATCGAACACCCGAATCAATCACTATCAAATCTTATGGAATGATAGAGCTATGATCTTTAATCATATTCAATATTTTTAGAGTTCTCCATCACTTCCATTGTTCTATTTGGGCGTATAATCATTTTCTCATTTTTAGAGAATTTTTCAATTTTGTAAATTCTTCACAACCTAGATCAAATCAAAGGTCAACGGAGGATGAGGGAAGATCTACAAACCTAAGGTATGCGGTCATGGACTTTCTCGTAATTTTTTTTACATTTAATAAATTGTTCAATTGTGCTAAGATTTATGATTTTTTGGACATTGACTTTAATTTACCAATTATAATTAAATTGATGTCTCACCTAGATTTTAGAGACCTGAGTATGAAGCGAATAGTACCAGTGGGTTGATCTCATTGTGATATGTCATCCAAATGGGATGGGATACACCTATAATTCTAACGTTCCCTTTTTTCCTTCACTTATTGAGAGTTACAAATGATTCTTTATTTATATAAAATATCTTGAGCTATGTATTGAATTGTTACGAGTGATGAAACAAGTGAATAAGCATGCCCCCATGCCAGTTATGAATGATTGGACTTAAATTGAATTGAATAAAAGATTACGCCTTGTGAATTATGGCTTAAATGAAATAAGTACACTAAAATGAATTGGGGAATGTGCCATGTATAAAATGATGGATTGACTTTAAATGAAATGGCCTCTTATTAGACATGCTTTATATGTTCATTTCATGTAGTGTTTCTACTTATATAGTACCAAGGGTTATATAATGGGTTCCAACTTAAGGACCCAATAGATGATCTCTCGTGCCTCAGTTAGATTTTGTTAATGTTTGGGAAATATGATGGGGGGATATTTTCTATTCATGAGACGGTCATGTCGTGAAATGTTAGTTTGACAACTAAATGAGTGACACCGATTCCCTTGTGGAGACCACTTAGATAGTCTCGATTGCATGATTGGTTATACAATACCATGAGAGAGACCCATGAACCCATGTATGATACTTGGTATGGAATCAGAGGTCAATTGGTGTTGTTTTCACACCATATTAGAGTAAAACATTGAGAATCATACTTGGGACACTATAGATAGAATTTTTGGCATTGGAATTTTATCGAGGCCTTTGATCAATACTTGGAATGTTTTTCAATATTTCCAGGGATAGGATCAAGGTGTCCCGAAATGTTTTTATAATGAAATGATAAAAATGTTTTCAAAGGTAAATGAATGATTTAAAAATGAGAAATGTGTTTTGGTCTTGAAAGGAAATATGGGGACAAGTCCTCAAAGATAAATAAAAAGATTAAGGTCAGTCCATATGCTTTATTTTATATATCACCTAACCATTGTAGGTTTTTTAAATCTTGACACACTGGAATAGTCCGAAGTAGGTAACTGGGTAGGTATCCAAGTGGAACCCAGTCCAATGATTTTATTTATGTTTTATGTATTGCACATTAATTAAATTTAGAAAACCACTAGTTTATATTTCCTGAAATGGAATGTCTTGGAAACTATATGTCATGCCTTACTAATATTTTATATGACACCTTACTAATGCACATTTGGTACCCTAGTAGACTTTGTGATTTTAGTTGTATAAAAAGGGATGAATACAACTTCCAATTCTTAATTTAAATTCATAGAATGGATTTGGGAGCAGAGGACCAACTCTATGATTGTGATGACATATATAAAAGTTTCTTTCCTTTTGATTATTTGATATCATATTTTATATGATTATATACCCTTCCCCTACATACTCATATTTGTATATACACATGACATACTACCATCATTGGTTTCTTCTGGTTATTTATTCAGATTCTGAACATGATTTACTTATTATTTACGATTAAGATTTTCGTTTCTACTACTATCTAGATGTTTTTATTGCTTCTCCTATTTATTACTTATATCTACTGTCATGCTTACTCCAATAAATGAGGTAATAGTCTCCCCATAGACATACGCAACACCCTTGCTGCTAGTTTTCATCCTCTAGCATTTGGAGAGGCACGCTTGAGTTATTGTTACTCACCGCCTTGGGTCACTACTGTGTGGAATTCTGGGAGGGATGCTAAAAAGTGGTATGAGATGGGTATTTTCGTTTTTTGTCTTACTAATTTGGTTTATATAAGAGTCTAGGGCATTGGAATTTTGTTAAGAAAATATTCCTCGGACTAGTTAACACATGTACAAAGGAAACCCAAATTACCTGGGATAAGTATTGTTTTTTCTTATTCTTATTATGGTTTCACTAGATTTGATCATAGGGTGACACACTTTCTTTTCGTTTTTATTTTATTAATATGATATTTATTATTATCTTCCAATGAAATGGGGGAACAATAGAATCGTACATCATACTAGGAACAATTGGACTAAATTTCCCTACATTATGCTTTTCTATATATACCTTTTGCATGAGAAGCCAATATTTATTATATATTCTGGTATCCCCTACCCCTACATGATAATTTTTGTATATCCACACGACATACTATCATCATTAGTGGATTGTATTTATTTATTCAGCTTCCCTGCTTTATTTTATTGGTTATCCTGATTATTCTTTTTATTTTAATTTCCATTTGGATGTTTTCATGGATTTTTCTATTTATTACATATATATACTATTGTGATTACCCTAAAAAACATGTTCATTGTCTCCCCATAGACTTACCCAAGGCCCGTACTATTAGTCAGTGGATTTTGGAATTCATAGAGGTGCTCTTGTGGTCTCCTGGATCACCACCTTAAAGCACTATTTAGTGATATTCTAGACAGGATTATACAATGTTCTATCAGAGTGGTATTTTCCTTTTTGTCTTACTATTTTGGTTTAGAAATGAGACTAGGACTTGAGAATTTGGCAAAGATCCTATGTATAAGAGTAGCAACCCCTTATATAGGGGAAACCCAAATTATCCGTGATGGGTAAATGTTGTTTTTGCTTGTGCTTGTTATGATTTCATTGGATATCTCCATAAGGTGATTAAATTTCTTTGTAATGTTATTATCATAATTATATATTTATTGTTTTAGACTAATGAAATAAGGGAACAGTATAACCCAACATCATACTAGGGATAATGGAATTAAATTTCAATGCATCATGCCATGCCATATCTACATTCTACTTGCTTAGACTATATTTCTAATGATTTCTAATTATTCATTGATTTTATACATTATAGTGAGATTTAACTCTCAGTGATGGAATAATTCGTCTAACAGATTAATAATGCACCATTGTTTGGATTGATTGGGTAGTGATAATGACAACTCATCTGATTGAACCACATTCATGTCATGTTACACCCGTTGTCTAGTGTAAAGGCCTAGTTGTAGTTAGTTGATGTGAAGGTTTAATTTTATAAGGTGAATGAGACCTTATGAATTGGAATTGGTGATGTAATTAACTAGTTTGCGATTTAAAAAATCAATTTATGTATGAATAAATCCAAAGTTGTTAAAATAAATATGGTTCTTTAAATGAAATGGTTACCTTATTTTGGATACCTTGACCCAGTTCTAACTAGGTAGTGATAAATTGGTTGTTTATCCTATGCTTTTTATTGTGACTCATTCTTATCACCCTAACCTACCTCCTGAATTAGGTAGAGGGGAATTCTTCTTTATTTGGATTACATTCTTCATGTCCTTTTTGATAACTTTTCCTATCAGTTATAAATCATTTTTGAGTCTTGTACATGTCATTTTTAGAGCTATGTCACAACGATGACCACATACTGTATTCTAGGAATGTCATGATGAGCATAATCTAGAGGTGGAGGGACCAGATCCACTCATGATATCTTCTATAGTTCGACCTAATGAACCTCCCCCAGATCTTCCATTGGGTGATGATGGATAGTTCTAGGTTAGTTACCTTCACTCTATGCAATTAGTGTATGGTGTTCCTTAACTCGCCCCTTCTATGGTAGTTCTCATTAGGTAATAATAGAAAAAACATCCTACCACCTTCTTGGAGAATGGTGGCCATCAGGTTGCTGAATCATGGATAGAGGCAATGGTGTCAATCTTCGATCACATCGAGATTCTTACTAAGAAGAGGAACAAGATAGCGACCTATATGCTATGTGACTCTGCCAAGAGATGGTGGGATGATATGACATAGGTTGTTTGAAACTAGGATAGAGTGTAGATGGATTTCTAGGAAACCTTATTTGACTACTTCTTCCCTCATACCTTGCGAGTGGATCAAGTTTAGGAATTCATGAACCTGGATGAAGGTGATATTTCAATGATGGAATACTCAGCTTGATTCACCGAATTGCATCATTTTTTACCAACCTTGACTGATGATGAGTTGACTAATTTGATGTGTTTTTAGGATGGGATTGCTTATGCAATCTATTTTTAGGTGAAAGCCTTTTACATGACCTCTATTTTAGAGATCATGAATTTTTCCCTCATTACTGAGTGGAACCTGAAAGAGTCGTCTATTGTTAGAGGTACTATTTTGGTATCTTACACTTTAGTATCTTCGTTATACGATATAGGATGATCACACTCTTTCCTATATACTACAACTATGGGTTATGTGGGCTTAGTGATCGAGTAATATAGTGGTTTTATGACCAATGACACTCTATTAGAAGTTCGAGAAGATGGTATACCCCAGTATAAGGAGTTCCTCCTTTAAATAGGTGGGTACTATTTTCTATGTATTTTCACTGTCCTTGAGATAATTATATTCAACATCAATATCTGTATGGACTATCTTGTGACTTATCAAGCCCAGGTTGATTTCTATCACCACCATGTGTATTTCACATCACCTAAAGGAAACATGTATATCCATAATTGCGAATGGTATATTCATTCTATATGACATGGACATAAGTGTAGTTGGATGGGAAGTGTGAAACTTGTATGGCTTGTCTCTATACGAGTGATCCAGGAATACAATTATTAGAATTCCTTCCTATGGTGGATCATTTTAGTGATGTATTCCTTGAATATTTCTCCATATTAAATCCTAGTAGGGATATTGAGAACACCATCAAACTTGTGCAAGGCGAGACACCATAGTCCATCCATCCTTATAGGATAGCACCCAAAATTCTCTAGGAACCCAATAGGATTCTTGATGACATAGAGGATAAGGGTTCTATTCAACCAAGAAAATATCCATGGGGTTCAATTATCATTTTTCCAAGAAAGTTGATGATAACCATAGACTGTTGATGAATGAAATTCAATTAAACAAGCATACTGTGAAGAAACGGTATCCACTTCCTCTCATAGATGACCTATTCAAATACCTCTGAGGAGAAACAATTTTCTCTAAGATCGATTTGAGTTTGGAATACCATTAGTTTTGTGTGAGGCCTTCAAACATACAAAATACAATATTTATGAGAATATTGGACTTGTACGAGTATATGGTTATGTCATTCAGTATGTAAAATGTGCCAGCAGTATTTATGGATATAATTAATTGGGTCATCCACCCATATCTTGATTCTTTCATGGTGTTCTTTATAGGTGACATATTGGTGTATCCACACTCCAGACAAGACCATGAAAACCATATTGAGATCATGTTGAGTACACTGAGAGATGACCATTGATATAAAAATCATAGTAAATTCCACTTTTCGATTTATAAATTTCATTATTTGGGTCATATCATATTTGAGGCTGGCGTATTAGTTGACCCAAAGAAGATGTGCACATTGGATTAATGGGTGTAGCCTAAGAATGTGTTTAACACACGCAGATTCTTAAGGATATCTACCTATTATAGGTGGTTAATCCAGTACTTTTCATAACTGATAGAGGCACTAATGAGATTTAAAATGAAAGGTGTAAAATTCAATAGGACTAAATCATGCGAGACAACATTTCCAGAGATACATGGAAGACTCAACTCTACTGCTATTTTGATTCTTCCTGAGATGAGAAGAAAGAAAGATTGTTTATTATGACACTTTGGGAATCAGAATTGGTACAATTGAAATATAGGGTGATTGATTCATGCCATATGGACCTTTCCATCTAAGGCCTCAAGATAGGAACTATCATACGAATGACATCGAGCAAGCTTTCATGGTTCACGCTCTTATCTTTTAGAAGGACTAATTATTGGGTGAGTGGCTTGTCATTTACATAGACCATAAAATATAAAAATACATCTCCGCAAAGTAGGACTTGAATATGGGGCATCAAATCTGTGTTGAATACTGGTATTCATTTGACATAGAGATGGCCTATAATCTTGGGAAGGAAAATGCATCGACTAATGCCTTGAGATAAAATAATCAGACAAAATTTTCCACAGAGGCCAATAGTGAGTGGCAGTTGATTGATCTATTTTATGAGATTCATTCAGAGGTTTATGAACAACAAGAGAATCCAGTTACGGTAGATCAAGCTATGACTTCCTCTCTCTTAGATTGGGTCTGAATGGGACAATTATCAAATTAAAAGGTCCTTAACTTAATATAGATCATCACAATAGAGAATACACCCCCTAGTTGGGTTTTTGATGGTAGTGAGACCATACTCTTCTATATCCATGTGTGGGTGACATCTGATATACATGAAGAGTTGATGATGGAATCACATGCCTCAGTTTGGATTGTTCATCCTAGGCTCAACATGATGTACAATGATGTGCATCATCAGTACTAGTGTCTTGGTATGAAGAGGTGGATAGTAAGTTTCATCACTCGATGCTCTACTTGCCAGGAAGTGAAGGTTGAGCACTAGTAGCATATTGGACTTCGACATCATCTCTCCATTCTTGAGTGGAAATTGAATGATGCCACCATGGATTTCATGAATGGATTTTTTGAGATCCCCTTACGGTAGAGATGCAGTATGGGTGATCTTTGATAGGCTAAGAAAAGTTGTGTAATTCCTACTAATTCTAGTGACCATCACAATTAACGTGTTATGAAGGGTTTATATCCAGGAGATAGTGTGATTTCATGGTCTTCCCCATTATATCAATTTGAAACAATAATATAACATTATAACATGGTTCTAGAAAGGTTTGTGTAAGGCATTGGGTTCATAGGTACTATTTAGTACTGCATATTACCCTTAGACAGGAAGATAGTCAGGGTGAATTATTTGGGTATTAGAGGATATGATATAGGACTATATACTTGATTTTTTAGGTTTCTAGGAAAATAATGTTTCTCTGGTTGAGTTTTACCACAACAAAAGACTTTAGGTAATGATTCATATGACACTAAATGAGGTCCCCTATAGTAGATAGTTCTATTCACCTCTGTGGTTGATAGAGGTAGGTGAGATAGGTTTATTGGGTCCTCGTCACATTCAGAAGACTTCAGAGTAAGTACTACTAATTTATAATCATATGTATACAAACAAATCCATACATAAGTCTTATACCAATCATTGTCATATTCCTCTTGATTCTGAGGTGGAACATCAGGATGTTATGCATGTATCGCCGAGGTTGGGTCAAAGAAGAATCAATATAAGTGGAAATTTATCACCTCTATATGTTGAGCCTTTTAATATAGTGGAGAGAGGTGAGACATTAGAATATTATTTTTTGTTAAATCAATTGTATTGCTCCATGCATGACACCATCCATGTATCCAATCTTATATAGTATCATGTAGTCCCATCTCATTCGTTTTACCCAAAAGATATCAAGATGGAAACAGATGCATACTTTTAGTAGTGTCATATATGTATCATTGATTAGATGATGAAATCTATGTAAGGCGGGCTAGTTATTATGGCCCGGTCACTATGGAAACATAGATGTGTACATGATGAGACCTAAGAGAGGGATGATGATGTATGTGTGTAGTGGCTTGAACTCTTCTCATACAATGTTCTACTACCCTCAAAAGGGAAATTGAGGGACATGTTTTCTAAATAAGTGGAGGTTGTAACATATCAGATTTTCTCTAAGGTACAAATCATTAATTTTTTTTAATTTCTTAAAATGGACCTAAATTTGATTCTTAAAACGTTTAAGAAGGTTTCAAGGGCATCTGGGGCTCGTTCAAATATAGAGCCTCAAAAATAAAGAAGCATATAGGGACACACCATTTATATACAACCATATGACCCATGGTTTATAGCCGTGTGAACCATCTAAAATCCTTAATACTGTGTTTTATCATGGTTTTCCCATTGTTAGTCAAACCATGTGGAAAATCGTGTCATGTGCCCCCTTTAGTAGTGAACGGCGAACAACTGATGCATTATTTGAGTAAAACATGAAACCAAACCATTCCCAGTGTAAAAATGATGGAAATTAACAAAATTATTCTCTTAAACGATTTACGACATTTCTGTCCCCCTCCTTTAATTTCTGTAGCATCTAATCTATCATTTCCTATAAGAAACCCTCATCCTCCAATATAGTATTTTATACAACTCCATCATATGGAACCTGAATAAATAACATTCAGAAACAATATAAATTTGGTGGTATTATATCGAATCTGATCTAATATATTTCATTTTATTTATCCCATCCATTATGCTATTTGGTTGCAAGCTTATTTTCCCCATTTTCAGTGTATTTAAAGGTTTTGTCAATTTCATCTAACCTATCTTTAATAAAAGGTCAAGGATAGATGAGGGTATCTCTACAAGGAGAAAGGTACACATTCATGGCCTTTTCCCATCATTTCGTTTCATTTCATAAATTGTGTCATTGTGCTGCGAGCAACAATTTTATGGCCTCACCTATAATTTTTAAATTAAATTATAATGAATATCTCACATATCTAATAATGACCCGAGTAAGCAGTGAATAAGCCTTGCGGGTTTATCTCCTTTTGATATTCTACAAAATGGGATGGGCTACACCTATAATGCTAATGTTCCCTTTTTTCCTTAACTTTTTAAGCAATCCAAATGGGTATTTCTTTATATTAAATATCTTTATCTTTGAATTAAATTGTTAAGGGTGATGATCCAGTTGACTACCCTTTCCCCATGCTACTTAGATATGGTTGGAATAAAATTTAATTGACCAAAATCTTACCCCTTGTTCCTTGGGGCGTAAATGTAACATTCCCAATGAAATTCTATGGGAAATGTTCCATATATGAATTAATACATTGAATTTAAATGAAATTTACTCTTATTGGAAATTCTTTAAAAGATCATTGATTGTTTATTTATTATTTTCGTAATGCCGATGTGGATACAAGGGGTTCTAACATAATAAATTCATGGGTGGGCTATCATGCCTTGGTTAGCTTTTGTTAATGTTTGGTAAATACACTGAGGGTGATATCAACTTTGTATGATAAGGGATCTCTATTAAATGTATGTTTTAACTCCAAATGAGTGACACCAGTTCCCTTGGGGTGACCTGTTAGATGGTCTCAATGGCATGATTGGTTTTACCATTCCATGAGAGAGACTCGAGCCCACTTATGCAATGCTAGGTATATACTCAGAGGTCAGTTCATGATATTTTCACACCATGCCAGAGTCACACATGGGACTTCATACTTGGGTCACCTTGGATTAACTTTTTGGTATTATACTTTTATCATAGCCTTGGAGTAATACTTGGAGAGTCTCTTCCAATTTATATGGATGGGATCAAGGTTTCTAGACATGTTTTTATAAATAAATGATCAAAATGTTTTCATAGTTAAATTAATTATTCAGAAATGGGAAATCGTCTTTGGTCTTGAAATGAAATTCATGGGTGTGTCCCCAATGCCCAATCACAAGCTTGGGAAATTCCATCCTCCAACTTTTATATCTCACCTTACCATTGCAGGTTCCATTAGTCTAGACACAATGGCTTTGGCTGAACAAGGTAATTAGGTGGGTCTCCAAGTGGAACCCAATCCAATTATTTTATTTATTTATTAATTATTTCACTTAAATTAAATATAGAACACTGAAAGTTTATATTGCATGAAATGGAATGTCCTAGACATCGTGGGTGCCAGCCTAATAAGATTGTATCTCACACCCAGCTCAGGTGCCTTTGGTAATCAAGTAAACATTATGATTACTGGTGTAGACAAAGGATAAAATCCATATTCCAAAGCTTAACTTAAATTTCTTAGATGGAGTTGGGAGAAGAGGTCGAAACCCATGCTCAAGATGCAAGATATATCCATTTTCCCCCTTTTGTGTACGTGATATAATGTTGTATATTCTTGTATCCCCTTCCCCTTCTTACTATTTTTTTATAAACACATGACATAATATCATCAATAATTTATTTTGTTTATTTATTCATCTTAGGAAATTTTTTTTATCTTGCATGATTCAGATTTTAGATTCTACTTCAATCTCGACGTTGACCATGATTTTTCTGTTTCTTACATATATCTACTATTATGATTACTCTGATCAATGGGGGAATAGTCTTCGGATAGATATACCAAACGACCTCAATGAAAGTTGACATCTTATGGCATTTAGGGAGGCACACATGAGGTCTTGTGCCTCACCACATTAGAGAAATAATGAGTATAATTTTGGGTGGAATGCTATATCACACTACAACATTTATTTACCAGAATAATTATCCTATATGGGAGCTTCTGGGTTTCAGTTAGTGTCCTTTAAAGAATAATAAATGGAGATCTTGTGGTCTGGTTAGATTTTTATATGAGAGTTTTAGAGGTATCTTTTTATGGGTATTTCAATAAACTAATTATTCATTATGAGAATATAGGGGGTTATAGTAGGCCTTGAAACTTGATTATGGAATTATTGAAAGATGACTAGGTTACAGAGATTTCTAACTAGGGTTATTTAGGAAAATTGTTTACATAGATTCATCAGAAATATTAAAACGGTCACATTGAAGAGTGGATTGAATGGTTCTTAAGCTTGATTGAATGGGTTAAGCTCTTTAACCATTTCCTTATGTCTCACCATTCCAATGGCATGTTGGATCACTCCCCCTTCCTCATAAAGGTTTCCCTTTATAGGTGAACAACTGGACAAGAAATGATCTTTAGCATTGAAAACATTGGTTTTAGGGAGGCGGAATGTGAATAGGTGATCCAACCTAGCTTGATGATGGGTGACCCCAATATTTAGAAGAATATTTTCCAAGTGGTCTCTAAATTAAGGATTTGGAGTAATAAAAAATTCATCCAGTTATATTTTTGGTGTGATGATATTTAAATGAGGTTGTATAAGCTTTATTCTTTACGAATAACTACAATATTATCTAGAATCTAGACTCATGAAGTTGATTTGGACACTAATCTATGAAATTATTATTTTTCTTTTATATGCACTCAATGAACACATTACAGATGGTGACACTAATATTTATTATGTCTAACCAAATAAATCCATGGGACATTTTATGAACAACATCTTCTACCTCACTACCTTTTATGTTAAGTCGATTTTGAATAATGTTGAAATACATGACTCAATATTATTTTTTTCCTAGTATATTCATGTAGTTGGTGAGTCTACCATCTCTTCAAATTTTTCATCATGAATTATCCTTTCGTTTACACAAATGATGAATCAAAAACATTTCATGAAAGTATAGATGGAAAAATTCTTTTATTCTTAAAAACTCTTATTCTACCAAGTTGTTGGGCCGCGATGGTTTCCATGAATTGTTATTCACGAAGTATTGGCATGTTATTAGGCCTAACATCTCAAGTATCATAAAATATATTTGGATTGGTAAAGATAAATTCTATTCTATTAATGAATCTATTATCACAATTATTCTTAAGATTAAAAAAGGTTTTTTCAGTTTAATTCTATAGGCTCATATTCTTATGAAATTATATATATAATATTTTCTCAAATATCTTGGTTATCAACATGAATATTTGGATTTCCTATATATTTTCTGAGAATCAATGTGAGTTTTTACAAATTTCCATATTTTTTATAATGCTATTATGGATCATAAATTTTTTTATTCTAGGGAAACATACTCAACAACTAAGAAAAGTGTCATTTCATAAAAAAATATTAAAATAAATCAATGATAGGGTGAAATGATTTTTAATAAAATTTATGATGAATAATATAGGTTTTTGTTCCATATAGATTATGTTTGTTAGGAAATTCATTGCCTTATTTTCCATCAGTATTAAAATATATGGTGGTCTTACTCAGAGCTTTACCCCCTCCAGGCCCACTTACAGGGGGATCCTCTCTTCTCCTTCCTTTTTATTTTGGTATCAAACATTTTTTACAATATTTAATATGTATAATAAAATAAAAAAAAGTTCATGATGAAAAATAAAATCATTAGGGACCATCCATTTCTCATATTTTCTCAAATTATTGCTTGTTTATTTCTTCATGGGACACCTATGTAAACTTAGGCTCTATTTTATACCTTATCCATATGTATGAGATATATTTTGGGAAGTTAATCAGTCTCTCTAATTGATAAATTTATTTATCATAGGTGTTCCTTCATCCCTAAAGTATATCCTTCACAAGGACATTATTACCCAAGATGTAGATAAGCATCACCAGTATATTGGACTCCTAATTATTTTTGACCATTCTAAAAAAATGTGTTCTCAATCATGTTGGGGAGGGTGGTAAAACAAATTGGGATATAATTTTAAAAATATTTCTAAATAGGTAATAGAAATTATGTTCATGTACATGGATTAATCGATCCTAAAATATGTTATGTCCCTCATTAATTTCCATGGTTTTATTATCAACCAAATTTGTTTTCATCTGGCTAATTTCTTATGGGGTATTAATAATCAGATGAATAAAATAGTCTAAATTTCATGAGATTATATATTCCTCTATAAAGAATACATGGGAATTTAATTTCATTAGATGCCCTAATTCAATGATTTTATTCTTGAAAATACGGTTTGGTGGATTATTCGGTACCCAGATTATCTATGTTCAAAGGTATTTCATGATAAATACTTCCACATTAGGATTTCCATGGATATTCTATAGACCCCACACTATATTTTTATAATAATTATTGGGGTTGTGAAATTTGATTTTTTGTGGTTTTAATGGAGCACTGGAGATGGGGATATAATTAATATTTTGAAGGACTCATGGTTGGTCGACAGTGGAATCACTATGGTGACCTCCTCTATGGTCACTTGTTTAGAGTATGCTAAAATGAACTCATTATTTAATGAGGATGTTAATTATATTTTCAATAATAAACTAGTGTCTTGGTTCAATGATAAGGATAATAATGTCATTATGAGTCTCCCATGTGTGATAGATCTAGGGACAAACCTACATTATTGGAGTACGGAGTATTCTAGAATTTACTCACTCTAGTCCGGTTATAAGTTGGTGGTTAACTCACCATCGCCGGGGTTGGATGGTATATGTAAAATTATATTGATCCTCTTGATCCCATCTAAGGATCAATTCAACTAATTGAATGCTAGTTCCAGGATCCTCACTTTTAAGGAGTATATTGTTTTCACCATGTGATTGAAGATGTTACTAACCCACTTTATACGTATTTGGATGAATCCTCCATGCATTCTACCATCCATTATCCCGAGGCTTGGGTTTTGTGGAATTATAGGAATGTAGATGTATATTTATTCTTATATTTGGTTCCCAATTTAGCTATACTGTTATTTATGTGGGCCTCATCCCTCTATATAGAGGTCATAAGTACATTGATCATAATGGAATTGATGATTGGGGTGAAGAAAAACCGTTTTTTCTTAAATTAGTTATAAAAACAATGTTCCTTATAGGTGGACCAAGACACTATTTAGTTAGCCATATATAAAAACACAAACATTTATCTTGTCAATACAGATGCACAATATGATATTGGTCTATAGTAACATACTCCTATAGTTGTTTGGAATCTTAATGTTCACATGTCTGTCTCTCGTGGTGGCATTATTATCTCTTTTTTGGTAACTCAATATTCTCATGGATTGATTCTTCCAGCATTCTAGAAATCTTTTACCACAAACTTTTTTCCACCAATGTCAGAGGCCCAAACCATTCTTATGGGGCCAGATTTCTCTATTAAGAGAGGTTAGAGCTTTATTATTCTAGAGTCAGTATTACTTACCATTATCAATGATATGTATTCATTATAGTTTTGTCTCCAACTCTTTAGTTTTATTGTCATGATAATTTGGTCAATTTTCTACAACATTTTTACATTCTATTTATCTTTTATCAAATGAGTGTGGAATAAGGTCATACACTTGTTGGAAACCCATTCACATTTAGTGTTTCATTGTTTTAGTTATAATATTTTCTTATTTTGTTGAACTATCTTGTATTTCTTGATATTTGATCCTTTTATTAAATATATCTTTTACCTTAATAATCAATTGGGGGTATTTAAATCCCTCAGATAAATTAATGAACTTTCCAAAACATTCATCATGCCTATCTCTCATGAAAACAATATGAAAAAACCTCTCATATTTATATTTAAATTTATATATATATTCAAATTATACAATTTATAATATTTATAAACATATATATAAATATGAATATATATATATATATATAGACACACACAAACACAAACACACAAAAAAATAAAAGTACTCCCACCCACTCAGACATATAAATTGCAATCAATAGGCTCAGTTCGACTTGACTAGTCACCAGCTCTAGCCCACCATAAGGCCCAAGGCGAGATAAAAATTTCCAAGGGATGAATTTTATGCTAGAGGATCAAAACCAATCAATGGTAACAATTTAACTCTTGAAAACCAAATAAACACAACATAATTTCCTCCAAAAAAAATCCAAAATGACCCATTCATATATCAGATGTCCATGAACTAAATAATCAATTTAGAAAAAAATAAATAAAAAAATATATTGTAACAAAAAATCAATAACTAGATAATGATATTAAACTAACCAAAAATTTATAGATGGAAAATAAAGATAAAATGACAACATTGATGAAAAAACTTTAAAATAATTAATGATTTATAACAACCCAAACATTCATTAATGAATATACCACTTGATCTAATTAAATGTTTCTTTATGAAAAGTGTTTATATAAAATGTCAACTTCTTTTGTTTTATGTTATGAATTGTGTCCATTTCTAATATAGCTGTTGAACAGTGATCACATGATTAGTATAAATATTGAGATTTAACGAATCCAATTTACTCAGACAAAGGAGGAGATGAACTCATCCAGTAGACGTGCCCTATATAAAGCTCAATTTTCAAACCTCGGAAAAGAGGTGGCGTCATTGGGCTTCGCTCTGGACCAAGCCCAAGCCGAGATTCAACTGGTTGAGCTCGAGCGGGACCACCTACGAGAGAGGTAGATGTTGAAAGAGATTACCACCCAGGCAATGTTATCCGAGCCACCCAAGAGTCGGTCACCATCGCACACCTTACACTTCGGTCGTATGCAGGTGTTATAAGGGGTTATGTAACAAGACATTAGTACTATGGTTATGTATATTATGTTTGTATATAATAATTAATATATTTTCATGTCTGTTTTGTTACCATGTAAATTATTTTTTAACACTCAAATAGTGTTTTAGTTAATATTAAACTAAAAAGTCTATTTTGATGAATTAATGGATTTCTGTATTAAATAATATTTTAATATATTATTATTATTATTAAATTTATTTTTATTAAATATAAATGATCATATAATTTTATGAATGCAATTGTAATTTTTATTGAGGTTTGAAATCCAATTTTTTTCAAAACTAATGAATTTTCGATAAATGTCGAGTTTTATTTTAAAAGTGAAAATTTACATATTTAAAAAATTATTTAGATAAAATATTTTTTATTTCTGGAATCACAATTCAGAAATTATCAAATGGTGAATGTTTCATAATTTTCTGAGACAGTAAAATGTTTGGGTAAAAATTAAATACAATTAAAATATATAATGTATTTTATGACATCACATTGACCCAATAGTGATGTAATAAAATACTATAAGACCTATGTTCGGCCAATATATGTTTCAAAAATATAATAATGTGATTTTGGGTTTGTTTTTCTTATTTTAAAATGCATTAATGGACCCTTCAAGTCTTATTAAACATCTTGTCTTTTTAAATTGTTTTCCTTGGGAGTGTGACTCATCTCCACAAAAGCGACCCCATTATTTTATGATGTTCAGACATTCTCCTTAAAAAATATTATTTCCACTCCCATTTGGAAAAAACCATGGGCAAAAACCATGGTCTGGTTTGTGGTTTGAATTAGTTTAATGTGAGGTGTCTCAACCCTAAATAATAAAGAATTCTCTCACCTTTCCTATATAAACCCACCCAAGTTCCCATTTTCTCCTCACTCAAAGCCATTGAAGTTCATCCAACATCTGCCCTCATCTCCCTATAATCCTCCCAAGGTGCCCTAAGCTCCCATGAATCCTCTCTCAAGCCTCCCTCAAGCCTTTGTAAGCACACTTCCATGTAAGAGTTTTTTCTTCCTTTATCATTTTTGTCCAATTTTATTAATGTTGTTATGCCATTTTAATTTCAATTATTAATGTTGGGGTATGGGTTTTCACCTCCCCCATATTGCCCTCTTTATGTTGTGATGATGTTAGACCTATTTATCTCTCATTAAAAGCCTCCCATTTACACCTGTTACTTTGCCAAAATTTCGAAGGGAATTTCTCTCCCTTCTTTTACATTGAAGTAATCCTTTTGTTCTATGCATCTAAATTCAATTACAATTGTTGGGACATGAATTTATATGAGTCCCTTCCTTTAAATTTCATTTAAATATGATGATACACCACTTTCTCTCTCATCAACCATTTTTATGAATTCTTACATCATGTCGTTACGCTGCCGAAATTGCACCAATTTTCCAAGACAATGCAATTGTGTAGTGAATACCATGCCCATTTCTCTATCAAGGGTCTTCGCCTTTATTCAAATTTACTTATTGATTATAAAGTTTCATGTATTAATTCTACATTCCTATATCGTGGAATAAATGATGATGTTTCATGAATCCATGTTATATGATCCATGTGGCACACTTATTCATGAAATGAAAGTTTCAAGAAGGTTGTGCCCTTATAGCGCTCCAATGCATAGGGTAAAGTATAGAATCGTGATACATCATTTTAAATAGGGTTTGAATCATTCTAATTCATGTTCAATGAAGTTTTACTCATTCTTCATGTGCAATGAGTGTTTACTCATGCTCCATGTGCAATGAGCGTTGGCTCATGCTAATTCCTTGTTGAGTGCTGTTGCCACATTTCCATGTTATGATTATCATTCTTTATCATGCATTTATGTTTATAATTATCTTGTTCTCTATTGATATTCATATTGTATAACATTTATTTTATTCTTCATGTTCTTCCATGATTATTCCCTTAATGGGATTTATAGCTTACCCTTTTCTTATGCATGTGCTCAGGATATCCCATGCAACACTAAGTACGATGAAATGTAGTGGTCATGTAAAGGATGTTTTTAATAATGATATTGTATTTCATGTTTTATGTTTTTATGTAATGTTACTAATCCCCAAAGAGAATAGACCTCTCAATATTCGATGTTGTATCAAGGGAATTTTATGTAATAAATCAAGTTTTAGTTTGAAATAAAAAGCAGGGTTTCATCAGTTGGTATCTGAGGATTGGTTTAGTTATTTTTGGGATTAGTATTAGAATACCCTAATAAAGACCTAGGGACAAGACAATGTATAATAAAACATCCTTATGTCTTGGTGGGTATTGTGTAATTGGTTTATTAAATAAATACATCCCTGTCGAGATATGAGCAAGTATAGGCAGCTCTGGCACAGATGTTTCCTAGGGGCAAAACACAAAAACACTGCTTTGAGCTAGACTCAAACAGGAACTGGTGCATGACAACTAGACTTGCAAAAATCTTCTATATGACACTACTAGGGGATATTCTTTGGTAAAATCACATGCTTAGTGTGAACCATTATTAAGGGACAAAAAATTCCCTAAGAATAAATTTTAGAAAGTAGATCATGGATAACATGGATAGAAGCTTGTAGATTCATATGTTAAGGAAATAAGAGTAATTTATAAGTCATCAGTTTTGTCCTTGTATTACTGTTTATGTGTTACCCCTAACTTTCAATTTATTCCAGCCAATGGTCGGTAATATGAGGACTCAGGCTAACAACCGATGTGAAGATCAATGTGATTAATATAATAATGAGATGCCCAATCCAATGGGAGTGGGAATCGCGAACATTTTCATTCATCTATCTCAGATAACTCAAGATTTGATTAGAAACATGGGACAAGAGGATCATTCAACCCCCTAAGAGAGAACAAGTCGCTATCGAGAGCTTCATGAGACAAATGTCACCTACTTTTAATGGATCATTTGATCCCTCAATCATTGAGCAATGGATCAACTCCATTGAAAATATCTTCACCATCCTTCAATGATCTGAACAAGAGAAGGTTCTCTTGGATGCCTATCGTATTGAGGGTTAATCTAATAAATGTTTGAAATTGATAAAAAATATGAAGCCTGAGCAGGAGATCAAGGAATTGGAATGGAAGAATTTCCAAATGATTTTTTTGAGAAATATTTTCCACGCACCCTCCATCTAAAGATGAAAAGTGACTTCCTTTCCCCCATGCAAAGAGTTGACAAATCTATTGGTGAATATGAGGAAAACATCACACAACTTGCACAATATGCTTCTGACTTTGTCATTACCCCCAAATACAAGGATGACCGCTTCATTGGTGGGATGAAACCTAGCCTCTGGAAAGCACTGGACATCCGTGACTTCGACAGCTATGATGGAATTGTCTGATGTGCCCTCAAGGATGAAATGGAGATCATATAATCTTAGGGGTATCATGGGGATAAGAAGCATAAGGTGTAATTCAATGCTGGTGGTTCGATGGATAAATCCTACTGTGCTAAGAAGTTTTAACACCCCACATTCCAAGGGGGTGGAAAGAAGAAACCCAGAACTTTTCTGAAGGGTACAAAAAATGATTTAGGTGTCGAAGAGAAGGGAAGCTGGCTGTGAACTATTGGCAAGAGAGGCCCACAGCTGCGACAGTGGATAGGAACGCTCTGTTAGAACCTCAACACGTGATTCATTGCTACACCTACAAAGAACAAGGGCATCTTGCAAATCAGTTCCCTATGCCAAGGGTTTTAGGAGGTAACCATCAAACTCCAAGGAACAAGGGCGAGCCGTTTCCATCACTACTGCCAAAGTGAACCCCGACAACGAAGTGGTGATAGGTATGCTATTAATTCATCAAAGAATATCAAACGTACTTTTTGATTCTATTTCTACAAATACTTGTATATCTATAATGTTTAGTAGAACAATACCCTCACCATCACAAATCATGGAAGTGAAGATGTTAGTGAGTACGAAAAATGGGGAGATTATTGCATCTCATGAATATTACCCATCCCCCTCATAATTTGTGGATTGAAATTCCTGGCGAACCGCGTCTTACACCCTCTGGTGGAATTTGATGCAATTATTGGCATGGTTTGGCTTTCCTTATATAGAGGCAACATAAATTGCCGTGAGAGGGAAATCACTCTCCATGGGGAGAATCGACCCTTGATTCTTTAAAAGTGAAAGTAGGAAGATGGATATTCATTAGCTCCATCATCTCAAGCATGGATATTACTACCCTATGAGCACTCTTATCTGTCTCAGATGATTGAGTCCAAGGAGGAAACCATCCTTCAAGTCAGGCATATTGTGAGGGAATTCGCTGAAGAGTTTCCTGAGAAATTTCCTGGTCTCCCTCCCAGAAGAGATGTTTAATTCTCAATTGAACTTATACTGGGGGCATTTCCAATATACAAAACTCCATATAGAATTGCTTTTTTGGAGCTTGAAGAGCTGAAGAAACAACTACAGAAGAATCTTGATAAAGGGTTTATACAGCAAAGTGCTTCACTATGGGGTGCACCAATCCTCTTTGTCAAGAAGAAGGATGTATCAATGCGCCTTTGCATCAATTATCGTGAGCTCAACAAAATCATGATAAAGAAAAAGTATCATCTCCCACAAATTCATAACTTATTTGATTAGCTGTGTGGAGCCCAATACTTTTCCAAGCTAGAATTGTGGTTGGGATATTATCAAGGGTGAAGAAAGAAGATATCCCTAAGACTGCTTTTTGTACAAGATACATGCACTATGAATTCAATTTAATTCCTTTCGTACTCAAAAATTCTCTATTAATATTCATGGATTTGATGAATAGAGTCTGTAGATATTACCTCATCAAATTTCTAGTAGTCTTTATATATTATATTCTGATATAATCCAAATCCACAGAGGATCATGAGGAACATCTAAGAACTGTACTAGAGACCTTGCAGAAGGATAAGATCTTTGCCAAGTATAGAAATTGTGAGTTCTGGTGGAAGGAGGTATCATTTTTGAGCCATATGATCACAATGAATGGGATATTTGTAGATCCCTCTAAAGCAGATGAAATTGGGGGATGGCCGAGGCCAACATCGGTAACAGATATTCGTAGCTTATTGGGGTTTACTGGATTTTATCGATAATTTGGAAGTAATTTCTCACACTTGTCCAACACTCTAACCAAGAAAACTTAGATGGGAGTAAAGTTTTCTTGTAGTGATGAATGTGAAGAAAGCTTCAAGGAGTTGAAAAAGAGGCTTATCACTTCGCCCGTACTCACATTAACCACAAGTGGAGAATTTTTCGTGGTATTCATTGATGATTCAATGAAGGGCTTGGGATGTGTGTTGATGCAAAATGACAAAGTCATGGCCTATACATCAAGGCAATTGAATGTTCATGAACAGAACTATCCAACACATGACCTTGAGCTGGCTGTAGTGATCTTTGCTTTGAAAATATGGCGGCATTATCTCTTTAGGTAGAAGTGTGAAATATATACAGACCACAAAATCCTCAAGTATATATCCACTCAGAAAGAGTTGAATATGCACCAACGGGGATGGTTATAACTGATCAAAGAATCTGACTGCACAATCCATTCCCACCCTGGGAAAGTGAAAAAATGGCAGATTCTCTAAGTATAAAGGATCGGGAAATTCTATCATTGGTGAGAATTGAAAAGGATCCAGTCATGTTATATTTGATGAGGATGGACATGGGAATCATAAATAAAGTAACATCATCAATATTCTCAAAAAAATTTCTCAACTATAACTTTTGTAAAAGTTAAAGGATGATGAAAAGGATGATGTGGGAATTCAAGAAAAGTGGAAGCTATTAGAAAAGGGAAACCTACGGAGTTTAACATTAATGAAGAAGGAATTGTGAAATTTGGGAAAAGACTATGTGTTCCATCAAGTCTGGAGCTGAAGAAGGAACTTTCGGATCATGCACATAATTCAAATTTCTCTATTCACCTGGGAAACACAAAGATGTATCGAGATCTCCGAGGGGCATTATTGGTGGGATATTATGAAGAATGAGATTGCTGAATATACATCAGAGTGCCTAGTGTGTCAGTAAGTGAAGGCAGAGCGACATATGTCTAAGGGGATGATGAAACCATTTCCCATACCATAATTAAAATGGGAAAACATCACCATGGACTTTGTCACTGGACTTCTGGAGACATCAAAAGGCAACAATGCAATATGGGTTGTTGTGGACCGTCTTACAATGTATGAACACTTCATTGTTATTCAAGAGGATTTATCACTGTATAAACTGGCATGGATATATATCAGGGAAGTGGTAAGGCTTTATAGAGTACCCCTATCTGTTGTATCCGATCGAGATCCAAGATTCACCTCTATGTTTTGGAATAGTCATCAACATGCTCTGAATACTGAACTGATCATCAGTATGTCTTATCATCCTCAAACTGATGACCAATCCGAGAAGAATATCCAAACACTTGAGGACATGTTGAGAGCATTCTCAATGGACATTAAATGAAGATGTGATCACCATCTTCTTTTGGTAGAGTTATTTTATAATAATTGTTTCCACTTGAGCATCCAAAATTGCACCATATAGCCCCCTTTATTGGAAAGGTGTATAGCACATGCGTTTTGGTATGAGGTTGGTGAGCATAAGCTACTTGGACCAGAAATGGTTGATGAAATAGTGGAGAAGGTGAAACCCATTTAGCATCATATCAAGACATCTCATTATCGACATAATAATTATTAAGATAACCATCGCTGATACCCTGAGTTCAAATATAGAGACATGGTTTTTCTATGCATATCTCCATGGAAGAAGGTCATGAGGTTTGGAAAAAAGGGATTTTCTGTCCAAGGTACATCATCCCTTTAGATATTCTTGATCGTGTTGGGGTTGTGGCCTATCGACTAGCACTTCCACCTACCATGGACAAAGTACATTTGTCTTTCATGTATCCCTCTTAAGAATGTACATACTGGACCCTTCACATGTACACTCTTCCGAGGCATTACAGTTAGTGGATGATCTTTCTTATGAATAGAAACTATTGATGATTTTATACCATAGAGAAAAAGTTCTACAAAATAAGATAATACCCCTTGTCAAGGTGTTGTGGTGAAACCACATGTTTGAATAGGTGATGGTTTAATCAGAGGAAGTGACGAAGCAATGTGACCAGCAATTGTTTTTGTGTGGGAAAAGTTAATTTCAAGGGTGAAATTTCTTTAAGGGGGGAAGATGGTAATGACCCAAAAATTCGTTAATGAAAATCCATCTCGATCTAATTAAATGTCTCTTTATGTAAAATGTGTATATAATATTTGAACTTCATTGGTTTTATGTTAAAAAATTGTTACCATTTATAATATAGTCATTGAATAGTGATCACATGATTTGTATAAATATAGGGCTTTAACGAATCGAATTTACTCAAAAAAAGGAAGTGATGGCCACATCTAGTAGACATGCCCTATATGAAGCACATTTTTTAGAGCTCGGAAAAGAGGTGGCATCATTGGGATTCACTCTTGACCAATCTCAAGCCGAGTATCAATAGTTTAAGCTCAAGCGGGACCTCCTATGAGAGAAGTGGATGTTGATAGAGATTACCATCTGAGAAAAGTAATCTGAGCCACCCCAAGAGCAGATCACCATAACACACCTTACTCATCGATATTATGCAAGTGATATAAGGGGTTATGTAAAAATACCTTAGCACTATGGTTATGTACATTATTTTTGTATATAATAATGAATATATTTTCAAGTTATTTTTGTAACCTTGTAAATTTATTTTTAAAGCTCAAATAGTGTTTTTAGTTAATATTCAATTAAAAAGTCTATTTTGATGAATTAATGGATTTTTTATTAAATAATATTTTAATATATTATTATTATTATTAATATAATTTTTATTAAATATAAATGATCGTATAATTTTAGGAATACAATTATAATTTTTATTAATGTTTGAAAGCCATTTTTTGTCAAAACCCTTGAATTTTTTTATAATTGTAGGTTTTTATTTTAAAAGTGAAAATTACCATATTTAGAAAATTATTTAGATAAAATGAATATTATTTATGGAATCATTAAGTTGAAATAATCAAATGGTGAATTTTTCATAATTTTTTGAAACAATCAAATTTTTGGGTAAAAATTAAATACCGTATAAATATATAATATATTTTATGACATCATAATGACCCAATAGTGATGTAATAAAATACTATTAGCCCCATGTTCTACCAATATATGTGTTTCCATGAAAATAATGTGATTTTAGGTTTTTTGACATATTTTACGAAACATTAATGGACCCTTCAATGCTTATTAAAAATCTTGTCTTTTTAAATTGTTTTCCTTGGGAGTGTGACTATTCTCTACATAAGAAATCCCTTTATTTTAAGATGTTCAGAATTTGTAATTATGAATTTTTTTACACTACCATTTGAAAAAAACCATGGGCAAAAACCATGGTCTGGTTTGTGGTTAAAATTAGTTTAACGTTAGGTTTCCCAACCCTAAATTATAAAGAATTACCTCAACTTTCCAATATATATCGAACAAAGATCCCACTTTATCATCACTAAAATCCATTTGAGTTCGTCCAAGCTTTGAAATACTCTCTCTAGAATCCTCCCAAGGTGCCCCAACCTCCCAAGCGGCCTCTCTCAAGCCTCTCTCAAGCCTTTGGAAGTACACTTCCAAGTAAGGGTTTTTTCTTCCTTTCTCATTTTGTCCAATTTTCTTAATGTTGATATGCCCTATTAATTTCAATTAAAAATGTTGGTATATAGATTTTCACCTCCCCCATACTACCCTATTTATTTTGGGATGATGTGATACCTCTTTATCTCTCATTAAAGCCTCCCATTTACACCCGTTACTATGCCGAAATTTCGAAAGGAATTTTGATCCCTTCTTCTACATCCAAGTAATCTTTTTGTTCGTGAATCTAAATTCCATTACAATTGTTGGGACATGTATCTATATTACTCCCTTATATTAAATTTCATGTACATATGATGAGACACTCCATTTCCTCTCATCAACCATTTTTATGAATTCTTACATCACGCCGTTATGCTGCATAAATTGGACCGATTTTCCAAGCCAATGCCACTGTGTAGTGAATACCATGCTCATTTCTCTATCAAGGTAATCCACATTTATTAACATATACTTATTTATTATAAATTTTCATGTATTAATTCCACATTCCTTTATCATGGAATAAATGATGATGTTTTATGATCCATGTTATTTGATCCATGTGGCACACTTATGCATGAAATGAAATGTTTAAGAAGGGTGCGCCCTTATAGCATTCCAATGCATTGGGTAAAGTATAGTATCATTATATTTCATGTTAAATGGGTGTTAACGCATGATAATTCATGTGAAATGAGCCTTGGCTCATGCTAATACCATTTTAAGTGTCGTTTCCACATTTCCATGTTATGATTATCATGTTGCATCATGTGTTTTTGTTTATTATTCTCTTGTGATCTATTGATATGAATATTTTCTAACATGTATTGTATTCATCATGTTATTCTAGGATTATTCCTTTAATGGGCTTTATATATCACCCTTTTCTTATGCATTTCCTCATGTTATCCTAAGTAATGCTATGTACGAGGGAATGTAGTGGTAATGTAAAGGAAGTTTTCAATAAAGATGTTGTTTGTCATGTTTTAAGTTGTTATGTAATGTTACTAAGCCCCAAAGACGTTAGAACTCTCGATCTTTGATTTTTTTATCAAGTGATGTTTATGTAATAAATCATGTTTATGTTTGAAATAAAAACAGGGTTGTCACATGATTGGTAAGGCTGATACCACCACCATCTCAAGATAACAAACTTATAGGAATACCAAACTATTATCTATAATTAATTCCCCATGTGAACATAGTTCAGCACCATAAAACTTACCAAGATGTATAGAGATCATTAAGGAGAAACACCATGAGAAGTGGTTCCCTTAAATTTACCCATATCCTACAAAACTAAGTTGCACACAACAAAATAACATGTGAGGTATGAAACAAATCCCAATAGGATACCCCCATAAATCTATACAACATATTTAATATCGCAAAAATTAGTTATAGTTTGAAAATATTACATTTTCAATACTCATTTTTTTATAAAAAAATGTGTCTGAAGTCATATAACAAGTATTTATGTTTTTAAAAACAAGCAATGTCCCATAAGTCAAAATGAATAAGTAATAAATAAAATATAACTAGTGAAACATGGAATAATCTTATAATAAAATATCAAAATAACTAATATATGGTAATAAAACATTTCATGGATAAATAAACACAATATAAAAACATGGGGATATAAACAAAGTTTCAAAGGTGTATATGACCCATTAAACGACCAATAACCAACATATGTGCACCAAACAATTCTGGTAGCCCTAATGGTCTCACCAATTCTTAAAAATACAACCATTTCACTTTAAATATACATAGGCTTAATTTCCTAGAATGTGAGCACTCTATAATTGAAAAACCCCATCCAAGTCACCCATAAGCACCCAAGGTCTCCCATGTTCCACAATATATAAACAAATCAATATAATATGATTAATCATACAATCAATGATCTTCTTTCCCACAAATATAAATCCATATAATTTTACATTCCAAAACATCATTGGAAAATATTTTTTAAAAAATACAATTGACTCAATTTATGAATTATTTCGAATGAAAACAGTTAGCTTTTAAAGTAAAACCATGTAAAACTACCATTTATTCTACGACATTCTAAAAACCACGCATCACATGTAATAAAAATCCCTAAATTACTGAAATCAAGAATATTTAATTAATATAATCTAGTGGAAATGATGAAAAATGAGTGTTCCAAATGAAATACATTCTATATATAGACACCTACAACAAAACTAGAGTATACATGTCACCTTCACCTAAAACCTTGAGGATCTAAGAATGGGGAAAATTTCATGCCTAGAAAACCAATAAATTCTATTAAAAAACACTCTATAACCATATTTTTGGATCTCATGTGTATCTATGATTTTTTTACCGCAAAGAAGTAGAAGGATAAGGGGATAAAAGGAAAGAGGAATAAGAAGTCCAAGAAAAATAGACACTACCCTTGAATATTTCCACTAATATCCATAAGATATTCCCAAGGGAAAATGAAGTAAAAGTGTAAGTCCCTAAAAAGAATTAGGTAGGAGTTACCCTGGGGTTAAATCATGGTATGGAACTTTATCCCAAATAAAAATAATTCTACATTTATTCTCAATTACACAATGATATATAACTATTAATAAGAAGGGTCAGACTATTTTTCTCTTCTTTTCAAATTTGATCTTATTACAAATTTACTTGACTAAACCTATTTCAAATATTCTTTAAGACTGCTTCAACCCAGATTACAATTTGTGTCATGAAATAGATAAAAAATAAAAAACCATTTAATACACATAAATTTATTATGTAGTTCACCACTATAGGTTAATAAAAGGAACATGCTCTAGTAAATGTGTGTATGGACTGAAACACTAAAGGTCCCTACTTATGGGGTTTTTGTTTTGTCTAGGTCCACTTCTATAAAAAAATTAGGCTTGATTAACTGTCACCAAACAATCAATTTTTTCACACTTCCCTCTCACACTCAACTCTTTGAAGGGAAAAAATGGATCATGGGCCAAGATATATATCACATATTGTTGTGGATGCACCAAAATATAGATATGGATGCTTATAATATCCTCTTTCTCCCTCATAGTCCTTCTTTTAATATCACATTTAGAAGCATCTACTTTCTATGATATGTAATGGAAACACCTTTCCACACATTCAAAAATGGAACGGAAATTTACCTTCTTCATTTCACTGTAGTGAACTTGAATTATTATAAATGTTTTTTATAGAATCCAAAATTATATCTCAATTATTTAATGAAAATATAATTTCATCCATTTTCTTTGAAATTTATATCTACTAATATTCTCTTAATGTTCGTATCTCCCTATATCGTTTCTTGAACTACTGCTGAATCATTTATAAACTTATAGCCTTTAATATTATGGTTTAAATTAATCCACCTTCCTTATCTATTTTTGATATATCAAAATGTAAACTATAAATTTTGTGTGTCCATGAATATCCATTAAATTTAATTTAGGGCACTAAAATCCTAAGTAATGACTTCCCCATCAAATTTTCAATTTGTATGAAAAACTATTTGACTATGGTGTGATAAATACTTTAATGACGAAGTCAAATTCATTCATTACCTCACTAAAATATACAAAATATATTATGATGTAGAATGAGATCATAATAAAATACTACATCATAGACACCTTTAATGTAGTGTAGCATCCTATAGTTGACATGATATTCAAATCTCTCATAGTAACTCCTCTTAATTCTCCCATGATCTCTGGTATGATCTCCTTAAAAATACATTAATACACTGAAATTCATATGACATAGACCTATCCCCTATAGTGTGATCCTAAAAAAACATATTATAATACCTAGATTCTTGAGGAATAATATATTTTCAATAGTGTGGACTCATGTATGCTTACAAATCATCAAATCATTCATGTTGCCTAAATAAAACCCTACAGAACATAAAGATATTTCAATAGTTTAGATATATTCTCATCATAAGGATTGTTATAAAACTCTATCTCTATAGTGTAGCCACCCTAAAATGAGTAAGGATATTACCATTACATAAACCTATATTATACTTCTCTATAGAACAATATATTCCTAGATTACTATTTTACAGATTTCATTATGATATAATCCTTTGATATATGGCCGTTTCATTCGAGAATCTGGTGGAGAAAATTATGTGGTGTTTGAATGGTTTTTTCGGTGGTGGTAGAACCCATTAGAAACACCCTTATGTTTCCATGTCCCCTCCTAGAAATTTCCAATGGGGATTATTCATAAAACTGGAAATACCTTATGCTTCCCTCATTCATGAAATATTATGAACCTACTTTACAAAAGGCAGGTAGTCAATTGGAAATGTTTAAAAAACACATGGGGACTGAATTTTTTTGAGAGGATGGTATTTCAGGCTCATCACACCCTTGAGGGAGAATTATTTCCTACTATGAAACTCTCTTATAGATTTATGACAGATTCATGAATCTTTTGTTAAATCTAAAATACATAACTTCCCTCCATTATATTATCAATCAATTGTTATCATTTAATTACTTTAGAATAATCTTTATGTATAAAATGTTCATCATTAATGGATATATATATTATCTGAGGTTCCCATTCATTGGTATACATATTAAATACTATCATGTATTTTATAACTATGATTCAAGTTTTAATCCACTTTGTATGGTGATTTATAATTTATTGTCAACCAATAAGTTATATGTTGTTTTGATAATAGGATCGGGCCCATGAATGATGGATTCCTATATACCCTTGTGAAAGGAATTAGAACCCATGTAGTTCAGTTCTTCTTAAGAGGTTTTGTCATACCTTTTAAGGTCTTGTGAAGAGGAATAAACCATGTAGTTCAATGTATTGTGACAAGGATATCAAGGTGAGAGGTTTCTAGAAATATTATATGTGGTAATTATGCCAATGCAACCCAAGGAACCCGGAGGGAATGTATCCTCCTCATTTGGATAAGAACGTATTGAGAATATGGCCCATATAAGATTAGGGTATGTTAGGGGTGTTGGGCTTAGACCTTAGGGAGGCTAACTATGTATCCAATTTGTATGGGAATCTAAGACCATGTTGATCGGAATGTTGGGACTTACACCTATGGAGGAGGCATAAGTTTTTTTTCATTATTAATATATACCGTTAATGGTTTGTCCAACAAGGAATATGGCCCTTTGAGTGTACGGTGACATGGTTGTTGGGATTATATAGAATATGAGGCCCATTGGTATTTAATTATGCTAATGACCTGATAAACACGTACCCCTAATCACATATGAGTCATAATCGTTCTAAGACACAAGAGGAGCATAAGATAAGTAAATCCATACAATATAATGGGTCCACTTTTGGATGAGTTTGAGAATGTGGAAGGTGAATGGAACTCCCCACAATAAATACTAGGGTATTACACTAGTAGGGATTCCCTGGAGTGACCCTTAAGACCAGTGATGACCCCTTTAATGAGTGGGGAAAAAAATCATTTGTTAACCCTTATTGAAGGGAAAAGAATGTGATTCTCTCCACTACCTACGATAGAGAAGTCCCTAGAACTACATCTATGGTACGTGTCCTTGTTACTAAGGGACTAAAAAATTGATAGCATTCTATGGACCCTACCTATATGGTAGGTTATCTGTGAGACATATTTTACCGACTGAATAAAAAATATTATTGGAGACACATTGGTGTGTCCTTATCCCTAATTATGCAAGTATGAAGGTCTTAGTGGATGAGATTTTTTATTATATTGTGAATGGGACCTTATGGGGCCTAGTGCTTCACATGATATATGGATTTATAGAGTTTTTTGGATAGTTCTTACTGGGAATGAGGTATGTTCAAACATTATGAGAAAGGAGGGTACTAAAACTAGAAGGGTTCATCCCATACAATTTTTTCTATTTTGGATGGAGTTTTGCAAAGAATCCATCATAAATAATATTTTCTATTTTTGATATAGGATTAAAAAGGATTTAGTACATGAAGGCTTTACTATGATGAAGTGGTTCTTATGCAAGAGGCCACCGTTTTAGGTTGGTCAAGTGAGTCCCCTTCCATAAATTACGATACACTGTAAGTGATTGACTGCTGAGACCACATGCATGAAATTTTTCTCTCTCTTTATTTATCTATCCTAGTATGGGGTTTTAATTAAGATATAAATATAACTATCATCTCAGTATGACTTGGAATATGCCTAGAAATAAAAAACATCACCCATAGTGTGCTTTTGTTTTTGGGTGGCCTGAATAGATGCCTCACCCTAAAAATGAAAAAGTTGTTCTTGGGGGGACTAAAGACGACGCCTCACCCAGAAAATGAAAAGGCCATTTATGGGGGGATTAAATATTTTTCCTCATCCTAATAATGAAAAGGACATTTGTGGGGGGTCTGAAGATGGTGCCTAGACCTACAAACGAAATTGTTTTATGGGAGGCACCATGTGGAGTGACGATTCTCACAGTGAGTGTACAATGTGGAAATGAATATTTCTATTTGGATCATCATATTTTAAAAATTAAAAAATTCATTTAATGGTTCACTTGACTTATTATAGTCTTTATAAATTCATAAAAGACTTCTAATATTCCTTGTGATCTTTTACAGACCCAAAAAACTCCCCTTGTCATAATAAGGTGTGATCGTAATGATGAGGAGTCGATTCTACGAAGTTTTTTTTCACGTTGAATGCTTTCTAGGATTCATGTGAGCTCATAGTGGGGACCAAGATTATAAAAGGTGTCATATTGACTCGAATTATTAATCTCCTAGTGAACAGGCACTTTTAGACCCTATTTTAGGTCTATATGTCATGAAATAAAATGTTGCAGAAACATTGATTTACCTGTTTGGAGAGTCTTATAGTTGTGGATACTCCTATGTATCATTGATATATTAACTGAAATTTATTATTCTTTTAATCATATATCTCTTTGTTTAATCTTTCCCATTAAAAATTAATAGTAATACTAGAGTTGGATCACTTGTTAGAATGTCCATCTATTGGCGTGTTTAATTTTGAATAATGGGAACATGAAAATGAAATAAATTTTTATTAGATCATATAACCTAGAGATATATAAATTTACTTTTTCCCAGGCCCCCCTTTGCAGGTTGTCAACCTGATGAGTGTTACATCTCTTTTCATTTGTAGTTTAGGGTCTTTTACAACCAACGAATACAGCTGGTGTTTTATGTAAAAGAAAATTTACCAATATTAACGAGAGTAATAATAAAAATAAAGGCTTGAGATCTATGAATATGAAATTATCTAAATATATTTGACTCACATGCAGGGAGGGGAGAATTTTATTTTTAACATGTGCCCAGAAACTGGAGAAAAAGTTTTAGAATCTTCTATGAAGACCGGACACATACATAAAAATGTGTAATAATATTCTATGGCTAAGATGATTTGTGTGATAAATAATTATACATGGATAAATATATCATGTAGGGAATAAAGAGGTCGTAATAAGTGGGACACTTGTGAGGTTTTGAGTCATGTGGGATGGACTTCAACCTCTCATTTTAAGGATATGATGTGGTGAATATGTTTCATGTCTTTGAATAAATAAAATGAAACATAATTATGCTAATAAAAGGTACACTCCAAGACTTATAACCTCACATGAGTCATGTTAGGCATGATAAATAAGAGGTAACATGAGAAATCATTTAAATTCTCATGGGAACACTTGACAATGAACATGTGGTGGTATTTTAACCTCAATCATATTTCATGATGGGACATGATTGAAGTCAATGAAAATTCATTTTTCGTCCCAATAGTTATGTCTAATTAATAGTAAATAATGGATGTGGCCCCTATATATATTGATTTATTACATATAGGATGTTCATTTTCATATTTTATCCCAGTATGTGATTAGAATAATGTGATTATCCAAATCTAGTACCCAAGCAAGTAGGCCGAAGTTTCTGTACAAATGGTGTATTCATCTCTATTATTAATCTGTAGATATGGATCATATATCAGGTTCCTTTTCATGCATATATATCCCATTTATTTAATGGGTACATATATAATTGAACAATTGTCATTCAGTTTAAAGTCATGCAATAAGGACTCATATGTTCTATATTTTAGGGTCATGTTATAGGGACTATAACTCATAGTTTATTGTTGTATAGTTTGGATGAGTGTCATATAGTTTAACATTATTGTGATATGAAAACTAACCGCACAGTTAAACATCATGTTTCAGGGATATATGATTTCTTTAGATTAATGTTGCAACATTTTTACTAAGGTTATGGAAATTATGAACCACATGGGGACTAATAGGCTAAAGATATGACAACATATTTTTTGTGTGGATAGGGAAATTGTAAGGCATGATATTGGAGACTTCTTAAATCAATGTAATTGAGATGAGAAAAGAGTGAATAGAATGACCATGGAAATTTTTTTAAATGAAACTCTAGTTACATTATCGTTAGAGAATACATAAATTAAAGGATTTCATCATAAGGTAAAAGGTTCCTTTGTTTTATTGGCCATTTTTGGAAACTCATTATGCGGAAAACATTTGAGACGTATTGTGAATAGTAATAACATAAGCATCCTTCAGATCTATGAACTCCCATCACCGATAGGAAAATGAAATATTATGAATATATGAGTTCTGTAAGACATGGGGTATGATGTATTAATGAAATATTCTATAGTATGAAGAAAATATTGAGACTAAAATCATTCAAAATTGGTGGTTTTATGAATGGATCTAGATCATAAGTAATAGTGATTGTTTATTTTGTTTCTCATATAATACCATGAATGAGGCCTGATCATAAATACATATCTTTTCAAATCATGAATCAATATATATTTTGTTTTGAAATATGTGACGACGTGTGGTGAGAGACCAACATCATGATTAGAGGCCTCCTCGGTGAGGAATAGTGGGTTACACAGTTTTATGTCATGAAATATATACGTAAAACCTATAGTTTTAATTCATGATGCAAGGACATTAGGCTTTGTAGTTTAATGTATTATATCTCATACTATGGGTTTACATAGTTTCATGATCATGTGGCATGAAATTCCTTTAATAGTAGTTTCAGAGCATGATGGAATGGAAAATTGAAACATTCATGGTCCATTTTAACATTGGAAAATGAATATATTAAATCATGTTATCGAATGAATGAATCATAACAGAAGACTAGTGGGTATAGGATTTCCATTACCACCCTCAGTCAATGAAAATATCCTAAGGTTCAAGTCAGCTTATCCTTCCATGAACTTTTTTTGCATGGGGTTATTTCACATGTTCAGTGGAAAATTATGTTATCCACACTCTTTACCTTATAGAGTCCCTTCAGGTTAATAAAACTGATCTACCAATGTTTCCACATAAAAGAGAACCAAGAGGACTAATCGAATCAAGTAACTCAACTATTTTCCATAAAAGGGGATGAATTAAGTTGTTTAGAAGAAGTGGTGGTCAAAAGGATTTGGGAAAATTATATGGTTATACTATCAGGCTCTAAAACATTCTAAATGAGTGCGGTGAGAACCCATAATAGACCCTCCCATGCATATCTGGATCATACATAAGAGAGTGTGGTATTTTTTTATTATAGATGGACCATTGTGTAGGATCTTGGTGTCACTACATATCTCATCAAAGAGAGAATCACGACACAAGTAGTTCATATATTGTAGGGCGTTGGGAGACCAACACCTTTGATAGTTGTCCTCTCTGGTTAAGGCCATAGCAATACACAATTTTACACCATGTAATATGAGTCACCATGCAGTTTAACATCATGTGGTAATGAATTCTAGTGTTCCTTTCATGGTCTTTCATCTAGTACCATGCTAACATTGACATGAAATGATACACCTTGATTATGTTGGGAAACATTTACCAAAAATCTTAAGCCCACATGATATATTTTTAGTGTGATAAAAAAGGATTGGAAAGAGTTTCCTTCACCACAGAGAGGTTATTCTATGTAAGGATAGAATAATTTGATCCTATAGTGGCTGCACAAGGATGTAGTATTTAGGTGTCACTATGTATCTCATAGGGGTGATAATTAATCCATACATAGTTGTTAGTAACATCTCAATGTCGAATGATAAGGATGTTAACCATAAAGTTTAAAGTTATTTGGTAAGGACTAATGGTATCTTGTAGTTTTAGGCCAAATTAATTGGACCACATGTATGGAAATAATGAGTGAAATATGGATTACCGGGACAAGGATGTTCTGAAACACTCCAGAATATAAGAATGGAATTTTAAACCATGATCTCAGGGGTTCTCAGATTTGGAGAAATGATATGGAAAAGTAAGAAAGGAGAGATTATGGACCATTTTCAAAAAATCAGTATATAAAATGAAAATATTGGGGATTAAAATGATAGAAAAGGTATATCATGAGGAAGAATGTGCCTCTAGTAGATAGGTCTTTTTAGGGTAACTTATAAAAATCCAGAATGGGGTGTATCAATGAATATTTAAGAATAGGTGTCCATTGTAATCATACATTCAATTACCAATAGCTGAGGAAATCATATAGAGATTTTCCTAAGACAGGGAGTATGATGTGCTCAAAGAATGTGTATGAGTAAAAAATAAGAATTTGGACTATAATCAGCCATGGAGTGTGAATTAACTTATATAAATATTTGTTCATATGTATGGAAGGGTATACTTTCATTTCAATGATGGGATCCTAAATGAGGGAATCCAAATAACAATCTTCAACATGGATTAGGGTCATATGCAAGAGGAAAGGGACATGTGACCCACCTTATTTTAATGGATGGGATTAGGTTACGAAAACTACTTGTCACTATGTATCATGTGTTGGTTGAAATCAAGCCACATATAATTCTCAATCATTAAGATAAGCCCAAAAGTGAATGGACCCATGTTGGAGTATCCTATAAATATATTTGTTTGTATGCAAGATATGGGAAATTTTCATTAATTTGTGGTTATCCCCAAGACATATGGTTTTAGAATCCCTAAATACACCATTAAGATGATAATCTAGACCCACTTAGTATTTGAATGGAGGTGTGGTGGGTGACCACCATCAAGGATCATGATCCACTCAAGCATAGATCCAAATGTTATGTAGTTTTACATTGTGAAATAAGGACATGAACCATGCAGTTTTATGTCAAGAAACAAGGATGTTTTCATATATTTTAATGTATTATGACATTGGAATTAGGCTATGTAGTTTAAATTATTATATCTTAGACTATGATTCAATAATGTTTTACGTCGTATGACTAGGACCATAGGTTGTTCCTTTCACAATCATTCATGTGGGACCAAATTTCATGTTGTTTATCATTGTTCAATAAGGAATAATAATGAGGCTTTTTACATGATGTATTTATTGAGAAATATTTCATTGCTTGGGGGTTCAGTTAAATCCACATTCATTTTGACAAATAAGTAATATCCATTAGGATAAAACTTATGTATGATGTAAGGTACTTACCACATTGGTTCAAACATTGGAGGTTTCTTCATAGGTATCATTAGAGTCTTCTATACCAAACCCAGTTCTCTTTGAAGGAATAGAAAAAGATGAAATTTATTTTTAATGTATCATGTTATCCAGTTTTTGTACATTTCTTAACAATGCGTGGTATAAAACCTTTTTAATTGAGTGGTTATAACTCATCAGAATGATTTTATTATTGTTTATAATATAACAGTTGTCCATATATATCTATTCATAGTGAGGGGAATTTAACCTAAATGGGTGTCACTACCTCTATCCCATAAACTAGAGAATACGAGGTTCCCAGAGTAGTAGTGTGGGTTTTGGATCAGCAAGATCACATGACTTGAAGGATCTTGATTGGCCATGATTTATTTTCATTATCAACTATTTTATAGAGAGATTATAATATAGTTTTATTGAAATATCCTATATATCCATTTTCCACCTCTAGGTAGGGGGAGAATGGTTGGATTTGATGTTGTAATCCTGGTACAACTTCTTTATATCATAAGATAAGAAGTTGGTTCTATTACCCATTAGTATTCTGTGAGGGACACAAAATATATTGATCATGATTTAATTCTTGAAATTGATGATATTTTGGGTCTTGATTTCATTAATAGTTATCTCCTTGTCCAATTTCGTGAATAAGTTGCCAGCAATAAAGATATACTTGAACTTATTAGAAATAGATAATGGGTATGACCTTATAACATATATTCCCTATAAAAATGGCCAATAGTATTTAGTTATATTTAAGAAACACTTGAAGTTTATTGATGAAGTACCAATATACTTGGCAGGAATGGAACTTTTTGAAAATTTGTGTGCAATCCCACTTTTTCGAAGGCCAAAAATAACCAAATACTCTGGATTTGATGAAAAATATTGGTTCTCAAATGTTGGGAACGACAATAACTAACACAAAATTTTTCCATGGTGGTAGTCATCACCTCTCTCCCAATGAATTAGAGGATAATTACATTGAAGCTCTTCTTATAATGAACCTTCAGATGACTCGGCCTATCTTAAAGGGTGAAGTTGACCACCCATTATCAGATATGTTCTTTTCCATCTATGTTTAGTGGAAGATCCCAATTTTGAAGGTATTCTAGGTTGGACTTTATCCACCCATTCATATCATTATCTGGTTCATGGTTCTAATTGATATCATTGATCACTTCAATGACACTTTGAAGAATGGATATAATCTTCTGTGAAGTGTGATGTCAATGACTATTTCATCTCGATTTGAATCTACAAAGAAAGCAACAACATTTTCTAATGTATCCTTCTGAACATTTTGTGATGTGATTAATTGTTGGATCATAGTTAAAATCTTCCATTTGACCTCAAACATAATTATAAAGGAGGATCATATCTTCTTTCATGATGGTGTAATCACCATTGATATTATTAATTACTAACTAGGAATTTCCTTTGATTCTCATGCGAGCCACCAGTTTATTCAAATCTAACTCCATGATTTTAATGATGGATTAGTATTTAGCCTCATTGTTTGTGAATCCTTCTAATAGAAGAAATAATTATGGTAGAACTACCTTTTCTAGTGAAATGACAATGATTCCTAAAATAACATTATTGATAATGGGGTCCTCAATTCTTTTTCGGTTGGTCTTCTGGAATTGCCATCAAATAAAGTTTTACACATTTTTTATAGTCATGGATGTAGAATATTTCTCATTTGAAAGTTCAATACTCATAAACACTTCTTCCATAAAGGGATGTTCTTCTAGGATATTTGTGAAGGCCTACCCATTTATCAACTTATATGAAATGAATTTGATGAAAACCTATTATAGAATGAACACACATCATGCCAAATGTTCTATAAACATGGGATGATTGAGGATATATTTGAGAAAACCATTTTGGGAGATATAATGGAACTCATGATGATGAATATAATTCCTTCATTTATAAATTGCAAAAATCAATGACAAATAGTTCTTATCAATATCCAAATACCGAGTCTCAATGTTGGTCATGGTGAAACTACGATAATAAAGGGTTTTTCACTACTAGTATCATTTTTATACATGAGGATGGCACCCAATTACTATTCCAAGGTTGTCACATAATATATAAGTGGATTTCCATTAAAAATTGTGGCATCAAAACTAGTGGGATTAAAATATATTTCTTGAGGTTGGTGAATGATTCATGGAATTTATCAGTCTATTGAAAATGTTTCCTCTTTCTTTACTCACATTGTGAAGGGAAAAAAATATCTTGTGAGGATTTATATGAAGTGTCAAATGTAGGAACGATGTCCTTATAGACCTCTCAACTCATTGTGGGTTCAAGGAGGTGAATTACATAGAATTACATTAGTTTTATCAAGGTCAATTATGATTCCATGATAGAATACTACAAAGACAATAAACCTTGTGCAACCCATGTGACTGAATCATTGATATAGTGCTCTAATATTCCTTATGAAAAAAGGGAATCACCTGGTAGCAGAATACACTCTAGGGGTCCATGGGGGTGGTAGATACATTATATTTTATGGACATTATGTCACCCCCAACCTTGAAATAATAAATAATTTAATAATTGACTTATTTTTAGACTTTATCATGACTTTAGAGTTGGTCTGATTTTAAATTTTAATTATTTGGATTTTCAGTATAGGCGCACGGTTAGTACACAGTTAGTAGAAACCTTGTGCAACCCATGTGAGACATATTTAGTTTTTGGCAGAGATGAATCGCATAATCTGTGAATGGTTTTCCAAACTCTGTGTCTTTCCTATTCTAAGTGATCTTGGTTTCCACTAAAGGGGTGCATGGTGGGCAGACAGTTTCGCCAACTGTGCACCCAAACCATTCGCTGTTCCCATGCATAAAAAAAGATTATCTTTAATTATATTATTATGAGTATGAGTACTATTGTTATCATTATTACTGTTATTATTATTATTATTATTATTATTAAACACTTAAGGGGTTCCTCCCTCTCCCTTACACGCGATAACCCCCCTCCCCCTCTCATGGTCATCAATACAAGAACCCTTTCCCCTCTCCTTCAAGCACACGACCTCCCCCTCCCACTTAGTTTAGTCATTATTTCCCCCCATATTTCTGGTATGATCAACTATGATATTCTTATATTCCCTCCTCTTCCATTCTTCCCCTTTTATTTTTGGTTTCCCTTCCATCTGTTGTGGCGTGCATGACCTATTCAGATCCCAACCCAATTTTTGGGTATTTTATTGGTTTATTATTTGTTCTTAGGGTTCAGGAGGCATGGTTAACATCGATTACATCCACAAACATTGAAGGATGTGAATTTCCCTTTGGTTCTGGGATGATTTTCTTCCATTTTGATTCTTTTCTTCAATTTTAATTTGAGAATTTTGTGATTTTTGAGTTTCTTGTATTTTTTCCCAATTATGTTTTAGTCAACCAAGCCCATGGGTGTCTTATACATATATTCATAGGTAAAGAATACATATATACATATATATATATATACACACACACACACCCTATTTGTAAATATTTCTTCATGGTGATGGGAATATATACATTACCGCTATGTATATATATATATAATTAAATACATGTTCCTTTAAATGTAAAAGAGTATATTTAGTTTACCTTTATCAAAATCATAATGTTTTGTGTTTGGTTACCAATGTCTAATCATTTAATTTTAATTCTTTGATTTTTTTAGTGTTTTAAAATTGTTTTTTTATTACTAGGTGATTTAAATATGCTATGAAAAATGTGTTTTTCTTATTATATGTGGTTTTATTTTGTTTACAAAGTTGACCTAATCTTCCACACCAATTATTCATATTATGAATATTCTTTAAACCTTATTTTGAAATGAAATGTGTTTGCATAAGATGAAGAGTCTCGATTCTCACTTTGATTGGTTTTATTAAACTAACAAACCCCTCTAAAGGAATGCCCCATTGATTTGTAAATGTGGTGTGTGATAAATATGTGGTTTATCTTATGTGACTTGTGAAATAGTCTTGTGATTAGTTTTTGAGTACTTAAAAAGGTGTTAGACTTAAAGTGGGAGTTCATAGGTGAGAAGGTGGATGAGATTTTTTATAAATAAGGTCACCCACACACACACACAATAACATGATAAAAATAACCTACGCGTTAGATATAATGGGTAGTTTATGGTATTTAGTTAGGACCCTTAGGTATACATAATTCACTTGTTGAGATTACACACTGGATAATGGCCATGAGTAGAAAACTTGAATTCTTTTGGGACGTGCCCCTCGGTCAAACCATTGTGGGTTTCTCCAAGTTTTAAGGTAGTATTTGATGATATCCAACACATGTGGAGATTTATTATGCGTTATTGTTATATCTTTGTCCTATTCTGACTAGACCAACACCCTAAATCCCATGACACCTTTTTTTGACATATTCTATATTCCACTATTATTTTGATAAATTTTTAGGGTGACATCCCTTGTTATCATTTGTTATTAAAATAGTTATTCTAGTACTTATTATATTTTAATGAAATTTATTGAAATTTATTTTCATGTTCTAGAAACTATTTTTAAAATGTAATGTAAAATGATTTTTCATTAAAATGGCATCTTGTTATTTATTTTTCAAATGTATGAACACCTTGTTTTTATATGTCTTATTTTTAAACAAGGATGATTTGATTTATTTTTTAAGTTAAGTCATTGGGATTACTTTATTCAAGAAATCCTTCTGAGTTTTAACATTTATGGATGTATAAATGTTTTAGTTTTTATTTTTATGTCCATATCCTCTATCAGTCTCAGTTTCCATGGAGAAACATTGTAGTTCTAGAACTTTCTTTGGTTGATAGTGATTACTTTCATGTTCTATTTTTTTCTTGTTTATTTATTTATTTATCTATAATTTATGGGATAAATTGTTCCCAACTATGTTTTATCTGATGTCTGAAAGTATTATCTATCCTAGGAGTATTAGGAATGCCTCTGAGAAATTGTTGTGGGCCAACTCAAGTGACAAGTTTAGGGTTGACCTGGGTTAGTTCATGAAATAATTGTATAAGAGGTTCCCTTTTTTATTTGGGATATTATGTAGATCGAATATAGAATTTATAGGGATCAAGAGATAGTTCATGGGTTGTTTCATGATCACCACCACTCATTATGAGAGATAACTCACCTAGGTTAATTGGATTTCAAATCATTATTTTTAGTTTTGGGTTTATTATGTTTGTGGTTTTTTAGTTTGATGAGATTTTGTATTTTTGAAGATGATAGTGGAAGTGAGATAGTTCAACATTGTGATATTAAATATTGTAGTATAAAATGTAGAGTTTGAGTGCACAATTCAATATGATTCTAGTGGTTAGTTCATTCTCAATGCATAGTCTTCTAAACTATGTGGTCGGTTTATGCATGACCACTAGTTTTCTAATTATTTTATTTTTGGTGGGTGATGCATGGGTCAGATTTATCATTGTATGAGGTGATTTTGAATGTAAAAGGATTTTTGAAAAAAATTCGAGAGAAATAAATTAGATTTACATAAGTAAAAAATATTCTTATCTAATTGGATTTTTCATTTCAATTGGGAAGTGGAAGGTGTGGTTTTGTTTTAGAAGAGGATATGTTTAAAGATATTTTTTTCGAAGGGAACAGGAAAATTGGTTATTATGGAAATGATTGGTTTTAATATAGGGTTATTTTCATGTTTTATTTTGTTTATATGGTTTTGTTTTGGTATATATTTGGTTTGGTTTTGTGATGTGTTGGTTAATGAACTTCCTTTTTCATTAAAAATGTTAATTTGTTGAGTTTTTGTTCAATGTTGATATGTTTTTTCATTTACATTGTTTTGAGTATGCTACCTAGAAAGGCATAACATATTTATAAGGAGTCTCTTACAGTCACTAGCTCTACCTAGACTCCTGGTTGAGTGGTGGATAAAATCTCTCATCATTCATTTCATGTAGTCCACAATAATGGAGGTCTATTAGAGGCTACAAAGTGTCTTGAGACTTTTGAGAGTGTCTTCATGTTTTTTGGAACTCTATATGTATTTAGAGTGTGACTTGTATTTGTTATGTTTGAAGGATCGAGATTGGACTAGTGGGAGGTGATCGTTACATCCTCATTATGAGTAGGGATATATTGGGCGATCTTCAATACTATTTTCATCCAATGGAAGGAATTGAAGGATATAAAAGAGGAATATATCATAGATGATCAGAAGGGTTAAAAGATAGTGAAGGGGTATGTTTACCATTTCAATGATATAGTTTCCCTTTCTCTAGTAATAGTGTCAAGGGATTAGTCAGAAGCTACTCTGTTCGTGTTGTGTAACTATCCATGGATCATTGATCACATCCTTTCACCTAGAAAATCCAAATAAGGAATTCGATAGTAGTTTATAGTCTGATTTATTATGGTTCTTGTGATGGTTCCCCATTCGGAGTGGATTGTGAATCTGAGGAACATATCCCAGAATAGCTTCCTTGTAAGTTATTACTTCTAGTCAAAAGGAACAATCACTCATTTATTTACAGTGTCGTCATATTAGAAACTAAAATTAATCCTTATGTATTTACCTAAAGTATTTTTGATTGTGTGGCCTCTCATGACATCATAAGAGAGTGTTTTAGTTGGTAATTATCATCTATTAATTATGGGGAAGAAGATGCTTGAATACATTATGGATCTATCTATAGGTTTCATATTAAATCTTTTCAAACTGTGGATCTCCCAGGGGCGAGGGATGTAAATTTAGTATATTGTCTCCAATATCATAGTGGAAACCATTTAAATCTTTCTTGGAGGTATTTTTTCAAATTATGAAATTGCTTTTCTTTATAAATATTGGTGGGCTCATTTTTTTAAAACATTTATGGTTGTGACTTGTGGATAAGAACATGTCAGTGGTTAATATTTTTATAAAATGATTTTATCTTTGATTGGTGCACGTTTGTAGAATAATGTGTTTTAGAGATCTTATGAATCATGGTTTGGTTTAGTGTTTGACTTGAATTTATTTATTTTTGGTCCCCCATGTGTTTGGGGGTCAGTTCTAGTGGGATTGGAGATTTCCTATATGAAGTGAAGACTGACCATGGGTCTCTTATTATTGGGTCTTCTATAGATTTGGTCACCTATGACTTGTGAAGTTGAATGGTTATACTGGGGTTGTTGGTTTTCTTCATTTATATGTTCATTTTGGTGATTTTATTTGATTTGAATTATGATATCGAAGTCTAATTATGGCGGTTCTGTTTGGGTTTGAGTTTAGTCTTTTTCCTTGTTTAGACTGGGTGAATTTGTTGGGGATACATTGTCATGGTAGGGAGAATTGTCACACCCCAACCTTGAAATATTAATTATTTTAATTATTTTTGTTATTTGTATCTTCTATTTAACTTTTAAGCTAGTCCAAGTTAATATTTTAATTTTTTTTTTGAAAATGTGCACTATAACATCACATGCTTCAACAGTATGTTTCCCTTTGAATAATGTAGTATCTTGCATTGTACACAATTTGGAGTTTTAACACACCACGACCAATCAAACTAGAAGTTATGAATAGTAATACCCACTTTTTTAAATTTTATAAATTTTATTTTTCAAAATGGACTTCATTTTTGAATTCGGAATATCAAAATTATCTTAGGGTGATTTTTTGGTATTTTTCTTAAAATATTCAATATTTGATGAATACTGAAAAGCACTACGTAATTGTTTAAAACCGAATTTTTATTTAAATAATTAGTAATATTATTTGAATTCATTTTAGGTAAAAATATATACATAATAACTATATATTTTCCCTGTAATTCACTAGTGTAATTTTATAATAAGTTTACACTTATAAATTTTTTTTCATCTTTTTACCATCTTTTACCAACCTTCTAAGCGCATTTACAAATTTTCATAAAACATAATTTTACCTCTTCTATGAGTTGAATTTAAAGAATAAAAGAGACACTTTTGACAACAGTAAGTAAAATCTGGTTCAATAAGATAATAATAACTTTTTGTGAATAGTAACTCTTGACTTTCATTTACCACGGTTAAATGTAAATTGGGTAATTAATGGTATAAATGATATTATAATTACCATAACACATGTCCTAATTAAATTGGATAATTTTAATTCGATTAAAAACAAACATATGAAAAAATATGATCCGTTTGGTCCACTGGGATTAGATTAGGACATTTATTATTATTTTATTTAAAGAAGAATTAAAAGAGTTGAATTCAATGTTTAATAACTAAACAATTTTTATGACAGGGTTACAAAAAATATAAATTCGACTGTAAATATTCATTAAATGGATAAAACTATTTCCAACATAACTGTATTTTATTTATAATTTTTAGATATTAAATAATTTTATTTATTTATGACACAATGGTGATGTTGTAATTACCTTAATAATGAATTATTAAAATAATTGATATTATAAATATTCGAATAAATGTAAATTGAGACTTCTGATAAATGAAAATAATTATATAGGTTAATATGACATGTTATGGTTGATTAAATAAATTTTATTCGATGTTATAAAGTTTTTATTACTTTCAAAAAAAGTCTAATAATAAATACATTCATAATTGACATAATTGAGTTTGTAAAACAAACACTATATTATCAATTGATATAATATTCCTAAAAATTTAAATATTAGAAAAAAGGACATAGATAAGGATATATATATATTAATACTGAACCACTTGGGGTTCTCTTAGCTTGTTATTGTATGTTTATTAACCATATAATATTAAAATACAAAGAGACATGGTAAATATCAAACTATATAACTAATAGTTAAATCTAAAAGATAAGGTTAATATAGTGACCTAAACATGTCCAAAACCTATTGGTTGATTTGTTTTCGACTCTTTCCCAACATATAATCTAAATAAATTATTTGGGATCCATTAGAAACCGAAAATTATTTTATTATAAAATAATATTTCAAGCTTTTCATAAAGTGACCCTCACATCTCTTATAAAAGGGTATTTCCCCTTATCTTACTTTCACACATCCAAAGCCATTTGTCTCAGCCAAAACCTACCCCAATATCCTCACAACATTTCTTCCTTCATCCTAGAGTCCTTCCTTTAGTCAGAGAGCCAACATATGGATCCCTTTTGATCAAATCAAAAAGGAAGAACCCAAAGAAGAAGTAAATATTTCATCACCTCTTTCAAATTCTTTTCTTCTTCCACTTCCTCTTTCTTTGTTGTTTAAATTATAAAATGTTCAATTTATTATCTTCTATATACTTTGATATTATTATAAAAATGGTACAACTATATTAATTATTCTATCCATCACATTAATGACAATGTCACCATATGTGCGTACATACGACTTACCGTCTCCACGTCGTGGTGTAGTTTGTTATTCAAACACATCATTATTTTGATGGGATTAATAATGAGTGTAAATAATGTAAATAATAAATATAACCTTATAATTATTATTTATATATTATATACCATCAAATTACATATGGTTTCACCATCAATATAACGATATTGTCGCTTATGCGTACGAACGGATTACCGTCACCACAAACGCGATGAGATTCACTCACCATCGTTATCATTCAAGAATAATTATTATTTTATAATTAAAAATAATGTTTATAAACATAATATCATTATATATATGAATCAAATATATTCTATAAAAAAGAAACAAGACTTATGTGACCAAGCTTATAAAAATAAACGAATCAGTTAACACTGGAAATGATGAAACTACTAAAATATTATTAACAAAGCAATATTATAAAAATATATATGATATCATATTTATGTATATTTTCTTTTATAATTTAATATCAATTAAATAACTATTATAAATGATTTTAACATACCATTTACTATGGAAAATTACAAGGCATGGGTTAATTCTACAATCTCTTTACTTATCTGAGGTTGTTAATACATAAGTATCTACTGGGAAATCATTGTCATCCACATCCATGTTTTCTTAAAAATATAATTCAAAGCATTTTTAAAATTTACTAGACTGTGGGTTTAAGTCATTTATAACCTTTTTGGACATCATATTTATTTAAAGGAATCTATTCATTATTTTATAAACAAGGTACTTTATGACCTTCTCGAAAAAATTATTGTAAGAATGTCTTTTTTAACTTATATGGTGGGGGCGGTTATTTTCTGCCGTAATAACATCGACAAAGCATCCCATACAAGTTTATAAAAATATTTTCAAAATAAATTTTTTCTTTTATAATTATATGTTTTTTAAATGACATAAAAATTGAATGAGGTATTTCTATACAAAAAGTTTTGATTTCATCTATGTCAACAACCTTTGATGGATTTTAAGCTTGTTTGAAGTTGATTGGTTATGATACAAATCATCCATATTATATTGAAGGTTTTGTGTTATGTTTGATAGTAGATTTTTTATTTTTACACCATTCATGGTTTATGGAAAAATTATTTACACTTTATATCCTAGTTTTAATATAAATTATTTTGTTGTGTTTAAACCTCTTCATATAAGGAATGAAATGGACATAGTAACTGACGGGTGGAGCCCACTATAGTTCCTCAATGAATAAATTTGTCTCATGAGACAATCTAGTGTATTGGAACAAGGCCATGACAACATTATATTGGTAGTCTTCGAATAAAACCTTGAATAGGTGGTTATGAAGTCTAGCATTATGTATTCCATCATTATGAAAGTGGCTATTGATATTGCATGTGATTATTAGACTAGTAGACTATCCATGTGAATATGTAAATGGTATTTTTTGATTTTATCTTTTCCATATTATGATGATGTTTATGATTAAAAGGCTTTTATTTTAGTCTTACACATTTCATTAAATTTTTTTGCTTATATATGGAATTTTCTGCTATATTTGTATCCTTACTGAGAATCTGAGCTCACCCCTTTTCTATGTTTTAATTTTCCTAGGATGTGAAGATATGTTTTATGGTTGACCTGTAGGGATAGACTAACGATATAAGTGTAGTAAATGGGGATAAAAGGTTGTTGACATTTTTATTTCATTATGTAATGTAAAACTTATGATTGTATATAATACTTCCAAGGCTACTAAATTGATCGGTCGTTCAGGACATGATTCCTTGTATCATTTCAATGTTATGTAATAAGGCACTAACTTTCAGTAACTAGGGATGGGGAGATATAGTTGGTATCATAGGAATATTAGTACAAACCTTGGAAACATGATTTATATATACTCTGATTTGAGCACATTACCCTAAGATAGAATTTTAAGATTGGTGTAGAATAAATTCCTAGAATCATGGTAATATAGAGATTTTTTTTATTTTCCAATCAATAATTCTCTTTCTGGATACGAGTAGGTAGAGGTGGCTCTGACACATATGTACCTAGGGTTGAGAACTCTGACAATGAGTTTCAGGCTTGAATCGGGGTATCCTGGTACACGACAACGGGCCTTGCTGCACTCTTGGTTACAACACTCCTAGGGGTTATGCTTAGGATACTTCACATTTTATTTACAAAATTTTATGAAGGGTTTAATAGTATATACATCCGCAATGAAAACATTTTTTATGATTATGAATTATATCCATAAATAGTTCAATTTATGTTATGTGTTTATAAGTTTGGAATTATGTATTGCGATCCAGAAACTAATATATTGTATACCATTGTTTAGAAAAGGAACCTAGTGGAAGTAATGGAAACTATATCAATGCATGTAATCCATGTAGGGACTGACCTCCTACTCATGATAATTATAGTGGAGCTGGTGATGCAACTGGTGCAGATCTGTTTACCACCATACTGGGATAACTCACCCAGGTCATGAATAATAACCATACACGTATGGAGCACCTTGATCCAGAAGGAAGAGGATCAATGTTATACCACTTCATGAGGAAAACAACACCAATATTAAATGTGAGTACATATCCTTTAGTAGCTGAGTAATCGATAAATTTATTAGAGAAAATATTTCATGCTTTGGGGAGTAGTGAAAGAGAAAAAGTTGTTATGGCAGTTTATCACCTCACGGGAGATGCCGATCAGTGGTGGTAATTAATTCAAAACACAAAAGAATATGAAGAAGTATCGAACATGGAATTTAGGGAGTTTAAAGTGATTTTATTAGAAAAGTACCTTCCTCATGACCATCGAGCGGATATGGAAAGACAATTTTTGAGTCTGAGGAAAAAGGAGGATGAGAATGTCGCCAAGTATGAGGCTAACTTCTCAAGGATAGAAATGCATGTAGAAGATTATATACATAACCCAAGGAGTAGGATTGATCAATTATTTTATGGGTTAAAAACATTAAACCATCAAGAATTAGTCTCACAATCCTTATCGTTGTACAATGATATAGTCTCATACGCTATCAAGATAAAAAATGAATTCTTTAAGTCTTATGACTTCAATGCAAAGAAAGAGAAGAAGATATTTGTTAATCACACATGAAATGGAAATAAGGGGAAGAAGGAAAAATTTTGAATACAAATCCTGCAGTAAATGTGTGATTAATCACCCTAGTACTTCCCTGATGGGAATGGGAGTCTGTTACAAGTGTGGGGAAAAAATCCACCAAACTCTTGATCAGAATGTAAAGATACATGCTATCAATGTTGAATGATAAAATTATAGAGAAAAGAGAGATTATTCACATTAATTTCCTATTCTCTAGGGGAACATACCTCATAAAATTCCAAGGGAGAAGGGCCATGCTTATGCAATCTCTACTACTGAGGTTAAAGCTCTAAAAGATGTGGTGGCAGGTAATTTAATGGTTTCATCATGTTTAGACAATTCATTATTTGATTCTGGATCATCACATTATTTCATATCCTACCAATTTGATAATAAAATTCGATATTATGAATTTTACATTATAAGGGATTTGTCTGGAAAAACTCCTAAGGGAAGTATCATCACAACAATGGTTTGTGAATCATTTCCCATTAGGGAATATTAAATTTTCATTATATGATAATCTCATCATCCGACCCATGATTTAATTTGATATAATCCTTGTAATATATTATATTTTTCACCATGATGCAAAATTTTATTGTAAGAAGGTGAATGATACAATTATTGGTGATGATATGGAGTATCATACCTTTAAATAAGAAACGTCACTACCTGCTTATTATCTAGATCCACCCCCAGTAGATCTAATAAAATTAATTATTGGGGAGGAAGAGAATAAAATAATTATGGGTGAGGAAAATAATGTTTGAATAGACAACATACCTATTGTGAAAGAATATGTTGATCAGTTTTTACAGGATTTACCTAGACATCCTCCAGAACGAGAAATTGAGTTTTACATTGATAAAATTATTGGTTCAAGGCCCATATCAAATAACCCTTATATAATGGCCACTATGGAATTAGTGTAACTATATAAAAAAATAGGGGAATTGAGTAATAAAATATTTGTTTAACATAGTGTTTCTCTATGTGGAGCCCCTGTCAAGTTTGTTAATAAGATTGTTGGATCTATGGGGTTGTGTATTGACAACATGGAGATCAATGCTATAACAATAAAGAACAAGAATCCTATACTACCCATTGAGGATTTATTCGACCAAATTCTTGGAGTTAAATATTTTTCAAAGATTGAACTTCGACTGAGATTTCATCATTTGAGTGTGAAGAAGGAAGACATTTCAAAAACAGTATTTTGAACTAGGTATGGGCATTACAAGTTTTCAGTAATACCTAATAGAATGAATAATTGACCCTCTTTCATCTTGGATCCAATTAATAGAGTTTTCAAAGAATACTTTGATGGATTTTTTGTGGTATTTATTGATTATATATTTGTATATTTAAAAATCTACAATGTTTATGAAAATCACTTGAGCACTATTCTAAAAACCCTCAGAAGAAATGAATTATATGGGATGTTTAACAAATGTGAATTTTGGATTGAAGATATTTATTTTCTTTGTCATATTTTCTCCACACATGGAATCACAGTTGATCCTTCAATGACTAAGGCTATCCATGAATGGCCAAAACCAATGAGTATAAATGAGGAACACAATTTTATTGGTTTTGCAAGCAATTATCGACTTTTAATCTAGAAATTTTCCAAGTTGGCTAACCCATTAACCATGATCACACGTAATGTGGATAAATTTGTTAGTAAAAAAGAGTTTGAAGAATGTTTTGAATAACTGAAGAGAATATTAGTCAATGCTCTTATCTTGAATCTTCAATCGGGGAAATATTGTATTGTTATTTATAGTGATGCTTCAATAAAAGGACTTGGTTGTGTCCTTAGAAAGAATGATAGATTTATTTACTATGAATGACGACAACAAAATATTCAGTGGAAAAACTATCACACTCATAATCATGAGTTATAAGTTGTAATATTTGATCTGACGATATGGAGACACAATCTCTATGGTGAAAAATGTTAGATATATATTGATCATAAGAGTCTGAAGTATATTTTATCATAGAAAGAACTCAACATGTGGAGAAGGAGATGGCTTTAACTACTCACGGATTATGATTTCACTATAAACTAACACATGGGGAAGGAAAATATTGGGGTAGATTCTTTGAGTATAAAGTATCATGGTGCTTTGAACAAGATAAGAGTTTTATGGGATTCTATTTTCATGGATCTAGTAAAGATGTATTTGGGAATAACAATGAAAGGTGAAACATCATTACTTTTTCATATGGTTGTCAAACTATCTTTACTATTAAGGATAAAGAGTCTAAGACTGATGAAGAGGAGTTTGAAAATAAGATTAAAGATGTGAATGATGAGAGATTGAGTGACAACATATATGAAGATGAAATTTTGAAATTTGGGAAAAGACGTTGTGTTCCTAAAATATCATATCTAAAAATGGAATTGTTGGAAGATGCTTATAGCTCCACTTTATCTAAACACCCTAAGGAAACCATGATGTATAATGAGTTGAAGGAACATTTTTGGTGGGACAACATGAAGAGGGATATTGCATATTCTCTACCAAGATGTATGGTTTGTCAACAAGTGAAATCTGAAAGGCAACATCCTAGAGGTGTCATGCAACCTCTTCGCATACCTGAGTAGAAATGGGATAATATTACAATGGAATTTTTCATGGGGGTACCAAGGACTCCTAGAAAGAATGATGCAATATGGTTCTTTTTTGATCATCTTACCAAGTGAGCACATTTTTGTGATATAAGAGAAGATTTACCACTTAAACATCTAGTAATACTATATATTAATGAATTTGTAAGAATCCATGGTTTACCACTTTCGATTGATTCTGATCGCGATCCCCATTCTAAATCATGATTTTGGAATAGTATTCAGAAGGATATGGATACTGAACTTAGTTGGTGCCCCGGCTACCACCCTCAAACCAATAGGCAATTAGAACGGACTATTCAAATATTAGAAGACATGTTGAGATCTTGCTCACTTGACTTTCAAGGTATGTGGGATCAATATTTACCTCTCGTTGAAATTTCTTAAAACAATAGCTTCTATTCAAGTATTGAGATGGAACCATATGAAGTGTTATATGGAAAGAGATGTCACACACCAACTTATGGGGATGATGTTGGTGAAAGAAAAATCGTAGGCCCAGATCTTGTTGATGAAACAATGGAAAATATGAAGGTTGATGTAACCCACATCAAAGAATTTCAAAGTTGGAAAAAGAGTTATGCAAATGATCAGAGGAAGGATTTGGAATTTCAAGAAGGATATCATGTTTTAATGAAGGTATCTCCAGGGAAGGTTGTTATACGATTCAGTAAGAAGGGTAAATTGAGTCCAAGGTACATCAGACCTTTCAAAATTCTTGAACAAATTGGGGTTGTACCTTACCATTTGGAAATGCCGCCAAGTCTCTACAAAGTTCATGATGTGTTCCATGTATCACTATTGCGAAAATATATGCCTGACCCAACGCATGTACTAACCTATGATGATATTGAACTGCAACCTAGTCTGTCTTATTGTGAAGATCTAGTCAAGATTATTGATACCATAGGTCAAGTGCTGAGAAACTGGAAAACTTGTCTATAAAAGTTCTATGGAGAAACCATAAGATGGAAGAGGAAACGTGGGAACCCGAGGAATGTATGATGAAGAACCTCATGAATCTTTTTATGTAGTGATATTATAGAAATATTGAGGATGAAATTATTTTAATGAGGGGAGAATGTAACACCCAAAGCTTCCACGGTATGTTTCCCTTTGAATAATCAAGAAGCTTGCGTTGTATGCAACATGGAGCTTTAACACACCACAACCAATCAAACTAGACGTTATGAAAAGTAATATCCACTTTTTGAAATTTTATAAATTTTAATTTTCAAAATGGACTTAATTTTTGAATTTGGAATATCAAAATTAGCTTAGGGTGATTTTTTCATATATTTCTGAAAACATTCAATTTTTTATGAATATTGGAAAATAAAACATTATTTATTAAGACCAACTTTTTATTTAAATAATTATTTATAATATTTTAATTAATTTTATTTAAAAATAGATACATAAAACCAATATATGTTCAATTTAATTAATTGGAGTCATTTTATAACAAGTTCAGATATATAAAATTTTGTAGAACTTTTTACCATCTTTAACCCACCTTCAAGGAGCATTTACAAATTTCCATAAAAAGGAATTTTAGTGCTTCTGTGAGTTTGATTTCTAAATTCAGGGAAAATTGGTTGAAATCAATATGTAAATTTGTTTTAAATAAGATAAAAATAATTTTTGGTGAATAGTACCTGTTGACTATTATTTACCACGATTAAAACTAAATTTGGTAATTAAGGGTAAAAATCATATTATAATTACCGTAACACATGTCCTAATTCTATTGGATAATTTTAATTCGAACAAAAGACAAATTTAGGAATAGAATATGATCCTTTTGCTTCACATGGAGTATATGAGGACATTTATTATTATTTTATTTAAAGAAGAGTTAAAAGGGTTAAATTTATCCTTTTATAAATAAACTATTTTTAATATAGGGTTATACTCAATATAAATCCGACTAAAAATATTCATTAATAAGATAAATTTATTTCTTACATAATTATATTTTTCTTATAATTTTTAGACATTAAATAAATTAATTAATTTATTACACAATGATGATGCAGTAACTACCACAATAATGAAATATTAAAATAATTGATATTATAAATATTCCAATAAATGTAAATTGAGACATCTGATAAATTAAAATCATTTTATAGGATAATATGAAATTTTAGGGTTGATTAAATAAATATTATTCGAAGTGATAAAGTTTTTATGGATTTCAAAAAAAAAGTCAAATACTAAATAGTGTCAAAATTGGCATAATTGAGATTTTAAAACAAATACTATATTATTAATTGATATAATAATCCATAAAATATAAGGATAATCCAAAGGACATATATAAAATTATATTAATTAATAATTAACCACATCGGTTTTGATATTCTTGTTATATTAAGTTTATTATCCATATAATATAAAAATAAAAATATACATTGTAAATATTGAAGTATTTAACTAAGAGTAAAATCTAAAAGATAAGGTTAATATGGTGCCCTAAACCTGTCCAAAACCTATTGGTTGGGAGGTTTTCGACCCATCCCCGCCTTATCCTTTAAATTAATAATTATTTAGACATTATAAACTGAAATTTATTTTATTATAAAATAATATTTCAACCTTTTCCTAAAGTGACCCTCACCTCGCTTATAACAGGGTATTTCCCATTCTATTAATTTCACACCTCCAAAGCCATTTGACTCAGCCAATCCCTACCAAAATATCCTCCTAAATGTCCTCCCATCATACTAGGAGACATCCTTTGGTCATAGAGCCAACCTATGGATCCCTTTTTATGAAATCAAAAAATGGAACCCGAAGAAGAGGTAAATATTTCATCACCTCTTTCAAGTTCTTTTCCTCTTCCACTTACTATTTCATTGATGTTTCCATTATAAAATAATAACTCCTGTATATTATATAGAATTTTATGTTATTATAAAAATGGTACAAGAATATTCATTATTCTATCCATCCAATTAATGACAAAGTCACCATACATGTATACATACGACTTACCGTCTCCACATCATGGTAAGTTTGTTATTAAAAAATGTAATTATTTGTATGAGTATAATAATGAGTATAAATAATTTAAATAATAAATATAACATGTTAATATTTCTTTATATATGATATACCATCCAATTACATACTATTTCACCATCAATATAATGATATTGTCGCTCGTGCGTAAGTACGTATTACCGTCTCCACAAACGCAATGAGATTCATTCCCCATCATAATCATTCAAAAATAATTTTAATCTTATGATTAAAAATAATTTTTATGAACATAATTTTATTCTTTATATGAATCAAATACATCCTATCGATAAATAAACTAGACATACGTAACCATGCATATAAAAGAAAAAGAATCTGTTAACAACCAAAACGATGATGCTAATAAAATATTATTAACATAGTAATATTATAAGATCATATATGATATCAGATTTACGTATAATATTATTTTATAATTTAATATAAATGTTTTAGCTAATATACAGTAGGTTAACATACCATCGACTAAGGAAAAGTATAATTTAAGGGTTAATTCTACAATCTCTATACTTATATGAGCTTGTTAATACGTAAGTATCTACTGGGACCTCATTATCATCCTTATATGTGTTTTCATAAAAATGTAATTCAAAACATTTTTACTTTTTATATGACTATGGTTTAAATTCATTTATACCCTTATTTCACTACATATGTTTTTAAAGAAATCTTTCTGTCATTTTCCAAACAAGGTACTTTATGACCATCTCAGAAAAATTATGGTAAGAATGTATTTTTTAACTTATACAGTGGGTGAAGAAATTTTACACCATTATAACATAGTCTAAGAATCACATAAATGATTATTAGAATATTTTCAAAATAAATTTTTTCTTTTATAATTATATGACCTTTAAATGATATCAAAATAGAATGAGATATTTGTCTATAAAACATTTTGATTTAATCAATGTCTACATCCATTGATAGATTTTAAGCATGTTTGATGTTGATTTATTATGATACAAATATTCTTTATTTTATTGAAGGTTACGCGATATGTTTGACTATAGATGTGTTATTTTTACACCATTAATGATTTATGTATAAAGTATTTATATTTTTTATGCTAGTTTTAATAAAAAAATTATGTTATGTTTAAACCTTTTCATATGAGGAATGGATTGGACTTAGCAAGTGATGGTGGAGCCAGCTATAGCTTCTTTATGCATCAGTAAGTCTCATGAGAAAACTACTGTCTTAGCACATGGCCTTGACTATATGGTTATGAAGTCTGGAATTTTCCATTCCATCATTATGAATGTTTCTATTGATATTTCATGTAATTATTATACTAGTAGAATATACATGTGAATAAATAAATGGAATTTATTATTTTATCATTAACATATTATGATGAAGTTTATGCTTAAAAGTCGTTACTAAGTCTTATACATTACCTTAAATGTTTATTCTTATTTAGGAATGATTCCACTATATTTTTATCCTTACTGAGCATCTGAGCTCACCCCTTTTCTATGTTTTATTTTTCCCAGGATGTGAAGAAGTATTTTGTGGTTTCCCTAAAGGGATCATCTAATGATATAAGTTTGGTAAATGGGGACAAAATGTTGTTGATGTTGTTATTTCATGATGTAATGTCAAACTTATGAAGGTATCTAGTACTTACAAGGCTACTACACTGATCGGTATTTCCGGACATGATTCCTTGTATCATTCCAATGATATGTAATAATGAACCGACTATGGGTTACTAAGGTTAGCACATTACACGTACAGTTGTCCCATGGTTAGTAGAAACTATGGACAACCTATGTGAGCTACATGTTGTATATGAAATAGTTTAATTCATAGTTGGGACATGGTTTTCGAAACTGTTCATCCTTTCTATCTAACGTACTCTCGAGGTCTAGTGAGGGATTAGTGATTTATGAACATTGGGTCAACCGTGCAACCAAACCATGCGTGGTGCCCAGGCATTAAAAAATGAAAAATGCTTTTGATTATATAATTATGAGTATTATTATTAGGATTATTATTATGACTATTATTATTATTATTATTTTGTTTTTGTTGTTATTATTATTAATATTATTATAATTTTTAAACCCCTAATTGGTTCCTCTCCCTTACTTATGAATGATGCCCCCCACCCCATCTCTAGCTCATGCGGCAGAGCCCCTTTCCTCTCTATCTCACGTTCATAGCCTCCTCCTCCTCCTTCCTTTAGTCAGGATTTTCCTCCCTGATTTCTGGTGGGATCAACTCTGGTAATCTTTTCTCCACCTCTCCCACCGTTCTTCTTATCTTTTTGGTTTCCATTCAATACATTGTGGTGCACGTGACCTTGCTGAACCCTAACCTGATTTTGGTTATTTTATTTTTTGATTCTTGGTTGTTAAGGTTTATGGGGCTCAATTAAGGTCAGTTTGATCCATATACATTGATGTTAGTAGATTATCCTTCGGTTTTGGGTTGGTTATATTACATTTTTATTCTTTTCCTTAATTTTAATTCATTTTTTTAATTGATTAGTTTCTGATACTTTTTCACTGGTGTGTTTTGGTCCACCATTCTTGAGGGATACCTACAACATATACATGGGTAAAGAATATATATATATATCCTCCTTAAACGTAATATTTAATTTTCATGGGAATATATTCATTGTATCTATGGTTATTTATATATATATATGTATAAATTCATGAGCATGTAAGAGTGAAAAAGTGTATTCAGTATTCCATAATCAAAAGTATTGTGTTTTGAGGTAGGTTATCTATGTATAGGTATTTAATTGGAATTATTTGATATCTTGATTGTTTTAAAAATGTTTTTTGATTATTATTTGATATACTTATTCTATGAAAAATTAGTTGTGCTTCTTGGAGATGGTTTTATTTTGTTTAAAAAGAATACCTAATCTTCCACATGGGATCTTCATATTATGAATACGTTTTTAACCTTATTTTGGAATGAAATGTGTATTCATTAGATTATGAGGCCTCTCTAGAAATTTTATTTTTTTTATTAAAGATAAAAACACCTATTAATGTACCCCTGGATTTGGAAACCTGGTGTAATTGATAAATATGTTGTTTGTATTATGTGCCTAGTGAAAATAGATTGTTCATGGTATCTATATGACATAAAAAGGGGTTAGTGCTTAAGGTGTGAGTTTAGACCTAAGAAGGAGAATGATATTTTTTTATATAAGGTTTTATATTTTTATAAAATACATTAATAAAACTCATACCCATTTAAATTTTCATGGGTATCCTGGGGTAGTAAGACAGGATTCTTAGGTACACATGCTTTATTAGTTTAGACTACACAGTGTCTAGTGGCCCTGAGTAGGTAAATAGATTGCTTTTTGGGATGCCAACCTCAATCAAGCTAGTGAGGGTGTAATTGAGTTTTAGGTTAGTTTTTTGTGATATCCATCATAGGTATATATTTATTATGTGTTTTTATTAGAACAATTTTTCAGTATTACTCAGCTAACACCCTATATCCAATGACACCAATTTTACATGTATGCTATATTACTCTATTTTCTAATATCATTATAAAGTGGCATCCCTGATTTTCATTACAAATTAAAATAGACATTTTAACACTTTTTATATTTTAAATGAATTTATTGAAATTACTTTTCATGCTATGATTTTATTAAAAAATTAATGGATAATTGTTTTTTTAAAAAATTAAATCATGTTACTTGTTTTTTTAAAATGAAAACCCTATTATTATAAGAACTTATTTTTAGACTATAATGATTGAATTTCTTTTTATAAGTAATTCATAGTGATTAGTTTATTTAGGCGCACCTACTATGTTTTAATACTAATGCCTATACCTCTATCTTTGTTTTTAGTATTTGGTGCAACTCCTAGCTCGGTCACCATGGAGAGACAATGGTTTAACTTGAGGTGATCCATGAGGTAACATGAAGGTACATTTAAAAGTTATTTATCTCATTTTATTTTCTAGTTTTTACATTCCCATTATGTTTTTGTTTATTTATTTAACTATTATTTATGGGATAAATCATTGACCAATGAGTTATTTCTGATTTTTAAAACATGTTTCTAGCATGGGAAGATCAGTAATACCTCTCATGACTTGTTGGAGGATAGATTAGGTAATCAGTTTGATGTATACTTGGGTTGGTTCGTGGAATATTCATATTTGATTATACATTGAATAAAAATCCATGAAGTAGAGAGATTTACATCCTACCATTACATCGATCAAAAGTTCTGTAATTGGAACTAGTATGTAATATTTCTTATAGTACTTATAGAGTTCTCTAATATTGATGAAAACCATTTTATTCCCATTATTTTTATTTGTGGTGATAATGATATCCATCCATTTCATCTACTATAATTTCTGAATGAAATTATCTTTGACGTGTTTGTCAATTTCATCTTTGACCTTGGAAGCATGAGTCAGATGTGTCCTTCAAGCCACCTTCTTCTCACCATGGCAGTCTATTGGAAATAATATGTGATGGGTATCCACATTATGAACAAGTAATTGAATATATTTTTAATTCATAGAAAACATATCCAGATGTTGCTTTATAAAATACACATGAATTACATACTCATCAAGGGTAATATATTCTCTGATCAAAATTGGTTATTGATCCTCATTTGTTTCCAGATTTATCTATAGAGTTTTTAAAATGTGGTAGATAATCCTTATTTGAATGCTAGTGTATCATCTCTAATGTCATTTTCTTTATATTATCCCTTTTCATCTTCCTCTAACATCATGTCTAGGTCAGGATGGATAAGATACAAAGGAGAATCATTATGGTTAGAGGAATGTTTAGTATCCTAGGATATAGCTTCCAGTGATGATATCATGACTTCTATAGGTTTAATAGATGAAGTAGTGGCTTGAATATTTCATAAATATAATAATGGATAATTTAAATTTTAGGTATCATATCCAAAAATGGAATAAAATATTTATTCAACAACCTCATGTTCAATTGAGATGGATAATATCATGTAGACTGGTGATCACATATCTGAATCTATGATATTTTATTATACCCAACTGATGGGAAGAATATATTCATCACTAAAGTCTTTTAATGGGTTAGTAGTGGTCATTTTTGTTTCATTTAGAGCATTAACACAAGTGACACTGGCTGTTACGGTTTTCACCTCTTTTATTTGGTATAATGTTGCATCAATATATTGAGATTCGTAAGACTAGGATGAATATTTTTTACCATATAACATCCCAATATCCCCTATTGCTTCTATATTAAAGAAATTTATGGTATAATTAAGGGATTAATACATGATCATGAAACCAAGGTCATACTATAATAGCATTGAAATATGTATTTTAATGGACAACCATGAACTCAGTTTTGGACTCCAGATTCCCAAACTAATCTTTGAGTTTAATACAGATGAGGGGTTTCTATTCCCATTTATGAATATAGTGGGGAATTAGTGTGGACGGGGATAAATTGGATTTGGTGTATCCATGTTAGAAAATCATTTAAATAAGAACGATCATGATTCCCATGCCAATGTCAATGAAAGCATAATGGATTCCAAAGATATATAATCTTATAGATACATATAGTGGATTATGTTTCCCTGTATAATATCATCACTCTTTTATTATATGAAAGAGATAACTACATGACATTCTATATGGTCAATATCTCCATGATATAACTCAATGGAAAAAAAATCAGTTTTTAACTCTTGATTGGACAACACTACCTCTATAAGTGATTCCTACATATCATTTGATAGATTTTGGGCGTCAATAAAAGAAAGCGTTGCTGGAACTATTGATAATTTCTTTAGTACATCATACTTTTGGGTCAAAGGTCTACATTTACATATGGCTAAATGTTCGGTAGATGGATTTTTTTGAGAATATGTGTCTAGGGTAGATGATTTATGTGGCTGAGAATATGTATAATCCATTTTATCTACTGTTGGATTTGGATTCCTTGGCCTGCCCACATTCCTAGGCTGGAATGGTTTTCACCCATTAATTAATTGATCTTCCAAAATGTTTGGTTCTAAATGATTTATCACATGTGGAGGAATATTCCTATTCCTAATAGATTTTCAAAGGATTTCCCACATATTTTAATTTCATTGATATATTTATCAAGGATGCATCAGAAATATTATGTTTAGTCATCGTTTCTCCTCCCTCGGTTTCCTTAAATCCTATGACCTCGATTCATATGTCTCCAACATGGTGTTGGAATATCAGGTCATATTTACACTCATCACTAGATATTATATTCATTAAATTAATTAAATTATTGGTTCTAGTTATCAATTATTCATCTGATGGGAATTCCATTTGATTGGTCGACAGATGTTGTACCATTTGGTGGGGTGGTGCCCGTTGTACCATTTTGTGGTGTAACACCCATTCTATTGGGATTGATGCCATGTAGATTTATAGATCCATGGATAACTTCTTCTTAGGTGTATTTTTATCTTCCAATATTTTTTACACACATATAAACATATCATTTCTTAGAGAATTGACCTTCATAGGGTTATGGGGTTGAATGATTCAGTTGTGTCATAGTAGAAGTGTTTGAGAGAATAGTTCATTATTTTAACTAAAATCATAGGATTTAAGAATACTATTTGATTTATTTTATAATAATTTACCCAATTAATTTTAGTGTATTATTGTAAGAAACTTATTTCCATTCAATATCTTCCTCTTGAGTAGTGGTGGAGATGCACACAACCTATGATGATGGTTTTCCTAGTTTCACTACCCTAGAATCAACTATTTTTTCAAAATGTCTTTTAAACTAAAAAAGTCATGAATGGTGTACCCTAATATTCAATGAAATGAAAAATAATTTACTTGATCATCTTGACTGACATGGTTAAGCCTCCAGGGTTCAAGGAGGGTTTATAAATTATTTTCCATGGTTGCTAATAACTATCTTCGAAACTACTCATCTTTAAGGGAATAGATAATGTTATTTTGGTATAAAAACTGGGAGAACATTTTCTCTCTACATTATTTACAAGGTGTTTATTTTGATTATATTTTCACCCTATAGGGGGTTCCACATAATTAGGATAAGGTTTCAAAGTAAGAGAAAGTGTATGAGTTGGGTTTAGAGTAGCGAATGATTTTTTTTAATTTTTTCCTCATTACCTAGGCTACTGGTAATGATTGGTATTTGGATCTAGTTCACAAGTTGGATTCTTACACTCTTTTTGTAAATAAGACAAGGTATAAGAACCAACCATTGTATTCAACATGAATGAGTGGTGTTTGAAACTCATCGAATAAGTTTTCTATGTAAAGAACCAAAAAATATTCTTACGAACACTGAAAATTCAGGGAGTAAGTTAGACCCTTCCACCTTGAAATAAAGGCTTCAACTCGATAATTTTATCACTTTTTTAATTTCGAGAGGTTTATGACCATTTTATTTAATATAATTGACATAAAATGTTTAAAAATTATCGTTGAAGGACTTCCCATCTTTTGATCGACCCTGGAGTAAACTAGTGTACCACAGGAAGGTTGATCCCTATAATGTTTGTACACAACATCAGAGTTTGGATGCTTATTTTTGAAAAACAATTCATATCATGCCTTCATATTAGGATAAATAATTAATGAAATTATAGTATAGTTCTCGCAGACCATGGTATGTTTTAAAAATAGGATTTCAAAAATTAGGTGGTGGAAGATTCCATCTACCCATTCGGGGTAAGGTTTTCTTTTTTATTTCACTAGAACACATTTTCCCTCCCTAGATTCTAGTTGTGAATCCAATTATTAAATAATTTAAACCAATCCCCTAGGAATGACTAATATATGATGGTCTTGAAAATAGATCTTGATAGATATAACTTGATGTGTTGGTCCGGTCTATAATTTTTTTTGAGCTATCTAATTGTAACTTGACTAATATTAATTCGGTTGTTTGGAAAATTTAGGAATGTCTTAGTATTTGGATATCACCAGTTCCAAATTAATTTTTATCCTTGCCACTACATTGATAAGACATTGTGAATCTACTTTTTCTAGTATGAAAATATATTCTTGTCGAGAGATATTAGTTGAGGAAGTGAAATGAGGTTCTATTTGAAGAACATATCAAGTTGGAATATTACCTGTAACATGTCTATATTTAATACTTCTCAATTATCTCATTTTATATCTCATATTAAGAAAATATTTACTTGAGTTTGAGGTATTAAACACCCTCAAGAAACATGTGGGGTTGATCCATATCCTTACACTTTTCTTTTTATGATTCCCATCGAGACAATGGTAATGAGTAATTTGAAGGAGTTTAAAAATATTGGGGAGTACTTTGATTTATAGTTTGAACACCCTATTTTCTCATTTTGGTGTTGAATTTATTTCCACTTGAAATATCCTCCTTTTATTCTCCCACAATTACTAGTTTTTATGAGACATCATAAGGATTGGTTATGATGATGTTTATTAACACGACCCATACCATGATCAAATCATCAATATCTGAATAATGGGAGAACTTGTTCTTCTAGGAGTTTCCAATAGAAGATATGTGATTCATGGGAGAGGTTATCCTCTTAATTGTTCATTTTTTTTGTGACTATCACAGGAGTTCATCCTTTCTATCAAGGATCCCTTCAAAGCCTTCTAGTGATCGGTGATCTGAAGGGGATATCCAGATAATTTTTTTCCATCTATATCGCTAGATGGGATGAACCAGGAAAATTATTTTTTTGGAACTCCTCTCAACCAATAAGAGACTAACATTCACTAGGGAGGCTGTTGAGGTAAAACATATCCTAGACTTCTTCACTGGGGGTGCTTCTGTTCTATATTCATAAAAGTTTAGGCTTGATTTTTCAGTAGTAAATGTTGTGATAAAACATCCCCCATCCTTAAGGGGTGGGGTTCTTATTGTACTCCCATGGTTACATATTCTGTACTTTATATTTTGATTTTATGGAGCATTATTTGAACATGTGATGGGTTCAGTGTTTGATTTACACCTATTCCATCAACATATGTATATTTTTTCATTTCATGATTATTGGTTTCCCTCAAGTGGGAGGCTTTATCAGTATTTTAATACCTTTCCATAAATAGTATTTTTTGGACCAGTCTCTTATGAATCAATATATTTGAGAGTTATTATGGTATGTTCTTAATAATCATACCATATTTTGTGAGGAAATAATGTTTCTTAAACATGGACCTTGGAAATGATGTTACATTATGTATCCTTCAGTGGGCTCTACTGAATTGGTATCAATATGAAATTAAATACCATAGTTTACCCCATCACCTAATATGAATGTCTGATGGGGAATTAGAAATTAGTTGAAAAAAATATCTTAACACATCGAGGAATTATTATGAACGGATCCATACTATTTTCCCTATTATGGTCTTCATGAATTTTAGGGGGCCTCAATGTTGACTTGACAACATATCTTTTATATTACCATTACATGAATAGGATATTCAACCTAAGGAAAGACTTTTGTTTTTAGTTTATGAAGAGTAGTCCATATATTTTGGTGAATTTCATGCCATACATTATTCCAATAATGTCTTTGGAATGCTATATTGGAGAGTGACTAAAGTCATGAACATTATAGGTATATTTTCTTTTTCTAACTGGCTCCTCATAAAAAATATGTATCCTTTATATTTTTCTAGATGGTTTTCAACCATAGATGACCAAGTTGGACTATTACCCTTTGATTTATTATAAACATTAGATTCAATATGGATTTCTTCTCTTGTATTAGAAGGATGTTGATATAAGTTTGGTTTAGAGAATAACAATTTCCTTGGGAAATATTGTAGTTTATAATGAATATTTATTGTCAATTATGAGGCATTATGCATGGACGACCTCATTTTTACAAGAACCTCACAATAAGATGGATTTCTCATAGTATATTAATCCAGGGGTGGAACTTCTTGAAGAAAAAATTTTTTGTGTAGGGAGTACCTTTAGATTGAATTTTATCATGAGGAATATTTTTTTGTTCCCCCAGAATATGTGTTCTATTTAGGAATCACAACATTTAGGAGGTTTCCATTGGATTTGTTTATGGAACTATAAATATCCAACTGTTCTTTATCCAAATGGTTGTATTCCAAAGGTAGGCATTCATTATGTTTTATATTATGATACATAAGAACATGAATTTTTCAAGAGGATGGGAGGTTAGACTCATCAAACCCTTTTAGGTGGAATTATTTCCTACTCTATGACACTCATATAGATTTGAGATATTTTCTTGAATCGTTATAAATTCACCATGTACAAAATTATTTTCCCTTGGATGTTGCAATCAATTATTATCATGTTTAATATTTATAATCATCACTATGTATTCAAGGTTCTTAATTATTGGATAAATTCATATGTATCTGAGGTTCTCTATCAATGGTATCCTCATATATACTATTTAGAGATTCTTTTGACTATCATTATGATAATACAAGTTTTTAAGCCACTCAGTGGGGAACTCTACAGTTTAATTTCTAAAATGGAGAAAATATTTTGTTTTGAAGTTGGGATTATACCCATAAATGGGATACCTATTTATCCTTGTGAATGGAATCAGAATCCATGTAGTTCAGTGCTTCTTAATAGGACACATCATATCTTTTATGGTATTGTGATAAAGACCTAGCCGTATAGTTTAATGTCCTGTGGTAAGGACGTCTATGAGAAAGGTTAATAGTTTAGGTTTGTTGTTGGACTTATACCTAAACATCCCAAGGAACTTGTACTGAATATAGGTTTCGAGGATAGATTAGAACCCTTTGGGAATATGGACCAAAATCATAGATTCGTCCAACGCATCCCATTTGGATGGGAATGAAAGCCCATATAGATCGAACAGTCGCATAGGAGAGTATTGTCCTTTTAGAAAAATTATTTTGAGCTTACATCCTAAAAAGGATGCCATGTTAATTTTGGAATTTAATTTTGTGCTTACTCTTATGTAGGATGGCCATTTACAGATGAAATGAGATGGAGATCTGGTCCTAGGAAAGCCTCATATGTATCCCAATTAATGCGGGATTCAGAGTTCTCGTAGTTCATTGAATCTCGTAGTGGTGTATGATCCTTTGAGAGAAATAGGTTGGGGATTTATATTAAGGAGGATTCAATGATTTTATTAAATTGGGTTTACATTCCAAAGGATTATATCCAATGATCTCAGACCATGACGAAGGATTCCTATATATCACAATTATGGTGGGGATCAATGTTCTCTTTGTTCAAGAAATCATGTAGGGGTGTGTGACCTTTTGAGAGAAATAGGATGGGGATTACTTATAAAGAGGATGACCTGATATTAGATAATGAGGATTCGATTCATAAATAGAATATCCAATGAGCTCAAGCCCCGATGAAGGCTTTCTATGTATCCCAATTATTGTTGGAATCAGAGTTATCATAGTTAAAAAAACTGGGGAGTTTCTGTAAATGTTGTGATCATGAAAAATCTCAAAACTTGAGTAAATCTTGCTTAGTGTGAGAAACAAGAAGTTTTCAAGGATTCAACAAAAGAACCCACACTTTTCTTCCACTAATAGAGGAAGAGGACACACCTATGATGATGACGATGGAAGAGGTCGCGGTGACCATGTAAGTTTGAGAGGCAAAGATCCCTCCCTATGTTATCTTTATATTAAAAAAGAGTCCAATGTTAGGAAATATTGGTGGTTATAGAATTAGAGCGGATAAAAACTGCAACCTCCTACTAGAAAGGATAGGGTATTACACCAAGATGTATACCATAAAATTGGTCCTGGTAATGTAGGGAGACTTCTCATTTTTTAAAATGGAAAATTAGGTGTGAATCATACCTCCCCAACCAGATACCTAAGGTTATGGGTTTTATAGATGAGAAGTGGAGGGAAGAACCCAAACCCTAATTATCCAATCCGGGAACTTCTCTACATTGTTCCTAGGAGAAAGGACCATGTGACTGCAGATATACAATCCCACAAATACTCCATGAATCCTAACCCCATTTCAAAAAAGGTTGGGAAACCATTGAATGTAGATATAAAATCCCAAATAGGATAGATGCTGATGTGACCTTCTCAAAGGATAGTATGTTAGGATGTTTTTTTGTGGGTTTCAACATAACCCATTTTAGATAAGGGAGACATTGAAGAAAAATCCATTCCATGAATGGATTTGAAGAAGTATTGATGAAAGGATTTTATTGACTAATGAGATTAGGTGAATCAAAAGAAGGGTTCTCAAGTAAGTATCTAGAGTGTAGTTTTGTGCCCACATGTAGATTTGAGTGACCTGATGTTAACATAAGGGAAAACAACATGGATGTAAATTTTTGCGAGGCATGACTTAAACCATCAATAGTATTCATAGGTATTCCCAAAAGTGGAAAGATCAAGTTCCTTTAAGAGGAATTGGTGGCGCACACGTGTTTCAAATTTCGGGAGGTTGGTCACTTAAGATGCATAAGTTTTATGTATTTCAAACACTAAAAGTACTTAATATATATGATACTCCTTCACTTACATCACTCAAGGTGTTAAAGAACAACTATAAACGTTTCAGAAGACTTGGGCGAAGCACTAGGGCAACTAAAGAAGCAATTAGTCTACAAGAAAATTATTCCCTACAAATGAAGGCCCTAAGGATCTATTTATAGGAAAATAAGTGTCCATGGGAAAAATGGAGATAGGGAACACAAGTGGACTATAGGACAGAAATGTGGCACGCAAGTACCTTGCAAGACGAAATATCCTCAGATTGATTGGGGCGTTCCAATTTTCAATCTTTTTCCAATCATGATTTTCTTCATGTGTTTTATCCTCTTTTTTATTGTGAATTTCCCCTTTTCACTTTTTAGAATTTGTTTTGGAAAAAAGTGTCAACAAAATCCCCCCTCATAATTTTATCATAAATCGAATGAGGATCTTATACTAAGGTAAAGTTATGAAAAAGAAAAAAATGTTGATGTGGCACGCTAGTGGTAGTGCACGAGGTAATGGGTGTGTAAGGTGATGACACACATGGTAATATTCATCTATTATATATAGTGGATTCACTTTAGCAAAAAGAAAAAACAATTTTGGAAACCTTGCTCTCAGCCGACATGTGTTTTCGCTCAGACACTCCAGTCGGTCATGCTTCTTCTGTATGATTTTTATTTGCATGCCAATACTGGGTTCCATATTTGCACTCTAGATTTATATTTGTGCTCTAAATCCATTCAAGCATGCCTTAATGCCTTTTTCAAATTTTCTTATTTACTTTTCAAAAAACATCAAAAATGCGCTTACTTTTAAAGATGTATTTTGATCTCTTTTGGAGGTTCAATGTCTCCTAAGAGAATCAGAACTACTCATGAATTGAAAGGTAATAGAATTTATGATATGATGAAGATTGTTGGTCATGATTACTTTGATGTCTGTGAAAGTACTCTCCAAGACTTGACAAAGTCGTTATGGAATTATAACTTCAATTTTACCAAGATTATTAATTTTACACTATATTGTTAGGACCATATGTAGGATATTTACATACCGGACCTGAAGAATTATATTCCAATTTATGGTTTCAAGAAAATACAAATTTATCATCTGCAAGTGTTTCTAATGTGGGCACATATATCAAAGCTAGTAAAACTACTAAGAACCATTTACTTCATCAAAACCCACGTTCTATAGATTAGAAATCACATACGCCTAAGATACAACAACAATGATATTTTTCCGTATTTCGAGATTCTCAAACAGATCAATCAAATGGCTGGAAACAATTTTGGGATTTACACCTTGGAGGGGGTGTTACAACCACATGGATGTGGGTATATTGGTTGTGCAAAACATGTGAGGAGATTATGAATGTCATAAAAGGTGTTGGAATTTATGATGCTAAATGGGTTGGAAAAACCTATGTATATATGAATGATGATTTCATTCCAGAGTTGCTTTGTTGATGGAGCCCTGAGACTAACACCTACCATTTGACACATGGGGAAGTAGGCATCAGTTTTTGGGATGTAGACAAGATCTCTAGAGATAAAATCCTTGTAGATATTAATGATGTGTTTATTCTTCCAATGGTGACATGGAATTCCACAGAAAAGACATCATCCATGGTTTGTGAGTTAATTATGATTTATTATCAACAAAATAATACGAAAACAAAAAATTCCCACACTTGAAGGGATAATCCCCTTGAGGAGTGGATGGAATAATTCTTGGTGAAGAAGAAGGACAAGGGTCCCACTTTCGCCCATCCAACAAGATTTCCAAATGTAGAAATGAGTGGTACACTCGACACTTTATGGAAAACATTAGAGAAGTGAGAATTTGAAAAAATGAAGGTATAAAGTCAACTCCAATATTACTATGAAGAAACACCTTGTAGGTTTCTTGGCAATGTGGCTCAGCATGTATCTGTAACCAGTTCGAGATTTCAAGGGAGGTTTAAAGACATTAATTTTTTTTATTTCAGCCATGTTGGCCGAGAATAGGATGGTAGAATTGGTTACCCCTATTTTGGAAAAGTTTCATAGGAGCAGACTACATATCTACAGATAGAAGTCACATTTCAGAATAGCAGGACCATTCCAAGTGTTAGAGGGGTGGATCACTACTCATTTCAGTGCTTACATTGTGAAATTTGGGGTACAGGTCATTGGATGTTCATTTTGACCATCTATTTAGACATTCTATGGTATATTACCTTTGTATTTGAATTCTTATGAGATTAATGTCAGGATGAGTATGTAAAATGAATTTATTCTTTTCCCAAATTGTAATATGCCTATAGGGGAAATTTGTGATGATGGGATGACCAACATAGTGATAAGGTAAGATATGTTTGCTTTAAGGGATGGTATGTTGGCCACCAGGATTGGTGGGTAAATAATATGAGAGGCATATTCTCCTTATAGATTCATGTGTCAATTTTAGTTCATGTTTGATTATAGATACATTTGGTGGTATCCCGACAACTATGGTTTTAGAAAACTATAGATAAAACTAGGTAAATATTCAAATTACATGACACTAATTCAATTAGAAAATTTACAATATGGTATGTTGAGTATTGGGTCGCAACATACCCTAAAGGGGTGATAAAACTGGTTTTCCCTTTAGTATGGATAAAGAGAGGTAGTAGGAAGGAACCTTCTAATTTGGAAGGAAATTCTTCATCATCAGGGGTAAATTCATTAGAATTAGAGGGTAGAGATGATGACCCAACACACTTACTAAAGTAACCTCATGTAAGATACAATCCACCTACCAGAGACAATAGAGCCACAACATTAATCTCTAGTGAAGATGCATTGAGGTGTTCTAGTAACCATCATTCAGAAGAGAAACGGGTCCCATTTTCTCATCCCCCATTTGCTACTGCAGGAATGGGGATGAAACTAAAATCTAAAACTACAGGATCCTCTTCACATCCCTCATAAATTTACTCTTAATATATAAGACCATAGGCTGTTCAATCATGGAATGTCCTTTATTTTGAGGTTGAAACCACGTGGATAGATTTATTTTAAGGGTTGTGTATTTCGGGGATAGGGGATATGTGATACTCTTCTGATTTTCCCTTTAAGAACAACCCTAATGATGTGAGAACATATATCTGATAACTAGAGATGATCATATATGAAACTAATTAATCAATTCCCACCATAAAAAGGGTAAAATAAATGATAGATCATAGTTCCACTGAAGGTATTAATCTTTAATTAGATGAATATTGGAATGATTATGTTGATCATGGAGATGTAACATTCATTTTTATCACATTATTTTCTATTGTGTAATTTTAATTTATTAAAAACATTATTACGCTTGGGAAATATTATTTTAACATGATGCTGGATAAAGAAAAATGGACTAATGTTACATCATCATAATATAGTTCTAGTGTTACTACTCTTGGTGGTACTAGATCACCCCGTGAATTGGGAGAGATATCTCCAAGCCAACAAGCCATAAAGGATGAGATAGAAAGTGTCTGGCCATCTCCAATACCGTTTTGGAGATTATGATTCAAGTATTCCCAAGAAGGTGAAGAAACAGAAATAAAAAACAATGAAAACCATGTTTAAACATTTTTTCATTAGTGGTAAGAATTCCTAAAAACTTGAATTTTAACTTTATTCATTGAATGTGTTTAAAAATCCTAGAATTGTAGAAACATTATTTATTTATTTTCTTTGGGGAATCACTGAAGATCTTCCAGGAACTATGGAGGGTTCTTCTGAACAAGCATAGATTCATAAAAACTCGGTGATTACATTGACTGAAGTGACATTTAGACTAGAGGAACCAACATCTATTCCCAAAAAATCTCTCTTATTCCTTCTATCAGGAGAGAGAATACCTCTAGTAAATCATAAGTGGTTCATGAAAAAGTAAGTGTAACAAAAAATGACATCCACTCTATGATACATTAGTTTCATTCCATGCATCATAAAATCTTGAAACCATTTATTTTGGACACACAATTATTAGTGAGGAAGGTATTCTAAGTCAAAAGATATTAGAGGAGGGTTGTGAAACAACCACGTTGAGTGATCCATTGAGTGAGACTAAGATGGGATCTGGAATATCATTGGATGCTATGATGAATCTTGGAATGCCTTTTGATATAGTTTTAGAACACGTTAATATGAAAAATACATTAGATGATTTTGATGTTCCTTGTATAGAACTAAATGGAGATGAGTTGTCATATTTGGTCCTTTCAATCTTATTATAATTAATTTTCTAACCATGTTTGGTTCAAATATGCAGTTCCATCTAATGAAACTGTTTTAGTGATGATGCTTGAAGGAAGCGTTGACATCACTGTCAATCCCAACATTGCAAAGATGTTTGCTCAAGTGAATCTTGAGACAGTAAATATACATTAGATTCATTTAGAGGATCCTGATAAAGTTAAAGAAAGAATTCTCCACCAATATACGTCAACCAAAATTGATGATACTGAGAATATTGGGGAGGAAACTTCTCAAGATGTTGACCTATTTTTACATAAGGGATATCGATGTTGTAATTTTTCTCACTCTTGTTATCCTTTGAAATTAACCATAACCATAATTTTAAATTCGCTATATATGATTATCTACTTCAATGGATATGTCCAGAGGTGCAGCTTCTCCATCAGATCAAACAGTATTAGGAAGGGAAGAATCCTTTGTTAGGGAAGGGGTGGAATAAAGAACTTCTTTTAGTGCATTAAATAACATAATATGTTCCACCTTATGATAGAAATTATGAATAAGACCAAGAACTACAAAAGGCTCTTTGTATTACACATTTAAAGGTATGGAAATATAATTGGAAGATAATTTCTAAAATTTCTATTGAGGAAATTACCTCATGAATTCCAAAACATTCATATCTATTCATTATGCTGGGATTTTGCAGTTTTGAATACTATGAAAATCATATTTTAGTAATAGATATTATCTGAAAAATGGATAAAGAGAAGTATCTTTGGCAAGATATGATAAAAACATGACTGTTGATCCACACTGAAGAGTTCTAAGAAGCGCTATCCTAAGATGAGGCCAATCACACTATAATGTTGAAAGAAATGAAGTATAAAATTAATGAAAAGATTTTTCATCATCATCGGATTAAAAAAGAGTCAGACATTATCGTAGGGGAGTTGGAACAACTTCATGATCCAATAAGAGAAGCAAATATGGATGATGAAAAATCCATTGTAGATTCTAAGAAAGCACTTTGTCATACAGAAAAGAATTATACTGCTTGGTTAATTAAACATTAACTGGCAGGTTATGGGGCAAAAGAGACCATTAATCAAATAAGATGTTGTGTATAAAAGATCTTGTGATTTATGACAATTAGAATACTATTTTTGGATGCTCTTATGTGGATTTTTACTTACAAATTGATATCATTTTGACTTTAATCATCTATGTCTTCATCCTTGGATGATTTTTTTACCTACTCCAATGGGTCTAGTAATCGTAGTTTGATTTTTAATAGGGTTATGTAGAAAAACCCACAAAAATTTTATATTTTGACTTTTTATTTCACAAAATTTCATATAACCTACAAAATGATTGTCTATAGAGCTGAGACTCGACTTTTTTCCAAAGTGCCTTTTGCAGATTTTTAATCCAGATAGTTCTATATCTCTTGGTGATTGGAAGTTCATAGTCCTGCATGTTGGACTAAAATTGTAGTGTTTATGGTCAAATATCATTGACTATAAATTTTGTAGTTAGATCCCAAACAAGGATCAATGGAATGGAATTTATCTAATATAATTTAAATACTTCTAAGTGGAATCTTGATTCATGACTTTTATGGATACCAAATTTCAAACTTTTATAAACATAATGAGGGTCCTTTCCATGATCGAGGTTACCATTATTTGATAAACCCATTATGGGGACTGTATTATCAGGTCCAAATATTGAATATGTTGTATAGCCAAATAGTGGTATCTTTTGCCTGATATGCCTGTTATGTAGGGATCTTATGCAAGACAACCTATGGGCATGTACATCATAGTTAGGGAAAAGTGTTCTTATGAATATAACATTTTAATATTGATTGATAAGGGAAAATATGTTTTGGGTGACTAAAGTCTACATTGGGTGGGTTTTCCAAGGAAATGAACGTAAAGAATAAAGGGTTATCTATGAATACAAATGTTATGAATGGGAAAACCACTTCTACATAAATTTGGTGTTCGAGGAATGGTAAAAACTAGTCAAAAAGAGAGCTTTCTAATATCAGTCAATGCAGAAGTGAAGAAAATTGTACTTTGTAGTTCTATGTCATGTATTGAGGACAAAAGATGGTTTAATTTAAGGTCATTAGATTTGGAAAAAGGTTTGAGATTTTCCATTTTCTTGAATATTTTTTTGGAAACATACTACCATGTCTAATTGTGGAAGGGAATAATAGTAAACTATGATTTGGAAATTTCAATATTCGAAAAATGATATGAAAAAAGGGATGAGGAAATTAGAGGAAGTCTTTCCTAATAAAAAATTTACCATTATTTTAAGGAACTGTTATGTGGATTATATTGTGCAGGTCCATATAGGTTAGATGTTGTGACATCCAAATAGTGGAATCTTTTGACGGACATGCCAATTGTGTTAGCAACTTATGAAAGACCACCTTGGTGCATGAATTGCATAGCCAGGAAAAATAGATCTCAATGATTTTATATTCTGTGTCTAAAATCATTAATTTTTTTTTTAATATTTAGATTTTCCAAAACATAATATTCCGTTTACGGAGAAAGGTTCCTAAATACAAAAATAGTATTCACAATCTTGATTTCCCATGATTATGAGTAATAGGATTTCTATGAAGGTCTTACCCAAAAAAAGGATGTATGGTGTCTGTAGTTTCAAGTCAGATGATGAAGAACAAAAATGGAAATAACAAATGATATGTGGTCAAATGATCCATGGTTATTTCAAATTAATTTGACCACATTGATAGTGAATTGTGTAAACCATGGTATTGAAGACATTCATATCAATAGAAAGGTAATAGGACAAATAAACATGGATGACATATTTAAGATATAGATTCATGTATATTGTCATCATTGAATTGGAAAATGACACTTTAAGCAAGAAATGAGTTATCATTATTAGAAAAAACTTTTGTGGGTGTTTTAGTATATAGGTCCAACTAGGGAATATGTTGCACAACCAAATAGTGGTATCTTTTGACTGGTATTCCCATTATATAGGCAACTTATGTAAGGACACCTATGGGATCATATTGCATAGTTAAGAAAAAGAGTTCTCAGATATCATAAACATTTCCACCAAAATCCATAATTATGATTATAAATTTCTAAAAATATTCAAGATTCATTTTGTGAAATATGAATGGGGTAATTCATTGTGCACAAGAGAAATATTTGAATCAATATAGGCCTTGAGTTTGGAGTCCCTTATATAGATCTAACTCATATGTAAAACTGGTACATTTCCTATTTCCTTAGTGGGATCACTATAGAGAGTAACCAAAATAAATACCCTCACATAGACAATTAATTCTATATGGATGAAAGATAAATAATTTTATCTTGTGGCTAGGACTAAGAGATAAGGTCTAGTTTTTACTATGTATCTTAATGGGATGAGAACAAATCCATTGGAAGTTCTTTGAACACCTCTTATATAGGATTGATTCAAACATATGGAATATGGTGGTTGTGGTGGATGGGCCGAAGATTGGAGATCTAGGCCACTCTAGGTATCCCATTAATAATAAGAATCATTCTATACAAAGTTATTGAATCAATAATTTCCCACACTAATTGAGTTTGATGTGGGAAATGGGGGGGGGGGCGATTTTAACAGATTCTAGAAGAATGGATAATCATAATATAGAAAATGGTATTAAGATCAAACCATATATATGGAAAGATCACTCAATATAGATCTGAATCATATATTGGAGTGGAAAATGGAAATAAATTTCATTGTGAGTACAAATAGTCCCATGATTGGAGATCTATGTGTCTCTACATGTCCAATTTAAAATGATAATTAAGCCATACGTAGTTCTTGAAACAAGTTCCCTATGAAGATATGATTCAAAAATAGGGAGAAATGGAAATTATATGCCACTATGTTGTAGCAATGATGTAATATATGCTTACACATGGAGGCTACTTACATCAAATAAAGATGATGTTAACTGTACAGTTTAATTTCATCTAATGATGAAAAATAATTACATTCAATTTAACGTCATGTGATAAGTAAAATGATTTGACAAATTTTAATGTCGGATAGCATGGAAGTATATGTTTGTTATGTAGTTTAATTTATTTCAACTAGGACTTTGTACTGTGTAGTTTAGAGTCATGAAGTGAGGATATATGATGTGAAACTATACAATGTATTTAATCAGGAATCATTCATTGGTAAGAGTTTTAATAAGTTCTCCATCCATTGAGATTATAGAATAATATCCATTAGAGTAGACCTTAAGTATAGATTAAGGTCCCTCAAACATTGGATCATGTTTTAGAGGCCTCATTCCTAGTATTATTGGAGTCTTGAGTACTAAGAACAATTCTCCTTGAAGAAATGACCGGAGGTGAACATTCTTCTCCGAAGCTCGTGCAACTATATTTTTATAGAATTCCAAATAATGTAAAGTATGAAATTTATTTTCATATAATTATTCATTATCATCAAATTTCCTCTCAGACGTTTTATCTATAGATAACTGATCATAGATCGCAACTCGAAGTAAAGGGAATTGAATTTCAATTGGAAAAAGTACTTTCATTCCACACACCAAGTAATTTGGAGTTTCTTGAGTGGTAGTACGGGTAGTAGTCTGATATGCCCATAATGCAAGAAAATTTTTATCAGGACATGATTTCTTATCATTATACACTATCTTATAGAGTATATCTTACATAGTTTTTTTAATTCCTCTATCATTCCATTGGCTACTGCATGATAGTGTGATGAATGGAAGTATTTTATATTTTGTTTCCGATCTAACTTATTTACATCATCAGAATAGAAATTTGTGTCGTTCTCCGTCAATATAGTATAAGGGACACCAAATATAGTGATGGTATTATCACTGAAAAAGCTAAAAATTCTTCTGGCTCCGACTTCTTTGAGAGGTATTGCCTTAGCCCATTTGGTGAAGAAATCTGTAGCAGTAATAATATATTTGATCTACTTAGAAATAGATGAAGGATATGGTCCCACTTCATCCATACCCCATGTTGAAAATGGCTAGGAGCATTTAGCTGTGTGTAGAAACTCCAGATATTGACTAATGAAGTTGGAATTCACTTGACATGGATGACATTTCTGTCGGAAATATATGCAATCCTACATCATTGTATACCAGAAGTATCCATGCCATCATATATTATTTGACATCAAATGCCCGACGAGGGAATACCACAATCTCCAATATGTACTTCATTCATGATAGCAATAGTTTCTTCTTCATCAATACACCTAAAGTGGATTCCATCAAATCCTCATTTTTAAAGAATATTCTGGTGATCATGACTGTCATAAAGTGTGAAATTGGCCCCTCATCATCGAATCTATTCTTTTTGAGCTCTATCTGATGGAATTACTCCATTTTGATGGTATTCCACGACGGGTGTCATCCATCCTATAGTATGACCATACAGCTCAGAAATAGGGATGATTTTATTAATTTACTCCCTTCTATTTTGAATGAAACGTGAAACCACAACATGATGCTAAATAATAATTATTTTCTCATCCCAATTTGGGTCTTCTAGGGTTGTGTCTACATTATCCAATGCACCAGCTTGGGCATTTTTTGATTTCCAGATATAAGAAAATATTTTCTCTGAAGGAAATCCATCCATTAACCCTCTTAAATAACCACAAAAAGGGATAAAATCTTCTTTTCTAATAGAATACTCCCCATTGAACTATTTTATTACCAATATTGAATCACCTTTCAGTTTTGGGTGGTTCAAGTGTACCTAGAGTGCCCATTCTCGATCGACAATGAGACCTTGATATTCAACCTCATTTTTGGAACTGCCTTCTAAAAATTGGATGAAATGTGGAAACAATGCCTATTTTGGGGAGATATATAAAATTCCAAACCCAACATTGTTGAGTTTAAGGTTTTCTATTTTCTTCCCTGTTGGACTTCTGGAAGCACCATCAAAGTAAATTTCCCATGTTTAGGGATTATCATGAATAGATTAGATTTCTTCATTAGGAAGTTCAGTATTCAATGATTTATCTTCAAAAAATTGTTGTTTATAAAGGAAATATTCTAAGGATTGGCCTTTTATTTCTTTATGAGGCACGAACTAGATACTCAAATATTTCAAAAAAACATCCCAATGTGCAAAAAATCCTATAAGTATTGGATAATTGAGGTTTAAATTTTGTGGGTTATTGTGAGATACCAAGTGGAACTCTTGATGTAGTTGGTAGTTCCTCAAATTTGGAACTCCAATGATTAATTCAAAGCATCACTTCTCAATACATGACTATTGAGTCAATATTTCAGGAATATTCTGACTGATATAATAATGTTTATTTTCGTTCCCAATACCATTCTTCTGGGCATGTAAGACACCTAGTGATAGCTTCTAATCAGTAACATAGAGAATATGTGGCTTTCCTTCTTCAAGTGGCATTAATACATGGGGACTCTAGAGATATATATTGAGGGTATCAAATGCTTCTTGGAAGTCTTTGGTCTATTGATATGTGACTCCCTTCTTCATTAATCTGGTGAAGGGTGAACACTTTCTTACTAAATTGGGAATAAAGTGTTGAATATAGGACAAATGTATTTGATGTACACTTATTTATTTCATGTTTTCGATAAGGAAAAATTCCATGAATTGATCTTTCCGTCTCATGATCAATATTTATTCCATGATGGTGTACAACGAAATTGAGGAATTTTCGTAAAGTAACCTCAAAAGCACATTTTAAGGGATTGATCTTCAAATTATGTAACTGTGGTTTACTGAATATGGTCTCTGGATCTTCCAAGTGACAAGAACATTGTCTAGATAATATTACCAGATCATCCACATAACATTTATCTAATTTTTGTAATAATGGTTTAATGATTTGGTGCATTTCATGTTGATATGTTGCACCTACATTCATTATGCTAAAAGAAATTTACTGATAGAAAAGGACACCTTGAGGGGATATAAAGGCTGTATAATCCTCATCCTCTAGGGAAATTCATATTTTATTATATCCATAGTATCCATCCATGAAGCAGAGTGCCTCGTAGCTTGTGGTTTCAACAATCAAAAGTTCTATGATCAGATCTGTAAAATAATATTTGGGATAATGCCAGTTATGATATCTAAAATCAATGAAAACTCTATTTTTCCCATTTTTTCACTAGGACAATATTGGACATAAATTTTGGATATTTTACCTCCCGAAAAAAGTTCAACTTAATAATCTTTTCAACTTCAGCTTCAATTTTTGTGGCATGAGTTTGGTGTGTTCTTCTTCCTGCCTGCATGAATCCTTGATGATCTTCTTGAAAACCTAGGTGATGAGTTGATACATCAGGTTAAAGGCCTAGAATTTCTATATAGTTATATGAAAATATATCTCTATGATTCTTTATAAATTACGTATACATATCTTTCTCGTCAGAAGTCATGGACGCACTAATTAGAGTGGGATGTTGATCTTCTTTTGTACCCAGATTTATTTATCAATGATCATCCACAGTGGTGGAGAATCCCTCCTCAAATGCGGGAGGATAATCCTTGATAACATATTCTTTTTCTTCCTTACATGTCACTTATTTTGTTTCTTCTTTATAGTAGGTGATGAATAAAAACATTCAGAACTAGGGGAGTAGTCTGTATTTGAACATCCTAAAGAAGAGGAAACCATTTCTAACCCTACTAATGATGAATGGTCATCCTGGATAATTAATGAGAAGGTGATCGGTGTGGAATCAACATCCTCATATTCCTCTAGTTTTAAGACAAATATTCCTAGCTTGATTGATAAATCAAAGACATTCTATAGTTTGGTGGATGAAATGAAGACATCTCTATTTAAGTTATCACTATCAAAAATTTCTCCAATGTTATCGAGTTCTATTTCCTCGATTTAAATTATTTAAGTCACTCGATGAGTGCTTGGATTTGGGTCTATCTTCTAAATTTTATTGATTGGAAACACATAATATATGCTCAGATGTTTGAATGGGTTAGCTGGTATCTTTTCAAGATCATTCAAAGCATTGATTCTTGTTAACTCTTTTATCACAAACCACATTCCCTATGTGTGTTAAAATTCTACTTCAACATACTAAGATTCAAATATTTTTAACTAATCCTTTTCCCCATTAAATTTACCAATTTTTCCGTTGAGAAATAATTGATACATTGGGGGAATAAGGAATGAAAGACCACAAGTTGATGTAGCAATGGAATTCCAAGAAGAATGATGAAGACGATATTTTGATAGACAACCATAAAATATGAATTAGTTACAAGATCCCCAAACTGATTTTTGAGTGTAATCTAACCTAAAGGTTTTTGTTCATTCAAGTCCTAACAATGAAAAATTAATGTGAAAGGATACAAGTCAAATTCAGTGAGGCCTGATTGACAAAGTGTATGAATGGGAATGAGGTTGACTCCTGATCCATTATCAATGAAGGCTCATCAAGTGTCTGTATCATTAACCCTTCTAGATAGATACAAGGGCTTGGTGTGTCTATGTACAAAATCATTATCATCTTCATCCATAAAATAAATGTCCACATGAAATTTTGTAGGATCATTATCTATAACGTAAACCATAGAAGAAACTACTTCAGTTTCAAACTCTTGAGAAAATGAAAAATCCACAATAAGTACTTCTAAAAGATCTTTTGATATATTCAAGGCATATAATATTCACAACTTTTCTAGTACATGGGATAGCTATTTTAAAACATCAAACTTTTTTTCCAATGGTATGTGTTCTAGCATGGAGATGCAGTTTTGCAGGTGCTTTGGAAGTTGAAGGTCCTCATGTAAATATATCCTATGGTAGGAATGAATCTAGAAATACTTCTTCTTTTGGTAGAAAAGACTGACTATGTATATTTACTCTGAGAGAATGATGGTTTAACCTCTAATAGGTCCTCCAAGATAATTATGTTAGGACTGATCTTGTCATGTGTTGAAGAATTTCCTTCTTCTTTTTGAGACCACTGAAGAGATCTCCCATGAGTTTCTACCACGTATATGTTTTGACCAGAGGTAAAGTTAGAATAATGGTTTATATCATATCCAAGTCTTGCCCTATATCATCAACCTTGGCATCTTCCTATAGTAACCTAGTTAGGTACCTTGAATTTAGGCTCATCATAACCAGAATCAGAATTTCCATAGGGATCCTTTAAGTGGATAATATTAATGGAACTAAAGTTAAATTCTTTTTCTAATAAAGATTCTTCCAAATAGGATAGTTCTGGTTGTGCTGTTTGGTGGGGTAGTTCCATACTTTTGAGAAATATGGCATGAAATCTTTTAATGTCATGGAATTCATTGGTCTTGAAATGATATCATCCTCTTCTTACCACTCTTTATCATTTTGATCACGTTACTTCATTGATGATTGAACATTATAGGACTGATATTTTGAGAAAGATGGATTCGCTGTAGTATAAGTGGATGTGGACATAGTTTGTTGGTTTAACTATCTTTGTAAAGTGGCATGAGTTCGGTTGATGATTTTCTTGATCATCCATTCATAATTCTTCTGCGCATTTTTTATTTTGACTTCCTGTCACTCACCTTCATTCTCTGGATCAACAGCAGTAACACATGCTACATGGGATGATGAATATTTAAGTTTTACCTGTCCAGAGTCTACCTTTTTTTTGAAAGAGGACTTTAAAAAAATACTACTGAACTGTATGTCCCATCCTTTAGTGAATGGGAAAATAATTTGGAAGATCTTCATCTCCATCTTTGTTTGGTTTCTTCATCCTTGGAAATTGAACAAAATTATTTTCCAAATATAAAATGAAGTAATTGGGAACCTATTCATTCTGAAAAGAAAACACTTTGATATTTAATTACATTAACTATCATCACCTTAGATATTTTTGATCACCTCAATGAGGTGGTCATTTCTGATGATGCTCAAGATGTAGGGCCCTTTGGTAAGATGAATGTTTTGATGTAAAAGTTGGTACAGGTGATGGTTTGAGTGTGACTGTAGAAGTATCTTCTTTCCCTATTCTCATTCATAGAGATGATGTAATTACACGTGATTTAGCTTTAGTATCCAAAATGGAATCATCCACTTGCTGTGTGTTTTAATCAATCTCTATAAACCCTCATGTGTTTTACACCGGGATTATTGGTGTGCATAAATCATCACGCAAACCTTCCGCAAAAATAGTAAGAAAGGATTCTTGAGATAGTTATAGATTTAAGGGTTTTATTAATCCGTCCCTCGAGGAATAAAATATGAAAATCTTTAATTATTGTTTTTGTAATTTGTAATATCAGATATTGTTGTCTTTAGCAACGTTGATCTGAATTGGAGATGTAATTTTTGACCGAGGTCTTCCCATCTTGTAATTTATTAAGACTGAAAACATTTGTACCAGAAAAGTATGACCCCTGTAATGATTTGACAAAGCATTTGAGATTTAATGGTTTTTTTGTTTAGGATTCCCCATCATAGGATCACAAAGAGAAACAAAATGTGTTATGTGTTGCCATGGATGATATGAACTATTAAATACGGGAAATGTGGTATTCAAAATTTTTAGTGGGGGAGGGATCAGATCCCCCAATTCATGGTAAGATTTATTTATTGAATGTACTGGTGCATGAAATTATTTCATATTTTCTAATATAGATTTCAATTCCAGAATTATGTTCATAAGAATTTGGGGAATATCTGGATGAGCTGGGACCCGTATGTGTACATCAGCTAGAGCTTGAACCATTGCGTTGACTGGAAAAACCACTGGTGGGGGTGTTTCTGGTATTTTTATTTAATAAAACCTATGGATGCGTCTATAAGGATGTTGTTTATCCTTCCCTAGCTGTATACCTAGTGGATGGAATTAATTATTCTCATCTGAAGATGAAAAAAATCCTCTTTGATGAAGATTTCCTATACGATGCTAAATTTGAGGATCTTCTTACAGAGCATGCCTGACAGAAATGATTCTTCTATGTAAATATATATTGAGTATTTCTAAATCCTTTATCTCCTCTTCTTACTAAGAAAATAGTTCATCAGGAGAAATAGATTTACCTTCTCTGGTTGAAAGGTGAGAGGTAATATAAACTTTACCTTTCCCCATGTTAGATTCCTTTCTAAGGGGTGGGAGTTGGTTATTTGAGGAAATACCAAGATTTTTGGAAATCCTATGATTTTAGGTTCCCACACCTCCTTCATTTTCTTCAGTGTGTACCATGTTATGGATAATAACATCATCTTCTAACTCCCCTGAACTAGACTCATTCTCTGGACTATCTTCTGTAATGGTATTAATGACATTCACAGACAAATAATGCAATGGTGTATTTCTGTAAGTATCTTTGTAAGTTCATATCATTCTGTATCTTCCATGAGACACTATTATCATATACACAGAATTCTTAGGAACTATTTAATGGAAAATAATATGAAGGTAGTTTTTGTAGAGTACAGTTGTGCGGTAACTTTGTAGATTCTTCCCTAATCGAGAGAAAACTGACTTCCATTGAGTAGGGGATTGTAAGTGTAAAAAATCCCCTAGCCCAAATGATTGGGGTTATTCTTATTGTTATTGTTCAGTCCTTCAATTTTTTTATTGATTTTTAAGGTTGAGGTAAAGAATCCCCCAAACATGTAGACTGGTGTGGCTCTAGAATTATTATAACTGAGATTCATGCACCTACTTTTTTGATTTTGTAAATTTTGGTTTGGAAATTGGATGGATTTATTATGTGGAAACCACTTAAACCACATATTTTAGAATACTTCTATGTTATTTCAGAAATTTTCTCCATCTTGTGGCTGACATCCTCTATGAGAGAGGCCTTCTTAATGTTCTCAGATTCCTAAGGTAAAAGTATCTCAATAGCTTACTCTATTTGGGTCTTACTTTTATGAGTGAAAGTATTGGCCTGTTCTTGAGAGTATCATTGATTACATGCATAATATGTTGATTGTATATAGCCGAGGTAAATAACATTTCATGAGACCACTTTTGGAATGATTTGCCGAATTTGGAGTATAGTGAAATTCAATGCTCCGTGTGAACCCCATTCCCTACTAAAAACACCATATGGGGTATCCGTAATTAACTTGCATAGCCTCTTCAGTGCATCGAGGTATGTAGATAAAGGGTTCTCTACTGCTTTTCAACCTTTGGATGTTTGGAAACTAAGAGTGATTCCATGTTTATTTTTCATCGCAACACTTCTATTACCTTTACATGACTTTGATATCCATCATATGGTAATAATTTTGATTCTATATGATGAAGAGTTTTCCTTAAGTTGAGGCAGATATCAAGAATATGATTTTCTGGCATAAATTATAGATTGTTGTATTAATAGGTTTATAAAGGATAGAACATGACTTTTATTTCACCTTTATCCAACTTCGTTATCATATTCAACATATCTTCATCATATTTTTCTAGAGGTTTCTCCAATTGGTCCAACCAGAGTTAATGATTTTCGACTATTTTGTTACATATAATAAAATCAATTGATTTTACTCTACTATATTAGAAGGAAAATGACCCAAGGGGGGTTTGGAGAATGACTATCACCCTAGGATTATTTTTAGTTGAGGAAGTATTTTGCGTGTTAGTGACAAGGAACTAGACATGATTTGAAATATGTTCGAATGTACCTCAAAAAAAGAGGGACTTTTCATTACTACATTGTCAATTAAAGACTTATTTTGGCAATGAAATACACTACTACAGAGAGAACTTTCATCGTGAATTCTATCATGGGGAGGACCACCATGGTGGATTAAATCAAGGAATAGTTCCTCTTTCTCTTTGGCCATCTGGCCACACTGAGGATTTTCATGGCTCTCATCTGAAGATAGGTTTCATAGATTTAAAAAATTTTCATAAATAATTCATTCATTAAGAAGCATTCTCTTGGGAATATTAGAAATACTCTCCCATAATTTTTTAATGGGAGATTAGGATATTGTATTGAAAATGTTAAATGTATGAGGGCTTCATGAACTCCATCACTAAGAGAAGTAAAATCACAAATTGGACCTTGATTTTACAATTGAGTTTGGAGAGACTTCTTACTAGATTCCCTTTTACATGTAGTTGGGGTCACATTATAGGAGAAGTGGTTATCATGGGTAGGTGTAAGTGCCTGCCTTGGAGTAGTCATTATAATGGGCCAATTATCAAAAAATTTAAAGGATATATGTTCTCGATCTAATTGTCCGTATGATATGGGGGAGTATGCCCCATAACCCCCCTGGACTGAAAAAAAGGTGTGTATCTGATCTAGGATGGGATAAAGATGAGTTATCCTTTGTGTGGGGAATTAATTATGTGTTTGTCCACCTGGTACTACTAAAGTTGGTGTTATGATATTCTAGAAAGCATCCAGAATATGGGCAAGAATTTTTGTCTAACCTTTCACCATTTCTAAAATGTGTTTAGTGAATTCACCATTTGGAAAGGGAATATACAACCATACCTTACCTGGAGTAGTTGTATGTGCTTACTCTTATCCTCATTTTCCTATCAGTAGGTATTGGCAGTACTCTTGTATGGGGTCATATATTTGAGTGTGCCCTATGTTTTTAATCGAAGCTTTTGGACTAACTTATTCAGGTGAAACCAAACGAGACTGTTGATAGGATTGATGATTGCTAGTTGGTGTATGTTCTTTCTAGCTATTTTCTACAACTTATGGTTGATGAAATTAATTCAATGCTTACAGATGAGACTGCTGGAATAATTGTTGAGTATAAGTAGGTATATATTACTTCTTACTAGTTTTCAGAATATTTGTTTGGTGGGATTTCTTGAATGTAGTCAGACGAACCTACTGACTGATAGAATTCTTGTAAATAGATGTATATTCATGTTCATGGTACTACACATGATTTAGATGGTTGGATTGGTGGGTTGTTTCTAGAGGAGTTTGCAGGCCAACGAAATTGGGATGGATGGGTTTATGTAACCGTTTATTGTTTTCTATCATGTTATGTTGATGGAATTCTCTAGAGGGGGAAAAGTAAAGAAACTTATCCTTATTGGTGGAATGTTGTCCCCAATGGTACGTCTTGCATGCATGGGTCTGAGGGACCTGGGCCGGAAAACTGAAGGCAACACACCCTTCTTGAGGGGGATCACTGCCACATGATTTTTCATAAAATGATTGTTGATTGGGGCCCTCATGAAGGACCAAAACAACTTTTATTTGAGTTCATTAGTGACCTCTTGATCCACCTCCTTTTTGTATGGGAGAGACTATTTATTTCATTTTGGGGATAAGGCCTAGAAACAATTGATGATGGTAGTTGGAACTATCTACTTCTTGACCATCCGTCATCGCTGACCGGACGATTGAGGGTAGTTGTTAACATGGAGAGCCTATTGGTTAGCCTCTAGGGTTGAGATAGTAGTGTGTTGATGGTATTCCAAAACTAGTATATTGGAGTCCCATCATTTAAGATGTTTATTTGGTGATGACATCCTTCCAATGGATGAGGATCAACCTTGAGCAGCAGCTAGGGCATTCACGAGTGAAAACATGATGGAATCCATTTTGAGTAAAGGGAGTTCTAAGAAGACGTTGAAAAAACAATGAACTCCATTAAGGAAAGAAATTTAATAGGGATGCATGCGTGATTGATTCCTTTTTCTAGCATTCCTTTATTAGTTGATATGGTCCTGAAAATTTGGTAACATTATTAACATGGATAAAGACTCACGTCATGTAAACCATTTTTTTCACTCTTCCCCTGGAATGTGTGTTCTAGTTAGGAATAACTACATTCAAGCAGTTTCCATTGGATTTATTTATTGTACCAGAAACATCCAGTGATTATTTTTCCAAAGGGACCTTCTTTCCAAAGGTAGGTGTTCTTTAAGTTTTAACTTACGATACTTAGAACATGAATTTGTCGATAGGATGGGAGGTTGGACACATCACAGCCTTTTAGTGGGAATTATTGCCTACTCTAGGAAATCACTTATAGATTTGATAAATTTTCATGAATACTTATTAATTCTCCAAGTATAACATAGGTTTCGCTTGGAATTTTCATTCAATTATTATTATGTGTGAAATTTAGAATCATCAGTATGTATTATGTGTTCTTTATTAGTGGAGACATTCGTATGTATTTGAGGTTCTCCATAGATGGTATCCTCTGATATACTATTTAGAGATTCTTTTAACAATTGGTATGATAGTACTAGTTTTTAAAGCCACTCATTGGGGAACTCTTGAGTTTATTTTCATCTAGGGATATGAAAGTTTGTTTTGATGTTGGGATCATAACTATAAATGGGCTACCTACATATCTTTTTGAAAGGAATCATAACCCTCGTAATTCGGTTCTACTTAATGGGAACAAATCTTACCTTTTAGGATCATGTGATAAGGACCTAGCCATACATTTTAATGTAATGTGATAAGAAAATCTAAGAGAAAAGTGCTTATTTGAGTTTTGGTGTGGCACTTATTTCTGAACAGCCCAAGTAACTTGGATTAAATATTTGTTTCTTAGTTGGATTAGACCCTATAGGAATATGGCATAAAAAAACATAGTTGATTTGAATTATTGGTTTTGAACCTCACATTGGCTTTCAACATATTCTATTTGGACGGGAATCAAATCCCACATAGTTCTATGAGTCTCATAAAAGAGTTTAGTCCTTGGAGGGAAATTAGTTTTGGGCTTACATAGAGAAAAATATTTCTTGGTAATTTGCGGAGTTAAATTTGGGGCTTACTCTAAAGGAGGATGCCCATTTATGGATGAAATTAGATATATCTCGAGCCTTAGGAAGGCTTCCTACGTATCCCAATTTTGGTGGGAATTAGACTTCTCATAGTTCATTAAATATCGCAAGAGTTTATAACCCTTTGAGAGAAATATGTTGGGGCTTACTCCTAATGAGGATTCCCTAATTTTTGGGAATTTTGGTTTGATACATAAAGAGGATATCTAATGATCTTGGGACCTAATGAAGGCTTCCTATGTATCACAGTTATGGTGGGAATCAGTGATCTCATAGTTCAAGAAATCTCATAGGGGTGTATAACTTATTGAGTTAAATAGATTAGGGCCTACACTTAAGGGGGATGCCCTGATTTTGTGGAATTCCTGGTTAGATTCCTAAAGAGGATACCCAATGAGCTCAATCCCATATGAAGGATTCCTATGAATCCAAATTAGTAGTGGGAATAGGGGTTCTTGTAGTTTACGAACATGGGAATTTTTTCATATGTTTTGATCATGAAAAATCTCTACACCCATATGAGTCATGCTCAGTGTGAGAAACAAGAGGAGGTAAAATATTAAACAAATTTACCCACACTTTTCCTCTACTGCTAGTTGAAGATGACATGCCTATGGCGGTGATAGTGTAAGAAGGCTAGGAATCCATGGAAGAGGTAGAGGCGATGAGAATTCCCTCTATTCTCTTTACATTAGACAAGGTTACAATGTAAGGTAGGAGTGAAGGTGAATGATTTAGAGAGGAGAAAAACTACAACATCCAACTTTAAAGGTATCAAGACTACACTAGGATAACTACACTAAAATTGGTCTTAGTAGGAGAGGGAGGATTCTTAATATGTTTAAAAGGAAATGTAGGTGGGAACCATACCTTCCCTATAATGGAATTGAGGTTCCAGGTTTTAGAGATGAAAAGGGGATGACAGAACCCAAACCCTAATTCTACAAAACTTGAAACTTCTCTTACACTAGTCTAGTGAGAATTTTCCATGTTATTGTAGATATACAAACCCACAGACACTTCATTTATCCTACAACCATTTCACAAAATTGTGGAAACATCTGACTACGGATATACATACCCAAATTGGAGAGCACTCTAATGTTTTCTTCCTTATGGTGCGATAAGTCCTGAGGTTTTGGTGTGGGTTTCAACATAACCCCTTTTTCGATAGGGAATCCAATGAAGAAGAATCCTTTCTATGAATTTCATTGAATGATACCTGATGAATTTCTTGTATAGACTGAACAGATTAGGTGAATCCAAAGAAGGGAACTCAAGTATTAATTTGGAACATAAATATGGGTGAAAAAGAATATTTGAGAGACCTGATGTCAAATTATGTAACGAACAACCCCTATGGTAATACATGGGTGAGACATGACTCAAGCCATCAAGATTATTCATTGGTATTCCCAAAAGTGGGGCTCTGAAGTTCCTTTGAGAGTAATTGGTGGAGAAAAAGTGTTTATGATTTAGAGAGGATGGGAGGTTTTGGTGTGCAAGTGTTATGGGTTTTAATTACTAAAATGACTTAAGTACTATGAACCCCCTTCAATTCCTCTATTGTAGGTGTTAAAGAACTACCTTAATGGTTTCAAAAGACATGGAGAAGCACTAGGGATCTCATAACAGTGATTAGGCTTTAGGGAAATTCATTCATACAAATGAAGGCCCTAAGGGCCTATTCATAGAAAAATAAGGGACCCTGGGTGAAATGGTGGTGGGGTATGCATGTGTCCTACACTCTAGAAATTGTGGTGTGCAAGTAACTTGCATGCGGATATATCCTTAGCTTGACAAGATCAATTAAATTTTGAAGACATTTAAAATCTTGATTTTCATCATGTTTTTTCTCTTCTTTGCTCTAGGGCAATTCCCATTGTCACTTTTTTAACACATTGTGATGGAACAGAGTGTTAATGGGGAGTAATACCATCATGAATTGAATTCTGATTTAATGGAGGGTGTCTGTAGTCTCTACCCTGGGGTGGACCTTCTGGGTGGGTGGTAGAAAGGGGAAGACTTTGTTAGTATTTGTTCTTCTGGACACAATGAGAGTTTTTTTTGGTTCTTTTTTGGATATAGGCTCTCATGATTTACCAGATTATATACATGAAGTAATCCTTCAAGGTAATATGTCTAAGGAGGACCACATAAACTTATGGCAGTAAAATTGTGGGGAGGATATTCAAAATTGAATATACTATATATGTAATATGGTAATGAGTAAGAATAATATTTAGCAACTATATATAAATTTACATGGGTTTCATAAAGAAAAAAATTAAATAGAAAAGGGTCATAGATTGACTCTTAAATTTCCAAGCATATTTGGTGAGGCTTTTTCTTTATGCATTTTGGTGGGTGATTGAGGCCACCTACAATGGGTGGGAGATTTAACATATGTGGGCCATTTTGAGTAGCTCCTATGTCACAATTGGAATTTATTACTAGGACATTGAAATTTGTTTAGGGATATATTCCTACCCTAGAGTTTCCTTTGAGGTAGACCGGTAGCCTTCAGTTTGAATGGGGATATATGTCTGATCCAGTTTTCCATCTATCATGGGATGTTCACATGACCATCCTAGACTGATGAAAGAATTCATATTTTCTATATGGTGACTCTCATATAATGATATTGAGTCACACAATGTGTGGGGTGGGATTGTGTGCCCACCCTATAACCATTATCACCACCATTATTATATCATGGTATGTTTGTAGGATATGGGAAGGTATTTTCATCTGCACCTTAATGAACATCAAGATATAGTGAATGATGTCAATAGCCAAAATGGGGATATAGTCTTATTAAATTGTTAAATAAGGGATATGTCCATTCTCCAATACTCCCTTTCTTGCTAGTATAAACCAGTAATAATCAGGTGTGGGGGAATATATATGTGCCTGCCCCAAATTCATTTACAAGATATATCTTTGGATGCTACCAAGTTGTGAAGGTAGTGTTTGTAGATTTAGGTCGGTGTGTGCACCTACTCAAAATTTTCATGTATGTTTTGTTGGTAGGCTTCTCTATAGGGAATAGTAGTATGGTCTTATTCCATATTGTTTAATCACTTCTTAGGGATGGCTTTTCTGAGTTCCAATGCACGTATGACCTGGGTTGGAATCCTGAGGAAGGCACCCTCATCATGCTAAGGGTTTGTTGTCAAACAGTGATGGTGTTGATGGATGTTGGAATGATCCCATTGGTTGGAAATCGATGGAATTAGTATGAGGCTTTTAGTGACCTCAGGATCCACAACATTTAGATGATGTGTGAACATATTGTTTCACTTCAGTGATAAACTCCTGAAGTTATTTTAAATGATGATGAATTATGTATGCTTCTTCACTATAAAATGATGATGGATAAATGGTTGTTGGGACTTCATTCCTAGGGGTACTTTGCAAGAAGATTATTGGATTTCTATAGTACAATTGCTTTGGTACTGAGACCTGGTGCTGAAAATGTTGGGCAGGTGACCATGTACCTCTAATTTTATGAGGATCCAACTTGTTTATCAGAAAATGGATAATTTCAAACTGATTGGTAGGATGATATTTTGGATCAAATAGAACTATTATGAGAGTGTTATCATATAAAAAACAAAAATAAGAGAAACCCCTTAAAAACATCTCAATAAACCAACACAAGAATAATTAATTCTTTTGGATCCATTTTTGGCTATCTTTCATTTTGTGTGTGAAAGGGGACTGACATGTAAGATACATAGTCATCTTGGTTAAGGATTCACATTTATTTAACCATTTGTTTGGGAATTTGGTGGGGAAAATTGGGTGGTGTTTGAATTACATTTTGTGGTGGTGGTAGCACAAATTTGACACACCCTTCAATTTCCATGTCCATTCCCATTAGTTTCCAATAGGGTTTATTCATGGAACCAAAAAAACCCAATAGTCCCCTCATTTGTGGTGTTTTAAGAACCTTATTTCCAAAATAAGATAATCATTGGGAAATGGTTCCAACAATATATAGGGTCTCACATTGATTTAGAGGAAGGGAGGTTGGTGGGTGATTGAGGCCATATACTATGGGTGGGAGATTTAACATATGCATTCCATTTTGAGTAGCTCATATGTCAAAATATGAATTTATTACTAGGCCTTTGAAAATTTTTCAATGATATATTCCTACCCTATAGTTTCCTCTGGGTAGACCGATAGCCTTCAGTTTGAATGGGGATATATGTCTGATCCAATTGTCCATCTATCATGGGATGTTCAGATGACCCTCCTAGACTGATGAAAGAATTCACATTTTCTCTATGGTGACTCTCATATAATGATGATGAGTCACCCAATGTGTGGGGGTGGGATTGTGTTCCCACCCTATAACCATGATCAATACCATTATATCATGGTATGTTTGTAGTATATGGGAAGGTATTTTCATCTACACCTTAATCAACATCATGATATAATGAATGATGTAAACAACCAGAATGGGGATATAGTCCTATTAAATTGTTAAATAAGGGATGTGTCCATTCTCTAATACTCCCTTTCATGATAGTATAAACCAGTAATAATCAGGTGTGGGGGAATATATATGGGCCTACCCCCAATTTTTTTACAAAATATGTCTTTGGAAGCTACCAAGATGTGACGTTATTGTTTGTAGATTCGGGTAGGTGTGTGCACCTACTCGAATTTTTCTTTTATATTTTGTTGGTAGGATTATCTATAGGGTATAGATGTAGGGTCTTATTCCCTATTTTTTAATCACTTCCTAGGGATGGGTTTTCTAAGTTCCAATGCATGAATGACCAGGGTTGCAATACTGAGGAAGGCACCATCATCATGCTAAGGGTTTGTTATCAAACGAGGATGGTGTTGATGGATGTTGGCATGATCCCATTGGTGGGAAATTGATGGCATTGGTATGAGGATTTTAGTTACCTCTCGATCTACAACATTCAGATGATGTATGAACTTATTATTTCACTTCAGGGATAAACTCCTGAAGTTATTTTAAACGATGATGAATTATGTATGCTTCTTCACTATCAAATGATGATGGATAAATGGTTGGTGGGACTTCATTCCTTGGGGTAATTTGCATGAATATTCTTGGTTTCTATAGTACAATTGCTTTGGTAATGAGACCTGGTTCTGAAAATGTTGGGTCGGTGACCATGTACCTCTGATTTTATGAGGACCCTACTTGTGTATTAGTAAATTTATAATTTCGGACTGATTGGTAGGATGAAATTTTGGATAAAATGGAACTATTATGAGAGTGTTAGCATAAAAAAAACAAAAATAAGAGAAACCCTTTAAAAACATCTCAATAAACAAACATAAGAATAATTAATTTTTTTGGATCCATTTTTGGCTATCTTTCATTTTGTGGGTGAAAGGAGAATGACATGTAAGATACATAGTCATCTTGGTTAATGATTCACATTTGGTTCACCATTTTTTTGGGAATTTGGTGGGGAAAATCGAGTGGTGTTTGAATTACATTTTGTGGTGGTGGTAGAACCAATTTGACACACCCTTCAATTTCCATGTCCATTTTCTTCAGTTTCCAAAAGGGTCTATTCATGGAACTAAAAAAACCCAATAGTACCCTCATTTGTGATGTTTCAAGAAACTTCTTTCCAAAATAAGATAATCATTGGGAAATGATTCCAGCAATATATAGGGACTCACATTGATTGAGTGGTAGGGAGGTCGGTGAAATGCCCCAACCCTAGAAGCCTTGAGCCAGTGCATTATCTTATTATATTTTCATGATTATAAGAAATGAATCTTATATTACAAATTAGTTTAGTAGTTTTGAAAGTCCTGATTTTTTACAAGATACCCCAAGTATATTTGTAAAGATTAAAAATACAATATGATACATAATAAAATGAAATAAACTGCCTCCTTGAAATATTATTCAAGGTTCTCTTCTTCATAACCTAAGGAATGGAAACAGAATAAGGTTGAGCTCAAATGCTCAGAAATGGTTACATATAGTGGAATAATGAATAAATAATAATTGAATCATAATAAATTTGGAGCAAATAATATAGAATGAATAAGAAATGAAAACACATTCCATTAATAAGATGAGAATAAAAATGCATCCATAGATTTTTTCATAGTGATAAACTCATAGATAGTAATATCTGAATAAATGATAAATAGAATTATTATTATTTTCACTTCATGTATCCGGCACATGGACCATTATACCATAGAGATGGTTTTTTTCTATGGGTAGAAACCTGTCAGATTATTGGAAACAAAATCAAAGGGTTTGTCACCAATTTATTTGTCTTTTGAGACATGTCAAATCATCAAGGGGATATAGTAGGCCCCAACCATTACTGCTAGTCCAAATAATTTTTTGTAGATGTATTTAATACTAGAAAAATATACCATTTTGTTATCTGTTTTGAATATAAGATACAAATTCGTCAATATTTCCCCTGTTAAAATAGAATTCAAAGTAAGCATTGTATGTGAAATGGTATATGAATTAAGAAAATAATCATATCCATGATAAAAAATGGATATTTAAAAAAATTAAAAATTAAAATAGAAAATTATCTCAAATGGCCAGTAGATACACCTCAAAATAAATAATAGGTTTACAATACCCAGTAGGTCTCAATGAAAAGGAAATTGAGACCAAGTCCTTTACTATGTTGTAATGAATATAATCATATGACCATAAATTAATAATCAAAAGATTAATCATAGAAAAAAATGAATATAATTAGATTCATGATATCATATATCAAATGGATGTACACATACACCAAAAGCAATAATTAAGTAGATAATAATGAAAATCTCGTGGAATTAAAAGTGAGTTGAGAAAACCCTTACAACATTTTACTCAATTGAATCATATGACCTAAAATTAATAATCATAAAATGATACATTTAAATTTATAAAAATAAAGTTATTAATGATATTTAACATCAATGTAAAATATCCATACACTATACTCAAGAAATAATGGTGAATATGGAATATCTCGCAAAAATGGAAGTGAAATGAGAGAACCCATACCTTATGCATGAATGTGTTCTTCGATTGATCTTAGACACCCAAATAATAGAATTAAACATCATTAATTAATAATTATAGAAGAATATATACATTTTATTTATTTATTTTAACCTTTTTATATTCATTAATGGCCTTTTTAATGGGATTATGTGGTTCAATTTTTTTTTGAAGCATTTAGTTCCTTGATTTTTAGGTTTGTTTTACTTGCATTCATGAATGGAAGATCATTTGATGTATGGTTAAACATAAAGAAATTTTAACATAAATAATCGATGAAATTACAGAGATATAAATTATCTTAAAATAATTTTGGTTATATACCATGACAATTTCCCATTAGATAAATGTTAATGATAAATGCTTGGATTAACATGGTCGTTATGGGAAAAAATGAATTTGTTTTATATTTTATTTAATATTTTGATTGTGTAAATATTTATAGAAAATTAAATAACAAAAAGTACATATATTATTATCCAGTTCAACTAATAAAAATGTTTCATGAATAGTATTGAAGATAGTAATTCAAATTTAAAAACATTCTTTCTTGAACATGATAAATTAACACCTCTTAGATGATGCTTTCATTTATAGTATAAAAGGAGGGATAAGAAGAGACGATGATAGAATATTCCCCAACTAAAAAAATATATTTCATATAAGTTAATGGATTTTTCTAAACATTTGGATGAGAAGAGGTGAGAATAGAAAATATTACAAAGAAAATTAAAAAGAAAACAAAAGAATTGAAATGATAATTTTACCTCCTGAATCTATCATCCACTAAGAGCCTATTTAGTGGTTATAATTTTGTATTTTGGGGAGACAAAGGGCACTTGGACGTGGGTGAGGATATTATGGAGATTTTTTATTGGAATTTAGGCCACACTTGATTCTTATGAGGTGTTAAGAAATGCTAGTGTGAGGTTTGGTATTTATAGTGGAGGGGAGGAGGGTTTTCATAATATTATTTTCATTAAATTATAATTTCTCTACAAGACAAGTAATAGGTAGGATTACCAAACCTATAATAGTAATAAGTACATGTGGGTTCAATAATTTGGTACTTACATTAAACATGATGTAAGGAGTAGTTTATTTTAATTATATTGTATTTATATGGTAAATGAATGTATTTTACTATTCCCCAAAAATTCAATTATTTCAAGAAAAATCTCAAAAATTCACCCTAACTATTTTTTGAATTGTAGAATCCAAAAATGAACTCCATTATTGAAAAATAATTTTTTATATTTGAGAAAATTAATTTTAATTAAAATCATCATTTAATCGAAAAATACCAATTCTTAAAATATTCATTTTTATTTTTAATGTGGATTAATTTTATTTACATTTTCATCGGTAAGGTTACTATTCATAAAAATCATATTACTATTCATAAGGGTAATTTTCTATTCATAATGGTAATTTACTATTCATAAGGGTACGTTAGTATTCGCTGAAAATTATGTTGATTCTATCAAACTCCAAATATTCCCCTGATCGTATCCGTTTATGTATGTTTTTCAAAATTTTAAACGCAAAAGTTGAATATTTAAGTTTACTGGATAGGTTATGAATTTCTCCTACAATAACCAACTGTTATTTCATAGAAATTCAGTGCTTCATGAAATATATGCTATTTAATGAATTTAAAGTATTTAAGTGAAACACACTGTAAAATGTTTGGGGTTTATATTCTTCCCACCTTCAGAAATTTCATCCTTGAAATTAAATCCATTTAAAAATAGGTGGGTGGTTTTCTTCATAACATCCCCATGATTCCATATTTCTTTTTCCATTTTATGGTTTCTCGAAGGAACCTTTACCAGAAGAGTCATATAATTTCTCAATACTTTCTCTATGTTTCAAGAATCTCGATAGGTTCTTTATAGTAAGAAAAATTAGTTTCTCAACCTATTTCTTCATAGGTGAGTACATGCATTGGGTCTGGCATGTATTTCTTTAATAATGACATGTGGAACACATTATGAATATTGGAGATACTTAGTGGAATTTATAAATGGTATGCTACCACTCCGATCCTTTCCAGAATTTCCAACAGTCTGATGGACCTGGGGCGCAATTTCCCATTCTTAATAAACCTTATGAAACCCTTCGACGGAGATACATTTAGAATGATATAATATCCTATACGAAATTCTTAATCCTTTCTGCAGTTTTCAGCATAAATATTTTTCCATCTTTGGACTGATTTAATATGGAACCATATTATATTTACCTTTTCAGTTGTCTTTTCAATAAGTTCTGGGCCTATAAGATTCCTCCTGCTCACTTCATCCCAACATTCTGGACTTTGAAACATATTACCAGAGAATGATTCATATGGTGCCATTTTAATGCTACAATAGAAATTATTAGTGTAGTAAATTTCCACCAAAGGAATGTACTGATCCCACAAACCTTGAATGTCAGGAGAGTTGGATCTCAACATGCCTTCTAATGTTTGAATAGTCCCTTCGAACTGTCCGTCAGTTTGGAGGTGATAAACAGTACTCATATAAAGCTCAATATCTTAAGACTTCTAGACACTTTTCAAGAATTATGATATATATCAGGGATCTAGATTAAACACAATTGATAGAGGTGCACCATGAAGTCTTACAACTTCATTAACATAATGTCTTTTCTGGAAATCATGTTTTAAATCCTCTCTTATAACAAAGAGATGTAATGATTTTTTTGATATGATCGATAATTACCTATATTGCATCATGCCTTATTGGTGTCCTTGTTAGTCCTCTGAAAAAATCCATCATAATGTCATCCCACTTCTGTATATGAATAAGTAGAGGTTGAAAACCCCCTCTAGGATATTGTCTCTCATCCTTAAACTATTGAGAAACTATACACCTTGACACAACGTCTGTAATTTTTTCTTCGTGTTATCCCAAAAAACATATTCCTTAGAATACCTATACATCGTAGTGCTACTAGGTTTTATAGTAAAATTTGAGCAATGAGAATCATCTAATGGACACCTTTTTATCTTAGGTACTAATGGAACACATAACCTCATCCCAAATTTTAGATCTCTATCCTCATACATGAAGTTTTCTAATCTACCATACTTAACATTTTTAATTTTATTTTGTATATTCTCATAATCAGATTGAGATATTTTTTTTATTCTCTATTGAAGATGGGTTTTCCATCATTTGGAAGAGGAAAGTTGTTTCCCCTTCCTAAAAAATTCCCATATCCATCTTTAGTAGATATATGAATATATGTTATCTCTCAATATTTATTTGGGTCAAACATCTATGATATGTCCTTCTTAATTCATATTATCGCTTATTTTCCTTTAATAGATGGTAGTGTATTGAAAAATCATAATCTTTGAGTATCATGATCCGTATCCTTTGCCTAATGTTGATTTCTTTCTGTGTAAAAACATATTTCAAACTCTTGTGATCCATATATATCTCACATCTTTCACTATAGATACAATGTATCCATATTTTCTGAGAAATGATTATGGGTTCTAACTCAATAGCATGAGTTCAGAAATTTTTATCATGAATATTCAACTACCTTGATGCATAAGTACTATATTTATCATTTTTCATAAACACTCAACCTAATCCATTATTGTATACATCACTGTATGTCACAAATCCATAACTTCTAGATAGAAGAGTCAAAATTAAAGCATTGACCAATATTAATTTCAATTCTTCAAATCGTTTTGTAAATTCCTTTTTCTATTCGTATTTAACTCCTTTATAAGTGAGCTTGATTAGCGGGTTAGCATATCACATGAAATTTTGAATGAAATGACAATAGTAACCTGCTAAGCCAATAAAACAATGTACCTCAGTTATGTTTGTTGGAATTAGCCATTCTTGGATTTCCTTTTTCTTTGCAGGATCAACTATGATTCCATCCTTAGAGACAATATGGGTAGGAATAGAAATTGATTATATCCAAAATTCACACTTGATAAAATTCCCCTATAATTTATTTCTTCTAAGAGTTTTTATAATAATCCGCACATTATTCTCATGGTCTTCATAGATTTTGGAGTACACCAGGATATCTTCGATAAATTCCATAACAAAGTCATCAATATATTCCTTGAAATCTCTATTTATAAGATCCAATAAAATAGAGGGTACAATATTCAGTTCAATAGGCATTATTTTAAACTCGTAATGCACATACCTAGTTCTAAATACTGTATTTGGAATATCTTCCTTCCTCAAACACAGCTATTGATATCCATATTGAAGTTCAATATATATTTGAATAATATTTGGATCTATAAAGTTTTTCAATTAAATCATCCATTCATGGAATATGATACTTTTTGTTTATTGTAATAACATTGAATTCTCATAAATCAATGCATAGCATCATGAATCCATCATTCTTCTCAACAAAGAGGATATGGTCTCGTAATAGAGAAACACTAGGTCGAATAATTACTTTGTCACTTAGTTTCTCTATTTTTTTCTTTAGCTCCACTAATTCTACAATGGCTGTTATATAGGGAGTCGTTGATTTTTGTTTGGCACTAGGAATTAGATCAATATATAACATAACGTCCCACTCTGGAGGATGTCAAAATAAATTATCTAGAAGTACATCATTGTATTCTTACACAATATTAACATCTTCAATTTGAGTATTTCAATCATCACCTATTAATATTGTGTTCAATTACTCCACAAAAAATTTATTCAGTAGATCTACTGGGGTGGATCTAAATAATAACCAGATGTTGAGGTTTCTGTTCTAAAGATATTGTATTTTAACCATTCTAAAAATTTGCAACTTCTTTCTTCTTGTGATAGATTTCCACATCATAATTTTACAGCCAATTCATACAATTAATTATGTCATAGTCAATCATTGTTTTGATGATAAGGTTAGAAACTAAATCATGTTTATATATCATGATGGGGAATGATCGATACATCATTTTTGAATTGATACACCCCCTAGGAGTTGTGACTGAAATATACATTATTAAATAAAATTGCACATGTATAATTTTCATAAAATATTTGGATTTAATAAATGAATGTGATGATCTAGAATCTTATAATGAATTGGATAAGGTTTAGGAAACAATTAAAGTAACATCCACTACATCATTAGGAACTTCCACCTCCACAGTTGTAATCGCATAAGCTTTCCCTTTCTCTTATGGCCTTTTCTGAGGAATGTTTCCTTGGTGCTTAGGAAAATAATTTTCATGGTGTCCCATATCACTAACATTATAAAATTGAACATCATTGACCTATCTCTTCCTTGTGAATTCACTAGGTTGATGACCCTTTTCTCCACAATTATTGAAAACTCTCATAACTTTCAAGCATTTCCCAAGATGATTCTTTCAATAATTCTCACAAAATGGAAATTAATTAATTCCCTTATTCTTCATTGGAACATCAGATATTACATGGTTATTAGAGTGAATCTTCTTATATTAATTTACCTTGAACAAATTTGATCTAGGAAATTCCTTATCTTATTTGGTGCCACTTAATACATTTTCATTGTATGAATTTTGTTTTGATAATCCAGTACCATTCAAATACTTGGATTAAGACCTTAAAAAATGATCACTCTTATCTTTCAAATCATGTACATAATCTATATCATACCTAGATAATCTTATGAAGGTATCCTATTACTCCACAACACTCACTTCTTCCTTTTCTTTAGGCTAAGTAATTTCTTCTTCATTTAATTTCATTTTTCATGAGGGAAATATTTTTCGAAGATTATTTCCTTAAATTTTATCCATTACATATCTTCTATTCATTCTTCCTCTATGGTATTATGAATCAAGGACCACCATTGAAAATCATCACCCTTGATGTTATATACTTATAGTACTACCGTTTCATTTTCATTGCATCTTGATGCCAGAAATATATTTTCAAGGGAAATGATCCACTACTTAACTACAACTAGATTGGTACTTCCACTAAAATATTGGGGTTTCTGTTGTGTGAAACGATCCAATACAAGTTGAACATGGTTAATCATCACAACCTGAGTAAGTTGTGCCAATATGGTTAGGATCTAATCCACTCCAACCCTGACTGTGTGGACTTGCTTAGTGGGGCCATACTTACATTGTCCACATGTATTGATTCCCATTATTCCATTAGGTGACATCAATAAAAAATGGAATACACTAAATTAGGTCATAAAAAATTAATATCTTATGAGAAAACACTTAACATAATCTGAAAATTTAAGCACAAATAAACTCATAATCCTAAACATTGTTTCTATTTTCTTTTAATTCCTTGATTATGGTGTGTAATGGAAATATAAATCATCTGATGTGTATCCCCTAGGAGTGTTAAATCAACTATGAAGTAAGTCCCATTATCAAATACCAAGATACCTTGGGTCAATACTGAAACTCTACAATAGAGTTGTGACACCTGGGTACATCTTTTTCAATGCCACAGCCACTCGTAGTATATATACATGGTTTAATTTTCTAGGAAGACCCATGTAATCTCTAATTTACAAAAATTCAATGATTTTTTTCTATTATTATCCTCAAATTAAAACTTAGGATTATGTCCTCTAAACTATGTTTCCAAAATATAGTTTCTATAGTTGCTGCTAAAATTACTCTGATACCAAATATAACGCCCCGACCCCAGAAGCCTGAAGCGAGTGCTTTATATTATTATATTAGCATGATTATAATAAATCAATCCTGAAGAACTAATTAGTTTAAAAATTTTGGAAGACTATATTTTATTCATGATTCCCAATGTATATTTGGAATGATAGAAAATACAACATGATACATAATAAATTGAAATAAACTACCTCCATGAAAGGTTATTGAAGGTTATCTTCTTTATAACCTGGGGAAAGAAACATAATACAGGTGAGCTAAAATTTTTAGTAAGGGTTACATATAGTGTAATCATGAATCAATAATAAGTAAATCATAATCAGTTAGACATGACTAATATGTCATGGAGAATAAATAAAAACCCGTTCCATCAATAAGCTGAGAATAAAAATGCATCCATAGATTTGTTCATAGTGAAAAGATCATGGAATGTAATAATTGAATAATGAATAAATATAATGATTATTATTTGGAAGACTTGTATCTAGAAAATTAAGCATTATACCGTCCAGATGATTTATGTCTGTGTTTAGAATCCTTTCTGATTTTTGGAAACAAAGTTGAAGGGTTTTCGCTAATTGATTTGTCTCATGAGAATTATCGATGAATTTAAGGGATATAGTAGGGCCCACCTATCACATCAGTCCAAATAATTCATAATAAATAGATTTAATACAAAATAATAAACCTTTTCATTATCTGTATAGAATAAAAGATAAAGATTCATCAATATTTCCCGAATTAAAATTACATTAAAAATAAACACCATTTGTGAAATGGTATACATATAAAAGAAATAATCATATCCATGATACATGAAAATGGAAATTTAATAAAATAATAATTTCAAATAAAAAATGCTCTCAAATGGATAGTTGATACACCAAACAATTAATATTAGGTGAATAATACCAGGTAATTTTCAAAGAAATGGAAATTGAGGCAAAGTCCCTTACCAAGTTGTAATCAATCGAGTCGTATGATCAAAAAATAATAAACTCCAAATGAATCAAAAAAAATATTATAAATAGGATCATGATATTATATATCAAATGGCAGCACACATTCACCACATGAAATAATTAATTGGTGAATAATAGAAATCACAAGAAATTAAAAATGAGATTAGAACACCCCTACAACTTTATAATCAATTGAATTGTATGCCCAAATTTAATAATCATAAAATTATACATTTAATATAATGAAAATAATATGATTCATGGTATGAAACATCAATAGGAATTATCCATACACCATACACAATAAATAATTTTGAATAAGTAATGTCTCTCAAAAATGGAAGTGAGATGAGAAAACCCATACCTTATGCCCGAATGTGTTCTTCGATTGATCTTAATAAAAAGAATAATCAAATTTATATTAATTAATTATTAATTCCATAACCTCCCTTATATTTAATTAATATAATTTAACATTATTATGTTAACTCATTTAATTTTTTATGGGTTTAAGAGGTTTAAATTTATTGATTCGGAAGAATTTTTTACCATGATTTTCATGATCGGTTACTTGAATTTATTTATGAACGTTTGATTGAAATGTTGATAATCATCCAGAATTTTGAACCTATTTTATCAGTGAAATTATAGATATATAAATGATCTAATAATGATTTTGGTTATATACCAAGATGACGACTCATTAAATAAATATTAATGATAAATGCTTGGATTAACTTTGTGGTTTTGTGCACAATGAATTTTTTTATTATTATTATTTTATATTATGAGTATGGAAGTATTTACAAAACAATAAATAAGATAAAATACATATATTAAGATCTGGATCAACCATTAAAACTTCATAATGACCAGTATTGAATATATTAATGCAAAATGAAAACCCATCTTCCTTGAACATGATAAATTAACACACCTTAGGCGGTGCCATCATTTAGAGTATAAAAGGGGGGGAAAGAAGAGATAATGATGGAATATTTCAATATCATTAAAAATTTCCAATATATATATGGTATTTAATTTTTCCTAATATTTGTATGATAATATGTGAGAATAGAACAGATAACAAAGAGACATGAAAACAAAACCAAATAATTGAAACGATTAATTTACCTCTGGAATCTATCATCCTTTGAGAGCCTTTGTAGGGGAGATAATTTGGACTTTATAGGAGACAAATGGTTTTTGGACATGGGGAAGGATCTTAGAGAGATATTTGACAATAAATTAATAATGCTTGATGATTGGTAGGTGTGCAGAAATTAGGGTGTTAGGGGTGGTATTTATTGGGGAGGGGTGAAGGGTTGTCTTAATATTATATTCATTATTTCTTTATTTCTCCCAAGACAAAAAATATTGAGGATTACATGACCTAGAATAATAATAAGTTCATGTTGTTTAGAGATTTCGTTTCTTACATCACTCATGATATTAGGAATAGTTGTTTTAAATTATAATGTATTTATACGGTAAATTAATGTGTTTCACTATTCAAAAAAAATTCAAGTATTTCAGAAAAATATAAAACAGTTGCCCTAATCATTTTTGGGTGTTCATAAGCCAAAAATAAATTCCATTTTTCAAAAATAATAATATAAATTTTATAAATTTATTTTCAATTAAAATTATTGTTTTAATAGAAAAATACCAATACTTACAATATTCATCTTCATTTTTAAGGTGCCTAAATTTTATTTACACTTTCATGGGTAAGGATACCATTAATAAGTGTCATATTACTATTTATAAGATTAAGTTACTATTTATAAGGGTATATTACTATTCATAATGGTATGTTACTATTCATAAGTGTAAGTTACTATTAACAAAAATTTAATTTGATTCTATCAGGCTCCAAATATCACACTGATCGCAACTGTGTAAACATTTTTTTTGAAATTCAAAAAATAGTAGTGGAAAATATAGATTTAATTGCTTGGTTATGACTATCTCTTATAATAACCAAGTGTTGTTTCCCAAAAAACCTCATTCTTCATGAATTATATGCAATCTATTGAATTGAATGTATTTAAAAGAAACAGAACATAATTGTTTTGGGTGTTATAGCCAGGATCATCACACATTGTTTGGGGGAAATATTTCCTCCTAAGTACTCTCTAATAGATTTAAGATATATTTTTGAATGATTTATTTAATCCAAAATATAGAACTTGTTACCCTTATATTAATAATGAATTGATATCATGTACTAACTTAAGAATCATTTATATGTATATGAGGCTCATCATCGATGGAGACATTTGTATGTATTAAAGGTTCCCCATCAATGGTATATGGAATAGATATTCTTATATCATTAATTACTATGATGTTGGTTTTAAGACACTTAGTAGGGAATTCTGGAATTTATTATCATCCTATAATATGGATTTGGTTTTGATATTGAGATAAGGCCAATGAGAGATGGATTCATACGTATCCTTATAGAATGAAGATGATCTCACTTAGTTTGGTGCAACTTAATATGACACATTATACAATTTAGGGTCCTGTGATAGGGACCAAACTGCATAGTTTATTGTCATGCAGAATAGATTTCTAGGAAAGTGGTTCCTAGACAAGGTAGATGTGGGAATTACCTAAAAACGGGTTGAGGAACACAGATGGAATGTATCCTCTTGGGTTTGATAAGATCCAACTAGAAATATGGGCCATAAAAGATTAGGGGGAGTTTGGGCTGCCAGTCTTGGACCACAGAGAGTATTCCTATGTATCCCATTTGAACGATAATCAAAATCCATTTAGTTTATAATTTTGGGGATTACACCTATGTAGGAGTCCAATGGTTTCTTTTTCAGTAATGTATATCTTTTATGTTTTGTATTGCTGGGAATTGGCCCTTTTTGGGGACGGTGACATGGTTTTGGGGCTTATACAGAATTGGGGGCCCATATGTATTTAATCATGTTGATGACAATATCACCACCAACCACTAATCCCACATTTGTCCTTATTGGTTTGAGAAAAAAGAGGAATTAGAAGATCTATAAATACACACAATATCCTTTGTTTAATAATGAATTAATGTGAAGATTCAGAAGGAGGGGTGAATTCGCAAGAAGATATACTAGGGGATTTCTCGTGGAGGTATTCCATAGTGTGAACCATTCAGTAGATGATGACCCATTTTATGGGGGGATGTAGACACAATTTTTAAGACTTATAAAAGTGAATAGAAAGATATTCTACCCACTAACTATTAGAAAGGATTCCCATGAAACTGCCTCCATTGTAAGGGTCTTCATTACCATGTTAATTCATAATTGTAATCATTTCGAGGACCCTATATTTTTGGTAGGTTATTTGTAGTACATCCTATACCATGTGAATGTAAAATATAATGGGAGACAAATTGGTATGTCCTTTTCCCAAATTATGTTGTTCTGGAGGACTCGATGGATGATATTATTGGGTATTTCATGAAGAGGATCATAAGGCAAATAACACATTGTGATAGAGGTAGATAAAGAGAGATGTTAATATATTTGGCAAAGGGGATGAGGTAAGGTCAAATGTTATGTTGAATGAGGGTATAGAAATTTGAAGGATTCGTCCCATGTACTACTTTCTATTCAGGATGGAGGTCCCCAAAGGCATCATCAACATACTATTTTCTCTGAAGGATGGTGGTTCACAATGAACATAATTCACAAAGTGTTTTTGATGAATATAGGGTTCATATAAAAGAGTCAACCCTATTTGGGTGGTTTGGTGAGTCCCCTTCCTAACATTACAATACATGGTAAGTGACCACCTAGTGAGATCACTTTCTCAAGAATTTTTTCTCCATCCATTTCTCCATCCTTATATGATGTTTTTAAAGGGGTATAGATATTACACTCTTCCTAAGAAGACAAGTCATTTTTACAGCAATACTAACCATCACTAATGGGGTTATTTGGTTTGTGGCCATTTTGAATAAACACCTCACTCCACAACTGAAAAGGCCATTTTTGGGTGGTTGAAAATGACGCCACATCCTGTAAAAAAATTCATTTTTAGGGGGAAGAAGAATGAGCCTCTCCCTGAAAATGAAAATGTTCATTTTTGGGGGTTTGATGATGATTCCTATCTCTATAAATAAAATAGTTGATTGAAAGGGGCACTATACAGAGTTATAATCCACATAACATGTGTGCTACATAGAGAATTTTATTTCATTGCGGTTTTACATCTTTAATGATTTAAACCTAAAAAAATTGTTCAATTAATTTATTCAAGACATTAAAATTACATAAATTTCTTTGGATATTCCATGAGAACTTTTCGGGAATCATCAATGGAATAAGAGTCTGAAGTAACCTTTATGCATAAAAATGTAATTCAACCTGACACATGTTCATGAAACTCTATATGAGCATTACGCAAATTTTGAGTTACCTTTATAAAAAACACCTCTATAGAATGGATCCATATTCGATAGTGTTTTCATCTACTCCACCATTAATCAAGTCAAGTTAAATTTCAATTATACATATCCTTCTATTCAGTTTTAGCTTAATCCCTTAGGAATTAACATGAAATTCCATGAAAATTTGTACTATGGAATAACCAAATTATATGATTTCAATATATGAATTTTCTATGATTTTCCAATTATATATCACCTAGGAAATGCCAATTATTCATCAAAAAGAATCCCATAGATCCCAATCAGTCCAAGTGGGTAATTTTCTACCCCTCACATGTAATGCTTCATGGTGTAACCCAAAACCATGGACATCCATTCTCATGAACAAGATTCAAACCATTATGATTTTAACCTATTGTTCCACCGAATATAAGGATATTACCACCACGGTGGATGGATTTTCATATGGCCCTGTCCAATGGCTATACATATTTTTACTTTTATCCAATCACTTTTGTCGCAAAACCGATATGTTGATTCATGATCTATTTCTATGACATATATAACTCTAATCTATTAGATAGACTACATCAACCAAACTTATTGTATAATAAATCATTTGCTGCTATAATGTGAGCTATTCTATTAATCAAATAACACATTGTAACCTTTTATTCTATGAAATAATTTCTATCATCTAGATATATTCTATTGAATAGCTTTCAATATACTCTATGTTCCATTACCTTGTCAAAAAAACCAATCAATATAAAAAAGAAATCTATATTTTAATAAATTAACTTGGGCCACCATATATATATTTCCAAAAAACCAATTCAAACCCCTAGGGGCCTAACAGTCTTCCCCATAGGACTTTGTTTAAAATATATAATATCTTTTTCCTCCACCTTTGGTAAGGAAATCCAAAGGATCGAATTCATCTTCAATAATTCAAATCTCTAACCCCTCAATATTTGAGTACCATGGGAAGAAATATCAGGCTCAATACAAGTGCACTGTAAAACTCTACCCCTTCTTTGGACGTGAAATTCTTGGGGAATTTTAAATTTTTAGTTTGGTAGTATGATTGTATTGAGAATTGTGACTCAAAATGAGTTTCCAATCATTTAAAATTATTAATATCGTGTTTTTGATGTGGAAATGTGCTAAATGGATTCCTTGGGTGCCTAATAATAGTTTTAGACAGTTCTATAAGGCTTGCAGTTGAAAAAATATAGGGTATAGTCATTCAAGGTGTAATGTTTGGGATTTACTCCCTGAAAATGTTGGGCGGAAAGGAGGACCTCCTTCCTCAACCTATTCATGGGGTAAAACATAGGTTCATTCAATGAAAATTTTCCATGTGTGTTTTTTGATTGGGAGAAAACCATATCTTCATATCATGGGTTGGAGTTTTTTGTAGTACATAATAATTGGGAGGTGGCTAATTTTTCTCATCCATTCTTCCCCTTCAATCCTTGAACCCCCTGTAGCTAGGGGTGGTTCTAGGTGTGATTTGACAATAATATTAGGTATGTTTGTGTATTAAATAAATAATTTTTTTTGATGACCATTGATTTCATTACCATTTTGATTTAGTGTTTTATGATGATTCCATCGAAGCATGGTGGTGTAAGATGTTCTCGATGTAGATTTTTCTTGGCTTCTATAGAGGGTTTCTTAAGATGAAGTCTAAACTCTGTGAGATGCAATTTTGATGGAGGTCAATTAAAGTATGAATTTTTATAGGGTATCCACCTAAATTAAATTAATTTGGTTAATTAATCATTGTCACATGTTAGGAATTTTTCCTAGAATGGCATTGCGAGTGACTTGTAAACCTAAAATATATGATAGATTTTGGTTTTGGTGTGAGGATTTCACCCGAAGAGTTTTTTGGAATCATGAATGTTTGGATTATTTATAGAATTAATTAATATTATTAAAATTAATTAATGGGATTTCAAGAAATTTTTTTGAGGGTGTTTCATGAGGGAATAATACCCCATGGCCGAAGATTTTGGCAAGATGTTAAGTCTATGTATGGTTTTAAGAATTTATGCCTATTTAGATTATTTTGGATTATATTTCTTAAGTAATATTAAATTGATTAATTAATTAAATGAGTCTTTTTAATGAGTAAGGGATCCATATGGATAGGTGTTAGATATATTTTTCTGGATATATAATTTGAAATTTTGTTATTTATGATGGGGAAATAACAAATGGATCCAAACACTATATCACCATAGTGGTAAACGGTGTCAAATATTTTTTGGCTATATATAATATAATTTCTTATTTACGATGGAATTCAATATCAATTGAAATATATTATTCCCAATAGAATGAAATATCCATTTCAAATAAGTTACTATTAGAGATAATTATTATTTTGGTAGATAATATGAAAAAATAAAAAATAATAAATAATAAATTTAAAAAAAATCCAAAAATATTATGAAAACTATAATATAATAACTATATAACTATGAATTAATAACGATATTAAACATCATATTTTCCTTAAAAACTAATCATAATATGTTTTTTTAAAAACTATATCAAACACTATGGTGGTGGTGGCTAATCCAGAGGATCCGGTGGAGGGAACTCCATCCATATGCACTATACCTATCATCAAATTTTCTCCTTGATCTACTAATGATTCTCCTCCTACTATCAGTATTACTTCTCCAATTACCATAGTTTCTCTCAATGATTATCATCTATATCCCTATATAGGGACTCTAGAACCTCATTTAGAAATCATAACTTCACCTCATACTATGTAGACAATGATGATGAATCTATATGATCTCCACTCAAACTAAGTGATGGCCACACAATAATACCATAATAACTAGCAGACATCAATTTAGAACTGATACCAACCGCTCTGCCATTCATGATTGTATAATGAGTTGCCTGTATTCTTGTTGCCTCATCAAATCCCCCCAAACTTGTCTCCTTACCCATAGTCATTGCTTCAAAATCATAATTTGTGTGAGAAGTCGAAGACTCATGTTCATCCCTCACCTAAAATTTGAAATGAAATGATAAAAAATATATATATTTTTTATTTTTAAAATTAAAAATGTTATAATGACCACAATTTGTCACTATCAGTCACTTTTAATCTCTCATGTGGTAGTATATATGTGCATAATCTTACAAAAATCAAAATATATAACACTGGGAAGCTCAAATTCATATATGAATATAATATAATCACTTTTAATTAAAAATATATATAAATTATTAAATAAAATTACATACCATATATAATCAATGAGTACTGAATGTATGAATGCTAGATCTATGTGTGACCTCCTACCTCCCCTAATTCTTTTGGCCTAATGTTGATCTCACAAAAAAATTATACCTCTTTTAATAAGTTAAAATCCATACCAAACACGATATGAGAAGCAATTAGGCCGATTGGTGTAGAACTATTAATAAAAAGAGTGGCCCTAGATTAATCCATTGCTCTGTTCCTCAAATTTCAAAAAAAATTACAACAACGCTCATGCATACAAATCTCCTAGGACTCTCAGATAGGTACTCCCTTTCTATCATCAAAGGGATTTGGTAAACTCAATAAATAATTAATATTAGAAATATAATAATTTAATAAATTTTAAAATAAGTAATATTTATTTACATTACATGTAATGGTCAAACATTTGATGAAGAAAATTAATGGGAATCTGATCCCTCATCTCCCATGGTCTTGGAAATTTATTTCACAGAATCACAATACTATCCAACTGTTATATGTGGGAAAATATGGTAAAAAATAATAGATAATTAACCAAATAGTAAATAAGTAAATTTATTAAAATTATTGATAAAGAATGAAAATTAACTAAAATAAAAAACTTAACTTACATCTTTATGTGTGGACCAAAATAAAGATGTGGACGCTTCTTAAGAATAGGGTTGGGAGTCATTAATATTACTAGATCATGACCCCTCCTGGTTGATGATGAATTGATAGCAACTTGTTATTCATATGATGAAGTATCTGGATGATCACTAGGAAGCAAAATTCCTTCAAGGCTATAAAACATTTCATCACAATAATTGCCATCCATCTAAAATAGGGAGTGAATATTGTCTAAAAATAATTGAAAATGGGTATTATATATTAATTATGACTATAAAAATCATGTAATTTCATCATTCTTCATATTTATCTTCATCATTATATTTTATGATGTCAATATCTTCATCTTCCTCTCCAGTATCATAAATTTCCATAGGAGTTTCAACTTCATCAAATCATTTTATCTTAAATTCATTTTTTATATCATTAAGAAAACTATAATCATCAGTCCACAATTGTGAGATTTCATCATCGATATTTGAGTATCTTCATGGAAAGGATGAATTTGGAGTTATCTCTTGAAAAACATTAATTCTTTTCAATTAGTAGAACAACTTTCACTTTTTAAAAACCCAACGTTCATGATATTTCATTTTTATGTTTCCCAATTAGTTTATTAATTCACTAAAATCAGCCTAATAATTTTCATAATAAATTTTAGGTACTTGATGAGCCACCATAAATAGTTTGTTTACTATAAGATGAATTCTAAATTTAATTTCAATGATTTTATGTTTTAGATGAATACAAAATCATTTGTTAGTATCATACCTATGAATCATGAAAATTACTACCTAATTCTATCCTAGATAACACAACTCAAATTCTTCATCCAACATCCCATAAATGTCAAATTCACTTTCTCTATGATGATATACTCTCAAGAAAACCCAATTTTTCATTATTTTATTGAATCACTATAATCATCTATATAAAATTGAAAACAGTTCGCCACATACGGAATATAATATTTAAACATTTTTCATTGTGGGGTTCTCAATACATACAACTGATTATCAATTTTACTGATACATTACGGTACCTAAAAAAATAATAAAAATTATAAATATTAAAAATAAAAATTGATTTTATATTTTCAAATCTAAAAAATTTATGTCTGATTCATTGAAACAAGTAGGAAAAAAGTACACATCCAACAATCATAAAGAGTAGCTGGTGTAATTTTCAGAAACTTTTTCTTGATATAATCATCATATAAAATCAAAATTAAATAATATTAATTAATTTTTTTAAAAAATTATAATAAATGGGTGAAATTAGAACCCACTATACAAATACTATCATTTATTCACAATTGAGGAGAACATATGTATGTTCCTTTTGATGTTCCTCATATGAAATCCATAATTCATAAACTCTTCCAAATCCAAGATCAGGATGACAAATAATTGATAATTTAAGGTTCATTAAATCATCAACATTACAATCATCATGACCTATTGAGTTATGATTTGAAGTATATTCATGTTGAAAATAATGAGAGTAGAAAAAAGAAATGCCCTCTTTGAAATATGATTCAACAATTGAACCTCCAAATAATTCTTTATTACATACCTATTTATTTGATTTATTTATGAATATATCATATGATTAAATCCATTAGAACTATGCTAGTCCTCCTTTTTTTTCATATAGAAAATTTAATATTAAAAATTCCATGAATCAATGAAGGTCTATATATTTTATTCTAGTTTATATAAAATTAAAACAACAAATTCTTGAATCCTACTTAGTGAATCATAGTCTACTATCTATATACTAATGTCTCCAAAAAATATGATATTTATATCAGTAAATCCCAAATAAAATTATTCAACAGACCTCCAATTCCAATTGGTATGATTATTTCCACTATAACATGGAAATCATGATTTTTAATGCAGTAATAGGAACATTTCCAAACCATATTTCCAACGTGGAAACAAAACCATCGAGTAACTTCAATTATATAATTCATTAACAGAATAATAAAATATTTTCTTTAGAAATTGTATAATTCAATTTTTTCTTCATTAAATTATGTGACCAATAATTTTTAATTAACTCAACTTCTAGAAGCATATTAAATTGGGAAAGATATAATCACACCTTTACATTATCTTTAATCTTATGAAGTGTGGCCAAAACTAAATAAAATTTATCATCAAAATTATTATTCTCAATATGCATGAAATCCAACTTGGTACATGCCAACAAACTAGTCCAATATTATATATCCCAAAAAATACTATATTTTATCCAATTTTGGTTATTCGAAAAGAAGTGTAATTATTAATGGTTTAATATCGGTCAAAATTTATTCAGAGGTAATAAATAGATAACCGAATTTAAGTTAATGCCAAATGTTCTTGATGAAGGTCCATCTCATTGAAATTTATATTTTTTAAATGTATTTATATTCCTATAAAAAGGATAGTTATTAGAATTAAATATTTGATAAGAATAGAAAAATCATTGGTTTATTCCTTTGATGAGCATGAATTATTTTCTTCACTAATAAAGTATAGAAGTGGTTTTAAACCATGTTTACTCTAACCAAATAACATTTCATTTAATGAGAAGTCACTAATTTACCACATTAATGTAGCTCTAATTATGAAATTTTGTTTCATAATAATATAATATATACTAATAACAATACCATATAATAAATTTACTCATCAAAAAATCGATGGAAATAAAAATTCAATATTTTTTTTTAAATTTCCTAGAATTATTAATTCCAAATATGTATATATTTCATGCAGTAATATCCAAAAAGATGAGTTGTAAAAAGTTTTAAATATGATCCAACAAGAATGTATAATTTCATAAGAACTAAATGGATAAAAATAATTAGTAGAAAGACTCAATCACATGTTATGGTCCTCTAGAGAAAAAAAATTCTCTTGTTAAAAATGATTCAATGAATAATCATAAGAAGTATTAATTTAGATTATCTCAATTGAAATATTATATTTGTCCCATGTCATAAAAAACATAGTGTTTTGAGATTTAAATAGATTTTTTAATTTGGGTGTAAGCGGGAAATACCTCAACTATTTAATGGGAACCAATATGATCTTCACATATTGTGATTATTTGTAATTAAATTGTCCAAATTTAAGAAAAATAACTAACAAGTCGTTGGCACCATAATATTGGATACAATAATTCAAACATGGATGAATCATTTGGTCACAATGACCCAAATTATTAACCGATCTCTTTCTCTCATAAAAATTTATAGGCAACACATTTCCTTCACCTAAGTGGTTTAACTAAAGTGAATATATGATCAAAACAACCATTCCACATTATATTATCTATTTTAATCACTTTAAATTTATTAACATCCTCAATTTTTTTCTTGGAACCACAATATAAGGAATTTTCAACAGACTTCAATAACTCATGAAATAATTATGGTCCAAACTCAAGAGTTGAATCATCATTGTGATTTTCATTGTTTGAAAGGACGGACTGAAAACCTCATGTTCTAATGTTTGAAACAATGATTGATCTAGAACTTAATTATTAGTATCTTCACTAGAAATGTGTTCACTATGTTGATACCAAAAAGTGTAATCTTTATAAAAACAAAAAACATAATAGATGAGCTCTGACACTAAAAAATGATTCAAATATCATCAAATCCCATTTTTATAAGGAATAATCATTTTACCTTATGAAAAATATTATATTTTTGATGATGTAAATAATAAAGAATTCCTCATAACCCTTAATATATATAACATTTATACCAGAACCACATAGGCATCTCTCTTGATTTATCCAGAAAACTATCCATCAATAAAAATTTTATATACTTCATTGTTCTATATTTTTCTAAAAAGTATAAATTATAAAAAATTATTTAGATTTATCATATAGAAGGAATGATCCAACAATATCAAAAAATCAAAATATTTAAAAGTACTTTTATCTATTACAAAAAATCAATAATTAGTAATAATTACTAAATATTGATAATTTTTGGTAATTATTGATATTTAATGATAATTGTTAAAAATTATTACTAATTGTTGGTAATTATTTCAAATTATTTTTAATTACTGGTAATTAATACTAATTAATGGTAATTACAACTAATTACTATTAATTACTACTAATTAATGAAAATTATTAATAATTATTGGTAATTTCTAATACATATTGGCAATTACTACTAATTGCTCTTAATTACTATTCATTATTTATTATATTCTAATTTATTATTATTTGTCACTAATTCATGGTAATTAGTAGTAATTATTACTAATTTTTTTCTAATTATTTTTAATTATTACTAACTGTTACTAATTATTGGTAATTATTACAAATTACTTCTAATTATTGGTAATTAGTAGTATTTTTTACTATGTATTGGTAATTATTAGTATTTATATCTAATTATTGGTAATTTGTAGTAATTGTTACAAATTGTTAATAATTATTGGTATTTACTTGTAAGTACCGGTCATTACTATCAATTATTGGTAATTAATACTAGTTGCTGGTAATTACTACAAACTGTTACAGGCTGACCATAATTTTTGGCAATAATTACTAAATATTGGTAATTATTATTAATTACTAATAATTATTATTAATTATTTCAAATTATTATTAATTATTGCTAATGATTACTAATTATTACTAATTATTTTTAATTCTAAGTAATTATTAATAATTATTTGTAATTATTTGTAATTATTACTAATTATTAAAAATTAGTACTAATTGATACTAATTATTGTTAATTATCTGTAATTATTACTGATCATTTCTAATCATTTGTAATTATTTCTAATTATTAATAATTATTTGATATTATTTCTATTTATTACCAATTATTGGTAATTATTTCTATTTATTACAAATTTTTGGTAGTTATTTATAATTATTTGTATTTATTCCTAATTAATTCTAAATATTGGTAATAATTAATAATTATTTATAATTATAAAAAAATAACTTATTATTGATAATTTTTGGAAATTTATTACTAATTATTTCTACTTATAAGTAATTATTAGTAATTATTACTAATTATTGACTATTATTACAGATGAATTATAATTTTTACTAATTAATACTGATTATTTGTAGTTATTACTGATTATTTATAATTATTGGTAAAATTTTCAATTTATTACAAATTATGGGTAATTATTGATGATTATTTCAAATTATTCGTAATTTTTTCGAATTATTTAAAATTATTGGAAATTTTTGCTAATTATTACTAATTATTAAAAAATATTGATAATTATAACTAACTATTTTTAATTATTTCTATGTATTGGTTATTACTGGCAATTATTTGTAATTATTACATATTATTGGTAATCATTTCTAATTATTACTAATTATTTATAATAAATTATAATTTTTACTAATTATTGGTTACTAATTGTACAACGTATGATTATCCAGAAGATTAAGGTCTTGACCATTTATTAAATGTGAAAGAAAAGGAATTTAGTTTAGAAAGATGGATGAGATCAAACAAGACATGCCCTCATCTATAACAAATCACATGGTATGAAGGTTAGGATCATCCCTATAATTGCTACGTGGCCTTTCATTCTCATTAGTAGTGTCCCACTATGAGTTTGAGGATTCCTAATTTAAAATCACTACATACTTCTAATTCATCATTAATTTCTCTGAAGTGATCTTATTACCATCTACTTTGAGAGAGGATCTTGTTGTCATATTTCTTCCACGCCCTTTTACAGCAACAAAATCATCACATCCATGCCCTTAAACACTACCTTTTGAAAGATGGTCGTGTCTCTAAGATTTGTGTTGTTTTCAGGTCTTTTCTGATTCCTCCCTTTTCAAATCAGCATTACCCTTGACCACATTAATGTTCTCCTTATCAATGATTCCAATACCTTCCCACCATATCAACTTTTTAGAGTGAAAAACATGAAAACTGTTTAAAGTAGGCAATTGATTCATATTAGCCAAACTCGGCTTATAGAGAGTCTTGGTGCCCTTATACGTGACCATTTAAAAACCTTCTCTATCCACTTCCTTCCTCCACTTCATGCCAAAAAACTACTTCTTTATCTATTTATGATTCTTAAAGAGTGTTGTTCTTGAGTGTCATCAGCTATAACCTATATTTCATATTCATTCATAATATTTTCATTTAAAGCAGGCTCATTCATCCAACACAAATTATTATCCATAGAATTCATAATATCTTGATTGACATATGAAACATCATCCTTTACTATAATAACATCCTAGTATCAATTTTATTAAAGTAATAGACACCATGAACAGAATCATCGACAAACAATTTATCCAAAACATCTGTAAGAGTGGGAGAAATCAAAGCTACATCAATAAGATTCTCATCCTTCTGTTGGTTGTTATCTGACTGATAATCCAAATACATGGCTAGGACACTATAAATACTTGTTAACTCTATCGAAATTTTATTTGTGATGATGTTGATATGGTTGTTTCAAACATATTTTCTTTATGATATGATTTTAATTTTTTATAATTATATCCTTTTTCATAGGGAAAATTTCCCATCGCAAAAAATATTATTTATGGAAAGATTCATAATTCATTCACAAACAACCCATTCGTGGATTCTGGTGATAATTCACATCAAAAGTATCTGTGATGAGTGCTATATACCTTCGTTAAATATTCCACCCATAAATTTATTTGCGACATGGATAATATTATATCACAAATAACCTATGTTTTTTCATTATTTGAGATGGGGGTGAAATCTAATGGAAATAACCCATCATAAATATAGATTTTCCTCATAGTGATAATATTGGGTTGGAACTGTTAGGTAGTGAATCAGAAATATAATATCTCGAAAATGAGGTTGGTGGTCCCTTATACAAGCCATATGGTACTATATTTATATTGCATTTGATATGTGGTCTTTCCATCGAGGGTGATTGGTAAAAAGAATTTGTACAATTAAAAATGAAATGCATGTGGACTGTATAGAGTGTCGTGGTCTACAATATCGATCCAGATTTCATGAATGATATTTTTTTCTAGAATAAATGTGTGTTATATTATATTGTATGATATTATTAGGCAAATCTAACCCCAGTCAACCCTGTACTGGTCACCCGTGAGGATCTGAGACAAGGCTAGGGGCATTCCTGATCCCCACAGGTTGGATAGTAGTGCTTTTCATCAATATAAAAACAAAGGAAATGATTTTACCTAATATTAAATAAATGAAACAGAGAAAAAAAAACAGAGAAGACCAATGTAAATAAAATATCCAAATTAAACATTATTTATCAAAAATATGGAAACAAATTATCCAACCAAACCCCAAACTGAACCGGTCAACACAACATCATCTTGTGACCCTGAGCGTCACTCTTTGAAACCTAAACCAACCATCACCCATGGCGATCAATACAAATCTGTGACCTTCAAAACATGATAAAAACAAGAAATATCTATTCAAGTGAGTATTAAACTCTGTAGACGTTCTTGAACAAATCTATTCTGAATGTAATTCATTTAAATAAAAGCAACATCAATTTTAGGTCTGAAATATAACATATAAAACAAATATTTTCCACATATTTTCCAATTGAAAATAAAACCCAGTACACTTCCCTTTTTCCATTTAAAACCACATTCTCCCCGAATATAGAACCATTAGAATTTCAAATAGAAGGGAAAATGTATTCATTTTTAAAAGGGAAGAGAGAATTTGAAAAATATATTTCTAAATGTTTTTCATAATCCTTTGAAATCCAACACACAACCTTTATCCCAGAAGAACACAATTTAATTGAACATTTTAAATGATTACACAATAAGGGTAATGCAAATAATCACACAATGATAACCAACCAACAACACAGCTCAATCATCTGCCGCAGATAGCTAGGTACCAATAGACCTGGGAGAACCTAGGAGCTCGGGAAATAACCCAGAACCTAATATACATCTTAACTCACCCCAAAATCCTTTATCACCTAAAAAATTCATATTTCACCTGCTGGACTGATCTCACTCTAAATGACCCGACCAAAGGGAATAATCCCATAACTATAATAAACAAAACATATCAAATCCCATGTTATGGGCCACTATTCAGTGTGTAATACTATGTTGTGTTGAAATAATTATCAGAAAATTGATAGCTAATCTAGGTTCCCATTTTAAGAGTATAAAAGGGGTGACCCAACTGATTTCAATCGATCATCCAATCGCATGGGAATATGTCATACATAATTAATCCACCAAAAAAGAATCACAATGATCCACCCTAATGATCAATTTCTTTTTATAAAACAAATAGATCTCAAAGCAGTCCACTCCATGGATCTCCAATTCTTCTCAAAGTAAATGGGTCCTAAGGATTCCACAATGAGGACGTCCCACCAATTTACATAAATGGATCATGAGTATTACATAGTTATTAAATACAATCCATTAAATATAAATAAGTAAAGAATATTATCCAAGGAGGGATTTCATAATAATCATTTTCACCACTTTCACAAAAGTTAAAATAATCACCAATCATCCATTATTAAATATTCAAAACCACCTTTCCATAATGGTGAAAATAATCTATTTTCCATTTCAATATAATTAACCAAAATTTCCATTTAGGAAATCACACCACATTTTCAAACTAAAACCATTATCATCCAAGTGCCAATCTGCACACATTATCATCAAAAGGAATTTCAATTTTAGAGAACCAAACACACACCACTTTCAAGTGAAAACTAGCTATATATCCACTTGATAAATCCAAAAAATATTTTAAAATGCAATAAATTTGTTCAAAAAGCCAACACATGATTTAGGTATCCAAAAACACTCACAAATGGAAAAATATATTTTGGTTCTTTTTGGGATATAGGATATCATGATTGATATGATTATATACATGAAGTAATCCCTCAAGGGAATATGTCTAAGGAGGACCACATAAACTTATGGCCGTAAATTTGTGGGGAGGATATTCAAAATTCAATATACTATATATGTAATTTGGTAATGAGTAAGAAAAATATTTAGCAATTATATATAAATTTACATGGGATTCACGAAGAAAAAAATTCAATAGAAAAGGGTGATAGATTGACTTTTAAATTTCCAAGCATATTTGGTGAGGCTTTTTCTTTATGCCTTTCAGCGGGTGATTGATGCCACCTACAATGGGTGGGATATTTAACATATGCGGGCCATTTTGAGTAGCTCCTATGTCATAATAGGAATTTATTACTAGGCCTTTGAAATTTTTTTAGGGATATGTTCCTACCCTAGAGTTTACTTTTGGGTAGACCGATATCCTTCAGTTTGAATTGGGATATATGTCTAATCCAGTTGTCCATCTATCATGGGATGTTCACATGACCCTCCTAGACTGATGAAAGAATTCACATTTAATCTATGGTGACTCTCATATAATGATATTGAGTCACACAATGTGTGGGGGTTGGATTGTGTGCCCACCCTATAACCATTATCACCACTATTATTATATCATGGTTTGTTTGTAGGATATTTGAAGGTATTTTCATCTTCACCTTAATGAACATCAAGATAAAATGAATGATTTCAATATCCAAAATGGGGATATAGTTCTATTAAATTGTTAAATAAGGGATGTGTCCATTCTCCAATACTCCCTTTCCTGCTGGTATAAACCAGTAATAATTAGGTGTGGGGGAATACATATGGGCCTGCCCCAATTTTTTTTCAAGATATGTCTTTGGATGCTACCGAGCTGCGATAGTAGTGTTTGTAGATTTATATCAGTGTGTGCGCCTACTCAAAATTTTCTTTTATATTTTTTTGTAGGCTTCTCTATAGGGAATAGTTGTAGGGTCTTATTCTCTATTGTTTAATCTCTTCCTAGGGATGGATTTTTTGAGTTCCAATGCATGAATGACCTGGGTTGGAATCTTGATGAAGGAAACTTCATCATGCTAAGGGTTTTTTTTCAAATGATGATTGTGTTGATTGATGTTGTCATGATCCTATTGGTGGGAAATCGATGGCATTAGTACGAGGCTTTTAGTGACCTCAGGATCCACAACATTCAGATGATGTTAGAAAATATTGTTTCACATCAGTGATAAACTCCTGAAGTTATTTTAAATGATGATGAATTATGTATGCTTCTTCACCATCAATTGAGGATGGATAAATGGTTGTTGGGGCTTCATTCCTTGGGGTATTGTTCTAGAAGATTATTTGATTTTTGTAGTACAATTGCTTTGGTACTGAGACCTGGTGCTGAAAATGTTGGGTCGCTGACCATGTACCTCTTATTTTATGAGGATCCTACTTGTGTATCAAAAGCTGGATAATTTAAAACTGATTGGTAGGATGAAATTTTGGATCAAATAGAACTATTATGATATTGTTATCATATAAAAAACAAAAATAAGAGAAACCCCTTAAAACATCTCAATAAAAAACACAAGAATAATTAATTCTTTTGGATTCATTTTTGGCTATCTTTCATTTTGTGGGTGAAAGGGGACTGACATGTAAGATACATAGTCATCTTGGTTAAGGATTCACATTTGGTTACCCATTTGTTTTTGGGAATTTGGTGGGGAAAATCGAGTGTTGTTTGAATGATATTTTGTGGTGGTGGTAGCACCAATTTGACACACCCTTCAATTTCCATGTCCATTCCCATCAGTTTCCAACAGGGTTTATTCATGGAACCAAAAAAACCCAATAGTCCCCTCATTTTTGGTGTTTTAAGAACCTTCTTTCTAAAATAAGATATTCATTGGGAAATGATTCCAATAATATATAGGGACTCACCTTGATTGAGAGGTAGGGAGTTCGGCGGGTGATTGAGGCCATATACTATGGGTGGGAGATTTAACATATGCAGTCCATTTTGAGTAGCTCCTATGTCACAATATGAATGTATTACTAGGCCTTTGAAAATTTTTCACGGATATGTGCCTACCCTATAGTTTCCTCTGGCGTAGACTGATAGCCTCCAGTTTGAATGGGGATATATGTCTGATCCAATTGTGCATCTATCATGGGATATTCAGATGACCCTTCTAGACTTATAAAAGAATTCACATTTTCTCTATGGTGACTCTCATATAATGATGCTATTTCACCCAATGTGTGGGGGTGGGATTGTGTTCCCACCCTATAACCATTATCAGTACCATTATATCATGGTATGTTTGTAGTATATGGGAAGGTATTTTCATCTGCACTTTAATCAACATCAAGATATAATGAATGATGTCAATAGCCAAAATGGGGATATAGTCCTATTAAATTGTTAAATAAGGGATGTTTCCATTCACCAATACTCCCTTTCTTGCTCATATAAACAAGTAATAATCAGGTGTGGGGGAATATATATGGGCCTACCCCCAATTTTTTACAAGAAATGTCTTTGGATGCTACCATGCTGTGACGGTAGTGTTTGTAGATTTGGGTAGGTGTGTGCACCTACTCAAAATTTTCTTTTATATTTTGTTGGTAGGCTTCTCTATAGGGTATAGATGTATGGTATTATTCCCTATTGTTTAATCACTTCCTAGGGATGGTTTTTCTGAGTTCCAATGCATGAATGACCTGGGTTGCAATCCTAAGGAAGGCACCCTCATCATGCTAAGGGTTTGTTGTCAAACGATGACGATATTGATGGATGTTGTATTGATCCCATTGGTGGGAAATCGATGGGATTGGTATGAGGATTTTAGTGACCACTCGATCCACAACATTCATATGATGTATGAACTTATTGTTTCACTTTAGGGATAAACTACTGAAGTTATTTTAAATGATGTTGAATTATGTATGCTTATTCACTATCAAATGATGATGGATAAATGGTTGGTGGGACTTCATTCTTTGGGGTACTTTTCATGAAGATTCATGGTCTTCTATAGTAAAATTGCATTGGAACTGAGACCTGGTGCTGAAAATGTTGGGTCGGTTACCATGTACCTCTAATTTTATGAGGACCCTACTTGTTTATCAGAAAATTGATAATTTAGGGCTGATTGGTAGGATGAAATTTTGGATAAAATGGAAATATTATGAGAGTGTTAGCATATAAAAAACAAAAATAAGAGAAACCCCTTAAAAACATCTAAATAAACAAACTTAAGAAAAATTAATTATTTTGGATCCATTTTTGGATATCTTTCATTTTTTGGGTGAAAGGGGAATGACATGTAAGATACATAGTCATCTTGATTAAGAATTCACATTTGGTTCACCATTTTTTTTGGAATTTGGTGGGGAAAATAGATTGGTGTTTGAATTATATTTTTTGGTGGTGGTAGAACCAATTTGACACACCCTTCAATTTCCATGTCCATTTTCATCAGTTTCCAACAGGGTTTATTCATGGAACTAAAAAAACCCAATAGTCCCCTCATTTGTGATGTTTCAAGAACCATATTTCAAAAATAATATAATCATTGGGAAATTATTCCAACAATATATAGGGACTCACATTGATTGAGAGGTAGGGAGGTCAGTGAAATGCCCCAACCCTAGAAGCCTTGAGCCAGTGCATTATCTTATTATATTTGCCTGATTATAAGAAATGAATCCGAAATTACAAATTAGTTTAGTAGTTTTGAAAGTCTATATTATTTACAAGATACCCAAAGTAGATTTGCAAATATTAAAAATACAATATGATACATAATAAACTGAAATAAACTACCTCCTTGAAAAGTTATTCAAGGTTCTCTTCTTCATAACATAAGGAATGGAAAGAGAATAAGGGTGAGCTCAAATGCTCAGAAATGGTTACATATAGTGGAATAATGAATAAATAATAAGTGAATCATAATAAATTAGGAGCAAATAATATAGAATGAATAAAAAATGAAAACACATTCAATCAATAAGATGAGAATAAAAATGCATCCATAGATTTTTTCAGAGTGAAAAACTCATAGATAGTAATATCTGAATATTTAATAAAGAGAATTATTATTATTTTGACTTCATGTATCCGGCACAAGGACCATTATACCATCGAGATGGTTTTTGTCTATGGGTAGAAACCTGTCAGATTATTGGAAACAAAATCAAAGGGGTTTTCACCAATTGATTTGTCTTTTGAGACAGGTCAAAGCATCGAGGCGATATAGAAGGCCCCGACCATCACTGCTAGTCCAAATAATATTTTATACATGTATTTAATACCAGAAAAATATGCCATTTTTTTATCTATTTTGAATATAAGATACAAATTATTCAATATTTCCCCTTTTAAAATAGAATTCAAAGTAAGCATTGTAAGTGAAATGGTATAAGACTTAAGAAAATAATCATATCCATGATAAAAAAATGGATATTTAAAAAAATTAAAAATTAAGATGAAAAAATATCTCAAATGGGTAGTAGATACACCTAAAAATAAATATTAGGTTTACAATACACAGTAGGTCTTAATGAAAAGGAAATTGAGACAAAGTCCGTTACCACGTTGTAATGAATCTAATCATATGACCATAAATTAATAATCAGAAGATTAATCATAGAATACAAAGAATATAATTAGAATCATGAAATAACATATCAAATGGATGTACACATACACCACAAGCAATAATTAAGTAGATAATAAGGTAAATATCGTGGAATTAAATGTGAGTTTAGAAAACCCTTAAAACATTTTACTCAATTAAATCACATGACATAAAATTAATAATCATAAAATGATACATTTAAAATTATAAAAATAAAGTGATTAATGATATTTAACATCAATGTAAATTATCCATACACTATTCTCAATAAATAATGGTGAATATGGAATATCTCGCAAAAATGGAAGTAAAATGAGAAAACCAATACCTTATGCCTGAATGTGTTCTTCGATTGATCTTACACACCCAAATAATCAAATCAAACATCATTAATTAATAATTATTGAAGCACATATACATTCTATTTATTTATTATAACCTTTTTATAATCATTAATGGCCTTTTTAATGGGTTTATGTGGTTCAATTTTATTGTTTTTTGAAGCATTTTGTTCCCTGATTTTCAGGTTTGTTTTACTTACATTCATGAATGGAAGATCATTTTATATATGGTTAAACATAAATAAATTTTAGCATAAATAATACATGAAATTATAGAGATATAAATTATCATAAAATGATTTTGGTAATATACCATGAAAATTTCTCATTAGATAAATGTTAATGATAAATGCTTGGATTAACATGGTCGTTATGGGAAAAATGAATTTGTTTTATATTTTTATTTTATATTTTGATTGTGTAAATATTTATAGAAAATTACATAACAAAAAATACATATATTATTATCCAGTTCAACCAATAAAAGTTTTTCATGAATAGTATTGAAGATAGTAATCAAAATTGAAAAACTATCTTTCTTGAACGTGATAAAGTAACACATCTCAGATGATTCTTTCATTTATAGTATAAAAGGAGAGAAAATAAGAGACGAAGATGGAATATTCCATAATTAAAACAAAATTCCATTAAATATAAGTTACTTGATTTCTCATAAAATTTGGATGATAATAGGTCGGAATAGAAAATATTACAAAGAAAATTGAAAAGAAAATAAAAGAATTGAAATGATAATTTTACCTCTTGAATCTATCTTCCACTGAGAGCCTCTTTAGTGGAGATAATTTGGTATTTTGGGGAGACAAAGGACCATTGGACATGGGTGAGGATATTAGGGAGATTTCGTATTGGAATTTAGGCCACACATGAAGCTTATGAGGTGTTAAGATATGCTGGTGTGTGGTTTGGTATTTATAGTGGAGGGGAGGAGGGTTTTCTTAATATTATTTTCATTGAATTATTATTTATCTACAAGACTAGTAATAGTGAGGATTACCAAACCTATAATAGTAATAAGTACATGTGGGTTCAATAATTGTGTACTTACATTAATCGTGATGTAAGTAGTAGTTGATTTGAATTATATTATATTTATATAGTAAATGAATGTATTTTACTATTCCCCCAAAATTCAATTATTTCAGAAAAAAATCTCAAAAATTCACCCTAACTATTTTTTGACTTGTAGAATCCAAAAATGAACTCCATTTTTCAAAAATAATTTTTTATATGTGAGAAAATTAATTTTAAATTAAAATCATCATTTAATCGAAAAATACCAATTCCTAAAATATTCATTTTTATTTTTAATGTAGATTAATTTTATTTACATTTTCATGGGTAAGGTTACTATTCATAAAAATCATATTACTATTCATAAGGGTAATGTTATACTCATAACGGTAATTTACTTTTCATAAGGGTAAGTTAGAATTCGCTGAAAATTATGTTGATTTTATCAAAAACCAAATATTCCCCTCATCGTATCCGTGTATGTATGTTTTTCAAAATTTTAAATGCTAAAGTTGAATATTTAAGTTCAATGGATAGGTTATGACTTTCTCCTACAATAACTAACTATTTTTTCATAGAAATTCAGTGCTTCATGAAATATATGCTATCTAATGAATTGAAAGTATTTAAGTGAAACACAATATAAAATGTTTGGGGGGTTATATTCTTTCCACCTTCAGAAATTTCACCCTCAAAACTAAATCCATTTAAAAATAGGTGGGTGGTTTTCTTCATAACATCCCTAGGATTACATATTTCTTTTTCCATTTTATGGTTTCTCAAATGAACCTTTACCAGACGAGTTATCCAATTTCTCAATAATTGCTCTAAGTTTCAAGAATCTCGATAGGTTATTTATAGTAAGAAAAATTAGTTTCTCAACCTATTTAGTCATAGGTGAGTACATGCATTGGGTCTGGCATGTATTTCTTTAATAATGACATGTGATACACATTATGAATATTGGAGATACTTAGTGGTATTTCTAAATGGTATGCTACCACTCTGATCCTTTCCAGGATTTCCAACAGTCCGATGGACCTGGGGCTCAATTTCCCTTTCTTACTAAACCTTATGAAACCCTTCGACGGAGATACATTTAGAATGATATGATATCCTATATAAAATTATAAATCCTTTCTCCAGTTGTTAGCATAAATATTTTTCCATCTTTGGACTGATTTAATATGGAACCATATTATCTTTACCTTTTCAGTTGTCTTTTCAATATGTTCTGGGCCTATAAGATTCCTCCTGCTCACTTCATCTCATCATTCTGGACATTGACACATATTACTAGAGAATGATTCATATGGTTCCATTTGAATGCTACAATAGAAATTATTAGTGTAGTAAATTTCCACAAAAGGAAAGTATTGATCCCACAAACCTTGAATGTCAGAAGAGTTTGATCTCAACATGCCTTCTAATGTTTGAATAGTCCCTTCGAACTGTCCGTTGGTTTGGGGGTGATAAAGAATACTCATATAAAGCTCAATATCCAAAGACTTCTAGACACTTTTCATGAATTATGATGTATATCAGGGATCTAGTTTAGACACAATTGATAGAGGTGCACCATGAAGTCTTACAACTTCATTAACATAATGTCTTTTCTAGAAATCATGTTGTAAATCCTCTCTTATAACAAAGAGATGTGATGATATTTTTGATATGATCAATAATTACCTATATTGCATCATGACTTCTTGGTGTCCTTGTTAGTCCTCTGAAAAAATCTATCATAATGTAATCCCACTTCTGTATAGGAATAAGTAGAGGTTGCGCAACCCCTCTAGGATGATGTCTCTCATCCTTAACCTATTGAGAAACTATACACCTTGACACAACGTCTGTAATTTTTTCTTCATGTTATCCCAAAAAACATGGTCCTTCTAATACCTATACATCTTTGTGCTACTAGGGCGTATAGTAAAATTTGAGCAATGAGAATCATCTAATGGATACCTTTTTTCTTAGGTACTAATGGAACACATAACCTTATCCCAAATTTTAGATCTCCATCCTCATACATGATGTTTTCTAATCTACCATCCTTAACATATTTAATTTTATTTTGTATATTCTCATTATCAGATTGAGATATTTTTTTATTCTCTATTAATGATGGGTTTTCCATCATTTGGAAGAGGAAAGTTGTCTCCCCTTCCTAAAAAATTCCCATATCCATCTTTAGTAGATCCATGAATATATAATCTCTCTCAATATTTATTTGGGTCAGACATCTATGATATGTCCTTCTTAATTCATATTATCACTTATTTTCCTTTAATAGGTGGTATTTTATTGAAAAATCATAATCTTTGAGTATCATGATCTGTATCCTTTGCCTCATGCTGAGTTCTTTCTGTGAGAAAACGTATTACAAACTCTTGTGATCCATATATATCTCACATATTTCACTATAGAGATAATGTATCCATATTTTTTGAGAAAAGATTATGGCTTCTAACTCAATATCATGAGTTGGGAAATTCTTATCATGAGTATTCAACTGGCTTGATGCATAAGTACTGTATTTATCATTTTGCATAAGCACTCAACCCGATCCATTATAGGGTTCATCACTGTATGTCACAAATCCATAACTTCTAGATGGAAGAGTCAAAATTAGAGCATTGACCAATATTCTTTTCAATTCTTCAAATCATTTTGTAAATTCCTTTTTCTATTCATACTTAACCCCTTTATGTGTGAGATTGATTAGCGGGTTAGCCTGTCACATGAAATTTTGAACGAAATGACAATAGTAACCTGAAAAGACAATAAAACAGTGTACCTCAGTTATGTTTCTTGGAATTAGCCATTCTTGGATTTCCTTTTTCTTTACCGGATCAACTATGATTCCATCCTTAGAGACAATATGGCCAGGAAAAGAAACTGATTATATCCAAAATTCACACTTGATAAAATTCCCCTATAATTTATTTCTTCTATGAGTTTTTAGAATAATCCGCAAGTTATTCTCATGGTCTTCATAGATTTTGGAGTACACCAAGATATCTTCGATAAATTCCATGAAAAAGTCATCAATATATTCCTTGAAAACTCTATTTATAAGATCCATTAAAATAGAGGGTACATTATTCAGTTCAATAGGCATTATTTTAAACTCGTAATGCACATACCTAGTTCTAAATGCTGTATTTGGAATATCTTCCTTCCTCACACACAGCTATTGATATCCAGATTGAAGGATAATATATATTTGAATAATATTTGGATCTATGATTTTTGTCAATTAAATCATCCATTCATGGCAAAGGATACTTTTTGTTTATTGTAATAACATTGAATTCTCATAAATCAATGCATAGCATCATGAATCCCTCATTCTTCTCGACAAAGAGTATATGGTCTCCTAAAGTAGAAACACTAGGTCGAATAATTCATTTTTCACTTAGTTACTCTTGTTTTTTCTTTAGCTCCACTAATTATACAATGGCTGTTATATAGGGTGTCGTTGATATTTGTTTGGCACTAGGAATTAGATCAATATAGAATATAACGTCCCACTCTGGAGGATGTCAGAATAAATTATCTAGAAGTACATCATTGTATTCTTACACAATAGGAACATCTTGAATTTGAATATTTCTTTCATCATCCATTTATATTGTGTTCAATTCCTCCACAAGAAATTTATTCAGTTGATCTACTGTGGGTGGATCTAAATAATAACTATATGTTGAGGTTTCTGCTCTAAAGATAATGGATTTTAACCATTCTAAAAAGTTTCAACTTCCTTGTTCCTGTGATAGATCTTCAATTCATAATTTTACAGCCAATTAATACAATGAATTATGTCATAGTCAATCATTGGTATGATGATAATGTTAGAAACTAAATCACGTTTATATGTCATGATGGGGACTGATTGATACATCATTTTTTCAATGATACACCCCCTAAGAGTTGTGACTGACATATACGTTATTATATAAAATTGGAAATGTCTAATTTTTTTGAAAGAATTGGATTGAATAAATGAATTTGATGATCTAGAATCTTATAAAGCATTGGATAAGGTTTAGGAAACAATTAAAGTAACATCCACTACATCATTTGGAACTTCCACCTCCACAGTTGTAATCGCATAAGTTTTCCCTTTCTCTTATGGACTTTTTTGAAGAATGTTTCCTTTGTGCTTAGGAAAATCATTTTCATAGTGTCCCATATCTCTACCATTATAATATTGAACATCATTGACCTATCTCTTCCCTGTGCATTCACTAGGTTGATGACCATTTTCTCTATAATTATTGCAAACTCTCATAACTTTCAAGCATTTCCCAGGATGATTATTTCAATAATTCTCGCATAATGGAAATTTATTCATTCCCTTATTATTCATTGGAACTTCAGATATTACATGGTTATTAGAATGAATCTTCTTATCTTAATTTACCTTGAACAAATTTGATCTAGAAAATTCCTTATCCATTTTGGTGCCACATAATACAATTTCATAGTATGAATTTTGTTTTGAGAATCCAGTGTCATTCAAATACATGGATTAAGACCTTAAAAGAAATGTTCATTATTGTCTTTCAAATCTTGTACATAATCTATGTCATACCTAGATAATCTTGTGAAGGTATCCACTTACTCCACAACACTCACTTCTTCCTTTTCTTTAGGCTAAGTAATTTCTTCTTCATTTAATTTCATTTTTCATGAGGGAAATATTTTTCGAAGATTATTTCCTTAAATTTTATCCATTACATATCTTCTATTTATTCTTCCTCTATTATGAATCATGTACCACCACTAATCATCATCACCCTTGATATTATATACTTCTACTACTAACGTTTCATTTTCATTGCATCTTGATGCCAGGAATATCTTTTCAAGGGACATGATCCACTACTTAACTACAACTAGATTGGTAGTTCCACTAAAATATAGGGGTTTCTATTGCATGAAACAATACAATACAGGTGCAACATGGTTAATCATCACAACCTGAGTAAGTTGTGCCAATATGGTTAGGATCTAATCCACTCCAACCCTAACTGTGTGGACTTGCTCAGTGGGGCCATACTTACATTTTACACATGTATTGATTCCCATTATTCCATTAGGTGACATCAATAAAATATGGAATACACTAAATTAGGTCACAAAAAAAATATCTAATGAGAAAACACTTAACATAATCTGAAAATTTAATCACAAATAAACTCATAATCCTAAACATTGTTTTTATTTTCTTTTAAATCCTTGAATATGGTGTGTAAAGGAAATGTAAATCATCCGAAATATATCCCCTAGGAGTGTTAAATCAACTGTGACACCTGGGTACAACTTTTCCAATTCCACATCCACTCGTAGTATCTATACATGGTATAATTTACTTGGAAGACCCACGTAATCTCGAATTTACAAAAATTCAATGATGTTTTTCTATGATTATTCTCAAATTAAAACATAGGATTATGTCCTCTAAACTATGTTTCCTAAATATAGTTTCTATAGTTGCTGCTAAAATTACTCTGATACCAAATATAACACCCCGACCCCAGATGCCTGAACCCAGTGCTTTATATTATTATATTAGCATGATTATAATAAATCAATCCGGAAGAACTAATTAGTTTAAATTTTTTGAAAGACTACATTATATTCATGATTCCCAATGTATATATGGAATGATAGAAAATACAACATGATACATAATAAATTGAAATAAACTACCTCCATGAAAGGTTATTGAAGGTTATATTCTTTATAACCTGGGGAGAGAAACATAATAAGGGTGAGCTCAAATTTTTAGTAAGGGTTACATATAGTGTAATCATGAATCAATAATAAGTGAATCATAATCATTTAGACATGACTAATATGTCATGGTGAATAAATAAAAACACTTTCCATTAATAAGCTGAGAATAAAAATGCATCCATAGATTTTGTCATAGTGAAAAGATCATGGAATGTAATAATTGAATAATAAATAAATAGAATGATTATTATTTGGATGACTTGTATCATGAAAATTAACCATTATACCATCCAGATGATTTATGTCCGTGGTTAGAAACCTTGATGTTTTTTGGAATCAAAATCCAAGGGTTTTCGCTAATTGATTTGTCTCATGAGACTTATCGATGAATTTAAGGGATATAGTAGGGCCCACCTATCACATCAGTCCAAATAATTCATAATAAATAGATTTAATACAAAATAATTAACCTTTTACTTATCTGTATAGAATAAAAGATACAGATTCATCAATATTTCCCGAATTAAAATTGCATTAAAAATAAGCACCATTTGTTAAATAGTATACATATAAAAGAAATAATCATATCCATGATACAAGAAAATGGAAATTTAATAAAATTATAATTTCAAATAAAAAATGATCTCAAATGGGTAGTTGATACACAAAACAATTAACACTAGGTGAATAGTACCATGTAATTTTCAAAGAAAGGGAAATTGAGACAAAGTCCCTTACCACGTTGTAATCAATCGATTTGTATGATCAAAAAATAATAAACACCAAATGAATCAAAAAAATATTATAAATAGGATCATGATATTATATATCAAATGGTAGCACACATTCACCACATGAAATAATTTAGTGGTGAATAATAGAAATCTCAAGGAATTAAAAATGAGATTAGAACACCCCTACAACTTTATAGTTAATTGAATTGTATGCCCAAATTTAATAATCATAAAATTATACATTTAATATCATGAAAATAATAAGATTCATGGTATGAAACATCAATAGGAATTATCTGTACACCATACACAATAAATAATTTTTAATAAGGAATGTCTCTCAAAAATGGAAGTGAGATGAGAATACCCATTCCTTATGCCAGAATGTGTTCTTTGATTGATCTTAATAAAAAGAATTATAAAATTTATATTAATTAATTATTAATTCCATAACCTCCATTATATTTAATTAATATATTTTAACATTATTATGTTAACTCATTTACTTTTTTATGGGTTTAAGATGTTCAAATTTATTGTTTCGGATGAATTTTTACCATGATTTTCATGATCGGTTACTTGAATTTATTAATGGAAGTTTGATTGAAAAGTTGTTAAACATCCAGAATTTTGAACATATATTATAAGTGAAATTATAGATATATAAATGATCTAATAATTATTTTGGTTATATACCAGGATGACGACTCATTAAATAAATATTAATGATAAACGCATGGATTAACTTGGTGGTTTTGTGCACAATGAATTTGTTTTGTATTATTATTTAATATTATGAGAATGGAAGGATTTAAAAAACATTAAATAAGATAAAATACATATATTAAGATCTGGATCAACCATTAAAACTTCTTCATGACTAGTATTTAATATATTAATGCAAAATGAAAACTCATCTTCCTTGAACATGATAAATTTACACACCTTAGGCGGTGCCATCATTTAGAGTATAAGAGGGGGGAAGTCAAAAGATAATGATGGAATATTCCAATATCATAAAAAATTTCCAATATATATATATATGATATGGAATTTTTCCTAATATTTGTATGATAATATGTGAGAATATAAGATATAACAAAGAAAGAGGAAAACAAAACCAAAGAATTGAAAAGATTAATTTACCTCTGGAATCTATCATACTTTGAGAGCCTTTGTAGGGGAGATAATTTGGCCTTTATAGGAGAGAAATGGTTGTTAGACATGGTGTACGATCTTTGAGAGAGATTTGAGAATAAATTAGTTAATGCTTGATGCTTGATAGCTGTGAAGAAATGAGGGTGTGAGGGGTGGTATTTATAGGGTAGGGAAGAAGGGTTTTCTTAATATTATATTCATTATTTCATTATTTCTCCCAAGACAAAAAATATTGAGGATTCCATGACCTAGAATAGTAATAAGTTCATGTGGTTTTGAGATTTGGTTTCTTACATCACTCAGGATATTATGAATAGTTGTTCTAAATTACAATGTATTTATACGGTAACTTAATGTGTTTTACTATTCACAAAAACATTCAAGTATTTATGAAAAATATAAAAAAGTTACCCTAACCATTTTTGAGTGTTCATAAGCAAAAAAAATCCATTTTTCAAAAATAATTTTACAAATATGATAAATTAATTTTCAATTAAAATCATTATTTTAATAGAAAAATACCAATACATAAATTATTCATCTTCATTTTTAAGGTGCCAATATTTCATTAACACATTCATGGGTAAGGTTACCATTAATAAGGGTCATATTACTATTTATATGATTAAGTTACTATTTATAAGGGTATATTATTATTCATAAAGGTATGTTAGTATTCGTAAGTGTAAGTTACTATTAACAAAACATTAATTTGATTATATCAGGCTTCAAAGATCACATCGATCGCAACTATGTAAACATTTTATTTGAAATTCAAAACATAGGAGTGGAAAATATAGATTTAATGGCTTGGTTATGACTATCTCTTATAATAACCTAGTGTTTTTTCGCAAAAAAACTTCATTCTTCATGAAATATAGGCAATCTAATGAATTGAAAGTATTTAAGAGAAACACAACACAATTTTTTCTGGGTGTTATAGCCAGGATCATCACACATTTTTTGGGGGAAATATTTCCTCCTAAGTACTCTCTTATAGATTTAAGATATATTTTTGAATGATTTATTTAATCCCAAATATAGAACTGGTCACCCTTATATTAATTATAAATTGATATCATGTACTAACTTTAGAATCATCTATATGTATATGAGGATCTTCATCTATGGAGACATTTGTATGTATTCAAGGTTCTCCATCAATGGTATATAAAATAGATACTCTTATATCATTAATTACTATGATGTTGGTTTTAAGACACTTAGTAGGGAATTCTGGAATTTATTATCATCCTAGAATATGGATGTGGTTTTGATATTGAGATAAGGCCAATGAGAGAGGGATTCATACATATCCTCATATAATGAAGTTGATCTCACTTAGATTGGTGCCACTTAATATGACACATTATACTATTTCGGGTCATGTGATGGGGACCAAACTGTATAGTTTAATGTCACGTAGAATGGATTTCTAGGAAAGTGGTTCCTAGCCAAGGTAGATGTGGGAATTACCTCAAAACAGGTTAAGGAACCCAGATGGAATGTAGCCTCTTGGAATTGATAAGACCCAACTAGGAATATGGGCCATAGAAAATTAAGGTGAGTTTCGGGTGCCAGTCTTGGACCATATAGAGTATTCCTATGTATCCCATTTGAACGATAATCAAAACCCATGTAGTTTATAATGGAGGAGTCCTATGGTTTTATGTTAGTAATGAATATCTTTTATGTTTTGTATTGTAGGGAATTGGCCCTTTTTTGGGATGGTGACATGGTTTTGGGGCTTATACAGAATTGGGGGCCCATCTGTATTTAATCATGTTGATGACATGATCACCACCAACCACTAAGCCCACATTTGTCATTATTGTTGTGAGAAAAAAGAGGAATTAGAAGGTCTATAAATCCACACTGTATCCTTTATTTAATATTGAATGAATGTGAGGATTCAGAAGGTTGGATGAATTCACAAGAAGATATACTAGGGGATTTCTCCTGGAGTTATTCCATTGGGTGAACCATTCAGCTGGTGATGACCCCTATTATGGGGGAATTTAGACACAATTTTAAGACGTATAAAAGTGAATATAAAGATATTCTACCCACTAAGTATTAGAAAGGATTCCCATGAAACTACCTCCATTGTAAGGGTCTTCATTACCAAGTTAATTCATAATTGTAATCATTTTGAGGACCCTAGATTTTTGGTAGCTTATTTTTAGTACATCCTTTACCATGTGAATGTAAAATATAATGGGAGACAAATTGTTATGTCTTTTTCCCAAATTATGCTGTTCTAGAGGACTCGATGGATGACATTCTTGGGTATTTCATGAAGAGGACCATAAGGGGAATAACACTTTGTGGGAGAGGTAGATAAAGAGAGATGATAATAAATTTGGCGGAGGGGATGAGGTAAGGTCAAATGTTATGTGGAAGGAGGGTATTGAAATTTGAAAGATCCATCACATGTACTACTTTCTATTCAGGATGGAGGTCCCCAAAGGCATCATCCAACATACTATTTTCTATGAAGGATGGTGGTTCACAATTAACATAATTCACGATGTGTTTTCGATGAATATAGGGTTCATATAGGAGAGTCAACCCTATTTGGTTGGTTGGGTGAGTCCCCTTCCTAACATTACAATACATGGTAAGTGACAACCTAATGAGATCACTTTCTCAAGAATTTATTCTCCATCCATTCGTACATCCTTATATGATGTTTTTAAAGGGTTATATATATTACCCTCTTCCTAAGAAGACTAGTCATTTTTACAGAAATAATAACCATCACTAATGGGGTTATTTGGTTTGTGGCCAATTTGAATAAACACCTCACCCCACAAATAAAAAGGACACTATTGGGTGGTTGAAAATGATGCCACATCATGTAAAAAAAATTCTATTTTTAGGGGGAAGAAGGATGAGCCTCTCCCTGAAAATGAAAATGTTCATTTTTTGGGGGTTTGATGATGATTTCTATCCCTATAAACAAAATAGTTTTTTTCAAGGGGCACTATACAGATTGATAATCCACATAACATGTGTGCTACATGGAGAATTTGATTTCATTGCGGTTTTACATTCTTTAATGATTTAAACTTCAGGAAATTGTTCAATTTATTTATTCAATACATTAAAATTACGTAAAATCCTTCGGATATTCAATGAGAACTTTTCCGGACTCATCAATGGAATAAGAGCCTGAAGTCACCTTTATGCATAAAAATGTTATTCAACCTGACACATGTTCATGAAACTCTAGATGACCATTATGAAAATTTTGATTTACCTTTATAAAAAACACCTCTATGGAGTGGATCCATATTCTATAGTGTTTTCATCTACTCCCCCATTACTCAATTCAAGTTAATTTTCAATTATACTTATCCTTCTATTCAGTTTTAGCATAATCCCATAGGAATTAACATGAAATTCCATGACAATTTGTACTATGGAATAACCAAATTATTTGAAATCTATATATGAATTTTCTATGATTTTACAATTATATATCTCCTTGGACATGCCAATTATTCATCAAAAAGAATCCCTTAGGTCTCAATTAGTCCATGTGGGTATTGTTCTACCAATCACATGTAATGATTCATCGTGTAATAAAAAACCATGGACATCCATTCACATGAGTAAGTTTCAAACCATGATGTTTCTCACCTATTGTTCCACCTAATATAAGGATATTTTTTATCATGGATGGATACCACCATGGCGGATGGATTTTCAGATGGACCTATCCAATGGCTATACATATTTTTACTTTTATCCAATCACTTTTTAGTAAAACAAATACGTTGATTCCTGATCTATTTCTATGACATATATAACTCTAATCTATTAGAGAGACTAAATCAACCAAAATTATTGTATAATAAAACATTAGCTGCTACAAAGTGAACTATTCTATTAATCAAATAACACATTGTAACCTTTAATTCTATGAAATAATATATATCCTCTATATATATTCTGTTGACTAGCTTTCAATATACTCTATGTTCCATTACCTTGTCAAAAAAACCAATAAATATAAAAAAAATCCATATTGTAATAAATTACCTTGGGCCACCATATATATATTTCCAAAAAACCAATACAAATCCCTAGGGGCTTAACAGTCTTCGCCATAGGATTTTGTTTAAAATATATAATATCTTCCCTCCCCCATTTGGTAAGGAAATCCAAAGGTTCGAATTCATCTTCAATAATTCAAATCTCCAACCCCTCAATGTTGGAGTACCATTGGAATAAATATCAGGCTCAATACAAGTGCACTGTAAAACTCTACACCTTCTTTGGACGTGAAATTCTAGGGGAATTTTAAATTTTTAGTTTGTTAGTATGATTGTTTTGAGAATTGTGACTCAAAATGAGTTTCCAATAGTTTAAAATTCTTAATATCATGTTTTTATGTGGAAAGGTGCGAAATGGATTCCACAGGTGCCTAATAATAGTTTTATACAGATCTATAAGGCTTGCAGTTGAAAAAATATAGCGTATAGTCATTCAAGGTGTAATGTTTCGGATTTACTCCCTGAAAATGTTGGGTGGAAAGGAGGACCTACTTCCTCAACCTATTCATGGTGTAAAAGATAGGTTCATTCAATGAAAATTGTCCATGTGTTTTTTGATTGAGAGAAAACCATATCTTTATATCATAGTTTGGATTTTTTTGTAAAACATAACATTTGGGAGGTGGCTAATTTTTCTCAGCCATTCTTCTCCTTCAATCTCTTAACCCCCATCATCTAGGGGTGGTTCTAGGTGTGATTCAACAGTGATATTAGGTATGTTTTTGTATTAAATAAATAATTTTTTTTATGACCATTGATTTCATTACCGTTTTGATTTATTGTTTTATGATGATTCCATCAAACCATGGTGGAGTTAGATGTTCTCGATGTAGATTTGTCTTACCTTCTCTAGAGGGTTTCTTAAGATGAAGTCTATACTCTGTGAGATGAAATTTTGATAGAGGTCAATTAATGTATTAATTTTTATAGGGTATTCACCTAAATTAAATTAATTTGGTTAATTAACCATTGTCACATGTTAGGAATTTTTCCTAGAATGGAATTGGGTGTAACTTGTAAACCTGAAATATATGTTAGATTTTGGTTTTGGTGTGGGGATTTCACGCAATGATTTTTTTGGAATCATGAATGTTTGGACTATTTATAGAATTAATTAATATTATTAAAAATAATTAATGGGATTTCATAAAATTTTATTGAGTGTGTTTCATGAGGGAACAATACCCAATGGCTGATGATTTTGGAAAGATGTTAAGGCTAGGTATGGTTTTAAGAATTCCTGCCTATTCAGATTATTTTGGATTATATTTATTAATTAATTTTAAATTGATTAATTAATTAAATGAGACTTTTTAATGAGTATGGGACCCATGAGGATAGGTGTTAGATATATTTATCTGGATATATAATTTGAAATTTTGTTATTTATGATGGGGAAATAACAAATGGATCCCACCACTATATCACCATAGTGGTAAATGGTGCCAAATATTTTTTGGCTATCTATAATATAATTTCTTATTTACAATAGAATTGAATATCCATTAAAATATATTATTCCTGATAGAATGAAATATCCATTTCAAATAAGTTACTATAAGAGATAATTAATATTTTGGTAGATAATATGAAAAGATAAAAAATAATAAAATAATAAATTTAAAAAAAAATCCAAAAATAATATAAAAACTATAATATAATAACTATAGAACTATGAATTAATAACAATATTAAACATCATATTTTCCTTAAAAACTAATCATAATATTTTTTTTAAAAAACTATATCAATCACTATGGAGGTGTTGGCTAATCCAGAGGATCCGGTGGAGGGAACTCCATCCATTTTCACCATATCTATCATCAAATGTACTCCTTGATCTACTCATGATTCTCCTCCTACTATCTAATCTTACTTCTCCAATTACCATAGCATCTCTCGATGATTATCCTCTATATCCCTATATAGGGACTCTAGAACCTCATTTTGAGATCATAACTTCACCTCATACTCTGTAGACAATGATGATGAATCTATATGATCTCCACTCAAACTGATGGTTGGCCACACAATAATACCATAATAACTAGAAGACATCAATTTAGAACTGATACTAACCACTCAGCCTTTCTTGATTGCATAATGAGTTGCCTGTATTCTTGCTGCCTCATCAAATCCTCCCAACCTTGTCTCTCAACACATAGTATTTGCCTCAATCTCATAATTTGTGTGAGAAGTCTTAGACTCAAGTTCATCCCTCACCCAAAATTTGAAATCAAAAGATTAAAAATAATTTTTTTTTGTTATTTTTAAAATTAAAAAAATTATAATGTCCAAAATTTGTCACTATCAGTCACTTTAAATCTCTCTTGTGGTAGTATCTATGTGCATAATCTTAGTAGTTATTAGTAATTATAATTACCACAATTCATTGTAATTATTAGTAATTATTACTAATTGTTTCTAATTATTTGTAATTGTTACTAACTATTAGTAATTATTGGTAATTATTAATAATTACTTCTAATTATTGGTAATTAGTAGTATTTTTTTCTATGTATTGGTAATTATTAGTATTTATATCTAATTGTTGGTAATTATTAGTAATTATTACAAATTGTTAATAATTATTGGAATTTACTTGTAAGTACCGGTAATTACTATCAATTATCGGTAATTACTACTAGTTGCTGGTAATCACTACAAACTGTTACAGAATGACCATAATTGTTGGCAATAATGACTAAATAATGGTAATTATTATTAATTATTAATAATAATTATTAATTATTTCAAATTATTACTAATTATTTCTAATGATTACTAATGATTACTAATTATTTTTAATTATTAGTAATTATTAATAATTATTTGTAATTACTAGTAATTATTACTCATTATTAAAAAATATTACTAATTGATACAAATTATTGTTAATTATCAGAAATTATTACTAATCATTTCTAATCATTTGTAATTATTTCTATTTATTACTAATTATTGGATATTATTTCTATTTATTAACAATTATTGGTAATTATTTCTATTTATTACAAATTATTGGTAATTATTTATAATTATTTTTATTTATTCCTAATTAATTCTAAATATTGGTAATAATTTCTAATTATTTATAATTATAAAAAATAACCTATTATTTATAATTTTTGGAAATTATTAATAATTATTTCAAATTATAGGTAATTATTAGTAATTATTTCTAATTATTGACTATTATTATAGATGAATTATAATTTTCAATAATTAATACTAATTATTTGTAATTATTACTACTTATTTATAATTATTGGTAATTTTTTATATTTATTACAAATTATGGGTACTTATTGCTGATTATTTCAAATTATTGGTAATTTTTTCTAATTATTTATAATTATTGGTAATTATTGCTAATTATTACTAATTATCACAAAATATTGATAATTATAACTAACTATTTTTAATTATTTCTATGTATTGGTTATTATTGGAAAATATTTGTAATTATTACATATTATTGGTAAATATTGCTAATTATTACTAATTATTTATAATAAATTATAATTTTTTCAAAGTATTGGTTACTAATTGTACAAAGTATGATTATCCAGAAGCCTAAGCTCTTGAAAATTTATTAAATTTGAAATAAAATAAATTTAGTTGAGAATGATGGACAGGATCAAACAAGACATGCCCTCATCTATAACAAATCACATGGTATGAAGGTTAGGATCATCCCTGTAATTGCTCTATGGCCTTTCATACTCATCAGTAGTGTCCCACTATGAGTTTGAGGACTCTTGATTTAAAATCACAACATACATTTACTTCATCATTAATTTCTCTGAATTGATCTTATTACAATCTACTTTGAGAGAGGATCTTGTTGACATATTTCTTCCACGCCCTTTTGCAGCAACAAAATCATCACATCCATGCCTTTAAACACTGCCTTTTGAATGATGGTCGTGTCTCTATGAGTTGGTTTGTTTCCATGTTTTTTCAGATTCCTCCCTTTTCAAATCAGCATTTCCCTTTACCACATTAATGGTCTCCTTATCAATGATTCCAATACCTTCCCACCATATCAACTTTTTAGAGTCAATAACTTGAAAACTGTTTAAAGTAGGCAATTGATTCATATTAGCCAAACTCGGCTTATAGAGAGTCTTGGTGCCCTTATACATGACCATTTGAAAACCTTTACTATCCACGGTCTTCCTCCCCTTCATGACAAAAAAATAATTCTTTACCTATTTATGATTCTTAAAGAGTTTTGTTCTTGAATGTCATCAGATATAACATATATTTCATATTCCTTCATAATATTTTCATTTAAATCAGTCTCATTCATGCAACAAAAATCATTATCCATATGATTCATAATATTTTGATTGACATATAAAACATCATCATTTAATATAATAACATCCTATTATCAATTTTATTAAAGTAATAAACACCATGAATATAATCTTTGACAAACAATTTATCCAAAACATCTGTAGGAGTGGGAGAAATCAAAGCTACATCAATATGATTCTCATCCTTCTCTTGGTTGTTTTCTGACTGATAATACAAATACATGGCTCGGCTCATGTAAATACTTGTTAAATATACTGAAATATTATTTGTGATGATGTTTATATGGTTGTTTCAAAAACATTTACTTTACGATAGGATTTTAATTTTTTATAATTATATCTTTTTTCATAGGGAAAATTTCCCATCTCAAAAAATATTATTTACGAAAATATTGATAATTCCTTCACAAATAACCCATTCGTGGATTCTGGAGAGTATTCACATCAAAGGTACTTGTGATGAGTGTTATATCCCTTTGTTAAAGATTCCACTCATAAAATTATTTGCGACATGAATAATATTATATCACAAATAACCTATGTTTTTTCATTATTTGAGATGGGGGTGAAATCCAATGGAAATAACCCATCATAAATATAGATTTGCCTCGTAGTGATAATATTGGGTTGGAACTATTAGGTAGTGAATCAGAAATGTAATATCTCTAAAATGAGGTTGGTGGTCCCTTATACAAGCCCTATGGTACTATATTTATATGGCATATGATATGTGTTCTTTCCATAGAGGGTGATTGATAAAAAAAATTGTATAATTTAAAATGAAATGCCTATGGACTGTGTAGTGTTTCGAGGCCTACAGTATCGATCCAGATGTCATGAATGATATTTTTTTCCAGAATAAATGTGTGTTATATTATTTTGTATGATATTATTAGCCAAAACCAACCCCTGTCAACCCTGTACCGGTCACCCGTGATGATCTGAGACAAGGCCAGGGGGCATTCCTGATCCCCACAGGTTGGATACTAGTGCTTTTCATCAATATAAAAACAAAGGAAACGATTTTACCAAATATTAAATAAATGAAACAGTGAAAAAATAGAGAATCCCAATGTAAATAAAATATCCAAATTGAACATTATTTATCAAAAATATGGAATCAAAATGTCCAACCAAACCCCAAACTGAACCGGTTAACACAACATCATCTTGTGATCCAGAGCGTCACTCTCTGAAACCTAAACCAACCATCACCCATGGCGATCAATACAAATCTGTGACATTCAGAACAAGATAAAAACAAGAAATCCCAGCTAAAGTGAGTATTAAAACTCTGTAGACGTTCTTGAACAAATATATTCTGAATGCAATTCATTTAAATAAAAGTAACATCAATTTTATGTTTGAAATATAACATATAAAACAAATATTTTCCACATGTTTTCCAATTGAAAATAAAATCCATTACACTTTGTTTTTTCCATTTAAAACCACATTCTCCCCAAATACGACACCATTAGAATTTCAAATAGAAGGAAAAATGTATTCATTTTAAAACGGTAGAGAGAATTTGCAAAATATTTTTCTAAATGTTTTTCATAATCCTTTGAAAGAAAACACACAACCTTTATCCCAGAAGAACACCACGTAATTGAACATTTTAAATGATCACACAATAAGGGTAATGTAAATAAGCACACAATGATAACCAACCAACAACACAACTCAATCATCTTCCGCAGATAGCTAAGCACCAATAGACCTGGGAGAACGTAGGAACTCGTGAAATTACCCAGAACAAGATATACATCTTAACTCACACCAAAATCCTTTATCACATAAAAAATCATATGTCACCCACTGTATTTATCTCACCCTAAATGGACCGACCATGGGTAACAATCCCATAACTATAATAAACAAAACATATCACATCCCATGTTATGGGCCACTATTCAGTGTGTAAATCTATGTTTTGTGGAAATAATTCTCTGAAAATTTCTAGCTAATCTATGTTCCCTTGTCAAGAGTATAAAAGGGGGTGATCCAACTGATGTCAATCGATCATCCAATCGTAAGGGAATATATCGTACATAATTAATCCACCAAACAAGAATCACAATGATCCACCCTAAGGATCAATTTCTTTTCATAAAACTAATAGTTCTCAAAGCAGTCCACACTATGGATCTCCCATTCTTCTCGAAGTAAATGGGTCCTGAGGATTCCACAATGAGGATGTCCCACCCATTTATATAAATGGATCATGAGTATTACATAGTCATGAAATACCATCCATTAAATATAAATAAGTAAAGAAGATTATCCAAGGAGGGATTTCATAATAATCATTTTCACCACTTTCACAAAAGTTAAAATAAGCACCAATCATCCATTTTTAAATAGTCAAAACCAGCATTCCATAATGGTGAAAATAATCAATTTTCCATTTCACGATAATTTTCAAAAAAAATCAATTTAGGAAATCACTCCACATTTTCAAACAAAAACCATTATCATCTAAGTGCCAATCCGCACACATTATCATCAAAAGGAATTTCAATTTTAGAGAACCAAACACACACCACTTTCAAATGTAAACCAGCTATATATCCACTTGATAAATCCAAAAAATATTTTAAAATGGAATAAATTTGTTTACAAAGCCAACCCATGATTTAGGTATCAAAAAACACTCACAAATTTCAATCGTGTATTTTAACTTACACTTCGTGTGTGTTGAATAACAAAAAAATGATATATAGATAAAAATAATCAATAAATACACCTCATTTCACAACAAATAATTAATTAAATGGTCAGAGAAAATTATTTAACATGAATGTAAGGTGAAAAATTCGTGATACCAATGATTATTAAATAAAAGGCAAGTGCAAAGGGGAATCCTACCTCAATCATTCCACATCTCAACAATGCACAACCAAAAAAACCATTCCAATGTTCTAAGAGACAAAAAATCCAAAGGAACCCTAAATAAAAAATTCCCCCATAATAAACCCAGTTATACATAGACCATAGTTACACATGACCATGGGATAATATGAACTCAATAAAAAAATTATTGATAAGGAAGAGAGAGAATAGTAGAGAATATTAGATTGATAATTATAGCCCCAAACATGAATAAATCACTAGATCCACACCATGGAAGAGGAGGAGAGTCTGGGGAAAAAATGGGGTAGTCCTATTAGGGTTACATGAATATGGGGAGGAGGAAATATTTGATTTAGGGCTAAAATCCCATAGATGTTAGAAGTGGAATTTAATAATTTTTACGATCTGGGAATTACATATAGTTCGGCCACATAGTTTGGTAAACCATGCACCAACTGTGCAACATTGTAATACCCAAATTGTAGAACCATGAAAATGCCTTCAACATAGTATTCATAACCATGTGTGGGCCAAGAACCCCTATATAGGGGCATCCCAAGGCTCGTACAGTTTCCTAGAGCATAGTGTAGAGTTTCCCAAAACCATGTCCCAACTATTGTAATGGATATCATTATATTAATCATAATTAAAACCATATAATGGAAAAAATTTCAATTAGATAAAAAAATAGAGAATAGAAATAGTGGAATGAAAAAATTTTGATAAACCCAATCTGTTAAAATTATCATTTCCACAAATAACAAAATTGAAAAAAATAGAATAATAATAAACCAACCGAATTTTTAGAAATGTAAAATATATAACCTTGATAAGAATTTTAGTGAAATAAATATAAAGAAATGAAGTGGTATTTTTAAGTAGTAATATAACCAGTGAAATATTAACCAGACTGTTATGAATAGTAATATGACTATTGAAATATTAACATAACTCTTAGGAATAGTAACACAATCCTTTTAATAGTAATTTAACTAATAAGATAGTTTAGTTTAATAAAAATATTGTTTAACTTAAATAAATAAGGTAAATATTAATAGTAGATAGCCTCAAAAATAAATATAAAAATTATTGTTTGGTTTAGGGCATTATTCTAAATAATATTCTAATAATGATAAAATTTTATATTATATTATTAAATTACTCATGTTATAAAAATATTTTTATAAAATTTAATTCATTTTTGAAAACAACACATCAAATTTTTATAAGGGTGACTGTTTTGGAAATTTTCTAAAATACATTTATTTTTAAGTTAATAATAAAATAACCATACTACATAACCTATGTATTTTAGTTACATAATTATATAACTAATAATGTAATAATAAATTCAGTAATTTTTGGATAAAAAAACTCATTTAAAAAGAAAATTAGGTTAGTTAAAAAGAATAAACCTAAATTTCAAACTTAGAAATTGACTCCCAAATAATAAAAAGATAATGTATTCAATTTTAATAACAATTTTTCATTTTTACACATTCCCTATTAACGAACCATTTAATTAAGTTTTTCTAAGGCTTTAAATTTCATAAAACAATTTTATGTTTTGAAAATATGCATTAAAATGTCAATAAGATTACTATTTTGTTCAACATTTTAACTCAAAAATACCCCTCTCCTCAAGTATAAATATTGCCTACTCATGTCCTTGGAAAACGAATTCAATTATTATTTACAAAAGAAAATATCATCATAAATTCCCATTACCAAGACACTTATAATACCTCAATATATCCTGGAGCCACTCAACACCATGTATTCCAGGATTTTAGTGTCTTAGAAAATTAAAAACACCGAGAACAGGGTATGGTTTCGGCAAATTTTCTTCTCATTTGGGAATTAATTTTACTTTTTTATAAAATACCATGAACACAAATAACTTTAAAAAACAAGATAATTTAATGAAATATTGACCTCAAAACAATATACATTTAATAGAGAGTTTTCCAAAATAGAGTTATATAATTATAATGGATCAATAGTGACATAAATTAATCTAATTAACTTATGGTGTCATGTGTTAAAAACATAATTTTATTGTATAGGTGGTGTTAATGAGACAAAACATAACATGATTTAAAGTAAGAGGATTATCAAACAAAACTCTTTCTTTTTCAGATATCTCATTTGGATGTTATTTTTAGTATGTGTATTCCTCTAATATCATTAAAATGTATTTTTACTTTTCTTTCCCTTTTTATTTCTTGGGATATACATGTTTCCACCTTGTTAAAATGATTTTTATTCCAATTTCAATGATTTTTCAAAATAACATTATTTTCCAAAAAATGACAATGACTACACTTGAGCAATTTCTTACCCATTAAATAATGATTATTTTTTTTGTAAAATTATGATATTACATATTAATTTGGGATCCCTAATGGTTTTTCATTAATGAATGCATTATTAAAACATCATTAAACCCATTGTTTTACATGGGATTATTTCATGAATAAAATTGTTAAATGTTCTCTTTCTTATGGAATGCATATTCATGAGCATTTTATAATGTAACAGGTGGTCCTAGTGTTATGTATCCCTCCTATATATTGTTTAATATGATTTATCTTATGAGATTATGTGTACTATGCATGGACATGATGCTAACTTTGTTCACTATTAAACTATTATTATTTTTACACATATGTTATTCCTGAACATGCTGATAGATTTGTTCATAACTATATGTAGTATTCGACCACTATGTTATGATATTTCATTAATATTTATATGACACATTAAATGAACTTCTTACAAATTAACTCTGCATTATTTTGATAATTATCCTGTGAATATGATATAATGATGATGATTATGGTCACCCATGTTTTGAACTATTTTATGTATCATCTTCTATCCCTTTTATTCCTCCGCTTACAAGGATTTTAGGCCAACCCTTTCATTAATGAATATCTTCATTTGATTGAATATACTAAGGGGGATATGATATCTTAAGGAGTACTATTATAAAGTTATTAAATAATTTTAATGCTTTATTATGTACCAGTGATGTATAAACCTAATTTTCCAAAGATACTAAAACTTTTGATCCTAGAATATATTAATTTTATTTTATTTATCATTAAAATTATATAATAGTCATGTCTATAAAAGGTGGGTTTCTATATGTATGATATGACCTTGTTCACTGACTTGTTTTCTTCAATCGTCGATGGTAATGGCATTGATTATGATTGTATTTCTAGTGATAGACATAACGTAGAGGGGTTTGAATGGACTATGTGAACATAGTGGCTGATAAAACAAAATTTTATTGAATATTTTATTGATAATAAATGATATAATTTCCTCACATTATTCTAAATATGTTCAATTATGGAATATTTATGATTAGATCATTCATTTGAAAATTTGATGAAAATTCTTGTTTTACATTTTTACACTTCACTGTAGTGTTATTTGGATAAATATTGTTCTGTAAATTATTGTGACTGAAAATTTTGTTATTGTGTTCTTCACTTAAGCGGATTCAATTTCTATTAAGGACATGGGAGTTATATCGGGCATTTTGGTGGAGTAAAGGGGCCATGAAGACAAAGATGGACTGAACTATCCAGATTGGACATCACTTCACAATTCGGGTCATATCTTCATCATAGAGAACTAAATTGGGCCCAAATTTGGACAGAAAATCAAGGACATGATTATAAAAAAATACTTCTGAAACAAGGATGGCTAATTATTTTGTTTTGAATGTAAAATATGGTGTAAAAGTGTCATTGAACAATTTTTTCGAATTTTCATTTCACATTTAAAAATGTATTGTAAACCTAGCCCTCCCCAACTATATTTAATGGATTTTTTCACTCTTTAGGAGGGCTGGTAGAGAAATTGGGATTGTTTTACCAAAACGATGTCTCTTGGGATCCCCTCACAACTATTGGAAGATGTAAGTCCCTATACAAACATCTCTTCCAAGAAGGCACTCCTCTCCCACCTCTTATTTGTATTTCTTTGCTTTCATGCTTGTATCTTGAATTTTTATTCCATTAATATTCTGTGTTTTTTAAATTTTTTTTTCTTATTCTTTTTCTTGGGATATAATATAAGAATGTAGACGAGATTGGGTGTTCCCTAATAAATCCATTACTTATGGAAAATGTCTCTATGATGATAACTCCACCCAAAGAAGTGTGATTTATTTCATTGTTGATCTAATCCATACTACATTAATTTATTTAGTTTTGATTCCAAAAACATTCTATAACTAATAAATTATGATAAATTAATTGTTTTTTTATTTCTATGTAACTTGATCGACTTTCATTTGACCACGTGTTCAGACTTGTGTATATTGTGAGAGTGAAACTTAAACTGCAATCTTCAATCAACATGGGATAGAATTGCAAGGTTCAATTCTCATACCAAACTCAATTTATTCTCCACTCTATGGAGGAGGTGATTCCCTAACTGAACCTTGAAGACATGTTGTATATTGGATTTTTTATAAAAGAATGGTGATACTATTGGAGGTCCCAAAGTTATCCTTGGGATCATTTTCACAATTTTTTGGTCTTGTCAATTTCTGTAGGGTTTGAGGGTTAATGATGTTAGGGGATTAAATTAGAATAAATTAAAATCATATGGGATAAGGATAAATTAATTTTGAATGGGGATGATTAGATCAACTACATAGTCTCATATTTTTATGTTTAAACTAATTGTGTCTTAGATTTTTAAATCTCATTCACTTGTTTAGTGTCTTGTCTGAAAGTCACAAAACCAAAACCCATATCTTGTGTTTCATTTTTCTTCAATTATTTCATTTTTTTGTATTCGTAAAGCCTATTAAGGGTTGTTTAATTCACTTACTCTTTGAGAGAACAAACTATTTTAGCCACTTTGTATCACATAGTAAAATAAAAAATAATTATTTTTGAGCGCATGTGCGATAACGCTCATAAAATTGGCACCATTTCTGGAGAAGAAAGTGTTTCATTCAACCAATTTTAGGAAAGTTATTTATTCTTAATTGTTATTTTCTTCTCTTGTTCTCATCCCTTTTCTTTCCAGTACTTTTTTCTCCACCTCTTTTTTTTCTTGGACCATCCATTGAAACCTTATTAAATGATATTTGTGTCTACTACCTTTGGTTTCTATATTTTCTATTATTTATGACATGATACCATCCTAAAAATTTTATTGATCTTTACCCCTAGATTAAGCGCATCCTTAGGGATCGAATCAGACAGTCTCGATCTATAGGAAGTACCAACATTTATCAAACTGGGGAGTTCCACCACTCAAGGAATTTTGAAATTGGAAACTCTTTAAAAACAAATATTAAACAAGATACAATGGCTCAAAAGAACAATAATGAACATAATAATACTATAATAGAATTATCTACACCAGATATTAATTATCAACAAACATATATTACATATCTGACTCTCGAATCAGGCTTTGAGTTGAAATCTTGGTTAATTCACCTTTCTCTAGAATTTCATGGCTTATATGTTGAGGATCCAAACATACATTTAATAGAATTCAATGTGATATGATCAATATTGAAACCAAGAAATGTCTCTAAAGATAAAATAAAACATTGATCATTATAATTCTCACTTGATGGAACTGCTAAGGATTGTATATATTATTTACAACCAGACGATGTAACATATTGAAACAATCTCAAGTTTCTTTTTATTGAGATATTTTTTTCACCATCAAGTCTCGAGCTGGCACATTTAGATTTGATGTATGAATCATGGGAGAGATTCAAGAGGTTGTGTGCATGTTTCATGCATCACCAAATAAGTGATAAACTCCTCATATAGTACTTATATGAAGGATTAACACCTATGGAGAGAATCATGGTGTATGCCACAACTGGAGGGTCATTGGTCGACTAAATACTATCAACTACACGTGTATTGATTGACAATATGGCACAAAACTCCCATCAATTTGAAAATCTAGGTACACCACAAGTCAGGAGAGTATATCAGGAAAGTCCTTATTCTCTTGAGAGTAATTTGATTGATACCATGTTATAATAATTGACTACTATGGTGAGGCAAATTTCATTGGCTCAAAAGACATCTCAACCCCCTACTTCAAGGCCTTGTGGCATTTTCACTAAGACAAGCCACCCATATTACTATTTCCCCAATTATAAGAAACAGAAGACTATGAAGTAGTGTTTCCTGGGAGACCATTTCAGCAGCAGCAACAACCATATCCCCAAAATAAGTCTGATTCCTTTTACCCAACATACAACAAAGGGTGGAAGGATCAATTGAATAGGAGGTATATATCTTGACAACAAAAGGCCCCCTTTTCAATAAAATTTCCAAAAAGCCTCTACCTTACCACCAGGGTTTCAAACAATCCCAAATAATATTTGAAGCTCTAGAATCAACAAGTCAATAAAAAAGGAATCTCATAACAATGGTAGAATCTAACACTGATGATATTTTTAAAGAAATTCTTCTTAATCAACCGAATGAGTTGAAGAGTCAAGGTTATGATCTAAGGGAGTTGACAACTAAAATATGCCAGATTTCCACTACCCTCTATGAATTGATAAATAATAATTATGGAAATCTACCTTCCCAACCTACTCTAAATCCCAAGGGTAATGTTCATTACATCACTTTGAGAAGATGGAAGAAAAAAACTGATACATCCACTCCTCTTGTTCCCCTAGGATTCACATCAACTCCGAAGAAGCCCCATTTCATACCAACTGTCAATCAATCCAAGGAGAAAGATAAATGAAAGAAAAGGATTGGTGATGTTCATCCTATACCCTTTCCATTTCTAAATTGCGATTTTCTAACCAAAAATAGTATTGAAGAGTCGATGCAAACAAAGGTTTTGGAACATTATAGCATGTGGAGATCAACATCTCTTTACTTGAATCCGTCAAGAAAATCCCGAGGTAAGCCAAATTAACAAAAGAAAATTGTACCAATCAAAGAGGGATCAACGGAAATGAGAGGATCTATCTTGAAAGGAATGTGTCAAAACAAATTACACCAATGCTAGAAATTCTATCAAAATTTAAGGATATGGGGACATTCACCATCCCATGATCCATATGGGAGTTTCACTTTTTTAATGCTCATGGTGATTTGGGAGCTTCCATAAATGTGATTCCTCACACTATATTTTCTTCTTTATATGTTAGTGGGTTGAAGAATATGAGATTAGTGGTGCAATTGGTGAATAGAGGTATGGCATATCCAGTGGGAGTCCATGAGGATGTACTTATTCGGTTAATATACACGATCTTTCTAGTAGATTTTTACATGATTAACATGGAGGATGATCATGTATGTTCTCATGATCCCATTATTTTAGGTAGACCCTTCCACAAAACAATAAAAACTATCCCAAATGTCAATGAGGTTAAACATTCCATAGAGTTTAGAGAAAAATTTGTGATATTTAATGTCAAGGAATCCATGAAGAACCCCTCAGAAGACCATTATACTTATTTTATCTCCCATTTTGAACCACCAAATAAAAACCCCATGAATTTTGATGGTCCCATGATAAGGGATATTATGATTAGTGGATCTAGATTAATGTTTAAGTGTACTTACACACATATTTATAATGTAAAAAACTCTAGTATATTTGATTATAAATGGATTCATATTCTGATTTTGATCAAATAAGATATGATCATGACATGGATGTTGAGTATGCTGATGGATTTAATTTTTTATTCTCTAGTTTTGATGATGTATATTCTGATACTGTTGTTCATTGTGCACATATTTCAGTTCCATCACTATCTCCATCCATACATCACCCCTTATATTGGAACTGAATCCATTTACACTTAATCTCACCTACTCATACTTTTTGATTGGTAAAATATTTCTTGTTATCATTTATAACAATCTATATTTTGAACATAAAGTAAATATTTTGAATCCTTTGAGGGAGAACATCAAGGTAATTGGGTGGACCTTGGGTGACCTATTGGGTATTATCCCATCCATTTTCAAGTATTGGATTCTCTTAGAGGATAGGGATAATCCATTGAGGCAGCCACAAAAGGGACTTAATCCAACCCTTCTAGAAGTTGTAAAAAAAGGCGTTGAAAATTTTCTCAAGGTAGGTATAATTTATCTCATTTCAGATTCTCAGTGGGTGAGTCCTAATCAGGGTGTGCCTAAGAAAAGAATTGTTATTATTGTTATAAATGATAAAGAGGAGTCAGTTATATTGAATACACAAAACAATTGGATTGTGAGTATTGATTATAGTAAACTAAATCAATCCACTCAAAGGGATCATTTCCCCTACCATTTATTGATTTGATGCATAAGAGACTTGCTGGTAATACACACTATTGTTTATTGGAGGGATTTTTTGTATATTTTCATGTTCTTATATCATTGGAGGATCACGTGAAGAAAACATTCCATTGTCCATTTGGCACGTTTTCCTACTGAAGGATTCCATTTGGACTTTGCAATGCCCCATGTACATTCCAGAGATGCATGGTGTGTATTATTTCTGATTTCATTGAGTCATTCATGGAGGTATTTATCGATGATTTTACAGTGTATGAGTATTTATATGATGATTGTATATATTTTTTAGGAATGTTTTTGAATCATTGTATTAATAAGAATATGGTATTGAACTTTAAAATTTGTCATTTCAGGGTAGAGCATGGAATGTTCATTGGGCATGTAGTGTGAAAACACGGGATAGAAGTTGATAGATCTAAGATAGATATCATTTCATCCTTACCATATCCTTCATGTGTTCATGCTGTTAGATCTTTTTTATGGAATTCATGATTTTATCGGTGCTTCATCCAATATTTTAGTAAGATTTACCTTCCTATTCCATGATTACTTCAAAAGAATTCATATTATGTGTTTTATGATTCATGAAGTGTTTCATTTGATGAGATGAAGAAGTGTTTAACCACTCCACCGATCATACAACCCCTATAATGGGAAATTACTTTTGAGCTTATGTGTGACGCATCCAACATTTTGGTTGGAGCTATCTTGTTAGAAAGGGTGGAGAGACATTCAAATGTGATTGCCTACGCTTATTGGACACTGTATTCAACCTAATAAAACTACACTACCACAGAAACAGAGTTTCATGTTGATATATTTTCTTTAGATAAATATCGTTCGTATTTATTAGGATCTAATGTAGTTTTTTCCTCTAACCATTCAGATCTGAGGCACCTCTTGAAGAATCGGATGCAAAGGCAGGGCTAACCTAATGGATTCTTCTTCTACAAGAATTTGATATTAAAATAAAGGATAATATAGGTTCCGAAATCATGGTGGCATACCACATGATTATGATTACTCACTGAATAGAGGCTGACACCTTGGCCCAGGCACCACTACGAGACCCTTTCCTTGATGAGAATCTTTTTCCATCTCAGGTACACATACTTGGTATGTAAATTTAGTGAACTGCCTTCTTGATTCTGAAATACCTTCAAATTTAAGGAAACATCAAGGGAAATAATTAAAAAGTGAGTCTCTGTATTATTTTTGGGATGATCCATACCTCTGGCACATGTGTAGTGATCATGTTATTATGAGGTGTGTTCCGGATCATGAGTTTGGTTCTATTTTGCAATTAACTCATACACATGCTTGTGGTGGACACTTCGGGCCCCAACAAAGAGAAAGGAAAGTATTAGACTTTAGATTATGTTGTCCTAGATTATTCAATGATTCTAATGTCTTTTGTAAGTCATGCACTCATTGCTTACACACTGGGAACATTTATAGGAGACATGAGATGCCTCAATAACCCATATTATTCTTTGAGTTTTTTTATGTTTGGGGCATCAATTTTATGTTTCCTTTTCCAAGTACCTTTATTTTTTTGGTATATTTTTGTTTCTATTGATTGTGTGAGAAAATGGGTGGTGGTTAAGGCCACCAGGACTGATGATTTTCATATTATTGTGGACATTGTCAAAGAACATATTTTTTGCAGGTTTAGAGTACTGGAGGCCATCATTAGTGACAAATGGAAACAATTTTTTGATCAGAATATTTTTTCCCTCTTTCATAATTATGGGGTGACCCAAAAAATATCAATACCATATCACCCCAAAACAAATGGTCAGGAAAAAGTTTCAAATCGTGAGTGGATACAAATTTTAGAGAAAAACCTGCATCAAAATAGGAAGGATTGGAGAAAGCACTTATATGATGCATTGTGGTCTAAAAGGATAGTATAAAAGACAGCCATTGGTATTCCACCATTTAAGATTGTTTTCAGAAAGTGTGTAATCTCACCATGGAAATTGAGAATCAGGCTTATTGGGCTATAAAAAATGTAAAATGGATTTGGCCCAAGTTGAAATCCAAAGGAAGCTACAAATTCAAGAGATTGAGGTGATTTTATTGACTACATATGATAAATCAAAGCTCTAAAAGTAATGATCAATAGTATCTCATGGAAAAATTATCTATAAAATAGAATTTCAAGTTGGAGAAAAATTCTTTCTCTATAGCTCATGACTGAAGCTAATTCCTGGTAAGTTGCTTTCTAGGTGGTTAGGTCCTTATGTTGTGGCTAATTTTTTTCCTTATGGTTCATCTGAGATCACAGAAGAGGACATTGGAATGAGATTTACAATCAATGGGCTATGTTTGAAGATATACATTGAGGTTCTTCCATCTTATGTAGTAGATTTCATCACACTATATGACCCCATCATTACTTGAGCGTATCATACTGTTCTTAACCATTTCACTTTTATATTATTTTCCCTATATAAATTTATAAATTTCAGGTGCATATATCATCTCATAGGTTCACATTGAGGAAAATGCAATATTTTAAGTGTGGTGAAGGGGAAAACATATTAGGATTGATATTTAGGATTTGCATTTGTGTGTTTTTTTTGTATTTTCTATCAAGTTATTTTTTAAAATTATAAAAAGAACAAAAAAAACTAATAAAAAATAAACAAATATATCATGTAATATTCTTGTGTCGAACATATGGAAAATTCATGTTTTGAAAATAAATTATTATAATTATAACCATGAATAAGATTTCATCATCAAGGGATGATTTTTATAAAAATTGAAGTCATCGATTATATGAATGGTTGTGTCATTATAAAACCTTTTAGATTTTAACATAATTATTTGTTATATTTGTTCATGGTAAATTGTGTCATTGATTTATCAACATGATTTTTAACATAATCAGGACTAGTTAGTTTCTCATTCCCAATTGAATGTATATTCAGGATAAGTAAGTCTTTTCAACATATAACTTGGTCTTTCCATGCGTTTTTCTCTCTACCGATCATTTCCACCACTGTACCTGATTTTCCTATGTGTGTACACGTTATATATGACTATTGTAAACCCAATAAAAATCCAAAAAACTCCAAAAAAAACAATCAATAAATATGGGAGTGAAGAAATGTACAAAGTGTAGAGATATTTAGGTCGGGAGCTCATGGTTTGACTTCTGAGAATGCTTAAATGAGTGAGTTTTGGAATTTTATTGAAAATAATGATGAACAGGTTCAGTGGAATAGATTTAGGTAAGAAGAAAAGTTTTTATTTACCATAATATACTACATAAACAATGGAGAGACAATCGTGGAATGGTAGGAACACACCCACATGGAGAATTAGTGGCATGGTAGACCCACGACTTTTTTTTCCTATGATCAGTGTTTTGAATCTCACTGGATTTTGTTTTGACAAAATTAATAAGAAAGTGACTTTAAAATTTATTTATATTTACTCTTTATGGGATTCTTACTTTTCCTACATTTCCACTTTGGAATAAGAAATATAAACATGCATATCTTCTGACAATTTTCTCGAATACATGATATGATGTTTTCCCTAGGATTTCAAAAGGGTAAATATGGGGGAGTTGATAAACAAAAATTTATTGAATATATTTTTGATAATAAATGATATAATTTACTCACATTATGCTAAATATGTTCAATTTTAGAATATTTGGGATTAGATCATTAATTTCACATTTGATAAAAATTCATGTTTTACCCTTTTAAAGTTCATTGTATTATTTTAGGAATAAATATTGTTCTAAAAATTATTTTGAAATAATATTTAGTAACTGTATTCCTGATTTAGTGGGATACAAATTCTATTTAGGATATGGGAGTTAGATCGTATATTTGAGTAGAGTAAATGGGTTGTGAAGAAAATGTGGGACTGAACTATCTAGATTGGACATCACTTCACCATTTGGGACGTATCTTCTTCATCTAGACTGGGATTGGGCACAAATTTTGGGGGAAGCCTAGGGATTGGGTTATGAATAAATAATATTTCTATTAGTCCAGCTATTTGGAACATTTTTTTGGTCAAATATGTGTTGCAAGTGGGATTAAACCATTCCTTGAATTTACATTTCACATTTAAAAATTATTTGTAACCCTATACCTCCCTAACTCTATTTAAAGGATTTTTTCACCCTTTAGGAGGGATGGTTGGGGAAGTGGGAAGGTTTTCCTGAAAAGTTGTATCTTGGGAGCCCCTCAAAACTATTGGAAGATGTATGTCCTTGTGGAAACATCTCTTCCATGAAGGATCTCCTCTCCCACATCGTCATTGTATTTCTTTGCATTCATGATTGTATCTTGAATTTTTCTTCAATTAATCTACTGTGTTTTTCCATGGTCATCATCTTCTTCTTCTTGGGATATAATATAATCGTGTAGATGATATTGGGTGTTCCTAAATTATTCCATTTCTTATGAAAAACATCTCCATGATGACAACTGTATCCATGGATGTGTGATTTCTTTTGTAGTTCATCTAATTCATAATCCCTTAATTTATTCATTTTGAATCCATAAACATACTCTAATTCCTATATTATGATCAATTAACTATGTTTAAATTTCTATTTTACTTGGTTAAATTACATTTGACCATGTGGTCGGGCTTCTGTAAATCTTGAGAGTGAAACATAAACCACAAACTTCAATCTTCTTGGAATAAAATTATAGGGTACAAGTCTCATCCCAAACTCAAATAATTATCCACTACAGGGAAGAGATGATGAAATTATTTACCATTGACCAACAATTTGGCTTTTAGATATATGTCAAAGCAGGGTGCAGTTATTAGAGGTTCCAAAGTTAACCTATGGCTTCTTTTCAAAAATTGGTGGTCTTGTTAATTTCTGTAGGGTTTGGGATTGATATTGTTAGGGGATTACAATTAAATGAATTGTAATAATATGGGATAAGGATAAATTAATTATGAAGGGGAAATATTATATCAACTAATTTTTCTCATATAATTATATTTAAATAAATTGTGTCTTTGTTTTTTCCATCTCCTTCGCTTGTTTAGTGTATTGTTTGAAAGTCACAAAATGAAAACCCCGACATATTGTGTTTCATTTGTCTTAACTTATATTCTTTTTTTTCTTCTATCCTATTAAGGGTTGCTCTATAAACTTCCAACATGAGATAATAACCAAGGTCATCCACTGTGATGCACTTTGTAATGTAAGAAAAAATTATTTTTGATAGTGTGTGCGATAACGCTCATCAATGACCATAGTGGATGAGCCTAATATACCTCCACGTATAAGAGAGTGTTGGATTGGTATGATTTTCCTGGGATAGATATATTATATCCTTATTATGTTTTATATATATTATTCTAGTAAAGCTAACCATGGGGAATGTGTCATTCCATGTTACGATTATGATTACCTAAGTGGGGTAGCCTCATGAAGTCTTTTTTATAAGTTGGGTGTGGGTACATACCAAAGGGTGAATTTGGTATTCAGATGGACCTTAAGAAATATACATATAAAGGTGTTAGTATGGATTTCCTAGGATTAAAATGAGGCCTTTATACATTTCTAATGATGTCAGGGGATGTGAATCCCTAGGAGGGATGTGTGTTGATCTAATAGATGAATTAGAGGAAGAGGATAAATGTGGGGGTGACCATGATATGAAAATACCTAGGGGACTTTTATGGGTGTCCATGTTATATATTGACCCTATTTAGGGTTCGTATGGGAATAAATTAGTGATGATGGTGGGTCTCACCTTAGAATATAAAATCAAGATAAGATTGATGTTGCTTGTTTGTTTTGGGTGGGATTAGTTTCCCAACATGATGTGTTGAGATACATGGGTTGCCTTTGGAATTTTAATATGATCCCACCATTATGACTAATATCCTGTTAAGAATCGTTATACTCACTTCTTGAATCTAGATGTGCCACTACATGACTGGATTCTCTTTAGTGAAATCCATTGGGTTTCTGGATATGACAGGATTTCTCTAGACATGCTCATATGAATCATTATACTACCCATTTAGGATACCTTAAACACAATAATTAGATCCAAATGTGTTATTATGTGACTTGTTTTCCCAAAAATGAAATTCACAGAGTTTCAGATGAGATTGGATTACAAGGATATTAGGATTTGACAGTTGAGGTCTATAATAATTTTCAAGAATGCTTATGAATATGATGTTGATCCTGAAACTACTAGATTTTCCATGATTCCTAGGAATTTAATTCTGATCCTAGAACAATTGGATCACACAATACATGTAGGAATCAACTTATATTCCTGACACAACTGGATTACCTACGATTCATGAGAATCAGATTTTGATCCTGACAACACTGGGATTCCCTAGGACACACTCTTAGGAATCAACCATTGAGCATGATATTGGTATAAAAAATGGTGTGATGTGTTCAGAGACACCCCAACATAGGACGATTCTGGTTTTGATAGATCCTAGACCCAATGGTTTAACATGAGGATCAACCATGGTTATTCATTTATACTTCATCTTTTTGGGTTGTTTTTTTATTCCAAGCATATAACATGTATAATATAATTTTACTTGTAATTTTTTAGTCCACATTATTTCTTCCCTATGTAGTTATAATCAGACATTTCTCAGGAGTCCATGACACTTGGGTACCTCAGAAACATTCATTGGTTGTTGGTTTATCTTGGTAAGAGGCTCAGGGTTTCATAATCATGTGAGACAACTAGATTGAGTTTAGAGATTGGGATGAGGTAAATATTAGGAATTTACTAGAGTCTCTTATACATTTTTATTATTTTTTATGTATTATATATAAGTGTTCATCCCATAAGGTTTCAATGATTGTGTACGACTTTATACTTAAACATTTATTATTTATTATTTGTTAATATGTTTACTACTTTTTCATATGATGATGTTTATATTAGGGATGATGTTTTGATTATTTTGAATGTAATTGTCCACAATAATATGATTGTGTAGTCTCCCCATGGAACAAAATAAGATTCTCAATACTAGTCAGTAGCCTCTAGCATATGAGGAGGAGTGCCTGAAGTCCTAGTGACTACTCCTCCAGTTCGAGTACTCCTGAATGTCCACATTCTAGGGATGGAGTTACATGAACAATCATTGTTTTTCTTCAGAATACAAGTGTGTTACCTCATTATCTTGTAACCCCTCTGATAATAATTATTTACACTATTTTGAGACACAAATAATTAAAATTTATAACATGAATATAGAAATCTATAATAATAATTATAAAATAACATCTTTTAAAATGTTGAGGATGAATCAAAAAAGATATAGGGGAAGCCTAGGTTTGTTTTAGATCATGAAACATCAAAATGAAGGGCTATCAATAACCAAATTATATGTGAATTTGGAAGTGATCTGTCAGTTTAGTGGGATATGATGATGCACTCACAAGAAATGATTTTGGTAGAGCCTTATACCCCGAAGGCCTTAGTGGAAGATCTTAATAGAATGTATAAAAGGGAACTCCATGTTGACAAAAAATGAGGAAAATATATAATAAATCCAGAAACATGAACCCATACTGATTCACATATTTAAAGAAAGTAACATTAACATGGAAATTTATATCAAAAAAAATGGCACAAAATGGATTTTTTATTTTAGGATATTCTTAATGATAATCCGCAGAAGAGGGTATCTGCCATTGAATATAGTCTATGTATGGTGCATGGATCCAATATTCTAAAATTCTCTTAATATAATCTTCTCATGTTTTATGTAGATTTATCACATGGGTGGTTTTGGAAACTTTGTAAAGGTTAAAAGTAAACTGTTAATATTATTCCGTATTGAAAATAAAATAATGAATTGGTTGGATTGATATATTTAAAAAGACCAATATATCTAGTGGGTAAATTTACCATAATGCATTTATTATTTCAAATAAATACTCTAGACCTATAGAGGTTGGGCTTGGTGTAAGAAACATGAGTATAGGTTAACCTCTACAAAGTTTTATATGTCACTCACTGACACCAGTAAACACAGATTATATTCAACTTTTGAATTTAATAAATTAAAAAAATATTTGATATGATCATATCTTCACACAAACCATTAGTATAAAAGCATAAAATCACAAATTGCGATAACATTACAATAAAAGTAGAAGTTAATATCATTTTTACTCCAATACTTAATTGGATCTTACAATATTGGATGAGGCTTAACATCCTTAAAAAACTATTAAAATAACCCCAAATTTATGAATCCCTTCAAACAAATAATATATCATCTATTAATTGAAACAACTTATTGAGAATAACCCCCTCAGTAAGAGAATTTATTCTTCTATAAGAATGATAATCTAATACAATTATTAGAAATAATAAATAAATTTTTTGTTAAACCATATAATTAATTTCACTTCTAAATCTATCTTCTTATTTAGTGGTTGGAATCCACTAATTACTTGGAATCATATTAATAATTACATAGAAAATTCCACTTTATAACAATTGTAACCTTATAGTGTTATCAATATACCATTTTATTTTTTTAGGAAGACATTGACACGTTTTTTTTCAACATCTGAGCCATCTTTAATTTATATTCAAATATTGGAAATTCCGAAAAATATACAACATTATGGTTGATACCAATCATGAAGTGATTTACTTCAAACACCTCTTGTTTCATACACTTTCTAGATGAAATAGATTCATTTTCATCTCCTTTACATGATTTATTATCACAATTACATAATGGATTATGTATATATAGTTTTCAACACCACTTCACACAATTAGAAACATTTAAAGTACATAAATATTAGGGTTCCTAAAATTTACCCATGTTGATAATGATGATCAGTCACCATGGACCACCATTTTTATCTTTTTCATTTATTTTGGAGTCAATTTTCAAATCCGAATTATATATAATGGAATCAAATAACTTCTACAGTTTTTTAGGATTTTCTCCCTTTAAAAACCTAAAACAAAACATGTTTTTCCTTGGATAACATTACCACCAAATATTTAATTCCTTATTATATTTGTATTTTCATTTTCCAAACCTTCTTACTGCTTATTCTATCCTTGCAAGAATTTTTAAACTTTTCAAAACATACCATATCATGGGGAATTTATTTCACCAAATATTTTTTAATTTTATATACATTTCAACTTCTTTCTGTCTTCTAAATATTCTTATTGTTATTCAATGATATTTTTATGTCCACAGTAGTTTTATAACTCTAATTCACATCCCTTTAGTGTAAAGATATTATATATATAGATTCTAAAATATGTTTCTCAAAAAAGAAAATATTCCCAAAATGAAGGTTGATTTCAATGATTATTACTTACCAAACATCTTCTAAAATTTTAACTTAATGTAAGGTTAGTATGATTACAATTTCTAAAATCTATGTCATATATTTTTTATAAGATTGATGAATTAGTCTCTTATGTTTTATAATATATTTATAGAAATTAATGTATTATAAATATTCCAAATAAATTCTTGAAATGTGACCATGAATACTAATAAATAATACATATTTCTATAACCTTCTTGTAGAGATCATAGAATATCCACTATCTCATATATGGAATCTTTTAGATTTGTTCCCAATAACCCATGTATTTTCCCTTTTCCTAAGATTATCCATGGTTTTCATCTTCTTTTACCTCAGAGAGGTTAAATTATAGCCAATACCATATTTTTTCATATTTCACTACCTTTGGGACATCCCAATCATCTCAAGATTTTCTTAATATGAGGCATATTTTCTTTTTAATTAATCATCACCTACATAATGATGGTCGAATAATAAATGAAAAGATTCTATGTTTAGGGTTACCCTTAGAATTTTAATACTTATTTTTTCTTCTTGACTATGATAAAGTCTTCCTCATAATTTTTGATCTTTTTAATTTTATCCTCAAACTTAGTGTAACGACCAATAGATTTTTGGGTCATTGTTTTGAGACAAAATTTGAATTTTCAATCCACATGTTGGTTTATTTTCAGAACCAGGACTCATGATGGGGTTTAAAGGGTTTGAACGTCATTAAATGAGGGTTTTAGATGGGGTATGAGGTTTGAAAGATGCTGTAAATGTTTTTAATAGTTTCATAGGAATGATGAATGGACGAGACACTGCAAAATAGCAGCAACATTCCATTCATGTCATGATGAAAGGAATTAAATTGCGAGTTTTTAGGATAGAGGGATGAGGGGTGTGGGTCTTTTCTTGTGTGGATCATTTCATGAGCCATCCGTTCATGTAGTGAAATGAATTTAAACATTTTTTTAATTATAAAGTGGGCTTATCACCTATTTATTTTGGCTGATAAAACACATTCGGGGAAGGAATCTTAGTCAACACATCCACTACTATTTCTTAGATACTTTTCCCATAAGTTTTCGGTGTGTTTCGGTAGTGGGTATGTAACATCATGAAATTTTATTATATGATTAAATTTAAATGGGTTAATATGTTCAATCACTTGCTTCACATGTAATGCGAAACTAAATAGAAACATTGGTATCATTAGATGGTTAAAACCTAATAGTTCGGTCAATAATATTGGATATGAATATCAATTTTATGAAATATTTATAGAATTAAAAGAATACAACTTTTAATATGAATGAAATTCAATTTGTATTGCTAAAAAAAGTTAAAATATCATTTTAGGCGTAAAAATATATTTTTATAAAATTAGTGTTTTATTTAAATAAACTAAATTCATTATGATTATATAAAAATGTGCATTGAGAATAGAAATAATATATTACCAATAAATTATTTATAATTTGATATGAAAAATGAGTAGATAATAGTTAATATTTTAAAAATCTATTTTCCAAAATGAAATGTTTTCCACTATATTTTAGGATTTTAATTAAGTATTGATTTATCAAATTTTTGAATGTTTTTTGGAACAAATAAAATAAATTTTTGATTAATAATAATAATAATAATTTAATATCAAGTTGAATTTTCAAAAAAATTCCAAAAAATTGTTTTTAGGTGAATAATGGGAAATTAAAGTTTTAACAAATAGCATGTTTTAATTAAAATATTACTATATAATCATTAATCATAAATTTATGAAAAATTATTATAAATATATTATTTATTTTATATATTAATTTATTATTTTGAAATTTTTTTTCTTAATTTACAAACCCATGTCTCATATTTTAGAACATAAATTATATTTTCTCACAAATTATATAAAAAACTTTATACAGTTTTTATAAAAATAATTTTTTATCACTTTAATAAATTGAATAAAGTAAACCAGATTTAATATATATAATAAATTGTTCAAAATTTTCTAAAAATGACCTCTTTGTTTTTTGGCATTAATATTATGCTACCATCGATAAAAACTAGTTATCACGGTAAAATCTATGATGAAAAAATTAATAATTCAAGGCAAAATAGATTGAAACATGATAAAAACACATGTATAATTGATTGCATGAGGTTTTTATTGACCATATATTTTAACCACTCCATTATGGAGCTACATTACAAGTTTAAAATGTGATCCCTTTATATTATGCCTTTCAGTTGGTGTGGCTGAGTATTTCTAAAGCATTCATCTCGAGGAAAACCAATAAACATTCTTATATGGGTGGGATATAGTGATTGGGGAATAATATTGGGTATTTCATTTGGAACATTATTTAGGTGGTTTAGGGATCAGGCATGGGAGTTTTTATGTAAATCCAATAGGTCTTGGATTGGTGTTTTGAGTTGAGCAGCAGAAGTACTTTTGGTATTCCAGAGTGGAATGTCGCTATTTGGTAGTGAGTTGAAATCCATGGTAGGTGGGGTGGAATTTTTCAAGTACAACCTTGGATAATATAAAATGGTAATTATATAGACACCATTCAAATATATATAAATAATAAATTGATAAATTCATTTAATTATAACATAAACATATGGTCAAATATTCCATGGACCAAAATTCTTATTGTCTTCGAGGATCAAAACATAATCTTTTTTACAATATGGGCACATTTATCCATAATGTATACCCCCTATTAGACATTAAATAACAAATAATAATATTAAAATATTTGGGAAGGGAAATCATAACAATGGTTAATATCAAATTATCAGTATGGGAAAATATAACAGAGTCCAGAATTAATTGATCATAAACATGTGGAAAAGAATTAATAGTGAAAAAAAATATCTGAATGAAAATAGAATAATATAGTAAGTGTTAACTGAAACCATTAAATATTGATATAACACCTCAAATGATAAAACATTTACCATATAATGAAAGAATAAAACATAAATCATATAACACGGTTCATAATAAATAGAAAACAATGGTAAATAATAAGAAAAATAGAATTTATTATCATTATTGAACTACCTGCCTACCAACCCATTCACTCATAAAATTATATGTAGAACTAAGAACAATAATACTAATATTTTTTGAACATAGATACATGTCAACCCATTAATATAACATTTTTATATCATGATAAATAATACATTACCCAATTAATTGTAGAGAGATATAGGTCTCACCCATCTCATGATCCAGATATTTATGTGTCACTTGAAAATAATCATCATATAATAAAATAACCCATTTAAAGAATACAAGTTTCATGATATTTTAAAATATTAATATAGAAATCCAATGGAAATTAAATGGGTTTCAAACAAAATATAAATGTAAATCAAGAAATTTTCATAAGAAAATCATAGAAATAATATGGCTTTTAAAAAACATCCAAATAACAACATTAATAAAATCACTTATTACTGAAACCATGATAAAAACCAATATCATTATAAAATAATAATATATGTTTAAAGATGAAAAATATCTCCAATTGTCTTAGATCATTTTGAAGATTATGAAAATAGTATCATTAAAATATATTTTTTGGTAACATTTTGTATTCATCAATGAAAAATTCATATTTTTTAGTCACTTTTCAGAAACTATTATTTTTTAAGAAAATTGAATAGGAAACCAGTTATTTAAATGGAATTAATTCAAAAACACTTTTTCCCCAAAGGTAAAAAAGAACAAAATGTAAAATGGAAATTATTCTAAAGAAGAAGTTCAAATAAAAAATTATATAACTCAAATAAAGGAGTTTTAGTTTCAAAGTCCCCTACCTAGACTCTTGACTTCCATGGAAGTGCTTTAAACTCATGTATCATAAATATGAAAATCATAATTAAATTCTAATAATTGTATTAATATAAAAATATGTTTATATTATTTGCTAATTTAAATTCTCTTCATGTATTAGATTGTTGTGATCGTTTTTGAACAACATTTATTAATAATTCCAATTTTTTTGAACGTGGATCATAAAATTAGTGTCAACATTCACTTTTCTCCAAAATACCATAATTTAAAAATAATTTAATTTACTATAATTGAAGTTTTATAAATTATTATAACATTTTAGTACCATTATGTGGGTTTTGTATCGTGTTTTCTGAAAATAGGAACTGTAATAAAGTAGTTTTGGGTTATTCACTGATATTGACTTTCTACCCTAAAATAATCATAAATTTTTATGTTATACAATAAGAACAATAGCAACCCAAATTTTTATTACATATCCAATTAACTCATTTTAATAAAAATATAAATTAATTTCACAAAAGGATCCAAATATTAGTGTCTTTGGAATATTTGGACCATACATAAAATTTACAAAATAAAACATAAATATTTATTTAATTCCTTCTTCTTTAGCTTCTTATTGGGCCTTGAATTCTCCATAGTACATGTAATAACCTAAGGATATTAATCAATTGGTGTGAGATAAAATCCTACTAAGAGGATAGATAATAACATGATACAATATTACATTTGGGGATAATAATAATAATAATCATTACATAGGCATAAGATCATAACCATGGGATTAATCATTAAAAAATGCATGGAATGTGGTAATGAATAAAAATAAAACATCATGTCATAGTAGTCAACTACCACACATAGTTTTGAAAAAAACTAAAATCACATTCACTCATATTTCACTTTGCCTTATGAGATTCATCCCATTAATCAATGAATTGGAGGTATATGTAATTCTGATCTCACCCATCACATCATAAAATTTACGTTGTACTATATAATTTTTAGGACACCCGCCACATCATAACATTTACATTATCATTAATTACACATAAAACATATTTAAATATTGAATAAATAATAAACTATGGAATGTAATGGGTTTCATTTCATATGAATACATTCAAAAACATTGGGATCCAAAATTAAAGAGGTAATAACATACATGAATCACCACCCTTGAGTGAAGAAGAAACAGTATCGAGAAGTAAATAGTGTAATTTTTTTAAAAACATTTTGTTTTGAAAATGTTGTATTTTTTATAAACTCAATTTGGAAAGATGTATAATCCACAAAATTTAATATAATTATGGTGAAATTATATTTAAGTAAATCCATACTAAATATGGAATTAAAGAGGGAAAACCCTAAGAAAGATGGTTGGGCTTGAGAATTCCCCTTACCTTGTGTCTGAAAGATTCCTTCACATTAATAACTTATATAATCACATTAGAGTAATTAAATAAAAATAATGAACCTTTTAAAAATTTATTTGATTCATTGTAGTTATATTTTGTTAATTTATGGGCTTTTTTTATGAGTTATAGAGTTCAATTTCATCATTCATGAGCATTCGTTTTTATAGTTTTCTTGATCTGTTCACTTGTATACATGAATGGAAGATCATATAAAATTAGGATAAACATAAATAATAATAATTATTTTTTATTAGTGATAATAAATAATTTTAAATTATACTATAATGAATTTGGATATATTCTCGGATAACTCATCATTAGATAAAAGTTAATGATGATAGTTTTAGGTTAATTTTGGTAGTCTTTCGATCACAATGTACTCACTTTGTGTTATCATTTAGAATTATGTGTATAAATTAGTTACAAAAAATAAATAAGGTTTTAAAATAAATATTAAAATATATTTCAAATTGACACATCACGAGCGATGATTTCATTTTTAGATTAGAAGAGATATAGGGGGAGTTTAATGATCTATTTTCTATAAACATGAAAATATTACAGAATATCAAACATACTAGAGTTATAATGCCATTGTTATAGGATAAGGTGAAGATAAGCGAAGAAAATAAATGAAATTGAAAAGACATAGAATGAAAAAGGATGAGGATTTTACATCCTAAATATATCCTCCATGAGAACATCTTTAGGATAGATGTTTTGGTATTTTGATGGGACTTAGAGATACAATAATCCGTATATATGATTTCAGATAGGTTTGGAAATAATTTAGACTAAGGGAAAAGGTTTAGAGGTTTGAGGAGAAGAGGGTGAAAGGGGTGGTATTTATAGTGTAGGAGAGGGGTGTTTTCTCATTATTTAATTCATTAGTTTATTATTTTGATCAATAAAAGAAATATCATTGATTCATGGGACTAAATAATGTAATTAAATCATTTGAGTTTTATCCAATGGTTCTTATATTTGAGATGAATCAATGAATAGTGTATTTAGATATTAATGTATATATACAATAAATTACCCAATTTAACAATTCAGAAAATTCAAGTAATTAAATGAAATCCAAAAAAATAACCCTACCGAGCGATGATTTCATTTTTTGAGTAAAAGTGGGAGAGGGGGGAGTTTAATGATAAATTTTCTATAAACATGAAATTATTAGAGTATATCAAACATACTAGAGTTATAATTCCATTTTTATAGGACAAGGTGAAGATAAGAGAAGAAAATAAATGAAAATGAAAAGATAATAAAAGAAAAAGGAAGTGGATTTTACATCCTAAATATATCTTCCTTGAGAACATCTATAGGATAGATGTTTTGGTATTTTCATAGGTCCAAGAGATCCAAGAATCCATATACAGGATTTGGGAGAGGTTTGGGAATAATTTGGACTAGGGTCAAAGGTTTAGATGTGTGAGGAGAAGAGGGCGTGAGGGGTGGTATTTATAGTGTAAGAGAGGGGTGTTTTCTCATTATTTAATTCGTTAGTTTATTATTTTGATCAGAAAAAGAAATACCATTGATTCATGGGACTGAATAATGTAATTATATCACTTGAGTTTTATCCAATGGTTTTTACATTAGTGATGACTCAATGAATAGTGTATTTAGCTTATAATGTATATATACTATAAATTACCCTATTTAACTATTCAAAAAAATTCTAGTAATTCAATGAAATCCAAAAAATTAATGCTACTGATTTTTGGATTTTTAGAATTAAAAAGTGATCGTTATTTTATGAAAAAATATTTATAAAAATGGGTAATTTAATTTCTAATTAAAATAACAATTTACTTGAAAATATAGATTTTAAATTTATAATAGACTTTTATCACATTGAAAAATTACATAAGTTGTCATAATATTATATTGAAATCATATGAAATGAAAATATAAATTTATATATAAATTTTATGAAAATTTATTTTTTAATTATTAAATTAATCATAAAATTGAAATTTAATATTTATGACTTATAAAAAATATGAACACTTAATTAATACTTTTTAAAATATTTACTTACTTATAATATGAGATAATTATATTCTATTTTAACTTATGATATCCCTAAATATTATATATACTTTAATGGGTGAGGATAATATTAATTTATTTAGTTTAGTATTCATAAGGGTCATATTTTTGTTTATAAGGCCATGTTACTATTTTATCAGTATTGGTTTCTAAACTTCTCAAAATACTTCTTATTTCATTAACTATTTATCTATACAATTATTATTGTGGTCCAAAAGTTATTATGTGTAATAATTAAATTAATATAGGAAGGGATATATCTATATGATAAAAGTTTGGGTCCTCACAGTATTTCCCCCTTTTGAAATTTCACCCTTCAAATTTAGTTTTACATAAACAGGTGAGGGTACTTCTCCTTCATCACCTCCTTTGGTTCCCAATTTGCTTCTTCATACTTATGGTTACCCCAAAACACTTTAACTATGTGGGTTTTCTTGTTTTATAGAACATTGTCTCTCTGATCTAGAATCCTTACCAGCTATTCCTCATAAGAGATATCATCTTCCAGCTGTACCACCTCTATGTTCGGTACATATGATGGATCTAGTACGTACTTCCTTAGGAGTGATATGTGGATCACATCATTAAATTGAGCCAAATTCTATTGAAGTAAAAGCCAATAGGCCATAGATCCTATGAAATCAAGGATTTCAAACAGGGAAATGTACCTTGGGATTAACTTCCCTTTCATTTGAAACCACAGGAATCTCTTCCATGGTTATATTTAGAGGAATAATTCATCTCCAACGTTGAAATCTCAGTCCCTTAGATAGTTGTTAGCATAGCTATTTTTCTGACTCCGAGTAGATTTCATATGTTTCTGGATGGCTTGAACCTTATCCATCATTTCATCCATAAGATAAGGTTCATGTAGCTTCTTTTCACTAACTTCATCCAAATAGGTTAGTGTACTACATAAATTTCTATACAGATCATTATATAGAGCCATATGAATACTAAAGTGAAATCTATTATAATTTGAGAGATAAACTAATGGGATATGATGATCCCATCCACATTTGAATTCTAATGATAGATCTCTTAGAATATCTTTAAGATTCTGAATAGTCCTTTTATATTGATTGTCAGTTTGGTGGTGATAGGATATAATGAAATTTAATTCAGTAATTAATGCAAGTTGATGGATCCTCCAGAATTTATATGTGAACCTTGAATCTTGATCATAGACAATTGAGAGTGGAACTCCATAAATTCTCACCACTTTCTTCACATATGTCTTAGTAAGCTGTTCAAGAGAGAGATATTCTTGATAGCGATAATTTAGGTAGACTTGCTAAGTCCTTTCATCATAACCCATATCATATTATTTCATTTGGATGTCTTCAATAGACCTATAACAAAGTCCATAGTGACATTCTCCCATTTTCACATGGGTATAGTCAATGGTGACATCATCCATTTATACTTCTTCCACTCAACATTAACTTGCTTACATATCAAGCACTTTGAAATATACTCACCAATCTCATTATTCATGTTGTACCACTAGTACTATTCTTGAATATCATGTTACATCTTGGTACTCCCAGGATGGATAGAGAATGTTGAGACATGTGCATTATCCAATAGCTCCTTCTTCATCCCAACTGATGAAGGAACACAAAGACTCATTCCAAACTGAATCACACCATCATCATCGATATGGAAATTGAGAATCTTCCATTACATTACTGCATTTATCTTTATTTTTAACTTTGGATCATTCCTTTGGGCCAAATTAATTTTCTCTAGGATAGATGGTTGGGAAATATTTTGGTAAAGGTATGATGTTTTCCCTGTCATTATGATTTCAAAATCCATCCTTTTTATATCTAATGAGATAGGGTCTTTCTCAATACACAACATGGATAGAGTAGAAGATTCATTTCTACTAAGATAATAAGATACCTTGTTTTCCTTTATAGGATGATAGTGAATAGGGAAATCATTGTCCTTGATTTTCTATGGCCATATCCTTTTACGCATGTTGAGATACTTTTGTGTGAGTATATACTATAGTCTCTTTTGATCGGTATATATATCACACTTCTCACTATAGAGGTTGTGATTTTAGATATTAAAGCCAAAAATCATAGCGTCTATCTCCAGATAAGGTTTCGGGTTGCTCCTCTTAGGGATCTTCTAATATAGTGAGGCATAGACTATCAAATTATAATTTTTCATAAGTAAAAACCCTAGAAAATATTTGATGCATAACAATATATCACAAAACCTTCTCCACTTTTCGGTAATATGACTATATGTGTTTTGGTCAGCCTCTAGTTTATCTCCTTGAATATTTCCTCACATTATTCTATATAAACATATTTTACCCCATTCCTTGATAACTTATTTTTCAAGCTTCAAAATCATGAGAAATTTCTCAAAACATGTTGATATTACCCTACTATGTTAAGAAAAATTGATATTTCTGTGACACTAGAGGGTGTTGGCCATTTCTCATTTGATTTTTTGAAGGATCTATATAAATTCCCACACTTGTGATCACATGTCAAAAGAATGTGACATTCTTCACCCATATGATTCACTTTCAGAACATGGCATATAAATTCTCCTTCCTTAATATAGAAAACATAATCTTTATATGTTCTTCATATTCTTATTTTCTATTGAATAATATGAGAATATCATAGATAAACACTAGCACAAATTTTTCAAGGTAATTTCTAAAGAATTTATTCATAAAATACATGATGGTTTCAGGGGAAATTGTATGTCTAAAGGGCATCACCAAAAACACATAGTGGCCATACCTTGTACAAAATTCAGCCTTCTGAATATCTTCCTTCTTCAAATTTTTTTTATTTTATCCATAAATATGTTACACTATTGAAAATTAATGAGATCCTCATAACTTATTGAACATGTCATCTATCCATTGAATTGGATATTGTTCTCTATTGTGATCTTGTTGAGTTCTCTATAATCGATAGATAACCATAGTATTCTATCCTTATTTATGAAAAATATCCCTGGCGCATCCCAAGGAATGTGCTGGGATTTTGAACCCTTTGTCCAAATGCTCTTGTAGCTGCTTCTTTCACTCCTCCAGTTTGATGGGATCCATCCTATAGAGACACATTGAGACATGAGTCTCTTCGGGTATGATTTCAATGTAGAACTCTACCTGACAATCCAATGGGGGTTTGGGTAACTCTTCAAGAGATACATAATTGTATTCCCTCATGATGGGAATTTCACAAAGAATGATAACATACCTTGACTCAACCACTTGAGAAAGGTATTCTTGTTTACAGAAAATCAACACACACACCATATAATTATTTTCAAAAGAATATCAATGATCATAATTTTATTTTTATAGGATAATATGATTGTTCAAAATATGAAATGATATTTTCATTTCATTATATTTTATTTTTTCTCAACATAATGGAGCCAATCTATCCCTAGTGCAGCATTGAATTCCCCCAAGGGAAGTATTATGAGATTTTGTAGAATAATATTCCCACATATTCCAATAGGAGAAGATTACAAAACATGTATTTCTGTGATTTCACCACTATGTTTTTAATGAAAACCTCAACTTATTGTTTTTAGGGATTCGTTTCAATAGTTCTAGAAAATTTGATGATAAAAAGAAATGCATTGAACCAAAATCAAATAAGACATTTTCAATTCTAGATTGGATAAGAAGTGTACATTGTAAAACGTAATTTTATTTTTAAACATTAGTAGAAGTGATGGAATAAGACATCCCTTGATTTTTTTGGCCTTGGTGGATACTAATTCTAATTACCCTCGGGGACTCAAAATTTGGGGCACTGTCCTACATAGCGTCATTTCTCTCTATCATTGCAGCATTGGACCATGTGGGGTGCTCTCTATTTGCCACCACATTTTCATACATAATCATATATTTTTGAATTTCATGATATTGGTGGCCTTCTATCCCACACTTTAAGAAATTCCACATCCTTTTGAGACATTTCCCATGATGCTTCTTCTGCCATTATTGACATGTGTGCGGTTGATTTTTAACTCAACCTTTATCAATAGATCCAGCAGCTTAAACTACATCTTTTGATTCTTATCACCATACCCAAGTGACTATTATCCAAACTAAATATTCACATTTAGATCAAATTGAACAACATCTTCATAACTCCCAAAAGTCTCAAATTGCAAGAGCCTTTTGAAGGGTTAGTTTTAAACCACAAAAAAATCTATCATTTTTTCTATCATTATTGATAATAAAACCCTAAGAATATATTCTATGCATTGTAAAATTTTCTTTGTAGACGATGATGGATTCTTATTCCTTTTTATTCTGATATATTATTTCAATTTCCATATTTTTATAAATTTATGGAGAGAAAAACTTGTTAAGATACATTATCTGAATGTCTCCCCACTAAATCTCTTCAATTTGATCCTTTATATTAGTGTTCTTGATCAGATACAACTATTTATTGGCCTATAAATCTAGATGATAAATAGAACGATTGAAATTATCTATCATAGAGATGTGAAGAAATGGAAATATATTCTCCATCAAGTTGACCCACTATTCAGAAACTAGTGAATCAGAAGATCCACTAAATGACAGTGGTTATTTCTACATAAAACATTTGATATCTAATTGTTCCCTATTTGGTTAAGGTGGATGTTCCACATTAATCAGGTTATTGTTCATAACTCTAGAGAGGTGGGTAAGCATCACCATGAAATTTTGAATTCCACCTCCCATGGAATTGGGGATGTCATTTCAGAAATCGCTACATTATACCTAGTATGGGTTGTTGGCCTAGTTTCTCCTAGTTCCCACCATTTTCTAAAATATAAAAGGTTAGAATGAAACTTATGTCAATAATTCATCAATAATTTATCCCTTTTTACAATTAACTATAATGAAATATCTTATGGGATCACTATGTTTATAATTTAACAAAAAAAATATTCGTTTGTGATCACTTATACTTAGTCTCATACTAAGGTTTTTTATTAATGTTCTCTAATGTTATACCCATATTAACTAAAAATAATCTGATACTAACTATAGCAACCCCACATTTTCTTTCAAATGTTATTAAAACATTTTAAAAATAAATTACATAAAATAATTACAGAAAGACGATCCATTAACATTTTTCTTGGAAATATTAGGACCATACATAATATTTACAAAAATAAAACATAAATATTTATTTAATTCCTTCTTCTATAGATTATTATTGGAGATTGAATTCTCATTAGTAAATGAAATCACCTGAGGATATACATGAAACACAGGTGACATAAAATCACAATAAGAGGATATAAAATAACATGAAACAATATAACATGACATGATCATAATCATTATCTTCATTAAATATGTATAGGATCATAATCATGAGAGGACACAAAAAAAGTCATGGAATTTGGCAACTCATAACAATGAAACATCATGTCTTATTGGTAAAAAATCACACATTGTTGTGAACAAAGATCACGTCATGTTCACACATATTTTACCTTTTCTCATGAGATTCATAAAATTACCCAATGAATTAGAGTGATATTTAATTCCAGGTGCAACCATCACATCATACCATTTACATTACATTATATTAGTTTAAAACACCTGTCATATAATAACATTTTAATTATCAAGCACACCACATAGAACATATATCAATATTGAACATAAAATATCTCTTTAAATGAATTATTTTCATTTCATATAAAAAATTCATAAACATTGGGTACCCAAATTCATGATGGAATACCATACTCAAATCATCAAACTTGAGTGAAGAAAATACATTCTTGATAAGTAAAAGGTGTGTTATTCTAAAAGAAGAGTTCTTTTGGAAAACATTTAATTTTTCAAAAACACAAGTAAAAAAATGTATATACAATAAAGGTAAGATAATAATAAAGAAATTATATTTAAATAATATCCTTACTGAAAATGGGGTAATGTAGAAAAACCCCAAAGAAAAAGAGTTGGGTTTGAGAAATCACCTTACCTTGTGTCCGAAAGCTTCATTCAAATTAATATACTATATAATAACATTAAACCAATTAATTACTAATAAAAAAATGTAATAAATTTATTTTATTCATTATTGTTTTATTATGTTCATTTATATGATTTTCAATGCATTATAGAGTTTAATTTCAGTGTTCATAAGAATTCATTTTCATGGTTTTCATGTTCAGTTACCTTGTATATATGAATGGAAGTTCATGTAAAATGAAGATAAATATCCACAATTTTTATTACATGTTATTAATTATATTATATTTGTTTAAGTGATATTATAAAGAATTTTGTTATATTAATTGAGGAAAAATCAATAGGAAAACGTTAATAATGACTATTTTAGGTTAATTTTGATAGTTTTTTTATCACAATGAACTCATTTTGTTTTATATTTTAGTATTATGTGTATAAGTTAGTTACAAAACATATAGAAGTATGTAAATTTATAATTTAAATATCTTTAAACCATGTAATGGTTTTTAACATCCTTTATGCCATTAATGAAAAATTAATGTGCACCGCCCACGATGTCGATAAATTGACACATCACAGGCAACAATTTCATTTTTAGAATAAAAGATGGGGAGGGATGAGTTGAATGATGGATCATAGATTAGCATAATATAATTTGATTATATAAACCCTAATAGAGTTAGAATTAAATTTGTATAAGATAATGTGCAGAGATGAGAATAAAACAAATGAAAGTGAACATAGATTAAATGAAAAAGGAAGTGGGTTTTACCTCTTAATTATCTCATCTTTTATAACCTCCTTAGTTATAATGTTTTAGTTATTTAATGAGAAATAGAGATCCTATATGTGGGAGGTTGTCTTGGGGAGAGGTTTGGGTAGAATATGAACATGGATCAAATTATGAGAGGTGTGAGGAGAAGAGGGTGAGAGGGGTGGTATTTATAGTTGAGGAGAGGGGTGTTTTCTCATTATGTAAATAACAAGTTTATAATTTTTCTCAAGACAATAAATAATTGTTATTAATGAGAATAAATATAGTAATTAGATCATGTGAGTTCAAACCAATGGTACCCACATCAGTGATGACTCAATGAATAGTCTATTTATATTATAATATATATATTTAGTAATTTACCTTATTTCACAATTCAAAAAGTATTTAAGTAGTTCAAAAAAATATGGAAAATTCAACCTAACCATTTTACAAAGTGAATAATTCAAAAATAAAATTTCTTTTATGAAAATAATTTTCTAAATATGATTAATTTAATTTTGAATTAACATCATCATTTTATTGGAAAATACATATTATAAAATTATAATAGATTTTATAATACATTGAAAAATTACATAAGGTCTCAAAAAATTATCTTAAAATAATAAGATATAAAAATATTAATTTATGAATGCATATTACGAAAATACCTTTTCTTTTATATTATTAAATTAATGATAAAATTATAATTAAATATTTATGAGTTAGGAAAGTACCAACACTTAATTAATAATTTTTAAAATATTTAAATACTTATATTATGCTGTAATTATTTCATATGTTAACTTATAAGATCCCAAAAACTTATTTACACTTTTATGGGTGAGCTTACTATTCATATGGCTAGTTTACTATTGATAGGGTTCATAATAATATTCATAAGGTGAAGTTACTCTTTCATCAATATTGGTTCCTTAACTACTATAAATATTAATTATTTCATTAATTCATTATTTTTATAGTTTTTATTATGTTCTATAATGGATTATATGGGATTATGACATTACTATAGTAAGGGAGAAATTCCATTGATAAAAGTTTAGTTTACTAAAAGAACCATATTATATATATTACATATATATATATATATATATCATATATACTCATCCATTATAAATTAATGTAATCTATGTTTGGAAGTAAAGGAAAACTAAACATGTTTATTCATAGAGGCGGTAGTCTGCACAACACACGATTAAGGTTTCTATAACTCAATGAATGTGAGGGGTGACTATGTATACAATTTTATCATTTAAGAGTAATAAATACGTTAAATAAAATATATTTATTCATATATACCATCATTTAGTCCATCCATGAGGGGTGGGGATTAAAAACCAAAAGCATCCCATTGTGGAGGTCGTAATCCACGCACAGGCACTAAAGACGATTCTTATTTTTCTTATTATATAGAATATAATAACAAAAGGTTGTACTAATATAGTAATAAAATCTCATAAACATAATTATTCTTATTTTATTATTATACTATAGTTTTGGTTTTTAAAAAAAATATATAATAATAATTAAACATCTTGAAAGATGTGATACCTATGTCGATACCTTGAACACCCTCTTGACGAAGACATTGGATTTGTGGGACTTAGGACAATTTGTGGTGACCAAGTTAATTAGGGAATGTAAATAAATTATTTTTGATGAAATTGGGGTATATTGTATAGGAAATTTATAAATAATATTGGTGTATTCAAAGAGTGTATGTGATTCCCCACTTATAAGTTAAATGTGGGACTTTTCCATGAAAAATAATGTTATGTATGGGGTAAGAATTGAATGAAATGAAAGTTAGAAAATTTATAAGAGTAAAGGTTATTATGAAATGTTGGAAATACATTAAAACATAAACAATCATTTTTATAAGGTATAATGTTCTTGATAATTTAGGAAAATTTGTGCCACCTTACATTAGAAATTTAAACACTTATTACCCTTAATTAAATATTAATCATTGAAATTATTTCATTAATAATATATAATTAGAACCTTATTACCAAATTTAAAAATTATAATTCATAATTTGGGCTCCATTTAACAAAATTAGTTTCATAATTATTATAAAATATTATTTTAAATTAAACACACATATAACCTAAAAGTGATCTTATTAAAATTCTGTTTTTAAATATTAAACTTATATATAACAATTTGTTTGGATGATGTAGGATTTTTATGAAAGAATTTAGTTTTTTATAAAAACGTTAAATGGTTTGTCTATATAAAATTAATCTATAACTAAATTACAACATGAAAATATTTAACTCAATGAAACAAACAGAATTTTTTTTAAAAAAATTTTAATAACATTTTAATTAAGTATTAAAATGTTAAAAATATAATTTATATGTTCAAAATAATATTTTATATTTAATAATTATAAACCTGAAATATATATTTGATCATATAAATGATTTTATAATTTTTTTTCAATGAGAATGTACTGATAATGTGATAAAGCCACCATTTTGGAAAAAAGTATATTTTAAGTATTTACTAGAACATCATTTGTTTTAGAAAAATTCCAAAATTTAATCTTAATATTATATTGGTATTATAAATCTAAAATGATTTCATTTTATTCAAATTAAATTTTTAAATGTGATAAAACTAATTTGAATATAAATTAACAAAAATTAATTTTAAGAAATATATTTTTCTAGGAATAAAATGACATTTGTTTTATTATACCATTTTATATAGTTTTTATATGGTTTTTTATTTTTCTGATACATACCAATTTAATGTAGATAATAATAGTAATGTTATTCAATTTAGTTTAGTGTTTTTTTAGACAAGCTGATCACACAATACATAATTAAGGAAACGTAATTTCTGAAATCCTAGGCCGTTACATTCAATGCCTAAAAATAATTTCATCCTTAAAATTTTATAACACTGAGGAAAAAATAAAGGCACATATATCTAATCACATAATTAAGTTATAATATATCTTGCTCAAACTCATGGTTCTTCCATATATCCCCGACTATATGGAGGTTCTTGTTCCACAAAACCTTGTCTCTTAAGTCCAAGATCTCCATGGGTTGTTCTTCAGAAGATAGGTAATGTTATTATTGTACATGTTTTGAGTTGATTACATGTGATGTATCTACTCTGTAATTATTAAAAAATGATTCATGAAAGACATTATAATCTTTTGATAGGTGATTAATGATATCTGAGTAATAACATAAAACCTCAATATGATCAAGGATATCAAATAGGCCAATGTATCTAGGGATAAACTTCCCTTTAATTCAAAATATCATTACTCATATCCATAAGGATATTAAGATAAATACCTTATTGCCAACTTCAAACTATAGATCATGATGAAATTATTATATATAAATATGCTACCAAATTAATACTTCTTTCAAATGTCACGGGATAGTTTAAATGTTCTCCATCATTTCATAGACGTCGTCGTGACATATCCACTTCCTCTCTTTAACATCTTCCTAGAATGTTGTTGTCCTACATCTCTTCCCACACAGAGCCTCATATAGTTACATATGAATGATATAGTATAATATTTTGTTATTTGAGAACTCTATAAGGAGAGGGGTTGATCCCAACTTCTTTTAATTCCATCGACCAGGATCTCACTATATCCTATAGAGTTTGGATTTTATACTCACACCAACCATCATTCTAAGGATGAAATAAAATGCTAAATCTTAGATAAATTACCAATGATTTACGAATACTTCTCTAAAACCATGAGGTAAAACATAGATCCCAATTAGATATAATACATATTGGTACTACATATATCCTTGCAACTTCCCAAATATTTCTTGGCGAGTTGGAAAAAGGAGAAATATTCTTTTATGGAAATAAAATGTGCTTAATTTTTAAGTTAATTAACTATAAAACATAAGTAATTGTGACATTTATACGTTTCAGAGAGCCCTATGATGAATTCCATGTTGATATTTTCCCTATTCCATATAGCTATGTGTAATGGTTTCATCATCCCTTCAGATGTATATAATTCTACTATAACTTATTTAACTAATAAAAATCAAGATATATACTCCACGATTTCCATCTTAATGTTATTGCACTATATGTTTTTCTTCAAATATATATAAATAATTGTGTTTCTGGTATGGAAATAGAAGAATGATATATTTCAATAATATAAAATTTCATTCTTTAGTTCTGGTATATATGGGACACATATTAGTTTCCAAACCTCATAAATCTATCTTTGTCAAAGTTGAACTTTGAAATATTTTATACTTTTTTCTATAACTCTATAACCACTTTATGTGCTTCATTGAACATCACATGTTGAGAACCAAAGCTTGACATAAATGAATATTACATTACTTTTGCGGAAAACATAATAAATCACAAAACAGACCCCCAATGACCATATTAGTTTAGTGTCTTTGGAAACTCGGAATAAAGCCTTCTAATCCTGGTGAAAGATCTTCAACATCTACCATAAATTTCTTCCACTTTTTTTTAAAAATACACTTTATTTATATCCTGGGGAAAATAAAAAATAAAAAGGTTGAGCTCAAATGCTCAGTAGGTGTAAACAAGGATAACATGAAACAATCCATAAACATTTGAACGTCAAAACATGAGAATAAAATCTAAACATCAAAATCTTGAGTAATGGAATAAAACATGACAGTACATATGGAATAGATCATAAAGAAACATTAATCATGATAAATTATCATGGAAATAAAACATATATTTTTGGAATCCATTATGCACATGTTATTATTTCCATAGTAGCCAAGGCATTTCTACCAAGACCATCATTATGGACAAAGTCCATTTCTGAACCGGGCTTACTTGTCATTTCAGCCCTGTATTACTGAATCAGATTTTACTTGCCATTCCAGCCATGTTTATCTCATTATATATAAGTCATTAACCAATGAATTGGAGGGAGATATTGGTCCCACCACTGTCATATTTAATTCATTCTTACGTGTGCCACAACACAATCAAAAATCATGCATCATAACGCAATGAATAAAATGTGTTTCATAAACATCATCCCATCGTAACAAAATCTACATAAAAAATGGATATCATTTCATCATAAGAAAAATAAAACCATGAAAATAATAGAGACATTATACTTGAAACATAATCATACTTAATAATTTCATATTAGATGGGAAATAGTTTTGAATAAACACTTGAAATGAATTCTTGTCGAAAATATCCTTTCTTCTTCAAAATCATTTTCCTTTATCAAAATGCCGTGTGATTTTAAAATAAATGAATTTTTTTTAAAATAATCATTAAATATTATAGACGAAGCTTCATGGAATTAAGGAGTTATGAAACCATAAAAATCCGTTCATTCCGTATAAGTTAAAAGAAACATTATCCTCATACATTTAATGGAAATGTCAAAATGTACCACGTATGGTAAACAAATGAATGATTCCTTCCATAACAGAAAGTAAAAGTCAAAAATGGGTTAACATGGATTTAAAAATACATGGAATAATACTATAGAAATTATAAAAACATTTTATGGTCATGGATGAAAAATATACCCCAGTAAATACTTACGTATAAGCAATCTCAGATAAAAATGAGATTGCAAAATAGTCCCTTACCTTAGGTCCAATTTCTTTTATACGTGTCTAAAACTCCGGTATAGTGCGTTTAAACATATTATTAACTTGTAACAGAAACATAATAATATTTATTATATCATATATTATTCAACTATGACTTTATATTACACGTTGTTTTGTCAATCCCATGTTAAAGCCACATTTTGGGTAAATTCATTTCATTTATCCTACGTGTTTGGACTCATTGTTATTGATATTATTATTACTTATATAATTATTTACTTATGTCCATAAATTAAAACATAATTTATATATCATATATATTAAGCATATATATATATATTTATAATAGATAGATATATGAAATGAAACACACCATTCATCGAGACGGTAGGTCGTACGTACGCACTAACGCTGTTTTCTGTTCCTTATTGACTTGAATGGAAGTAAGTAGAAGGCATATATATATACACATAAATCCATTAGAATTATTATGTCATATATATCATTATTATTAATTATATGTACTTTATAATCATTCTTTAATGATTAACATAGAGAATGAATCTCATCGCGTTGTGGAGATGGTAATTCGTACGTACGCACGAGCGATGATATCATTCCCATAATTCTTTAATGGAATTAGAGTGAATGATATAACATATCATAATTAGTATGATTTTATAATTTCTATATATAGTTATTCATTACACCATTATACCCATCCAAATAAGGTAGTTGTGGAAAAACAGATCACACCACGGCGTGGAGACGGTATTCTGTACGTACGCACGTGCGATGATTTTGATTTCTGTAGGATAGGTAGAAGGAGAAATGGAGTTGTTTCATATTTATAATAACATACCAGTATATTATTTATACTTATGCTTTAACTTTATAATGAATCAAATAAAGAAGAGTAGGTATAAGAATAAAGTAACTTGAAAGAATCGGTAGAAGAGATTACCTCTTCTTCAACGCGCCTCCTCTTAACCTCCTCTTAGGGCACTATATTGGGTCTTTTGTAACACCCTGAGCTTCCACGTTATTCTTCTCTTTGAATAATACAATAGCGTGAGTTATAAGAAACATCGAGTTCTAAAAAACACCACAACCAATAAAAGTATCCGTTATGAATAGTAATACCTACATTTTGAAATTTTATAAATTTTATCTTTCAAAATGGACTTCATTTTTGGATTTGGAATATCGAATTTATCCTAGGGTGAAATTTTGGAACTTTTCAGATATCTTTTATATTTTGATATATAGTGAAAATTAAAAAAAATTTAATTAAAAAGAACTTTTTTAATCAAAACAATTAATAGTGATAAATTATTATATTGAGTGGTTTTAAATTATAATTAGAATATAATTTTACAATTTTATCCAATGGTGGTCATTAGAATTAACTTCACTTTGAAATTGGACATAAACAATTGTCAATATTTTGATTGATATTGTTTCTTAAAAACATGCTATTTATTTTGTCAATGAAAATTAATTATAAAATTAATTAATGAATCATATATATTTGGAAATTTGTAAAATAGACATCATTTTTGAATTCAGAATATCAATTATAGCTTAGGGTGAATTTTTGGCATTGTTCTGAAAAACGTCAATTTTTTATGAATAATGAAACTACTATGTGATAGTTAAAAAAAATGATTTTTCATTTAAATGAATCTTTAACTCTTCTATGAATTGAATTTCAAAACTCTGACATACATGGTTGTCAATAAGATCTGAAATGTGGTTCAATGGGATTAAAATAATTTTTTGGTGAATAGTAACTTTTAAGTTTTATTAATCGCGATTAAAGGTAAATAGTGAAATTTAAGGTAAAAATGATATTATAAAAATATAAAAATATCTTGAAACTTGTCTTACCCTTATTGGATGAGTCATGGCCGACCAATACAGTCCATGGTTCATCTTTGGGGACACCATGGAGCCACTTGGGTACGAAAATGACATTAATAACTTTTTATTTAATGTAAAAATAAAATTGTCACAAACATGTGTTGTTTAACTAAAACAATTATTACATGGGGTTATATAAGTTAACTTTTTGACTATAAATATTAATTGGAAAGATAAAAATATTTCCTACATCATGGTTATTTTTTTATAATTTTTAGACATTAAATAAATTAAATTTTTTATGACACCATAATGATGCAGCGATTACCTCATTAATTATGAATTTAAATAAAATGAAAAGATAATGTAAAATCTAGGACATACACTTGTTTAAAACCAATTTTATGGATATATTTCAAACCTTAATCACCTTATCCTCGAAATATATCATTTTTGGGACCTTTGAAATCCGAAAATCACTTAATAATAATGTAACATTTCATGACCTTCCAAGAGTGCCCCTCCTCTCCTCTTATAAAAGGCCCCCACCTCTACCACATTATTCACACCATAAAAGCCATTTGGATCAGCCTAAATCTGCCCAAATACTCTCTAAACTTTCCTATATTACTTCTAGAAGCCTCACTTTGGGAAGAAGTCTTCCCAAAGAAGCATTTGGCTCAAAAATAGAGTTACCCGATTTTAAAGTAATGTCTTCTTTATGTTCTTTTGTTTAATATTGCTTATCCAACCCCTTAAAATATTTTTATTAATTTTTTTTGTAACAACACCAGTAAATAAAATATACTAGGATTTTTATATGAGAAGGATTTGATTTACACTTACACACACCTCTGTCTAATGGTTAAAGAACATACTTTTTCTGTGGGTGGTGAAATACTGCCTCATGAAACGCTGATTGTTCAATATTCTTTTAACACCTATCATGGTGGACATTAGGATGACACTATTTATATATATGATATATATTATGTTTAGTTTTTCCTTATGCTTCTGAATTTTTCATTTATGTCATAACTTTATGATTCCCATTATGGGTAAACGTGATAATTTTATTTTATGAAGTGGAGACTACCGCCCACTCAAAGTGATTTGAATCGTTAAGGCCATATGTGGGACATGTATGGTATGGAGTAAATAATATTATATATTATATTATACTGGAATTATAATACACCTTTATATCATTATGATTTCATTCCATTAAATATGAAATAGAGATGAAAGTAGCGTTCATACGTACGTACGACTTACCATCTCCATAAACGGTGCATTTCATTTCTTACCTATAAATGTTACGTAATATTATGAATGGATGTATATAATGTTTATATATGATATATATGATATCTAAATAATGAATATAATTTCATATATAATGGATATTTTACCACATGATCAACTTGTAATTATAAGAAATTTATTTTTGACTCAAGCATCAAAGATCGACAAAACGACTGTTATTAACTTAAATAATTACATAATGTTAATAAGATGGTAATAAGTGGTATAAATTGAATAATGAACTTGAAAATGGCTCTTAAGAAAGTATAAATTAATCCTAGTTTATTATTCAGGTGGTTAGATAACGATCGAGTCAAGTCGGATATGAGGTAAGGGAACTTCTTAACCAAATTTCCATTCTTTGGGTTAATCTCCTAATTTCAAATTACCAGGAAGGTCTGGACCAGGCGAAAGCCTGATCCCGAAAATTTATTAAGAAAAAAGTGCAAGTAAAGACAGTAGAAAATATAAATGCTACATTACATCAAACCCATACTCATCCCTCTCCCTATCATCGGATAACTCATCCCCAGGATCAGCTGACTCCCATTCTGAAGATTCATACCTCCGCATCATCTCAAGATACATGTTTTTCTTCCTAAGAATCTCCTCATACATCTTCTCCTTGATTTTTCGTTTCCCACTATGTCCATTATCCATCTTAGGAGACCCTCCCCTTCGCTTTCCACTATTCCCATTTGCGTGAACAATTTCTTGTGACCCTTCATTCTTGTTAGCAGACCTCGTCGCCATTGGTTTGGGTAGGTCCGTATAGTCCCTCCGTGTCTTCCTCCTACTTTTGGTTTTCCCCTCCACTTCCTTGCTTAGGGGCTCATGAGGTCCATGCTTGACAACATCAGTGTAGGATGCTTTGTGTTTATAAAGCTCCTCTTCTTGCAAGGGGTAACTATGTGACTCCACAACACATCCATGTTCAACCTTACTGCTCTTACTCAAGTCATTCATAATTCTTCCCACAACCTGACAAACTTTTGGATTTTCCATCACCATTGTTTCTTTTGTCATGACAAGATCATGTTCACTGCCTTCTGCCACCATAGAACCATGCTGTTGTTCAGCCACACCATTAATGTCCAACCTACCTTGAGAAACCTTCCCACGAGAAGCTACCAATACCACATTCACCTCCTTTGAGATCTCCTTGATCTGCCCATCAGAACCCCCTAAAAATTTACCAATTTTTACCTGCTCCATCCCAGGTGAGACATGAGGCTGTCCACCAGAGTCACCCATGGTCAGAACAGCTGAACTCTCCATCACATGGACAATGATGGCATCCTCATGAGATGGGAGACACTGAACTGCCTCCTCTTCCATTGGTTCATCCTCCTTCTGATCATTATCCATCAAAACAGCAAACTGATTTTCCGAACAATTTATCAATCCATCATCACTAACCTGTACCATGACAGGAGAGCTCTGCCCTGTAGATTTACTCCCACTATATGTCTGATTTTTCCCCAGTCCCCTGCCCATATACAGCACATCAGGCTCACCATCCTTCAGCCCCTCTTTATCAGAATGCTCCATTACTTCTTTCCGCTTTCTATTATCCATTTTCATTGAACTCTCATTTTCCTGCACTGAATCCTCCATACCTCTCTTACTTCCATTTGTCAGTTCTCCTGACTGGATCTCCTGCCCCACACACATACCTGAAGAAACCTCAATAAGACCCTGATTATTTACCATATCATCTACCACTGGGGCTTGTCCAATTTCGGATACCCCTCGATCCAGACCTGTTTTGTGCTGAACCATCTCATCAACCACCGGGACCAACCCAGTTGCAGATGCCCCTGGATTCAGAGCTACATGATTCTGAATCATATCACCATTCCCAGTGTTATTGAGCGCACCCGAATGGAACTATGGAATCCTTCTTCAACATTTAACTGTTTCATGCCCCTGCTTGCAACAATTGGAACAAAACGGAATCCAAGTTTCATACAGAATTTTTTGAGCGTACCTGTATTCACCTTCCACGATGATCCAAACGACCTCTGGCAGAACTCTTGAGAGATCCATTTCAACACAAACTCTCGCAGAAGCGGGATTTGACAAAGATGCCGTTCTTTGATCATAGCAAATAAATCGTCCAATAGAGTTACCTATCGAGCGTAGAAGTCCTGGATTTTGAAAAGGAATGGGAAGTCCCGGCAACTGCAGCCAGATTGCAGAACAAGGAGAATCACGGTTCAAATGGTTTTCAAAGGTCCATCGAAGAAGATGGAAACCCGAATCCATCTTACTTCGGGACCAAGCCTTCCCCAAATCCCCATCATCCGCAAACAGGATGAGGATTTGTCGTGGTCCAAGGATTCCAACATGCGCGAAATTCTTGAGCCCCCATTTTTCGTTTACGAACTTACTGAAATCCTCCAACAGCGGACGTCTTCTCACAAACCTTGCAATTAGGGCATTAGAAAGCAAAGCCGAATCCGCATAGAATTCCTGTGATGAAACTGGAACAACGGGTTGGCCGGAGATGAATCCGGGGACCTTCGGGGCGACATTGATTGACGGATTAAGGAAGCTTGTGGCCAGCGAGGGTTGGAGAGCACCATCCCCACACTTCCCAGATTCAGGCGAAGGAAAGGACGGTCCCCCTCCCCCCGCAGAGGGAGGAGGGGTTGCGGCGGCGGCCATCGCCAAACCCTACCACGGAGTTCGCCATCGGTGGGAAACGAGAGCAAGCGCCATTTCCTCTCCTAATTTCAAATTATGTCAGGATATTATTATGTACTATCTTGTGTTTGTACTTTATTTATGAGTACTTATATTTAATACACATAATAGATATATTTTATTTAAAAAAAATGATCCTTGTAAGGGACTTACTCTCAATGTCCTTTCATTGGGGCATATTTTGTTTTATACACAATGTTCCTTTATACAGTGTACAAACCCCTTTTACTTTTACTTTTATTCAATAGTAATCTTTTTTATATGAATTGTTTTACTAAATGACAAAAGGGAATGTTTTATTATCATACGTATGCGGCAAAAATGACTTCTCCGCCGCCTTGACCATTATTTGAGTCTCGTCTTCCTCTACAAGCCATAACTTTTTTTTAAATGAAAAATGAAAACAATGTTTTAATTTTCATTTATTTTGGTATTGAAAATGGATTTGATAATTTTTTTATTATATCAATGTGTTGTATTGATATCTTGTGATTTAAATGTTGAATTTTTATGTTTCCATTATGTATGTTTTATGTGATATGATTATGTTATGGTTTATGATATGTTTAAACCTGTTCATATGAGGAATGCATTGGACTTAATAAGTGACGTGTGGAGCCTTCTATAGCTCCTCGATGCATCGGTAGGGCTCATGAGGCAATCTAGTATCTTAGTATGAGGCCTTGACAAAATCTTATTTGAAGTCTTGGCACGAGGCCTTGGCTATGTGGTTATGATAGTCTGGCATTATGCATTCCATAATTATGAAAGTGGTTATTGATATTGCATGTGATTATTCAACTAGTAGAATATCCATGTGAATCAGTAAATGGCATTATTTCATTTTATTTTTCCCATATTATGCTGAAGTTCAAGTTTAAAATGCTTTTGTTTTAGTTATACATTTCCTTAAATATTAATGTTTATTTACGAAAGCTTCTGCTATATTGTTATCCTTATTGAGCATCTGAGCTCACCCCTTCCAATGTTTTAATTTTTCCAGGATGTGAAGAAGTATATTATGAATGACCTACAGGGATAGTATGAGGGGATATGAAGACAAGATGTTGTTGTAGTATTGTTTTACTTTATGATGTAATGTAATACTTATGAATGTATCTACTGTTTCTAGGGCTAATAAACTAATCGGTCTTTCGAGACGTGATTTTTTGTGATCATGCCATTGTTACACAATAATTCACTGACTCTGGGTAACTAGGGTCGGGGCATTATAGTTGGTATCAGAGGCAGTTTAGTACTAACCTTGGAAGCTAGATTTAGATAAACTCTGATTTGAGAACATGGCCCAAAGATAGATTTGGAGGATTAGTATAGAAGAACTTCCTAGAATATTGGTATTATAGAGATTTTGTGAGTTTCACGGGCAATACAACCCTGTCTGGATATGAGAAGGTAGATTCAGCTCTGGCACAGATGTACCTAGGGGTAAAACCTGAAAACACCGCTTTGAGCTGGACTCGAACTGGAACTGGTGCATGACAACGGTCCTTGATACACTCATGGTTACGACACTCCCGGTGGATATGCTTAGGATAATTCACATTTTCTTTACAAACCATTATGAGGGGTTTATGAGTAAATACTTCCTCAAAGAAAACATTTTTATGATTATAGTTCAATTTATGTTAAGTGTTTTACAAGTATGGAATTATGTATTTTGATTTATAAACTAATCTAGATTATGATATTGTTTAGATATGGCGCCTAGTTGGAGGAATGGAAACCATATCAATGCACGCTCTCCATGTAGGGATTGTCCTCCTGGTCAAGATAATTATAATGGAGCTAGAGATACAACTGGTGTTGATCAACTTATCACCATATTGGGACAACGCACTAATGTTATGAATAATAACCTTACTCGTATGGAGCACCCTGATCCTCAATGTGGAGGATAAATGTTAGTCCGCTTCATGAGGCAACAACCGCCAACATTTAATGGGGGTACAAATCCATTAGTAGCTCAGCAATGGATAAACACCATAGAGAAGATATTCAACTCCTTCGGGAGTAGCGAAACGGAGATGGTCATCATGGCAGTTTACTGCCTCACTGGAGATACCGATCAATGGTGGTCACTGATTCAAAACACAAAGGAAGATGGATATGTATCATGTATGGAATGGAGGGAGTTCAAAGAGAATTTCTTAGAAAAATACTTTCCTCGTGACCATCGAGCAGATATGGAAAGGCAATTTTGGTGTCTGAGGAAAAAGGAGGATGATAATGTCGTAAAGTATGAGTCTATCATTACACGGTTAGCGAGGCATGATAAAAATTATATACGTAACCCAAGAGGTAATATCGATCATTTCTTTGATGGGTTAAAATCGTTTCTCCATCGAGTAGTAGTCTCACAAACCTTCTCGTCGTACGAAGATATTGTCTCGTGTGCTATCAAGATGGAAAAGGAATTCTCTAAGACTTATGACTTTAAAGCAAAGAATGAGAAGAAGAGATCTTCTAATAAATCTAGAATTTGAAATAAGGGGAAGAAGGGAAAAGTTGAAAATCAGTCCTGCAGTAAATGTTAGAAGAATCACCCTGGTACTTGCTTGAAGGGAATGGGAGTCTGTTACAAGAGTGGTGAAAAAGGCCTCCAAGCTCATGATTGCAAGGGAAAGAAAGTTGATGTCAATGTAGAATGTTATAATTGTAGAGAGATGGGACATTATGAAAATGAATGTCCTAAGCATCAGGGGAACTTACCTCAGAAGATGCCAAGGGATCAAGGACAAGCTTATGATATCACTACTGCTGAGGTTGACGTTCTGAAAGTCGTGATGGCAGGTAATTTAATGGTTTCCTCAAGTTTAGAAAATGCATTATTTTATTCTGGATCATCTTTTTTTTCATATCTTCCCAGTTTTTTAAGAAAATTAGATATTTTCAATTTGATTTAACAAGAGAATTTTCAGTCAAAACTCTTAAAGGATGTATCATTACAACAATGTTTTCTGAATCAGTCCCCATTAGAGCACATAAATGTTCTTTATCAGCTGATCAAATTTTCATACCTATGATTGAGTTTGATATAATCCTTAGTATGGATTGGCTTTCGAACTATGATGCAATGATTTATTGTAAGAATAAGGAGGTTACGATTTTTGATGATGATGATAAGGAACACCTTATCATTAGAGTAGAATCATCACTACTTAATTCTTATTTAGATCCACCCTAGTACCTCAAATAAATTCAATTATTGGGGAGGAACAGAATGAAATGACTAAGGGCGAGGAAAGGAATGTTATAATATAGGATGTACCTATTGTGAAAGAATATGTAGATGTGTTTCTGGAAGATTTACCTGGACATCCTCCAAAATGAGAAGTTGAGTTTTCCATTGATTTAATTCTTAGAGAAAGTCCTATATCGAAGACCCCTTATAGAATGGCCACCATGGAATTAGTTGAACTAAGGAAACAACAAGAGGAATTGAGTAATAAGGGATTTACTCGCCCTAGTGTTTCTCTATGGGGATCCCCTGTCCTTTTTGTTAAGAAGAAAGATGGATATATGAGTTTGTGCATTGACTACAGAGAGATCAATGCTATAACAATAAAGAACAAGTATCCCCTACCTCGCATTGATGATTTATTTGAACAACTGCATGGAGCTCAATACTTTTCAAAAATTTACTTTCTATCTGGATACCATCAGTTGTGTGTGAAGAAGGAAGACATTTCGAAGACAAAATTTCGAACAATGTATGAGCATTATGAGTTTACTGAGGTAAGCAGGTTTATTGGTTTGGCAGGTCATTATCGACGTTTTGTCTAGAATTTTGCCCGATTGGCTAACCCATTAACAAAGCTCATGCGTAAAGGGGTTAAATTTGTCTGGAAAAAAGTGTGTGAAGAATTTTTTGAAGAACTGAAGAGAAGATTAGTCAATGCTTTTATATTGACTCTACCATCAGGTAATGATGGGTTCGTTATTTATAGTGATGCATCAATGAAAGTACTTGGTTGTATCCTTATGCAGAATGATAGGGTTATTACCTATGCATCACGACAGCTAAAAATTCATGAGTAGAACTATCCTACTCATGATCTCGAGTTAGCTGATGTAATCATTTCCTTGAAGATATATAGACATTATCTCTATGGTGAAACATGTGAGATATATATTGATCACAAGAGTTTGAAATATATTTTCTCACAAAAATAACTCAACAAGAGGCAAATATGATGGCCTGAAATAGTCAAGGATTATTTTCACACCATACACTACCACCCGGGGAAGGCAAATAAGGTTGCAGATGCTTTGAGTAGAAATGATCATGGAATTTTGAACATGATGATAGTGGAAAGGGATCCTATTTTCATGGATCTAGTAAAGATGGATATGGGAATCACCATGGAGGGTGAAACATAAAATCTTTTTCAAATGGTTGTCAAACCATCTTCACTAGAAAGTATAAAGTGTTCTCAGGCCAATGATGAAGAGTTGAAATAGAAGATTAAAGCTGTGAATGATGGGTGATTGAGTGACATTGTGTATGAAGATGGAATTTTGAAATTTGGCAGGAGACTTTGTGTTCCCAATATACCTGATTTAAAGAGGGAATTGTTGGATGATTCTCGTAGTTCCAATTTCTCTATACACCCTGGGAGCACCAAAATGTATAGAGATTTAGAGGGACATTTTTGGTGGGACAACATCAAGAGGGAGATTGTTGATTTTGTGTCAAGATGTATGGTTTGTCAAAAAGTGAAAGCTGGAAGGAAACTGCCTGGTGGAGTATTGCATCCTCTTCCAATACCTGAGTGGAAATTGGATAATATTATGATAGAATTTTTCATGGGACTACCAAAGACTCCTAGAAGGAATGACGCAATCTGGGTCATTGTTGATCGTCTCACGAAGTCAGCACAATTTCTTGCTATAAGAGAAGATTTATCACTTTAACATCTAGCAAGACTATATATTAATGAAGTTGTGAGACTTCATGGAGTAACCTTGTCGATTGTCTCGGATCGCGATCCCCATTTTACATCAACATTCTGGAAATGTCTTTAGAAGTCCTTGGATACTGAACTTCGTTTGAGAAATACTTACCACCCTCAAACAGATGGATAATCAGAACGAACTATTCAAACCTTAGAAGACATGTTGAGATCATGCTCACATGACTTTCAGGGTATATGGGATCAATATTTACCTCTGGTAGAATTTTCCTATAATAATAGCTTCCATTCAAGTATTTCGATGGCACCATATGAAGTGTTATACGGAAAGAGATGTCGCACACCGACCTGTTGGGATGACGTTGGTGAAAGATATCTTTTAGGACCAGAACTGATGGAAGAAATGATGGAAAAGGTGAAGGTAATCCAAAACTACATCAAAGCAGCTCAAAGTAGGCAGAAGAGCTACGTTGACAACCAAAGGAAGGATTTGGAATTTCATGTAGGAGATCATTTTTTCTTGAAGGTATCTATATGGAAGGTATTTATACGTTTCAATAAGAATGATTAATTGAGTTCCAGGTACATCGGACCCTTCGAAATTCATGAACGAATTGGGGTTGTAGCTTACTGTTTAACAATGCTGCCAAGTATCTCCAATGTTCACGATGTATTCCACGTATCACTGTTGAGAAAGTACATGCCTGACCCAATGCATGTACTCGCCTGTGAAAAATTAGAACTAGAACCTGGTCTGTCTTATTGTAAAGATCCCGTCAGGATTCTTGATACAAGAGAACAAGTGCTAAGAAACTGAACGACTTGTTTGGTAAAAGTTCTAAGGAGAAACCATAAGATGGAGGAGGCAACATGGGAACCCGAGAAACTTATGATGAAGAATTGCCCAAGTATTTTTATACATTGATATTATATGAAATTTAGAGGATGAAATTATTTGAAGGAGGGTAGAATGTAACACCCCAAGCTTCCACGATACGCTTCTCTTTGAATAATACAGTAGCGTGTGTTGTACACAACTTCGAGTTCTAACACACACCACAACCAATCAAAGTAGCCGTTATGAATAATAATACTTACTTTTTGAAATTTTATCAATTTTATCGTTCAATATGGACTTCAGTTTTGGATTTGGAATATCGAATTTAGCCTAGGGTGAAATTTTGGAACTTTTCGGATAACTTTTATATTTTGATAATAGTGAAAATTACTAAATTTTAATTAAAAACAACTTTTTTAATCAAAATAATTATTAGTGATAAATTATTATATTGAGTGTTTTTAAAGTATAATTAGAATATAATTTTACCATTTTATCCATTGGTGGTCATTAGAATTAACTTCACTTTCAAATTAGACATAAACAATTGTCAATCTTTTGATAGATATTTTTTCTTAAAAACACGCTATTTGTTTTCACAACGAGAATTAATTATAAAATAAATTAATTCAACTTATATGTTTGGAATTTTATAAAATAGATCATTTTTGAATTGGTAATATCAATTATATCTTAGGGTGAATTTTTGGCATTGTTCTGAAAGACATCAATTTATGATGAATAGTGAAACCACTAAGAGGTAGTTAAAAAACTGATTTTTCATTTAAATGAAACTTTACCACTTATATGAATTGAAATTCAAAAATCCGACATACATTGTTTTCATTATGATGTTAAATGTGATTCAATGATATTAAAATAATTTTTTGGTGAATAGTAAATTTTATGTTTTATTAATCGAGATTAAAGGTAATTAGTGAAATATAAGGTAAGAATGATATTATAAAAATATCAAAATATCATTAAACTTGTCCTAACATTATTGGATGAGTCATGGCTGACCCATAAAATCCATGGGACAACTTGGGGACCCCATGGAGCCACTTGGGTAAGAAAATGACATTAATAACTTTTTATTTAAAGTAAAAATAAAATTGCCACAAACATGTGTTGTTTTACTAAAACGATTATTACATGGGTTATATAAGTTATCATTTTGACTATAAATATTAATTGGAAATATAAAAATATTTCCTACATCATGGTCGTTTTTTTATACATTAAATAAATTAAATGTTTTATGAAAATATGATGATCCAACGATTACCTCATTAATTAACGATTTAAATTAAATGAAAAGATAATGTAAAATATAGGACTTACACTTGTCTAAAACCTATTGGATGGATATATTTAGAACCCCTATCACCTTATCCTTTAATTATATCATTTTGGGACCTTTGAAATCCGAAAATCACGTCATAATAATGTAACATTTCAGGACCTTCCAAGAGTGCCCCGCTTCTCCTCTTATAAAAGGCCCCCACGTCTACCACCTTATTCAAACCATAAAAGCCATTTAGCTTGGCCAAAATCGGGCCAAATACTCTCACAACTTCCCTATCTTACTCCTAGAAGCCTCACATTGGGCAGAAGTTTTCCCAAGGAAGCATTTGGCTCAAAACAAAAAGAGTTACCCGATTTTAGGGTAATGTCCTCTCTTATGTTCTTTTGTTTTATTTTTCTTCACCAACCCCTTAAAATATTTTTTTTACTTTATTTTTGTAACAACACCAGTACATAAAATATACTAGGATGTTTTTATGAGAGGTATTTTATTTACACTTACACACACCTCTGTCTAATGGTTAAAGAACATACTATTTCTGTGGGTGGCGAAATATTGCCTCACGAAACGATGATTGTTCAATCTTCTTTTAACTCCTCTCATAGTGGCCATTATGATGAAAATATTTCTATATATGATATATATTATTTTTATGTTTTCCTTATGCTTTTTAAATTTTCATTTATGTCATAACATTATGATTCCCATTATGGGTAATCGCGATAATTTCATTTTAGGAAGTGCGGACTACCACCTCTCATAGTTATTTGAATCGTTAATGCCATATGTGGGACATGTAAAGGATAGAGTAAATGATATTATATATTATATTATACTGGAATTATAATACACTTTTATATCATTTTTATTTAATTCCATTAAATACGAAATTTAAAAGAAAGTAGCATTCATGCGTACGTATGGCTTACCGTCTCCATGAACGGTGCATTTAATTTCTTACCTATAAATGTTACATAATATTATAAAGGAATGTATATAATAAATATATATGATATATATGATATCTAAATCATGAATATAATTCCAAATATAATGGATATTTTACCACATGAACAACTTGTAATTATAAGGAATTTATTTTTGACTCAAGCACCAAAGATCGACAAAACGACCGTTATTAACTTAAATAATTACATAATGTTCATAACATTGTGATAATTTATATAAAAGGAATAATGAACTTGAAAAAGGCTCTTAATCAAGTATAAATTAACTCTAGTTTATTATTCAGGAGGTTAAAGAACGATCGAGTCACGTCGGATACTAGGTAAGGGAACCTCTTAACCCAATTTCCATTCATTGGGTTAATCTCCTACTTTCAAATTATGTCATGATATTATTTTGTCCTATCTTGTATTTGCACTTTATTTATGTGTAATTATAGTGAATACACATAATTGACATATTTTATTTAAAAATATGAACTTTGTAAGGGACTTAGTCTCAATCTCCTTTCACTGAGGCATATTTATTTTTATCCACAGCTTTCCTTTATACGGTGTATAAACCACTTTTACTTTTACTTTTATTCAAAAGGAATATTTTTTATATGAAGCATTTTACTAAATGACAAAATGGAATGTATTATTGTTGTACGTATGCGGAAACAATGAAATCTCCGCCACCGTGACCGTTATTTGATTCTCGGCTTCCTCTACAAGCCATAGCTTTTTTTTAAATGAAAAATAAAAAACAAGTTTTAATTTTTTTTATTTTGGCATTGAAAATTGTTTTGATTATGTTTTTATTATATAAATGTGTTGTATTGATATCTTGTGATTGAAATGTGGAATTTTTATGTTTCCCTTATTCATGTTTTATGTGATATGATTATGTTATGGTTTATGATATGTTTAAACTTGTTCATATGAGGAATGCGTTGGACTTAATAAGTGACGGGTGGAGCCCGCTATAGCTCCTTGATGCATCGGTAGGTCACATGAGACAAACTAGTGTCTTGTCATGAGGCCTTGAAAAAATATTATTTGTAGTCTTGGCATGAGGCCTTGGCTATGTGGTTATGATAGTATGGCATTATGCATTCCATCATAATGAAAGTGGTTATTGATATTGCATGTGATTATTCGACTAGTAGAATATGCATGTGAATAAGTAAATGATATTACTTCATTTTATTTTTGCCATATAATGCTGAATTTCAAGTTTAAAAGGCTTTTTTTAGTTATACATTGCCTTAAATGTTATTGTTTATTTATGAAAGCTTCTGCTATATTGTTATCCTTACTAAGTATCTAAGCTCACCCCTTCCAATGTTTTAATTTTTCCAGGATGTGAAAAAGTATATTATGAATGACCTACAGGGATAGTATGAGGTGATATAAAGACAAGATGTTGTTGTAGTTTTGTTTTACTTTATGATGTAATGTATGACTTATGAATGTATCTAGTGCTTCCAAGGCTACTAAACTAATCAGTCTTTTGAGACTTGATTTTTTGTGATCATGCCATTGTTACGCAATAATGTACCGACTCAAGGTAACTGGGGTCGGGGCGTTACATCTTTGAAGAACACCAGGACCTCTGGTAGGTTTTTATAGATGTGCATAAGTGAAATTAGCATTTTTTCCCCAATCATGAAGGCTCAAATTTGTGTTAAGAGAAGAGGGAGGAGGTTCCCTTTTATAAGAGAGGAGAGGGACACTTTTGGAAACCTCTAAAATATTAATTTATAATTAACTCAAACCTCACATTGAAACTTCTAAAATGACTCAAATATAAATATTAGATGATATAGGGTTGTAATATCATCAACCAATAAATTTTAGACATGCTGGGAATTTATTTTATATAATATCAACTTTATTTATCCTTATTTAATCTTTTTAATTTTATTTCTAGTAATAATATTCTAAAATTTAAATTGTTATAAATAATTACTTATGTGTTGTGAATTGACCATAATTGGATAATTTATGACATATTAGACCATATAAATTTAAATTTAAAATTTTTCATTATTTTTGTGATTTTTAAACAATTTTATAATATGTTATTTTTATAAAATAACAATAGTGTTAATTTTGATACTATACATTTATTTGAATTTAAATAAAATCCACATAGAGGATATATTCAAAAAATGTTTAATAGATTTATCACATGTCATATTCATCTAGAATTTTTTTGGAGAACATTATTTAGTTAATGTAATGTATATTTTAATATTTATAATACCATTTATTTGATATTTCTCTTAATACAACAATTACAACATCATTTTTGTATAATCATTTAATATAATTATTAGTTTCATAAAAATTAATAATAAAAAATTATGATGATGATAAATCTGATTTATTTCAAAAGAATAATTTTACTCAAATTTATCATCTTAAAATGGGAACATTTATGTTTTTATATTTATTAAATTATTAAGGTGACAACTTTGACATCATTTAAAATAAAATAATATAAGTGTCATGATCACTTTTATAAACTTCAAAATGGTCAAAAAATCGACCATTGGTTGGTTATGGTTCAGATATATATGACCAATATGTTTTGTTCAGGAATTTGGGCCTTTTAATGAGTATTATTATTTTAATAAAAACGATATTACTGATTTTTAAATAATTAAATAATTTTTTCATCATTAATGTATAAGATATTAATGTAATTAAATATCTCTAAAAAATTACAAATAAATTACAATAAAAAAGAAAAACATTTTATCTTTAAAATTAGTTTTTAGAATCGAATTTATATTCTTTATAACATAATATTAATAACACATTAATTATTAAAGTTTGAGTGATACATATTTCACTTTCTTTAAAATAAAATAAATTAAAGGTCTTAATCATATCCAAGTGGGTTCCAATGGATTCAATTTCGACCCAAATATTCCTTAGGAAGTAATATAATCATCCAGTTATATTAAAACAAGTGTTAGCGTAATTTTATTATTTTATATTAACCATTAATTACCAGATTTACCTTAAATTAATGTAAATCAAATTTATTGTAGTTACTATTCATAGTGCCCAAAAATAAAAAGTAGTTTATTAACATAAGAGGGACCTACAGATTCCAAATATGGAATCCATTTTTCCAAATTCAAATAAAAAAATTTGTAGAAATTAACTTAAAATTAATCCTGTTGTTAAGAAAATGAGTTTTAAAAGTTAAAACATTGCAAAATATTGAAATGATTTTACATATGAATTCAATGTAAAATCAATGATAATGACATATATTATATTAAATGGTAAAAATATATTCTATTTATACTTCAAAACCATTAAATATAATAATTTAACTGTATAAATTATTATGATAAAAAATGATTTTTTAATTAAAATATAGTGTGTTTTTACTTTTCAATAAAAAATAAATGGTATTCGAATAATATTAAAAATTTATCCAAAGTAAATTTTTATATCATTATTCCAAAGAAGAATTTGATTTTTTCAAATTTAACACATAAATCGGTCAAAAACTGGATTTAAAGTTGGTGTGCCATCAAAAGGCGGCAAAACATCATTTTTTGAAAAATACTTATTTTAACCAAAAATTTATTTTGTTCCCATTACATGTTCTATAAAATATGTAAGATGAATTATAATGTCATAAAATTAAAAATGTAGTAACTAATATTCATAATGGCTAATTCATAATAATATTAAACAATATATGATTGTTTAGTGAAACTCAATATTGCGTACAACACACGCTATTGAAAAAGGTTTTTCTTGCGTGCAACACAAGCCAAGAATAGTGTTGGCGTATAATAAAAGCTAATATCATGTTGCATATAGCACAAGGTAATTTTGGTTTAGCGTACAACACAAGACATCAATGAAATTAAAAAAATATTTTTCATAAAATATCAGGGTGTTACATTCTAATGCCCTTAAAATGAATTTCGCCCTTGAAATTCGTCAGGGTTATAAATGGTTTACTACATGAATGTTTCTTTTAGTAGAAACCCACATCTTAAAAAGGAATACCAAAAATTAATTTTAAAACGTTAAGTAAGAAATGAAAAAGTTACCCAAATTAACTCATCACTGGGTTTCCATGTAAGAGAACATATGTGAAAATATGGATATAGAAGAGAAATATAACTATCAACTTCTGATGAATAGTGGTAGAGGACAAGGCTATGAAAAGTCCAACAATTACAAATCCATAAATTTATGATGATATAAGGTGTCATCTGATTCATCAGATATGAGGTCACATGGACAACATGTTTGGGTTTCAAGATCATTTCCCAAATGTTGATGAATTTTTGAATTAAAAGAAATACTTACATGATTTTTTTATAGTCTTCCATTACTTGTGCCTTGAACAATTTCCACTTCTTCACTTAATGAAATAAAGTAGAATTTGTCTTTTGTGAGGTGTTATAAGATCATGCGATAGAATTACAGGTCATTCAATATGTCTAAAACATAAGGTTAGAAAAAGTTATATACATAAGTCCATCTATGGTGAGATTAATCGTATATGGTTCCAATTATGGACTTATACTTCATCTATCATACCACGTTATGAAATAAAACTAATTTATACTAAATAGGGACTTCCAGTAGGATAATGGTGGGAAATAAAGGCATGTCGTAGTTTGGTAGATGGGTCGATTCCCGCAACCTTATCTGACATGACAGGTTGTCTCCCGTTCTTTAGGTTTCCCCTTTTCTTAAAACTATACTATTATAACATTCCAGAAATAAAATATAAAATAATTCTAGCCTTAAACAATACTATCTGATATCCAACATAATCCATTCCAATCTTTAGGCTTATCCAAAATATTTCTGTCCAATCTCACAGTACAATGAAAACAATTACCAGAAAAGGTCATATAACAAGCATTTGAATACCATCATTTATCCCAAATATATCATAAGTTGTATCATTTTGGTTACATTCCAAACATGTGAATACCATAATCATGTTTTCTCTTGAAACATGAATTACCATAGAACCTGAGTGAAAACATGAATACTGTCAAAAGTTAACTCTTTCCACATACCAAAATCCCATAATTTTTATATACTCAAACCATGATTTCACTTTGTCCTTATATTAGCCATGAGCTCATTAATAATATCAAACATATTATTTTTTCTTTATCCATTCATTATGCACATATAATCTTCTTTCAAAAAAAATATTTTAATCACTTTTCATTATTACTGGTGCTATATTCTTATGGAAAACCACAATTGATCAATACATGGATATTCCCAAATACCATAAAGGTACCTCAATAGAATTATTATTTAATTCCAATACGTAAACCCTTAAATCCATCTTCTTCAATGTTTGGCCTGGAATAGGTCCTTCCCTTATTTAGAAGTAACCTCTTAGGTCAGGGCATTGAGTTGGGTATTTTCCATGTTCTCCACAGATAAGACATCAACCTCCATAACAGTCTGTCACTCTATGACCCTTCTCCTGAAAAAGATAACATCTTCCCATCCATTTTATGTATTAATCAAGGTTCTTCTTCACTTATTTAGAAATAATAATCATTCTTTATCTATGCTCCTCACCATGCAAACATGCATAAAAGTCCATCTTTCTCTTATTTGATGACTTAGGAATACAACTAAAGTTAACCTTGTTAATCATATATCACGATGACTGATTCGACATAATCACAATATCTTTCTCTTAAGGAATTACACAAATGCATTGCTCATAGTCACCAATTTGTCCATTGGAATCAATGTGAACCAAATTCATTCTGTTTCCCTCCATTAACTGAAACTAGAAACCATAGTGTAATAAATAGTTAAAATAACGAGGAACCACATAATCATAAAAAGTTACTTATGGGATGTCTATCTTATCGCACATTTCTTAACCCATGACACCACAGGTTCACCCTAGGTTATTCATCATTGTCAAAATAATTCTATGATTATAACCTATAGTTATACTAAACCATAGGGACATCCCTAGACATACCTTAGAAATATATCTTGCGATCTCACTAAAGTTTTCTTATCCTAGTTGACAAAGGTTAACTAATCCATTGCTCTGATACCAAAAGTAGAGAACCAAAGCTTGACGTACATTGATATTTCATTTAGTTTTCAGAAAACATAATACATGACAAAATAGACACCCAAAACTATATTAGTTTAGTGTATTTGAAAACTTGGAAAAAAATATTCTAATCATGATGAAAGATCTTCAACATCTCCCATAAAGTTCTTCCCGTTTTTTTACCTAATTCATTATTTATATCCTAGGGAAAATAAACAATAAAAATGGTGAGCTCAAATTCTCAGTAAGGGTAAACTTGCAGAACATTAAACAATCCATAAACATTTGAACGTAAAAACATGAGCATAAAATCTGAACCTCAAAATCTTGAGCAACGACATAAAACATGGTTGTACATAAGGTATAGATCATAAAGAAACATTAATCATAATAAACTATCATGGGAATAAAACATGTAATTGTGGCATCCATTAATCACATGTTATGATTTCTATAGTAGACAAGGCATTGCTGCCAAGACTATTATAGTGGACAAAGTCCATTATTGAACTGGGTTTACTTGTCGTTCCAGCCCTATATTACTGAATCAGATTTTACTTGTCGTTCCATACTTGTTTATCTCATGAGATATAAATCATTACCCAATGAATTGGATGGAGAAATCTGTCCCACCCATCTCATATTGAAATTATTATTATGTGTTCCACAACACAGTCATAAATCATGCATCATATCCCAAAGAATAAAATGGTATTCATAAACATCATCCCATCTTAACATAATAAATATAAAACAAATGGATATCATTACATCATAAGGAAAATAAAACCATGAAAATAATAGAGGAATTATACTTGAAACATAATCATAATAAATAATGTCATCTTAGATTGGAAATAGTTTTGAATAAACACTTGAAATGAGTTCTTGAGGAAAATATTCGTTCTTCTTCAAAATCATTTTTTTTTCTCAAAATACCCTGCAATTTTAAAAGAAATTAATTTTTTTGAAAATAATAATGAAATATTGTAGAGTAATCTTAATGGAAATAAGGATTTATGAAACTATAAAAATCCATTCATGTCGTATAAGTTAAAAAATATTCTCCTCATACTTTTAACAGAAAAGTAAAAAAGTACCACGTATGGAAAACCATAGAAAGATTCCTTCTATTACACAATGAAAAAGTAAAAAGGGATTAAAATGACTTTAAAAATACATGGAATAATATTAAACACTCCATGAATAACATTTTATAGACATGGATGAAAAATATACCCCAGTAAATACTTACGTATAAGCAATCTTGGATAAAAATGAGGTTGCAAAATTATCACTTACCTTAGGTCCAATTTCTTCCATACATGATCAAAACTCATTTATAGTGGTTTTAAACATATAATTAACTTGTAAAAGAACCATAATAATATTTATGATATCATATATGATTCACTTATGAATTTATATTACCTGTTCTTTTATCAATTCCATGTAAAAGCAACATTTTGGGTAAAATCGTTTCATTTATCATACGTGTTTGGACTTGTTGTTATTGATATTATTTTTACTTATATCATGATTTACATACTTATAGAATGTAAAACAGGATTTATAAATCATATATATTATGTATATATATATATAATAGATATATAAATGGAATGAAACACACCGTTCATGGAGACGGTAGGCTGTACGTACGCGTGAATGTTGTTTTCCGATCCTTATTGACTTGAATAGAAGTAAGTAGATGATATATATATATATATACATATATTCAGTAGAATTATTACATCATATATATCATTATTATTCATTATATATACTTTATAATCAATCTTGAATGGTTAACAAGGAGAATGAATCTCATCGCGTCGTGGAGATGGTAATCCCTACGTACTCACGAGTGATGATATCATTCCCATAATAAATAAATGGAATTGGAGTAGATGATATAATATCTCAGAATCATTATGATGTTATAATAACCATATATAGTTATTCTTTACACCATTACACCCATCCAAGTATGGTGGTGGTTGAAAAACAGATTAAACCACGATGTGGAGACAGTATTCTGTATATACGCACGCACAGTGATTTCATTTTCCACAGGATGGATAGAAGGATAAATGGGGTTGTTTCATATTTATAATAACAGATAAATGTATTAGTTATAATGATTTTATTACTTTATAATTAAACAACTAATAAAGAGGAAGTATAAGAATAACGAAACTTGAAAGAATCGGTAGAAGAGATTACCTCTTCTTCGACGCGCATCATCTTAACCTCTTCTTAGGGCACTAAAGATGGTCATTGAAGAAAACCAGGACCTCTATTATGTTTCTATGGAAGTGGAGAAGTGAAATGGGGAGGGTTTGTTTGATCTTGAGGACTAAATGTTGTGTGAAGAGAAGATGGAGGAGGTGTCCTTTTATTAGAGAGAAGATGTGCACTTTTGGAAACGTCTAAAATATTAATTTATAATAAAATAAATCCCAACATTAAAAATTCCAAACTGACTCAAATACGAAGATAATATAATATATGGTGGTAATAATATCAAAAAATAAAATTTATACATGTTGGGAATTTATTTTAGATATCATCAACTTGATTTATCATTACTTAATCTATTTAATTTTATTTGTGGTAATAATATTCTAAATTTTAAATTCTTATAAATAATTATCTACGCATTGTGAATTTTCCATAATTGGATACTATATGACATTTTATACCATATAAATTTCAATTTATAATTTTTAAATATTTTTGTGATATTTATACAATTTTATAATATGTTATTTTTATAAAATAACAATAGTGTTAATTTGGATACTATTAATTTATTTGATTTAAATAAAATCCACATAGAGGATATATTCAATTAAATTTTTTTTATATATTCCTAACATTTTATATTAATCTATACAATTTGTGGATAACATTAATTAGTTCATATAATGTTTATTTTAATATTTATAAAATCATTTATTGGATATTTCTCTTTATAAATCAATTACTACATCATATTTGTATAATAATTTAATATACTTATTAGTTGCATAAAAATAAAAAAATAAAATATAATGATTATTATAAATCTAATATATTTCAAAATAATACTCTTACATTAATTTATCATCTTAAAATCACAACATTTAAATTGTTATATTTATTAAATTATGAAGGAGAAAACTTTGACATCATTTAAAATAAAATAAAATAAGTGTCATACTCAATTTTATAAAGCTCCAAATGGTCTAATATTCGTCCATTGGTTGTTTATGGTTTAGATATAAACTCCCAATAAGTTTTGGTTAGGAATTTGGGACTTTTAATGGGTATTATGATTTTAATAAAAACTAAATTACTGATTTTTCACTAAATAAATAATTTCTGCATCATTAATGTATAAGTTATTAATGTAATTAAATATCTCTTAAAAAGTATAAATAAATTAACATTACAAAGAAAAAAAATTTATATTTCTAATGAGTATTTATAATTGAATTTATATTCTTTATAACATTATATTAAAAATACTTTAATTATTAAAGTATGAGTGAGACATATTAAACTTTTTTTAAAAGAAAATAAATTAATGGTCTCAATCAAATCCAAGTCGGATCCAATGGATTCCATTTCGAGCCAAATATTCCTTATGAAGAAATATAATCATAAAATTATATTAGGACAAGTATTAGGGTAATTTTATAATATTATATTAACCCTTAATTACCCGATTTATCTTTAACTATGGTAAATAAAATTTACCTTAGTTACTATTCATATTGCCCAAAAATTAAAAGTATCCTATTAACATAATTTGGACCTAATGATTACAAATATGGAATACAATTTTCTAAATTCAAATCATAGAATTTGCAGAAATTAATTTAAAATTAATCTCGTTGTTAAGAAAACGAGTTTTAAAAGTTAAAACATTACAAAATATTGGAATGAGTTTACATATGAATTCAATGTAAAATCAATGCTAATGACATATATTATATTAAATGTTAAAAATATATTCTATTGAAACTTTAAAACCATTCAATATTTTAATTTAACCATATAAATTACTATGATTAAAAATGTATTTAATTAAAATATAGTGTGTTTTTACTATTCATTTAAAAATGAATGTTATCTGAATAATATGAAAAATTTATCCAAGAAAAATTTTATATCCTAATTCCAAAGTAGAATTTTATTTTGTGAAATTGAAATTTTAAACATTTCAGAAACTAGATTTATAGGTGGTGTTCCATCAAAAGGCAGCAAAACTACATTTTTTAAAAAATACATATTTTAGCCAAAAATTTATTTTATTCTCATACCATGTTCTATAAAATGCTTAAGATGAATTATAATGACAAAAAATTTAATATTATTAATTACTATTCATAATGGCTAGTTTATAATAATATTATAACAATATAACATTTTTTAGTGAAACTCAGTATTGCGTACATCACACGCAATTGAAAAATGTTGCTCTTCCATGCAACACAAGGCAATAATAGAGTTTGCGTATAATACAAGATAATACCGTGTTGCATATAGCACAAGATAATTTTGGTGTAGCATACAACACAAGACATCAATGAAATTAAAATAATATTTTTCATAAAATCTCGGGGTGCTACATCACATGATTGGGTGATTGATTAGTCGCCTAGGAAAGATAATAATATCTACTCCCATTGAGAATCCAAGATTCATCCTCTAAATATTTATGAGTGTTGGGTCTTTTTCAATCCCCATCATGGATAGAGTGGCATGGTCTTTTTTACTCGAGGATCATCCACATTGTTTTCCTTTCCATAGTGGTAATATATTGAGTCATCAAAGTAATTGATTAAATATAACCATATAATTGGGTGAAGGTTTAAATCCTTATGCTTGAATATATATTTAAATCTCCTGTTATTAGTTTATATTTCACAATTCTCACCATAAATGAAATGATTTTAAATTTTCAATGCCATTATCACCACTTTGAATTCCAAATCATGTGATGGGTATCAATAATCATGAGTTTTTAATTGACTCATGGAATAATAAATTACCTTTTAATATTTCAAGAGTAAATTTCCCAAGACATTTAATGATACATAACTATTATTTTTAAACACATCAATACTACAGGGTTATTTAATAATATGTGTAGTGACCAAATTTTCTATTAGCTCATTGAAGTTTTACTCGCATTATTTCATCCAGATGAACATGAATACATTCTATATTAAATCAGTTAAAGGCTTTCATATCATCTATAAATTTCTATAAATGTTTTGATAATATAAAAAACCAACAAAAACTACATATATGAGTAAAATTAATTGGTCATGGGAATTTATTATTAACCTTGGCCTTTGAGAAATTTGTAGATATTATTTTTATTTTGATGAAATGAGCTATGAACAATAATTTTTATAGTTATAATTCATTTTTATTGAGTTTTGAATATTGTATTTCGTTTCTATGTATCTTTAACAAATTCCTTATGTATTCTTCATGAACTTCATTAATTTTGGAATAAATAAGGATATTGTATATAAAGACTACCAAAACTTTATCCATGTAATATCTAAAGAATATATTCATAAGATCCATAAAGATAGATGGGTAATTGGTAATTAAAAATAGCATCACTATAACTCATAGTGTGTATATTATTTTTTGGAAATCTATCATTGTAATATCCTCCGATTTAACCTCATTTAATGATATTGAGACCATAAGTCATTGTTTGAGAATAATTGATCTCATATCAGTTGATCTAACATTCCATAAATGTGGTTTAAATGAGGCTTGTTTTTATTGTGAATTTTTTGAGATCATAATTATTGATGAAAAGATGCATTGATCCATCCTTTTTAAAAAATTGAACTGATTCACCCCATGGTGAAGCACTAGAGAATATAAAACCCTTTTCAAGATTATCTTGAAATTTCTTTTTCAATTTCTCTAATTCAATGAAATAGATTTGAAAACGAGTATTTGAGAGTGTAAATGATCTTGGGATGAGTTCAATTGAGGATTCAACCTAACATTCTGAGAGAAGACTAGAAAATTCATAAAAAATACAGTTGTATAAAATGACACAATAAGAATGTTATCAATGTTAACTCCTCCCTGATAATATAAGATATGAAGCCACTGACTCTTAGTATCAAGACCATTATTATAAATGATTCTTACAGAGAAGGTCTAGGATAATCCATGCATTGATTCATGACAGTAGGATGATTAGGGATATGAAAGGATATTTCTTATTCTTGGAAATTCATATGTGATTTATATAAGTAATGTCAGGATATGCCTAGAATTATGTAAAATTTATCAATAGGGAAAAGAACATGATTTTATCTATGTATCTCCTCTAAAATATCAATCAGATAAGATTGGTACACCTTATTTTCATTTAACATACCAGTATGTGTTTTCATTGATAGATTAAAATTCAGAGTTTCTGTTGGAGAATATATAGTATTTTCAAACTTATATGATATAAAAGAAATAGATGAACCAAAAACAAATTAGGAATTCATGAAATGTGCATAATGAGTGTACCTTTAACCACTTAATTATTATGGTCCACCTTTTATGTAGTGATTATATATACAGTCCCTTTATCACATAGTAAAGGAGGATACTTTCGTCTATTCCCCTCATTAATTATAGGGTTAAAATACTGATTCAGATAATTACAATACTCTGGGAATATTAATCATTGAACAGTGAGTTGACAATTATATTGGGTCTTCTTCTCCTCATTGTATTTATTCACCCTCTTTCTTATTACTTCAACAAACATTATAAATTTGTATTATTTTACCACACTTGAAACACTTCCCAGAACCATTCAGGCAATTACCTGGGTGTTTCCACCAACATTTTTGATATATGGGTAGTTGGAATCTATTACCCTTGTGATATTCATCATTAGGAATTTTGTGATCTCAATCCTTTGTTTTTCTTTCTCTAGAATAAAATGTGTAACCATATTCTATTTCAACATTATGCACTCATAAAATAACTTACTCATAGCTTCCAAACTGTATTACAACTAATGACTTTTGATGATTGGGTTTTAACCCCCAAAATAATTCATCAATATTATCTTCTGGTCTATAAATGGACTATGAAGAATACCATGCATGTCTTGTAATATTTCCCTCATAATATTTATATAAATCAACTTCTTTTTTTTAAAATTCTCATAATTATCATTCCATCATAGTTTGAATTTTTTGAGGGAAATACTTTGTGAAGTATATTCCCTTAAAATATTACCACTTCATCTAATAAAATTTATCGTTTTTATTGTACTATTAATGAATATTCCACTATTGTTGAGCCTCACCTTACAAATGATAGATAAATAAAATGGCCTTCCAATTCTCTGGTCATTAAAGAAAAAAAGCCTTCCATCACATTAATCCATTTCATATAAATCAATGGGAATTACGGATCATTAATTGATGATGAACGTTGATGCATAAATGATTTAATTGAAATATTTTGTATTATTATCGAATTTGGGAGCTCCACATTATTCGCATATTATTCACATCATGAGATTTTAAACATCAATTATGATATCAATTGGAAAATCACCTCATCTTCCCATGTATACATCATTAGATACTTTCTTTATAATTCCATCCTTATCATTGATAGAGAAGTGTTTGGGTTAGTAAACATAAATTAGTAAATGTATAAATTATGAAACTGTGATTATATATGAAATGACAAAAAAATAATGAGTATATTATTCCATAACAATTCCCTAAGTTTCAATCTAGGTTATCTGTAATTATTTCCCTCCTAGATTTTTCTTTATCAATGCTAGTTAACTTGTCAAATAAATCCTTATAAATGGTCTATAAAGAAAATATAAATTATCTAAAGAATACCCAAGGGAGGGTGAAACGAGGTGTATAGAAAGGATCCATTCACCATACACTAGAATGATGGTCGAGATATACCTGACTAACAATTTTTTTTATTATAACCTCTATACACATATATTCAAAAACCACATCCACATATATTATCTGGACAAGGATGTATTTCTTGGAAAATCACACTCCTTTAATTCTTATAAATTTTTATTTTTTATTATACTTATGTTAATCCTAAGGGTCCTGACTAATATTTTCACATGATAGTTTCTAAAATAACTAAAAATTAATCAAATACTAATAGAAAATACCTAATATAAATATATATAGATAATTAATTGATAATATGGTTTTATTATTTCATGCACATATGGTTTCACATCCAAGGACCCAATAGTTTAGTGGCTTATAGACTAAAAATATAAAAACAATTATTTTACAAGATGGAAACATTTATCTATAAAAAATACCCGTTTTTTGACATTCCATGAGGCCTAATCATCTTTAAATCACAGGGAAAGAAAAAATAAGAATTTTTGAATTGATACACTCAATAAGGGATAACATGAAAAATTCCACAATTTTCAGATCAAGAACATGTGTAGAAACATAAATTAAGAAAAAATATATAATTGAAAAGAACATAAAACATTAAATGATGTCCATTGTAATTAAATGTATAAATAACATCTCAAATGATAACAATTTTTCCATAGAATGATAAAATAAAACATAAATCATAAATCATGAGAAATGGAACCTCTAAAATTATGTTTCGTGATTATAAAAATAGGATTTCTTATATTTTTGAACCGTGCAACTCAGAAAACAATTTACTCATAAAATTGTGAGTATAACTAATTTACATCACACTGTACCTTTTTGAACCTTTAAACATGATAACCCATTCATATAACATTTCTATCTAATTAGATACACACCTTTACCCAATGCATTGGAGGGAGATATAGACCACACTCGTCTCATAATCCATATATTTGTCTTTCACTTAAAACAATACTTACATCATAAAAAATTAATATAAATAAAATGGGTTTCATGAAATTTACCAATCATCATAAAGGGAATCCATGGAAATGAAATGGGATTCATATAAAATCCAAATGAAAATCATTCAATTTTTATAAGTAACCCTTTGAAATAATATGGATTCTATAAAGCATCCAAATAACACTATGAACTAAATCACTTGATACAAAAAAATGATCACCCAAAATAATAATATAATAAATGAATAATATAGGATGAAATATGAATAATAAATCTAAATGAGTAATATCATTTTCAGGGCAAAGAAAAACTAAATAATTAAAAGGTCATTTTAAAAACATTTGGTATTCATCATATTAAAATTGAAGATACGAGTATATTTTAAAAAATACTAGTTTTTTATGAAAAATGAAAATAAAGACTTTTAGGGAAATGGAATTTATTCAATAACTATTTTCCCCATAAGGAAAAATGATAATATATAACAACCAAATATTTTAGAATATGTTTTTTAACTTTTATGTTCTTAATATCTTTCCATGCATGAAGCCCCGAGTCTATATAAACCAAATTCTATTAAACCATTATAAGTGATATATTAAGGTTGGAGGTATAAATATTAATAAAAAATTATGAAAAATGTGTATAAATTTTTAAAATAATGAAAATTTATATGATAATTCAAATTAAATTAGTACTCAATTTTTTATAAATCCATTTTTGATTCCAAAATGTGTTTTCTTTAAAAATGCTATTCATTATATTTCATGTGCATAAGGATTATATTTAATTTATAAAATTTTTATTAATTTTATTTTTGAAAATCTATATAATTTTTGAAATCCAAATTTCAATATTTTTTTGGGGTGAATTTTTAGTATTTGTTTAAAAAGATTTATTTTTCAGGGATTAGTGAAAAATACCAATTTTTGTAAAGACTGTCATTTATTTTCATGTAGTACCATTATGATTTTAATTTTATATTATATTTACATTATTATAATTTAATTTTAAATAATATAATTAATTAATTAATAATAACAATTATAAATGATTTTTGTATAAGTTTATTTCTCGGCTTAAAAACAAATTTTTCTAAAAGAACCATTATTTTGCGTGCACTATGTTTTTATATTAATAAAATTAAAAATATATATTTATAAATGGTTTTAGTAAAATTTATAGAATATATTTTCAGTTATAATTTTTAATATTAATTAAATGGTTTTTAATTGTAAATTAAGGGAAGTGAGTTTTGTTTTTGTGCCTAAAAATTCATTTTTCTAAAATGGGTTTCAAGTACGGCTTGGATGATTTTCAAAAATTTAATTTCCCAACCTAAAGAGATTTAATCTTGTAATATGGATTAAATATTTATATTCATAATAATTATTATAATATAATAGGATCAGGTTAATTTTTGGTCATGGTAAATTGTAGAAAGAGTAAAATTTTGTTACCACAATTATAGTTAAAACAGGTTCATTTGGTGTGGGGGAGTTAAACCAAGAGATTAGGGTACTGTTCCAAAAAAAATTGTGTATTTTTTATTTTTTGAATATATATATAAATTATATTATCATAAGTCCAAATTAAATTTTGTTTTGAGAAATTTTACTGTGAAGGTGACCTTATATAATTGTAATGTTTTAAGAAATTCCATGCTTGTTTGTCCCCTTACTTATAAAAGGTTACCTATCCTATTCCCTTATTGACACCATCTGGGAATTATATATTAGATAATAATTCTGATAAAATTTCCTATATTGTTTTAATTTTATCATTGAGACTATTTTATTCTCTTAATATCAATACTTCATGGCTTAAGGTGTAAGCTAAAGGAGGTCTCTCAAAGAAAAGGTTCAAATATTAATGAAACTCTTCCAATTTTGTTTCATACTAAACATTATATAAACATTTTATAACCATTAGTTTTTTAAATATAATATCATTAACATATTTATATTATTTTATGACTATAGAACAACAATTTACCAGCTCTTTAAAATCAATTTGGAGGTAAAAGTATCACTCTTGCATATACGTCAACTACTGCCTCCATATAGAGATACAATTCATTTTCAATTTCCATATTACATGGATGTTATTATTTTGGGTTTATAATTTACATATTATTTTTGTGAAATAATTATGATTCTGTAATTGTAATACCATATCAACCAAGTTTCCTTCTGATCCATTGGTAAATGGTAACGTCGCTCCAGCATACGTCTTGACTACCACCTCCATGAAGCGATGCGATTTTTTACCATTTAATTACTTGGATGGTAAAAGTGACATAAAAAAAATATTTTTAATATAATAATTATTATATGAAATTTAATTATAATTTACCTTTCTTCTATTCCATCTATCAAAAATTGGAAATATCACTCCTGTATATGTATGAATTACCCTCACCTTGAAGTGGTGTATATCTTATTTCGTCTCCGCATTATATGAATGGTTACAAATATATGTATAATGAATATATTATATATATATTATAATTAAAATTATTTAGATGTATTATTTATTAACATAGTATAATAACCATAACCGCTGAACTAAAACATACATGAAAACCAAAGCAGTTAACACTTGAAAAGATGACTTTACTATATAAATACTAATAAAAAGCTATTGAAATGATATAAGTGGATAAAATATGATATTATATTTATTATTATTATTTTATATTATTAAAATAAATCTAAATTTATTATACAAGGGGTTATAGTGCTTATGAAAAAAGTCAGATATAATGTAAGGGTTTCATCTCAATTTCTCTTCATTAAGACCTGTTTAAATGTTATGCACCAATTTATTATTTCTATGGTGTATATAATTCCCAATAATATATTTCTTACTAATAAAATATTTTATTCATGTTATTTATATAACTATATGTATTTCATGTTTTGAATGATTTTCAATTAAAACATTTCTAATGTCATAAGGGTTATTGGTCTCAATTTTGTTTCATTTAGAAATGTTTTTTGTTATACACCAAAATTCATTTGGGCGGTGTATAAAATAACCCATTTTTATATTTTATAATGAATAAAATTATATTAATTTCATAATGTTGGTTATAATTCCATAGTTTCCACAATGCTAATGGTTTTATGTTAAAATCTCATTTTATTAGGATTGTTTATATCAAAATTTATTATGATGAAAAAATATGATCTATATATAAAAAAATTATAAGTATTATTGTAATTTGTTCATTTATTTGTATTAGTTTTTTTCATTTCATTTTCCTCTCTTTATGTACCCAAGATACATAATGTATGTTTTGAAGGAAAATCTACTTTACTTCTCTTTTCAGTCTAAAATCTATTTTCTTCTATATCCATGTTTTTAAAAAAAATTCAATTCCTTTTTTAATATTATACAAATATTTATTAAATTCATTTTCACTCGTTTATAAATTTATAAACATGTTTTAATGGAATATTTTCTGTCAATTTCTAAATGATGTACTTTTTACTTCTTACAAAAGTTTTGAAAGGAATTTGTGTTTTATAATACACCGAATGAACCAATTTTTCTATCACCATGAATTATATATAATTTTAAGAATCCTTTAAAATTTAAGATGGTTCATTTCAAATAAATTTTTTTCCTTAATATTTTAGGAATTTTTATATTTTCAATATGTGATTACAAAATGAGAAGGGTATTTTCCTCCAAAACAATCCAATATTATTTTAAATGTATTTTTATATATTACAACATCCTTTGATGTTTCCTATTCTTTAATGGGGATATAAGAAAAATTTACCATATTTATTCATTAATTGGATGGTTTATGATTATTATGATGAATTTTTTATGAAACTCATATCCTTTCTAGGGGTTATGATTTTATGATAAAATAAGTGTTTTGTGATCTTTTTTCACACATATGTATGGTTTTCATTATGTGATGGGTGGGATAAGAATTATACATACCACAAATAAAATTGTTAAATATGGATATCTCATGAGATAATAATGACTATAATAGGGAGTGAAACTAATTATGTAAGGGACTTTGTCCAGTCAAAAAGTCTTGGGATTGAACCTTCTCTAAGGAAATTACGCAACATGGAGTGAAACCAATCCACAATGACAATCTTGGATGTGAAAATTTACTTAATTAATTGATTCATATGATTAGGCGTATACTTATAACATATTCCTCATTCTTATATTATGTTCTCATTATACATGATTTATTATTTATGATTCTAGAATCTTATGTCTTATGTCATTTGTTCGACAAAGACTAACTCTATGATTCATTATTAATGATCATTGATCGGTTGGGTTTAATTATTGTATGTCATGGTCATTTTATCATTCCATTATTCTTATATTATGAAAAACTATGATCATTGATTAATATATCTTATGTTTACCCTTAATGAGCATCTGATCTCACCCTTTCTTAGGTTTTCTTTCTCTAGGTTATGAATAATGGATTTGAGTATTATATGTATAATATGAGAGCTAGTAGTGAAGAAATTAATAGTAAATTATGAAGATATTTTATATAATATTTTTAATGAATCCATTTTTCAAAAATCACTAAACGATTATGGTCCTCAATCATGTATTATTTTTAAATGTAATGAATATTTGTCGAAAATGATGTAATATTTATATGTATAATGTATGGGTCACTATGATTGGTATAAAAGAGTAGTTTAGTTACCATTGGAAGATAGTATGAGAAAACTTTAGATTAACCATTATGATAATATTATGTATAAGATAACTTCCTATGTTATGGTAAATAAAGGAGTGTGGGTTTCTTAGAAAATGCATCCCTATTTGAACACCTTAATGTGGATGCAGTCTTTTGTATCATTTTACCTATAGATAATAACTCAATAGAGGGTGTGTTAGGTATTAACTAAATCATTACATGATAAATTAAAAATACGTATAACTATAAAAATGGGATTGAAAATCCGGGAGGATATAATTAGGTAATATCAAATTTTATTTATAAACTTTAATAAAGGTTTTGGATAAACAATGATCATAGATGAACTATGTTAAACCAAAAGATTCATTGGTTGGAAAAAATGTGTCCTGGTTTATACATCATACAAATGTTTTTTCATGGTTAGATGACTACTCATTACTATTTCTCACACAATACATTTGGTTTCAGATTATGGTTGGAACTAGGAGGAATTGTTATGTCACTAAATATTATAGATAATGAAATGGATTTCATCATGAGAAATGAAATGATATAGGATGTGGAATGTAAAATCTTGTGATTATAAATAAACATATATATTATTACGTAATTAAAAACATGAACCTAGGTGAGTTCTTGAATAAACTAAAAAGGATAAAAATTTAATTTTATAAATATCATATCAGAAAAAAGATTCAAGATGTTGGGAATATGGGGAGAATATCATGATAACATATTTAAAGTAATGATAATAATTTTTGGGTCTGGATAATGTGGACATAATTAATATAATTTTGAAAGAAAAAATGAAATTTTTCGTCAACATAATCGAGGAGAATAGGGGTTTTTCGAATGTATGAGTTAAGGTTAGATGTTTTAAATGTCAAAAGTATAGTAATTATGGAAATTTATTTCCTAAGGGGGAGACTCAAGAAGAGAATAAAAAAAGTTTTATATGTTTATTTTTACTAATGATGATGAAGAGATCATAGATGAAATATAAAAAGTATGAATTATTTTTGCAATATTAAATTTTTAAAAAGTAAGAATCATGATTAAATTGAGTTTGATGAATCTTAATACATGATTCATATTTCATATTTTATAAAGTATTTAGGAATAAGATGTTGAATCTGGGATAATGGTTTCTGAAAGAAGTGGAATGACTGATGTATTTATGAATTTGGATTTGAGAATTATGTTATAGGAGTGTTTTATAAATGATATTATAAGGATTGTTCCAAATTATTTTTTATTTAAGGAATTTAATGAATATATTGAATGGTACCAATAACCATGAATTTCTCTGTAGTGGTAAGGTGATATTTTTTGGAAAAAACATGATTTTGAGATAGAAAACCCTAAATATGTTCCTCAAGTTGAGATAATAATTTTTATTTAAAATGAATTGATGATTGATATTATAATTGAATACTGAATAGAATTAATTAATTAAAATTGATTATTTATTTGATGACAGTGTAATTTTTGTAAACTTAAATGAAGTTTATTAAATTTCTGGATTTAAGGAATATATTTTATAGTCTTTGATTTCATTTGAGGAAAAAGGATAGAGTTATTTATTTTTTAAGCATAATTGTTTTTATTGAGGTTTTATGGTGATTCATGTTATTTGAGGAAATGACTAGAATTCATTGAGATAATATATGTTCATGGTAATCAAAAGTTAGGAATGTGAAATTATAAGATAATTTACATTATTTGGAGTGTATTGTTATGTTTATTTTTTAACAATAGTTACCATTATCTAAATTCATGGGTTTTTTAATTTGGTCAGACATAATTTGGAAGATTTTTAATGATAAATATTTATGGAATGGTTGAAGTTTATCTTTGGGTTTTATTTTTAAATTTTAGAGATTAATTAATTATTTCATCATATGAATGTTTACCCATATTGGATAACTTATGTTAACCATTTTGGTTTTAGAAAATATCTAGAGATATAAGGATTGATTTTTCATTAATTTTTGGATCTTATGAATTATTAAAAGTTAATTTTAGTGATTCATCCTTGAAAAGTTCATATTGTTCATTTATATTATGCATATTGGTGAAAATAAATGGAATCCAACTAAAACACAAATCCAATGTTTGAAATTATGTTTATTTTTTTGAAAAAATCAATTAGGTATATTTTCTCATATTCCCTTGTAAAATAATTCCTTCACACTAGGAAAAATGATCTTTTAAATGATTTTCCCTTTTTAGTGTTTTTAATGAATTGATGTTCACTTTCACCCATTGACAATGTATGGTTTTTTGGTTTTGTCTTTTCCCCTTTTTAGTGTTTCATCAAATGAATTGATGTTCCCTTCTTAGTTTTCACTTTCAACCATCACTCTGTATTATTATTTGGAAATTATATATCTCCTCCATGTCCAAATTTTCACTTCTTTATAATGATCCCCTTATCGGAGAAATCATTAATGTTTTTTAAGGTTTCCTTTACATTTCACTCTTCCTTTTTTCAAAGGAAGTTTTATTATTCATTTACATGATTTGAGATTACAAAAAAGGTATTTTTGAATAACGATTCTTTTAAAAACAAGATAAAAATTGTTATGATACAATTTAATTTAGTCTAGGAGAATGTAATGCCCTAATATTTTAGATGTCTTTTTAAATTGTAAGTGTTCAGTTGTTTTTCTTACACACAACCTCATGTTTATATGAACAATGATATAGTAAACTATTATAATATAGACATTAAATTTTAATGTATGAATGTAATTAAAAATATTATGAAAAAAACTATAAGTGATTTAAATAATTTAAATTTAATTATTAATTAATAATAAATGATAATTAATTTTGTGTAAATCAGTTTTATGCTTAAAAGTGCATATTCTTCCAAAAATTCTTTTTATTTAATTTTATTGTCCCATAAATAATAATAAATTTATAAATTTTTTTAAATTATATTTTAGGAAATGACTATATATTTTTATTTAAACATGTCAATATTAGAGTAGGGTTATTTTTTTATTTTTCTAAAAATATTTATTTTTCAGTGAATAGTTAAAAATATCAATTTTATAAAAACATTCATTTATTTTTAATGAAAAATCCAATAAAGTTTTGAATTTAATTTAAATTTCAAATAATTATACATTAATTAGAAATAATATATTTAAATAAATAAAAATCAATATTATACTTGATTTTGCTATATGTTTATTTTTGGAATTAAAAAATACATTTTTTGTAAAAACTATTTTAATGAATGTAGTTTGTTTTTATCTTAATAAATTAAATTAAAATTTATTTATTAATTTTTTAATTAAATGTATATATATATTATATATTCAATCATATATTTTAACAATCATTTGATCATTTTATATGGAATGTAATGAATGTAAGTTAGTTTTTTTCTGTGTGAAGACATTTGGGGTTATTTGATGACAATTGAGATGGATAATTCACCTAAGACCCATTACATTTTTCCAATACCTTTAACCATTTTCTCAAAGGTTCCTCTCTTAAAGAATCCTCCTTCTTCTCTATTAGTATTACTTAGATCCCTATCTCTTCTAACTTCGCCTTCAGGAGTTCCCCCATGCGAGGTCTTGTCTTTTGTGCCACAATCATTAAAAGAGGCACTATTTAGTCCCCCCCATATCCTCTATTCCCACCCAATTGAATATTGGTGTGGTTCCTGATGTCAAATCAGAATCACTTTCACAACATAAAAGATGATTCACCTGAAAATATTTTATCACCTAATGTAATTTTACACATCACCTGAATGATGTTTACAAGGCACCTAGAGGATTTTTCTCTCAGCACATATGAATTAATTTATGTTAAACCAATTAAAAATATCATTTTGATGTACCTCCAATCAACTCATATATGAAATTCTTCACGATATTAACAACTAAAAGAACTATTCATATATGTCACCTTCATTAATTCATTCATTACATGCCAACTCTAATGATTTCAATCATTCCCATCAACAAAACACCGTTGATGTAATCACTGTATTTTCTTCATTCTCATCATCATCACTTTTCACCAATTATTGCAAATGTCGAAACCCTTTCATAGTTATCTCCCACCGAGTACATCATGTTGGAACACCTTCCAAAATATGCTACAATATCCTCTTATATAGACATCAAGTCCATATCTCTAATTACTAAAGTCAACGATAAATTTTACATCTATTAATATTGGAAATTAACTCTCTATTAATGTTGGATGAAAATCCTCTATTAATGTTGAGATAAATCCCTCCATTAATAATTTTCCCTCACCCAAAAATTCAAATTTTTAATTAATAAATCTAAAAATTTCCTAGAATTTGGATAAATCCATTGTAACATGGTGTATAGATAGTGGGAGATTTTCTAGTGGTCGACCTTTTAGTGTCTTTTATATTTGGACTTGAAAAAACCTCCATTTTTTATTTTGGTCGTTTGTGGGTTAATGAGGTCTTGAGAATCTGATGGTGGTGTCAATCCTATCTTGATATTCCTTAAATATTAAATTTTATACTAGGGAATATTTAATAATGGAATGATCTAGGGAATATTGTCATTGTAGATCCTGGAGTTTCTCTCCTTTGGTGTTAATGGAATTTTGACTACAGGAAGGATTCTAGTTCTGTAGCAGTGTGCATCAGATTTCCAGGTCCTTCACTCCCTCTTCACAATACATCAATCATGAAATCTATTGTAAATTCAATGGGGGTATTTCCATTTCATTGATGATTATATGAGGTTATTGAATTTATTGTAGAGACCTCTCATTTGAGATGAACTATATTTGGATACTCTTCTTTAGTATCATATTTTTACCTAGGACAAAGTGGGATTTTATTGGTGGAAACAACTTTTTGTTTAAGAGTTACCCAAATTCCATATAGAGTGACACCTCTTGGGATATTCTACGGACATATATAGACACTAGAGTTTAGTATTATTTTTGGATAATCTAATGGTTTTCCCCTATATCCTCTTATCTGGGAATCATGTGTGCATCAATCAAACATATGAGGTTTTAAAATTTGGAAAATTCACCTCATTCACCAATATTTTGTCAAGCACCTTTTATAGCTAAACCATCTATGGATACTATATCACATATACATAAGGCTAGTTTTTTTTTTCCAAAAAAACTTGTCCTTTTCCTTGTAGGGTCCCTATTACCCCATCCTCTACTTCCATATTCCCTTGACATACCTTAAGGCTCTTCTGTCATTGTTATTCAATCTACACTTGTGTCTAAGGTGGGTTTTCATAGATAATCCATTTCAGTCAGTGAGAATCACCTGGGGAGGGATTTCTTTTAATCTATAGTTTTGAATTATAATCATTTTTTCCTCTTGGATGGATGGAGGAGCAACCACTCGTGACTTGGATCTAATTTGAGAATACGGTTCTGTTCTCCAATCTTTCGAAAGGGGTTAAAAAATTCACCGTATGTCTTCAATGTGTTTTCCCAAGTTGGTCAACATACTCATGCTAATGATAAATAATGTTCCAACTAAATTTTTCATGTTGTAAGAATGGTTCCATGGGTATAAAGGTCACTACTATTGTCTCTCAATAGTTTCTATTATTTTTCACAACATATTGAACTTGGTGGCTTATGAGAAGATATCCATTATTGCATCTGATTTTTGTATGAATTATATTTAGTTTCAAGTTGTTATTGAACATAATAATAAAGAGAATATTATATCCATTTCTTAAAGGTAAATGTTTTTCTTGGAATCCATTTATGGAATCCCACATAGTAATCAAATTCATTTTTTCCGAAAAATGTAATTTTGGTGGATTCCATCAACATCTTCTCTCAATGAATTTCTAACAAAGTACCTACAATGGAATTTATATACTTTTTCACATTTATTTATAAAAAGCCTGATTTTATGTAGGATTTATGGGATATTTTTTATAGTCTCCCAATAGGGGATCTACCTTAGTTTATTGGAGGAATCATATGATCTGATTCATTGATCATGGAGATAGATAAATAAATGGAAAATGATTTATTTCAAAAATTAAAAAGGATTAAAAAAGTCCCCTCACACACCCATATTTCTATCTCACATGAATATATCAATTTTCTCTCAATGGATAGATGAGCACTCTTGGATCAGAACTAAATGATTTTAAGAAGCTACACAAGGTATCCTTAAATAGGTATGGTGTGAGGTGTCATGTTTGAAACACCTCCTACCAATCCCTCGACCAACCATTAGACTTCCAAAATGGAATCCACCTTCAATGTTGGGTGGAGATGGTTCCTCGAACACCTTTGAGAAAAGGTGGTGGGAATCCGGACTAGATTTTTCCATCAACATCAATACAATAGTGCACATTTTTTAGAAGAGAGGTGGATATATTACTTGAGTAGTTACATGTATGATTTTAGAGGTTTTATGATTCAAAATGGTCATTTGGACATGGGATTTTTCAAGGATACATACACCCGACACAATAATCTGAGAGGTAGTGGTAGAATATGGAGTAGATGGGATATGTTCGTATCGATCTTATAAGGTGTGGAATCCTTCCATCAAACATTGATTCATTATATGACTCGCTATCTGTCTGATCATAACTCAATTTTAGTCCAAATAAAATGGTAAGGAAGATATGAGGGAATAACTAATTTTATTCTTCTAGTTGGGAATATAGATTGTGAAATGATCATAGGAGTATACAGTGCATGATTCCTCCTGGGAATGCCTAAATGATCAGATATAAAGGCATAAGAAGACAATACATGAGTGATTATTGAAGATGAATAATACTAATTATATATTATATCATTTCTGGGTGGACATCGATAATTTGTAGTGGAGGATTTAGAAAGGTTAGTGTGATGACAATTTTATTACCATGACACCCAATAAAAATATTTTTCCTGCTAAAATTTATATAATTGATAGATTTTCAAAGGAGATTTTGAGAAATAAATTTCATTGTAAAGAAGATAAAAATATAGCCTAACTATATTCATAATGGAAGAAATATGGTTTTCTAGAATAATTATACTTGGGATTGAGGATGTATCATTCTATGGGGACTTGGTGGTTATAGGGATCCGTGCCAAGGATCATTTTGAAGGCCTTCTCTTGGGGACCTCTAACACAGTTGATAGAGGATGTGATGGGGTGTGTAATTTGGTAAACCTTATTTATAAAAAGCCCATGTAAGCAGTGTAAAATGTAAATGAGGATTTAGAGGCCATTCCGGGAGAGAAATAGATCAAATTTTCCCTATCCAGTTTGAACCCATAGATTTTACCAGGCCATGATAGCTTTCCATGTTCTTTTTATATGACTATAAGGGATATCATTAAGAAAAGTGTGGTTTGAAATTAAATATATTTTTTGAGGTGGGGTGATTACTAGGGAAACATATGATTCCACTGTGGTTTTTATATCAATGGTCAAGGACCCCTCTCCCTTGTATCAGTATAGTCAAATTTTACTGAGAAACATTTCTTATAAGATTCTTGATTTCACCCTTAATAGAAGACTTGGAAAGGTATTTTCAACAATTATTTCAGTGAAATAACATGGTTTTATGGGGTAATCTAGAATTTAGGTGGAAATCATAATTTCCGAGGATATGGAGGATGACAGAAAAAAAGGTTTTGGGCTCTAACTTTATGACTCTAGTTGACTTGGATAGAAATTATGAATGAATGGAGGGGGGATTCATCATTATGGCCATGAGATGGCTTGGATTCATGGATTGAGAGTGTGATTAATATTTCAGATGATACAATTCTCTATAGATTTTTGGTTTTGATTATGGGGTGAATTTTTTTCTTTTTCAAGATTTTTTGTGTTATGAGGTAGGGTGATCTGGTGTAACTGAGTCTCTTTATCACAGATCAAGAGGTTCTCACTAGAGACATAAAATTTGACTTGGCAGAGGGTAGGATCATACCATATAATAATAGATATGATCCTGTTATTATTTCTCACCTCATGTTTGCTGCTGATATGTTTGTCTAATCAATGGTAGGAAATTTCAATGGAATGATTTAATAATTTAATGGAAACTTGCAATGGTTGGAGTAGGAGGTAGAATAGTTGGGTGAAATATTTTTTGCATGTTTTGAAAATATGTTCTCATTGGAATAATACTTGCATTCATGAAAAGTTGGGAATCCATGAAGGTAATCTTCTAATAGAGTATCTTGGTTATCCTATTTTGGATGGAAGGATTAAGAATGTTTAATTTGAGGACATCAATAATTGTATTACAACTCACTTCATCAATTGGAGAAAAAATTATTTCATTTGGAGGGAAGATCACAGTAGTAAAAAATTTTATCATATCAATTATAATAAAAATACATTTTGTTTTTTGGGAACCCAAGGGAACTATTATAAATCCTGAAAAAATAATTTTGATATTATTTTGGATGAAAATCATATAGGAATGTGTTACTGGGACTCTTGGGCTTAGTGTATGAAGGATAGGTTCATAGAGGATTGGTGTAATTGGGTTGGTAATTCTAGAAGAGCCTCATTCATCATGAACATTATGATTTAGGATCTGAAAATTTTAAAGGATAAGGCATGTTGGGCGGTTGAATAAGGTGATATTTGCTATAGAAAAGATAATTGGATGTTTGATGTTCGTTCTTTCAATGGCTCCTAGTTACTTATATTTCTTTAAGAGATGAAATATCCCTCCATGATTTCATTAGGAGAACTATTTAATAGGAATAACATGCCTTATAGGAAGTATTATCCTGGTTGATGAGCCATATATGTGGTTTTTCTTTGGGGAAATATCTAGATTATTTTGTTCTACAAAATTTGTTCTCTAATTCAGGATGTTCATGAGTTTTATGAATGGGTTATTAAGGTTTGGTGTCATGAGATTTAAAAAACAATAATTTTTTGTCTAGATTATAAGGAATAAAACTATACCCTGGAAGATAATGTTCATAAGAGAAGTGTTTACCTATATTCTCGGGGCTAGTGCTGTAAGTACCCATTCTTGGAATCGGTCAAACACATTTAATTCATAGATGATTAGGCCAGAAACATATGGTAATTCAAAGGAAAATAGATAGTTCTTTCTATTATTGGAGATATAATCCATGAATTTCTCTATTCTTGGTTAATGGGGGTGGATCATCTTGGTAGAAAAACCAATTGTGAGGCGTGGTTTTGGATGTGGTGGAATGGGTTCTTTGGGAGGCCAGAAAGAAAGTTATATTGGGTATAACATATTCCCATATTGGAATCTAGTTTCTGGTCAAATAATTGAGGTCTAAACATATATCCCTCATTCCTAGAAGAGTATTATATATTTTATCAAAAACATTCTTCCTTATCATGGCATTCTTTCTGAGGTTCTTCAATCATCTATTTTAGGGTGTTGGGTTAAGGGGGAACCTCATATTTCGGGTTTGCAAATGAATTTTGATGGTTATTATGATGATGTAGTGATGGGGGGTCTGGTTCATGATGTAAGGGAACCAATTCCCATTACCTTTATCACCTACTACGGTCTAGGAAACTCTATTGGGGTGGACACAAGGGAAATTCAGAGTGCTCTATCAATGTACAATCTATTTATCATCTAACTATCTTTGGTTGATTATGACTCTAAAATAGTGGTTGGATAAATTAACAGAAGTATAAAAATTCCATGGGATCTTATATTTTTTAATATAAGATTTAAGATGATCATTGAATGAGTCATGAAGATTCAACACTCCTTGAGGAAACAAAAAATTTCAATAGACATCCTCACATGAAAAGGGAGTTCAAGTGATAGCCATATTTGTTCTGGTTATAGTAGTTATCTATAATTTTAGTATATGCCCATAATTTTCTAGTATGTCCTGACAATTAAATACCATCTCCCCCTTTGAGAATTAGTGAAACCTTTGAATTTAAAGTTATTTTTGATTGACTGAGTAATGTTTTTTCCAAAACAAAATCATTTTTCTAAAACATAGTTTTATTAATTTATTCATGCTTATTTAAAATTAAATTATTTCAATAATATAAATTTAATAAATTTGTATAGATTCAATATTGGGAATTATTATAATTAATATAATTTAATAGCAACAACATAATTTTTTGTCATATTAAATATTAAAAAGAGTAAAATTGTGTTACCACAGTTACTAGGAGATAAGGGTATTCATTCCTTCAAAACACTTCTAATATTTATTTATTAAAAATATCTAAACATATATTATCCAAAATTTTAATACCTGGAAAATTTGATCCACTTTAACAAGAAAGTGACCATATATATTTGAAATTATTTAAGAAATTTCTTGTGTGTCACCCATGTTATAAAATGGAATCTATGTTCCTCTTATATTCACACAATTTTAGCCTTATATATCTTTGAATAACTACTCAAAAACATCCTATAATCCTTCCCTTCATCCTAGAGTTTTTTTTATTCCCTTAATCCCAATACTTTTACGATTAAGGTGTATGACAAAGGAGGTCTCCCAATGATGAAGTATAAATCTTAACCAAGCTCTTTAAATATTATTTATTTCTACACTTTATATATATTATCTATACATAAAAATATGATTTATATGGTATAAAAAATATACTTATATATTATGTTTATTATATAACACCAACTTACCTTCTCTTCCCAATCAAATGAGAGATGCAAGTATAACTTGTGCGTACATGTGGTCTGTTGTCTCCACACTGTGATACACTTAATTTTAAATTAGCATATTTAATGGATGTTTATTATGATTTTTTTAATGTTTATATATAATGTTTATGAAATAATAATTATTATGTAATAATAATAATATCATACCTACCTTATTACATTTTAATTCATTTGTAAATGGTAATATACTTTGTGCGTACGCATAGACTACAACGTCCATGAAGGGAAGTGATTTTTTATCACTTATACATAACATGTTTTTGAAGGAAGGATATATTAAATGAACCTATATGATATTATTAATATATTAATTATTTTATAAATTTTAACTATTATTAACCTCTCTTTCATTCCATCCATTTATAAATTGAAACGTCACTTGAGTGTATGTATGAATTTCCATATCCATGAAGTGATGTAATTATTTTTTCAACAGCACAAAATCTGAATTATTATAAATATTTATATAATGATTATATGTTACATTTATATCAGGATTAAAATTCTATATATAGAGTAACCATGATCATATGTGAATATCCATAATTTCCAATCTAAAAAATATTTTAAATGTAAAGCAGTTAACACTCGAAATGACGCCTTTAATAGTGAATTATTAATAAATGGGTGTTGAAATTATATAATTAGATCATAAATAATATTTTATTTATTAAAATTATTATTTCATATAATTACAATAAATTTCATTTTATTATTTATTATTTTAGAGCAATTATGAATTAAGTTTAAGATAAGGTAAAGGGTTTGTCTCAATTTTTTTCACAGAAACATTTTTTAATGTTATGAAGACATTTCTTATTTATATCGTTTATATATTGCCTAAGACTATATTATGGAATAATATTTTACATAGATAAATGTATTTATATAACCTTATTGTTTTCAATCTCTTAATGATTTTTGATTAAAAAAATTATAAATCTCAAGGGTTCTTTATATCAATTTTATTTCATTAAGACATGTTTAAGGTTATACAAATATCTTATTTTATACAGTTTATATTCTTACCCATTAATCTATTGAATCATAAATATTCCAATTTTCATGTTATTTAATGTTTTATTTGATGATATTTTATTTATGGTGGTTATGATTAAACAATTTTCAAAATGGTAATGCTTTAATGTAATATCCTCATTTTTACCGAGATTGTTTATGCTTAGATTTTTTATAATGAAATTATATGGTCCATCTAGAAAAAATCAAACTTATTTTATTATCCTCTTGTTATTTATTGATATTTCATGTTTTACTTTTATTTTAGTCTATTTATGTACACAAGAGATCAAAATTTTGATTTTAATAAAAATAATACTATTTATTTATTTTCTCGATAATTAATTTTCTTCCATATCAATATTTTATTAAAAAAAATTAATAATGTTTTCAGTATTTTGAAAATATTTGTTAAACTACTGTTTATCCACGGTTTAATTTCTACTTTTTAAAAGAAATCTTCATGTCACTTTATGAATGACGTACTTTAGACCTTTTTTTGAAATTGTGAATGGAATTTGTGTTATAAAGTACACTCCATGAATGAATTTTAACACTTTCATGAATTTTATTTAATTTAAGGATTTCATTACAAATTTTCATTGTTATATTCAATGGAATTGTTTTCCATAATATTTTTGAAATTTTTAGATTTTACATAAGTTATTTTGAAATGTAAAATATATTTTCCTCAATAAATGTTTGAGTGAGATTTTAATGATATTTTAATTTATAAAAACATATTTTTATGTTTCCTATTATTTTCTAGAAATATGGTCTATTATTATAAAAATTACTTACTCACTGTATATTTTATGATTATGAGGACAAAATGTTAATGGAACTAATATCCTTTCCATGGGTTATGATTTGATGATATGATTAATGTTTTATGATATTGGGGAATGCAATGTATGTAATTAATTATGTGATGGGTGGAAACTAAATTCTAAGTCCCACATATTAATTGGGTAAGTATTGATATATAATTTGAAAAAACGTATTCAAATGGGTAGTGAACCAATTTTAGCAAGTGAATATTTCTATTACGGTAGTTTTTCGAGTGAACCTTTAGTAAGGAATTGATGGAATGAGGTGTGAATACAATCCACATTGATATTGTTGTATGTGATACTTAAATATGTAAATGAGTTTCTATACTTATGTATATTCCTAAATCTTAGTCATTATTCTCAATGTTATCCAAAATAGATTAAATATCATGATAGAGGAGTTAATCAAGGTATAAAAGATTAAAAAATATATCTCCTTGGATATTGTTTCATTTTTTGACCAAAATAAATTATCTATCCTTACTATATCACAAAATACATGACAATTAAAACATGCACATGAAACATTAATTTTACTTGGTTCACCGTCATTGGGCTATTTCCATGGTGTGTATAAAGGTAATGTTCTAATGTTCTAATTCCACTAAAGAACATGAATATTACAAGGTTCAGAGTGGAAACAATGTCCCTCTTGGTTTAAAACCATTCACAATTTAACAGATCACTACTCATTCTGATGAATAGAATGAAATGATCCACTAGTAGAATATTTTGACAATCAATTCTGAGTTGATTCACACTTGTGTGTGTCATTATCCTTTTTATTTAGCAGGGATATGAAAAAAACATATTTTTATGAGACTTTTATTCGTGATGTGTCTATCCCCTATGAAAGAACCCTACATGATACCTCTCTATGAGATAGCTTTGTGATACCACTATGTTGGACCCCTCGTTGTGAACCCTCCGCAAGACCCCTTTAGGAGAACTTCTTCTACTCACGTTGGTCACATAACTCTTGCATGAGACCATTTTATGGTTATAAGGTTCATATTATTTTAGTTCTTCCACCTATGTGTGATAATACTGTAAAAATAATTCACTTCCCAAGATTCTTTCACGAGGCCTCCTCACGAGACTCATTCATGATACCTTCTTTTGATAATTCATGCAAATTTATATTTTCCAAGACCTTCTTCAACCCATGAAAAATACTTTTCTTCAGATCAAACCACTTAATAACATTTCTAGAAGTACTTTAGGATGTGTTAATGGGTATTTATCTGCATAAATCAAATTCCTTAACACCTCAATTTTGTTGAGAAAAGTATTGTTTTAAATAATACATAAAAATTTTATTTAAAGGGGGAGATTATTTAAAATAATACTTTGTCTCTTTATGATAATGTTAATGCTGAAAATTACCCTTAGTTATTTTCTAATGATTTTATTTAGTATTTTTTAGGACTTTATTAATTTATTTTACTCATGAAATATTGAGAATTTATTACTTATGTGGGATCTTCTTTAGCGCATTCTGAAATCACTGTTCATACCTTACATTGATAAATGTAGTGTGGAATCTGCTTTAGCATGTTCTAGAATCCCTATTCATAACTTATGTGGATAACTGTAGCATGGAATCTGCTTTAACGCATTCTGGAATCACTATTCATACCCTACGTGGATAAACGTAGTGTAAGGATGAAAAGCATGTATACATTTTGAAATAAGAGAAAATTGTGGTTAAACAACCATACGTTTTCAGCAAAGTATAGAAGAATAACCTTATGTTAAGAAAGAACCTTATGTTTTGGTTTTCAGTAAAGTTTGGAAGGAGAACCATATGTAATTATGAACCTTACATTTGAAGAATATGTTATCAACCCTACGTTTGGAGGCCACATCATCAACCTTACGTTTGGCGTCAGAATGTTTTGAAATACGATATTTTTATGCAATGGTCAGCATGTTGTTTATTGGGTGGATTTCAGGACGGATTTAAAGTCGTTTTTAAAATAAAACATTAACTGATTCAAAGCCATTTTATTAGTGGATTTTAGATCGAATTAAAAGGAGATTTTTATGCCGAGTCTGAAGGGATGTTACGACATCTCTGTAAATTTAGATTTTTTTGAATATCATGAATCAAAAGGAGACTTTTATGGATCTAAATGTGCAGGAGATATGCTCAACTTTATTATATATGTTATCTTTGATAAACCAGGTACATGTGTGTAATTTGATCGAATTATTATTATAATGTGGAAAACAGAGACTGTAAAGAATCACGTTGATCTATTGATTCAATAGAAGCATCAAAGCTCTGTTTGTTTAAGAAGAAAGAACTCAACAGAAGATTCACCTATTCTGCAATGAATATCAACTGTGGATCTTCTGCTGCTGAAGTTGTAAACTATATCTCTATATCTACTTCAATTGGATCAACTCAGAACTACATCGACTTGAAAATCAATATTTCTAGAGACTACGATCCATCTATTGTAAATTGCATTCTGTTGCAATTGTGAAGATCAACTGGAAAACTTCTTTCTATAATTCTTTTTATAATTGATTAACCATATTCTCATTCTAAGCTGTGTAGGTTTGGGTTTGAACTAGAATGATTTGTTTTGCTTTACATTGTAATGTTTTCATCTGCATGTACTCAGTTGTGGACCGGTCTGTTGAAATGAGGACCAGATAGTGAAAATCACCAAGCTCGTGGAGTTGAGCGTTGGTGGAGTGGACTAGGGGCCTTATGTTCCCCGAACCACTATACATCTTTGTGTTCCTGCTTTTACTTATTCCACTGCATGATCAAATCTGAGAATGCATAGAGGAAATAACTCATTTAATTAAAGACTTACCGAAAAATATCAAAAGAAAAAATTCACCCCCCCCCCCTCTGGTGTATAATCTGTAGATTCAGATCCAAAAAATTGATGTCAGTGGTAGAGCTTCTGATAGAGCCTTAGCAAGCTAGAAGAATTTAAAGATTATACAACAGAGCATCATGAAAGATACAAGAGAATGGATTTCAATGGTGAAAGCACCATATTTTAATGGAGATAACTATGGCTGCTGGAAATCATGCATGATAATATATCTGAAAAACCATGGATATAAAGTCTATTCAATGATTCTGACTCCTTATGAAATTCCTGAAAATCTTGAACATGGAGTGCAGCTACAGAGGTAGAGTATGATATGAATTCGAAGGCTATGAATGCAATTATCTGCGGTCTAGGACCAGATTAATTTAACAGAGATTATCAGTGTCCCACAACATATGAGTTTTGGAAAACAATAGTCATGGGATATGAAGGAACATACAATGTGAGACAAATGAGATATGCAACTGCAAAACTAAAATTTGATAATTTCATAATGATTGAAGGTGAAAGAATTAACCAAATGAATGGGAGATTGACAGAAATTGTCAATAATATAACAGCTCTAGGAGAACCTATCAAGCTGGCTGATCAAGCATTAAATGTTCTACGGGTACTTCCTACCCAATGGAATGGTATCTCTGCTACAATCAGATAACCAAATGATGTCAAAGATCTAACCATGAGAGAGCTGATTGGTACACTAATGATGTATGAATCTAAAATTCAATATGAGTCCAATGAACATAAAGTGCGTATAAAAAGAGAAGATACTGCATTGAAAGTAACTTCACATTAAAAGAATAGAAAGCTGAAGAATAGATAAGTCAAAGCTAAATCAGAGTTCTCTGATGCATCAAATTTAGATGAAGAGTTGGCTCAGCTAGCCAGGAAATTTAGAAAGTTCTACAGCAAGAAATGAGGCTTCAAAAAATCTTTTAACGATGATAATGAAGTAAGATGCTATGAATGCAAGAAGATGGGGCATATCAGACCAGATTGCCCACAATTGAAGGATACAAAGAATAAGAAATTCTTCAAAATAAATGAGTATGATAAGAAAGAAAAGATAGCAATGAAATCCACCAGGATTGTATCTGAAGACTCCAGTTTCTCTCCTAAATCAAGCTCAGAGAAATAAGAAGTCAATCTAAAAAAACATGTTTTTTTTGGAAGAAACAGTTGAGGTACACTAATATTACTCCTCTAACTCAAATATTGATTCCAATTCTGAATCAAGCTACACAAATGAAAATCATGCAGCCTACTGCAATATGCTTGAAGAAAGATATAACTCCCTATTTAAAAAACATAAGTCACTAAATAACATACATAAAGCCGTTTCAGATGAAAGAGATACAATGTTGAATCAACATAAGGTATTAACTGATAAATACAATTCGATTAACACTAACTATATTAATTTTGAATCTAGAATAAAAACACTACAGGATGAAGTAGAATATTATAAACAGTATGCATTGGTTTTTACAAAAGGAGAGAATTCATTAAATGAAATTATTGGAAAAATTGTCATTAAAAAGGAGAGATTTGGAATTGTCAATAATGGTGAAAAACCAAAGCTAGATAAAAATTATTTTATTCCTAGATCTAAAGAGGTTAATTGTAAATTTTGTGGGACAAAGGGAAATATAGATAAAACTATTTCTTAAGACAACCTCAAATTTGTGGTATTAAGAAAACCTATGTTTCAAAAGACCTATATGATTCAAATGATTTTAAAAGAACAAAGAATATATGGTTACCCAGATCATTGCTAGCTAACAACCCTGGACCCAAAAAAATATGGGTACCAAAGTAATTTGTTTGAATGTCTTTATAATAGTATGCCACCATAGAAGAAAAGTTATATGGTACATTGAAAGTGGCTGCTCAAGGCATATGAGGGGAAACTCAGTGAATTTTTTTCACCCACTCAAAAGGAAGTAGGACTTTTCACATTTGGTGACAATGCCAAAGGAAAATTTATTGGTATTGGAACTTTTGGAGATCCAAAAACAGTCTCAATCAACAATGTACATTACGTACGAGGATTAAAACACAACCTGATAAGTATCTCTCAACTCTGTGATGATGGATATATTGCTGATTTTAGTGACAATTGTTGTACTATTTTTAATGATAAACTGTTTAAATTTAAAGAACCAATAACTGAAATGTCTATATTTGGATTTAAATTCCTTGTGTAAACAACAAGTAAGCTACTTGACTGCTAAAGTAAGTGAATCTTGGATCTCACATAAGAGACTTGGAAATTGCAATATATATGTTTTACATATGTTAACTAAGAAACATTTAGTTTCTGATTTACCTAGTCTCAATTTTGAAAGTGATAGATTTTGTGATGCATGTCAACTTGGCAAACAACCCAAATTGTCCTTCAAATCTGTTAATAAAGTTTCTACATCTAAACCTCTAGATCTTATTAATATAGATTTGTTTGGACCCTCAAGAGTATTATGTTTAACTGGTAAATTATATGTATATGTTTTAGTTGATGACTATTCTATATTTACATTGATTTTCTTTTTGAAATTTTAAAATGAAGCTTTTACCTTATTTGAAAGTTTTTGTAAATCTGTTCAAAATAAAAAAAAGATTCAATATAATCTCATTGAGAAGTGATCATAGTGGAGAATTTGAGAATCTAGAATTTCATTCCTTTTTCTCAAACATGGGTATTAAATATACCTTTTATGCACCCAGAGCACCTCAACATAATGGGATTGTAGAAATAAGAAATAGAACAATTCAAGAAATGGATAGAACTATGTTAAATGAATATAGACTAGCTATATATTTCTAGACAGAAGCTGTGAATACAGCTTGCTATATAATTAATAGAGTTTTAATTAGAACTATTTTTAAAAAGACACCCTATGAACTGTGGAATAATAGAAAACATGAAGTTAAATACTTTAAAATTTTTGGATGTAAGGATTACTTCTTAAACACCGAGGATAATTTTGGTAAATTCAATCCAAAATCTGATTAAGGTATTTTCATAGGATATTCCCCTACCACTAAAGCTTATAGATTTTATAATAAGAAGTCAAGGATTGTTGAAGAATCAGTTCATGTGAAATTTGATGAATCTGATCCCTTTGAGAAAAGGACAGATCAAATGGATGAACTTGACTCTAATAAAACATGAGACTTGAGAACATAAAGAATGATTTTGAAAATTATATAAAAGAAATTCAATCCTATTCAGAAGAACATGATACTGAAGAACCTTTAAATATATTACCTAGACAGTCTAGATCCCTAAAGAATCACCCTTTAGAAATTGTAATAGGTGACCTAAAAACTAGTTTTCAAACTAGAAGAAACGTAGTAAACCTAGTATAATTCTCTACCTTAGTATATCAACAAGAACCCAAGACTATAGAAGAATCTTTAGATGATGAAAGCTGGGAAATAGCAATGCAAGATGAATTAAACCAGTTTAAAAGAAATTAAGTTTGGGAATTAGTGGAAAGACCTAATTATTGTCCTATAATAGGAACCAAACGGGCCTTTAGAAATAAACAAAATGATGAATGCAAAATAACTAGAAATAAAGAAAGATTAGTAGCTAAAGGATATAATCATGAAGAAGGAATAGATTATGACGAGACTTTTGCACTTTTATCTAGGATAGAAGCCATTAGAATCCTTTCATACTATTTATCTTATATGAATTTTATATTATTTCAGATGGATGTTAAATCTGCCTTTTTAAATTGTTATTTAATGGAGTATGTTTATGTTGACCAACCTCCTAGTTTTGAAATCTCTCAAAAACATGATTCTGTTTTAAAACATACTAAAGCTCTTTATCGCCTTAAACAAGCACGTAGAGCTAAGTATGAAAGATTAAGTTCTTTTTTAATGAAAAATGATTTTACTGTTGGAATGGAAGACCCAAGACTCTTTAAGAAAATTGTAAAAATTAAAGTTTTATTGGTTCAAATTTATGTCTATGATGTGATTTTTGGATCAACTAATAAAACTCTTTGTCAGGAATATTCAATGTTAATGCAAAAAGAATTTGAAATGAGTATGATTGGAGAACTAAATTTCTTCTTAGGACTTCAAAATTATCAAAACGATTTTAGAAATGTTTTCAATCAAAGGAAATACAATACTGATTTACTTAAGAAATTTGGACTTGAAAATAGAAAACCATTTAAAACTCCTATGTGTACTAATATGAAACTTGAGTTGGATAAAACTGGGAAATCATTTGACAACAAGTTATGGAGGTATGATTAGTAGATTGTTATATCATACTGCTAGTAGGACAGATATAATGTATTCAGTATTTCTTTGTGCTATATTTCAATCAAATCCTAAATAATCTCTTATAACTTCTATTAAAAGAATTTTAGATATTTAAAAGTAACTATTTTTCAATCTCTTTTTTATCTTAAATCTTCTGATTTCAATTTTATTTCATATTCAAATGCTGACTTTGGAAGTTTTAGATTAGATAGAAAAAGTAAATCAGAAAGATGTCACTTTTTAGGACAGTATTTAGTATCATGGTCTAGTAAGAAACAACATTCAGGTGCCCTGTCATAAGCTGAGGTAGAATATATTTCTGCTGGCAGTTGTTGTGCACAAGTGTTGTGGATGAAAAACAATCTAATGGACTTTGGATTGAATTTTAATAATACACCAATTCTTTCTGATAATACAAGTGCAATTAATATTTCAAAAATCCTATTAGTCATTCTAGAACTAAGCACATTGATATAAGGCATCACTTTTTAAGAGATCGTGTTATTAAAAAAGAAGTATTTTTAGAATTTATAAATACTGAAATTCAATTAGAATATATTTTTACTAAACCACTTCCCACTTCAAGGTTTGATTTTATTAAGTGGGATCTAGGTTTATTTAATTTTAAATAATCATTACATTTATTTACATTTATTTATTTTTTTAATTTTTATTTAATATTTTTTAAGATTTTTATTCTTTCGCCAGATGCAAATTTTATTTGTTTTAAATATATGTAATGATTAGTGATTACATGAGAATCATGGATGTCAAACCCTTTTTTACATTTAAACCATTTCATTTTTATCGAACATGTCTGCAATCCAGAGAAGATAGAACATGTTGCCTATCATACCCAAATGTTGATTCCTATGTACATCATTGGCATTTATATACTTCTATTTTTGAATGAAAATTTCTTTCTTTCTTTTTTTATTTTCTTTCAATATTTATTTATTATTGTTTTATGTTAACATATGGAAGTATATCAGATATGTTAACTATTAAAGAGTTCATTATAGCATTTATTAACAGTTTAGTGCACCATTAAATGTGGTCAACTCCATAATTTGTCATTATTTTCAATATCACAAAAGGGGGAGAAATTTGGATAAACACAACCTTTTATTTTAAAAAAGCCTAATTTATTCAGAGGGAGAAATTTAGAAGGAGAATTTGGATACATATAACATCATATTTTTTTAGTGAGAGAATTTCATAAGAACTTTATGTAACTATTTTTGAAGGTTAGTTTCGTTTAGATAATTTTAATTATTTTATAGGTTTTTTGATCATCAAAAAGGGGGATATTGTTGATCAACATATTGTTTTAAAAAATACATAAAAATGTTATTTAAAGGGAGAGATTATTTAAAATAATAATCTGTCTCTTTATAATAATTTTGATGCTCAAAAATACCCTTAGTTATTTTCTAATTATATTATTTAGTATTTTGCAGGACATTAATAATTTATTTTACTCTTGAAATATCAATAATATTTTACTTATGTGGAATATGATTTAGAACGTTCTGGAATCACTGTTCATACCTTACGTGGATAAATGTATCGTGAAATCTTCTTTAGTGCATTCTGGAATCAATGTTCATACCTTACGTGGATAAATGTAGTGTGGAATCTGCTTTAGCGCATTCTGGAATCATTTTTCATACCCTATGTGGATAAACATAGCGTAAGTAAGAAAAGCGTGTATACTTTTTGAGATAAGAGAAAAGTATGGTTAAACAACCATACGTTTTGAGCAATGTATGGAAGAAGAACCTTACGTTAGGAAGGAACCCTACGTTTTGGTTTTCAGAAAAGTATGGAAGGAGAACCGTACATAAATATTAAATGTTACATTTGTTTCTCAAATGTATGGTTCATCACCCTTACTTTTGTGAACAACCATACGCTCTTGGAAAAGTATAGATTAGATAAAAGTATCGATCTTTTATCATACGTTTGAGTTTGGATAAAAAAGTATGGATGATCAACTCTATGTTTATGATCAACCTTACGTTATGAACCTTACGTTTGAAGACTATGTTATCAACCCTACATTTGGAGGTCACGTCATTAACCTTACATTTGGCATCGAAATGTTTTGAAAGACAATATTTTTATGCAACGGTCCGCAAGTTGTTTATTGGGAGGATTTCTAGCCGGATTTAAATTTGTTTTTAAAATACGACTTTGACTGATTCAATGTCGTTTTATCAGGGGATTTAATATCAAATTAAAAGGAGCTTTTTATGTTGAGTCTTAAGGGATGTTACGACTTCTCTATAAATTTAAATTTATTTGAATATCGCGAATCAAAAGGCGACTTTTATGGATCTAAATGTGCAAGAGATATGCTCAGCTTTATTGTATATGTTATCTCTAAAGCACCAGGTACATGTGTGTATGGTGATTTATTTGTTATTATAAAGTGGAAAAGAAGACTACAAAGAATCACATTGATCTGCTGATTCAATAGAAACATCAAAGCTTTGTTTGTTTAAGGAGAAAGAACTCGGTAGAAGATTCACCTATTCTGCATCGAATATCTACTGTGGATCTACTACTGTTGAAGTTATGAACTATAACTCTATATCTACTGCAACCGGATCGACTCAGAACAGCTTCGACTTGAAAATCAATATTTATAGAGACTATGATCCATCTGCTGTCAATTTCATTCTGTTGCAATTTTGAAGATCAACTGGAAAAAATCTTTCTGTAATTATTTTTATTCTTGAGTAACCATCTTCTCGTTCTAATCTGTGTAAGTTCCTATTTGAACTAGAAGGATTTGTTTTCCCTTGTATTGTAAGGGTGTCAACTGTCTGTATTCATTTGTGGATCGGTCTGTTGAAACGAGGACTAGATAGTGAAAATCACCATGCTCGTTGAGTTGAGCATTGGTGGAGTGGACTAGGGGGCATCTGTTCCCTGAACCACTATACATCATTGTGTTCCTGCTTTTTCATATTCTGCTTCACGATTAAATCTGATAAATCATAGAGGACATAAATCATTCAATCAAAGAGTTACCAAAAAATTGCAAAAGAAACAATTCACCCCCCCCCCCTCTTGTGTATAATCTATAGAATAAGATCCAACAAAATCATGGTCATCCATCTATTCCACCACCTCCACAATCAGCCTTATATGATTTTCAGGATCTCTCTATGTGATCACTTACTACATGTCACAAGTTCTTTAGATGGTCACCATAAGCTTCATCAAGATATTTTCATGATCTAATTATGAGATCAATATAAAATCATGTAGTCAAAAAAAATTCTTTCAACAAATCGAATGATCATATCCTAATATCTATATACAATCATGCATTCAACAAATGATCCAATAATGACAACCATTCAAAATCATGCATGGTTTTCATAATTTATAATGAAAACAAGAGGAATCTGTCATTTATAGCCTCTTTTTCATTATGTGATTCATGTGATTTATTTATGTGGTCAACTGATAATAATGTGAATGTCACATGATCTCACCTTTAGATCCACTAACAATAATGCGCACTATGTGTGATCCCACTGTCAGATCAATTGAAAATCATGATGTGTATTTGGGTGCTTCTCATGACCACTTTTTGAGATATTTTAACAATGATGTTATTCCATCATGTGCTTCTTATGATTAGTTCTGACATTCCCACTTGGTTTGATACTTCTGTATGACCATTCCGTGTTATCTATTATAAAATTCACTCTCAAAATAATCCTTTCCTATAATCTTATAGAAAAACCACACTCCACGTGATCCTTTAGAACATTCATACACAAATTTCATGTCCTTATTGGTAACCAGATCTTGTAAACAATCAGAAATATTTTAAAAAAAACACAATCAACCCAATAAGATATATTTTTCCAACATGAACCTCATTGGGTTTTTTTACAACACTTCAATGCTTTAGGAATCAACTTGTTGAAAATTCATTCCCCTGTGAAAAAATTTGACTTCTACTACCCCATATAGAGATCAAGGATTTCTTAAACACATACTCTTATCCCTCATGAGTCAAGATCAAAATGAGATACAAGATTATCATGAAAATTTAATTAATGATGCACTTAATTCTTAGAACCACCTTCAGTATCCTTATCAACAATAAAAGATAAGACATGCCCAACCTGAAATATCACAACTTGTTTCTACTGCTAGTATCATGAAGTCATCAATACATCTCACAATTCAAATTCATTGAAATACCTTCTTTAGAATAATCATATTTATAATCCCCCAAGTCTTATTTTTCCATTATTATCTTCTAGCATGTCTTGATCAATACATTTCTCCCCTATTTCAATGAACCCAAAGGCCACTCTTTTTTGGTTTGTATAAGGATAATGAAGAAAAATAAAAATAAAAAATAAATCAAACCATACCTCAGGGAGAGAGGTACCCATATCCAAGTTATCCAAGTGTAGGGAGTAGACTAAACATAATGATCCAGTATATAATATTAAATTTCTTATTTGATTACGTCCTTCGTTAGAATGTATGAAACTAATAATTGAATAGGCACATACTCCGAATTCAAAATACTAAGCTGCATTTTTCCTTGATAAAGTGATATTTAATTTCAATGTTCACTGTACTTGAGTGGTGAATCAAATTCTTTGTAATATTTATAGAAATTGAATTTTTATAATGAATTGTGATCAGAGACTTCACTTCAACTCTAATATATTCAAGATGATTCTTTGTTCAAAATAACAACACACAGCCTTTAGAAGCCTCAATGTATTATAATTCTATATTAATCAAACAAATATCATCATGATTCTTGTTCATCCAATAATAACAATTTTTATTAAAATAGAATTGTCTATTAATGTTGAATTTATTTAATCTACTAATCTTGAAAACTCTATGTATGTAAAACCTAATTGATCTTACAAAGATTATTCATTGTACAGAAAATTGAAATTCATCAAGCCTTTAATATAATGATGTATTATTTTTAATTCAAGTTTGTGGATTTCGTTGGGATTAATTTGATATTGTGCATCATGACAAATAGAAAAAACAATAATTTTTTATGTCACTATCATGTACATCAGACTATCATTAATCTGTCTATATTTTGTGATATTGAATTCTTTTCCATCATCATCCATTGGAAATTTCATCCAAGTGGAAATCATCTTTGTTATTTCTTTGTAATTTTCTATTCCAAATATTCTCATATCCTCTTTGGTATATTTTTATTGTGAAATAAATCTTCCATGAGTTCTATGTGTTACTAGTAAACCAAGGAAAAGTGTTATCCTCCTAATAATTGGCATTTCAAACTCACTTTCATTAATTCTGCAAACAATTTACAATTTACTTCATTAAATCCACTAGAAATTATTTAATTGACATATACCATAACCAAAATCCATTTATTTCTCTCATTATTGACATAAATATTATAATCTACTCTACCATGTTGGAAAATTAACTGCTTCAAATATTGATCAAGTCATGAATACAAAACTCTTGGTGCTTTCATCAAAAATATAACGACTTATTTAACTAATTTTTTCACCCCCTAATGAATGAAAAAATAATTTTTATATTCAATATATACTTCTTCATCTAGAAAAATATTCATAAATGTTAACTTCACATCTATTTAGAAAAAACTAAATTTCTTTTTAATTTCAATGGATAATAATAATCTAGTTATTTACAGCCTTGAAATAGGTGAAAATGTTTCATAAATATCCATAACCACAATTTGGCAGTATCCCTCTCCCACAAGTCATGATTTTATTTAAATTATTATACTGTCTTCATACCGTTAGTTATAAAAAACCCATTTGGTCCTGATGACATTATTGCATATTGGTTACAAAACAATCTCCCTCATTTGATTATTTTCGATTTTGTCAATATATTTATTCAATTCTAATACCAAAATCATTCCTCTTGAATCTCCTTAAAAACATTTCAGATCTACCTATGGTAATAATGATGCTTGTGATAGTGTCTTCATCCTCCATATATGTACTGTTGTTTTACAGTCCCCAATGTTATTACACCAGTTGTTTTATACTCAAATCTTACGTTTCTATATATATTAATTTTTCTCATCATTTGAATATTTTTCTAAGTCCTTCTCAGGTATTTTCACTCCATACGTTTCTCAACTATTCATCACTGTCCTCTTGAAATTGTTCATTAATTTATTGATGATTTGGCTCATTTTAAATGATAACAACATCATTGCTCTCAATTAATTTTTCCAACATATCATTGAATAATTTATATGATTTTAATTTTTGTGAGTAACCAATAAATATCTCTTTATCTTCGTGAGGTGAAAAATACAATATTTTTCTTTATTGATAATAAATCATTTACTTACAAAGACTCGGACTTAATTCATTTTTGGATTCATTTAATACCACAACTTGTATGGAGTCTTCTATTCCATTATACTAAATAAGGCAATTTTAGATATGTAGATTGATGTTAATAATAGTTCCTTCCATAACATCTCTGTGTGGTCCTTATTGATAAGATTCATTCTCTACATGTGGTAGATAATGTAATTTATTCTCCTAACCAATCCATTTTCAATAGGGTTATTAATATTAACACATAGTGAAATATCCCAATTTTCTCAAGATTTTTATCGCATTTTCTATTTGTGAACCCTATTCTGTTATTTGTTTGAAACTTCTAGATTTCTTAATCTAGCTCCTTTTCAACTTCCCTATGATAATGTGTTATAAAACTAAATGCCATGATCTTCTGGGTGAAAATTTAAACCCATTACATTATTTTAAAATCATAAATGAAAATAACATAATATCTCATTCCATTAATAGATATTGAGGAAATAGGTCCACATGTAATAATATAAATATGTTAAATCTATCATATTGAAATCTAGTCTTTTTCCTTATACTTAATTTGTGTAATCTTTCCCTGCTGGAATGTATCACATGTATGAGTATGATAATGTCACGACTTGGTGAGATCTCAAATAAAATCAAATTTCATGTGATCTTACATGGATGTTTGGATTATATGACGAATAAATTTATTCCAAAACCTATTCTGTTATTCCTTGGATATATATAAAGTATATCATCCCTATTAACAAGAAAAATATCTTCCTTTATAAGCATTTTTCTTCAAACAATTTCTCCAAATTTTACCTTGATAATACACAAATTATTTGTAAATCTTATAACATGTCCTAAGTAACACGGTTTATTAACACTTAGAAAATTGTCAGTAATACCTTTAAGAAAAAATTCATCTACATATCTCATGTATTTTCCCCAAAAATTGGCATTTTATAATCCAATTATCGCAAGGAATTCATCAATGAAAAATCTTATAACCCCTTCTTTTTCATACATAATTTCTATTTTCATATTCTTATTTCCTATAATATGGTAGGTTTATCCACTATAAATAATGCATACTCTAGTGCATTCTGATGCTCTAAAGGTAATTTCTTAAACCACTATTTGATCCGCTCTTTTCTTTTTTACCCATGTCTTTGACTTTATATTTATGTTGAATGATATTCTTAATCATCTTTAGAGTATGACGGTATGACCTCATATTTTAAAGATACAAATATATTCTTCATTTTGAGATCTTTTAAAGACCCATTGAGCATCTAAATACAACCACATTGGGTTTATTTCAGTATATTACTTTTAATATTTGAAGATAAATATCTGGATATGTGTCTAAATCCTCCACAATAAAAACAATATCCATTAAATTAAATCCTTGTATACTGAACTCCATTTTTCTATACCTATTTGTATTATTCCCACTGAAACCTCTCACTTATGGAACATACATTTTGATAATTCATACTCTTTACAAAACAACAAAACCCGATACGAGTTGTCTCCTTGTGTATCATTGTTACAATAATGATTTTACATTAAGATCTATGAATCTTCTAATTTTTATTTCAAAAACAAATCATTATTATACCTATGAGTGAGTTTATTTGGTATGAAATCAACAATTATTTATTTCATTTAATGATCAATACACATACCTCCTATCTCATTATGACATGCCATTTTCTTATATGGACATTCCTTTATCTATTTTGTTGGGCCTCCAGACTGTAATTTCACTTTTTTTTCTATGTGACATGATTTCATGACATCATATCGTGGAGAAAATGATTCTATTGGAATATTACCTATATTCATAGTTTTTAGACATTCTTCTCAAGTTATTTGTTATCATTGACATGATATTTTATTATGTTAGTTAGAATATAAATAACCTTGGTCTATTATTCAACCTTTGGATTGAAATAAAATACTTTTTCTGATTAATATGACTTTGGGATGTGATAATTTCAATTTTATTATTCATCTAAAAAATTATTTCTTCCGGCTTTTTTATATAGAATTTGACATCATAGACCACCCTATTAGATTTTTTTTTTGGATCTATAAACATCCATCTACTAAAATATATCTTCCAATTAAACCTACAGTTTTACTCTTACTTAAAATTTCCTTTCATCAATGTCACTTTATTCCCTTGACTGGAATTTCCCAAAAAAATCAACCAAATCATATTCTTAATTACCCGGGTAATCTTTGATCTCCTCTGCTGCATATTCTTCTGAACTAACATTTTCTTGTTATATTATATTCTTCTTTTTTATAAATAATTTAATTATTATTTTTCATACCTTTCACACTATCCAATAACTTCTTATTAGGAGTTTCATCATCATCCTCATCATCATCTTGAAACTTGTAGGGATAATTTTATATAATATGTCCAACCTTTCAACAAAAAAATCATGAAAATGTAGTTAACCTTTAAAATTTCATTTCCCCTGTTATTATATTGATGAAATAGGTGAAATAAACTCATTAAAAATGAATTAATCCTTACCATATTCTATTTTGAGTTTCTTTATGGAATCAAATTCTACCTCATTAGACTTTCAATCTTGTACACACTCATTGTCATAATTTATCATCTCATATGTGACAAGAGTACCGTTTAATCTATCCAATATAAGATCATCATGATCTATATATTTAAGTATAGAAACATTCAGGTTGAACCAATGTGTAGACCTCTTTAATACATTCTTAATGATCAATAATCATTTGAAAATTTCACTAAGAACTTGCATGTCTTCTACTAAAATATTCACTAAGTCAAATAATTCATATTCAAACTCATTGGGGAGTACTATTAGGTCCTAATATTCATTCCAAAGAACATTAAATTTATATTCTTATACTATTTAATAAAATTTATTGATATTTATAAACATTTCCCACATGGTATGTGATTATTTACGTGACATAATATTTGTGTAGTTAGTGGTATATGAATATACTCCTTATGAATTGATTCATTTACTATAAAAATCCAATTATATTAGTTATACATCTGATAAAACAACACTACCCGCCCTGGAATAAATACCATGCATCATAGTTGTAAATTCATCCATTCATAATGATCATTAGTAGTGTTTCATTCATTTCTTTCATACATGAATATTGTTTCCATCAAATTATGAGATCCCTTTGTGATTCAAAAATTCAACTTCTTCTACTTAGAGAAAAACTCTAACTTAAACCCTTTCTTATGATACCAATTGTTATCCCTACAAGGTTAAGGATCCTAACGGGGGGATTAGATTTTGGAATATTAAAATAACTGTCTCCTTGGACCATGTTTCATTGTTAAACACAACTCTATTATCTCTTCTTCACATATCGCAAAATAAATGGTAATTAATAAATTCCTTAGAAACTTTTTTTACGTGGTTCTCCCTCACTAGGATAAATACAACTAGAAAAAAAAGGAAATTTGATGACGTAAAATATACACTAAAACACATTTTTGTTACATGTTTTAGGGAGGACTCACTATCCATCCTTGTTTACTACCATTAACAATTTTGAATTATTAATACTCTATATACTGAATTGAATTCCTTGATCGTCCAGTAGAATCTCCTGAAAATAAATTCCAATTTGATTAAAACTACTGTGTGTCTTTATGCTATTTATTCATTAAAGATATTAAAATCATCTTTATGGAAGACCTTTTATCTTGAAATGTGTAGCTATAGTGAAATTTTACTTCAAAAGACCTATTCATAATATGGGTCCATGAGGCCTATCTACAACACTCATATGCAAGATCCCTCTATGAGACACCTCTTTGAGACATTCTTCTATTCACATATATTTTGTGGCTCGAGATTAAGAACATTTTGTGGTGTTGTGGTTTTTATAATATCTAGGGGTCTTCCCATGTGTGAAAACACCCTACACATACTTCAATTCACAAGATTTTTTCTTGAGATCTCTACGCAAGAGCCCTTCAAAGGAACTTCTTCTGATTTTGTAGTCACATTATTTTGATGAAAGACATTTTCCATCTTATGAAAAATATATTTATTTAGAAAAAACCACCAAATTATACTTATCTAACTAATTAAAGATGGTTTACCGGTATTTATAAAAATAAATCAACCACCTTAAATTCTATAATCTTAGTTAGCTTTGTATTACACCACCTGAAAATCAAACTTATATGCTTTTCATGATTTCTCTACATGATCACCTTCCACATGTCACATGTTCTTCACATGATTACCATAATTTGTTTTAAATTATTTTCATGATCCGATCCTGAGATCCAAATACAATTGTATGGTTAATAACATTGTCTTCATGTGCATCATATAATCCCACCATGTGAACTAAAGGCAATAATGCAGTCAATGTGTGATCCTATCATTAGATATTTTTACAATCATGAGTGCTTAATGTTATTTCAAATTTCTACAAGAGTACTATATCATTTATATACACTTTTTCTTCATGATATTCATGTGATCGATTTGTTAGATCAACTAAAAAGTATCTATACTTCATGTGATGTCACTGTGACATCCACTAAAAATCATATCCAATTTGAGTGATCCCACCATGATATCCACTTATAATAATGTGGATTCTTCATGTGATTCTCATGATCTTTTCATGAGATCCCTTGATTATCATGTGATGTCTTCAAGTTCTTTTCATGAATAGTTCTGAAATTTGTGCTCTGTATGATCCTTCCACAAGTTCCTTTATAACATTCATTCTTTGTGAGATCATTACACATGATACTTTAGGTCATTTTTTCTATGTATGAACATTTAAGTCATTCATTAAAACTCTTCAGGAATCCTTTGAAAACCATCCACTATTAACAACTTCAAACCATGTCTTCAAATAAAAACAACCCGACAACACCATTAAGATGGTTTGTTTCAACAATTATATTATGTTACCATGATACATGATTGATTATTTTTTTGTTACACATTCTTATGTATTGTGTAATTTTTTTGAATAGACCTTAAACCATTATATCATGCAGAAATATCTATAACTAATTGGGTACAATTATTGTTAATGTTTATCATGTCCTCATACCGTTATGATTATCTTATGTCCGATTATGATCATTGCTTGGCCTATATTATATTTAAACTTACAAAGCATATGTGATTACTATATATTATGTCTAAATTACCTATGTTATGAATAATTTTTTATGTTTGACATGTATAATAAGGTTTCTTGTTATGAAGAACCTAATAGGAACTAGTGTAGATATTTTATTTGCAGGTTGTTTTTGTATCCATGCTTCCAAAGATACTAAACCTATACGGTCCATGAGAATGAATTATTTGGAAAATTATTGATTATGAATCTAAATATATGTAATATTTATGTACAGAAATTTTGGTTTTTATATAAAATCATTTGAAAAGAAATATCTTGTAAATATTATTTTCAAATTAAAAATTGTATAACTCAAAGAAACAAGTTTGAGTTACCATGTCCCTTAACATTACAGTTGATTTCCAAAGATGTACTTTAACATATTGTATCATAAAAAAAAAATTATATTTTTATAACATTATTAATATACATTTTTAATTTTATTCTTCATTAATAACAATTCTCTTCATGTATTAGATTGTTTTAATCTATTTTGAACATCGAGTGTTAATAGTCGTGACTGTTTTAAACTATGATCATAAAATCAATGTCTATATTCATTTTTCTCCAAAATACATTCATTTAAAAACCATTACAGGTTTTTAATTTATGTTTAATAAGTATTTATAATTATATAATACAATTATATTGGATTTTATTTCATTATGAAAACAAAATTGGTAATGAACTTGTCTTGGGATGTTAACTGATATTAAACGATTACCTTATAAATTTCAATATTTTTTCTGATATAAAACAATAACCATATTAATGAAATATATTAATTTTTTATTCTATATGAACATATAAATTATAAAATGAAATCATCCATGTTAGTAAGTGAAGGATAACAAAACACATTTATTAATGGAAGCCACAGTCCGAACAACATACGATAAGCGTTTCAATTACTCAAAAAATGACATGTGTGAATAAGAATAGTAAGTGATCATTTAGGAATCATAAATAATTTATATAAATAAAATTTATTCATTAATATAATCATTAATAAAATCCATTATGAGTGGTTATGAAATACCCAAAGATTCTCTTTGTGGTGGAGGTAATCCACAAACATACACTAACGATGATTCTTATTTTTCATAGTATATGGAATAAAATAAATAATGGTAGTAAAATTATTATAATAACATTAAAAAATGTAATTATTATGATGTTATTATTATAATATGGTTATGGTTGGTTTATAAAGTAACTAGTAATTATGAAACAATAAGAAGGATGTTATATGTACATTGAGACCTTGAACTTCCTCTTGATGAAGGCATTATATTTTAGGTATGTTGGATAATTTTTGTAACCCCCCGTCTTTCCATAGTCCATTATGTCTTCAAAGTAATCCAATAGCATGCACCACACACATCACTATGTTCGAGCACATGATGACATACCAAACTAGTCGTTCAAAATACTTTATGAATAGTATTAACTAAAATTTGAATTTTATATATTCAATATAATTTTAACATCCATATTATGTGATTATTATTAATAATATAAGAAAAATTAATTTTATTCGATAAAAAAAGTATTTTTCAAAAAATGCAATTTTACCTCCTTTTAATGGAGAACCCTATTTAAATCCAATATTTGACACTTATATATATTCAAATTTACAAAATAAACTTCTTATTTAGAATCAGGACATAAAAATTTAGGTTCGATAAATTTATGGTGTTTTTATGATAACTTTCATATTGGGGGTGAATAGTGAAAAAATATAAATGATAATTAAAAACATCCTTTTTAATCCAAATAATTTATAGTTTTTAATTATAAATTTCAATAATTAGGAAGTACAATTAAATTATATTTTTACCAATTAATTCAATGTTGGTCAATGGAATTTATTTCACTTTTTAATTATACAGAAATAAGTGTCAATCTTTTGATAGTTATTGTTTCTTAAAAACACGATATTTGTTTTGACAATGGGAATTAATATTAAATTAATTAATTTAAATTATATGTTTTGGATTTGGTAAAATAGAAATTAATTTTTAATTCAGAATATAAAATATAGATTAGGAATAATTTTTGTATGTTTCAGAAAAACATCAATTTTTGATGAATAGTAAAACCACATAGTAGTAGTTAAACACTAACTTTTTCATTTAAATCAAATTTTACTGCTTCTGTGAATTTAATTATGAAAAGTATACTTATATGGTAGTTATTATTATGTAAACTTTTGTTCAATATGATAAAAATAATATTTGGTAAATAGTAACTTTGGACTTTTATTTACCACGGTTAAAGGTAAATAAGGTTATTCAAGGTAAAAAGAATATTATAATAATATATAATTACCTTTACATTTGTCCTAACCTTATTTTATGTGTCCTGGCCAACCATGGGAATACATGGGTCGATTTAGGAACTCCATGGAGCCAATTAAGAGTGATAATGACACTTTATTTTAATTAACGTAAAGTAATGACAAAAAAACATTAACTAATATCTTTTAGTATATCAATTTTTACATGGGGTTATATAGGTAATATTTTCAACAATAAATATTATTTAAAAAGATAAAACTATTTCCTACATTATTGTATCTGTTTTATAATTTTTAGACATAAAATAAATAAAATTAGTTATGACACAATAATGATGCATTATTCACCTTCATAATAACTGAATTAAAAAAATAAGATTATTAAAATTCAAAAAATATTCAAAACCTTTCCAATTATTATTGGATTATTTTATTTTGAACATGACTCCTCTTATCTTAGACTTTAATTTGTTTTGGATCTTTTTAGACAAATGATAAGTTTATAATAAAATAACATTTCCAATCATTATTAAAGAACCCATACTATCTCATATAAAAGGACACCACTTCTAACCCATTCCTCACAACTCTCATGCCCTTTGGGTCATCCAATACCTTCCCAAATAATATCTCAAGATCTATCTCTTCCATGTAGAATCTTTATCTTTCGTAGAAGTAACTTCAAGAAGTCTTTTTGGTTCAAACCAATGGGAGTTACCCAATATAAAGGTAATGGTTTCTCTTAAATTCTTTTCTATTATATTACATCTCCAACCCCAAAAAACTTTTTATTACATTATTTCATAACAACAACAGTATCCTAAATATACTGGGATGTTGTCATGTGAAGGATTCAAACTACACTTACACACACCTCCATCTAATGGGTAAAGAACACATTGTTTCTGTGGATGGCTATCTAACACCTCCTGAAATGTTGATAGTTCAATTATATCTTACCTCCTCTCAGGGTGGCCATTAAGATGACACTATATTTATATATTATATATATTATGTTTATATTCTCTTTATGCCCTTTTATTTCCCAATTATAGAATAAGTTTATGGTTTCAATTATGGGTAGACGCAATAATTTCATTTGAGCAAGTGTGGACTACCACCCCCTAAAAGTGATATGACATGTTAGTGCCTTATGTGAGATATATAAATGATGGAGTTAATTATATTATATATGATACAATACTAGAATTATAATATACCTATGTACAATTATGTTTTAATTCCATTAAAATAAATTATAACTGAACCCTATGTTCATGTGTACGTACGGCTTACCGTCTACATGAATGGTGCATTTCATTGCTTATCACCAAATGTTATATAATATTATAAATACATATATATACTCGATATAATATATATATATATATATATATATATTATATAAATCATTTATATCATCCTAGAGATAATGTACTTCTGAACTCAGGGACAAATTGTAATTATAACTAATTTATTTTTTACTTGAGGTAAGGGGTTTCTTATCTCAATTTTAATTCTCTGAGATTTCCTTTATTCTCAACTTATTTATTGCATGTGGTGTATTGTATACTACAATTTGATATATATTATCATGTTTCTCATTACATTAATGGTATTATGTGATTCATTTTGTGGTTATTAACATTTTTTCATATGACTCTATTGATTACAATAGGATAAGGGTTTTCATCTCACTTTTTATTCCCGTGAGATTCTTGCTATATTAGCCACTATTTCCTATTATGTGGTCTCTATACTTCCCATGATTGTGTTCTTGGTGTTATATACTTTAATTTATTGGTATTTACATCTTTATTATGTGATCCTTCATTCATGGGGTGTATGTTTTGTGAGTTACTAAATCGGTAAGGGAATTTCCAATATCAATTTCCACTCATTGGGCTCTACACAGGCTTAGTTGATTATTTTTACTCCATGATTATGTGTGGTATCACTATTTATTATTTATGTAGTAATTTTCAATACCCTTTGTGTGGATATACTTTTGATACACAGAATCACTCCATGGATAATTTCTTAATTCATTTATATGAACATTATAAGATTAATCTTAACTCAATTTCCATTCATTGAGTTAAAAATCCAAGTGTGAATTTCCTCTGATTCATTTACACTGAATATCCATTCATATTTAGTGTATTTATATTTTTCATACATAATAATTTCATTTATTTATTCTTATCCTAAGGATATAGTCTTTATATGGGATTTCATCTCAATTAACATTCCATTGAGATTTTGTTGTTGTTATACGCCAATTCACTATTATATGGTGTATATACTGTACTTTGAAATAGTATATAATTAATCCCTTTATTCTCATGATATTATATAGTTTTGATTACCTCAATTATTTTTATTCAATTACCTCCCTTTTGGTTAGGATATCTGACTAAAATATCATTTTAAATGTTTTAAATAATTATTTTTCTAAATCATTCTCATTAATGTCCATATTCTAAAAATGGGTTTAAACATTAATTTATAAGAATATTAAGGATTTAATATTAAAATTCTTTTAAAATTTTCCTTTTGGTATGGGAAACTTTGATTCAAAAATCTATTTTAAATGACTTCTTGATAAATAGTTACTTTTATATGTTTTAAAAAAAGGGGTATATTTTTCTCAAATAGTTTTGATGATTATTTTCCTCTATGTAGATATCCTTCATTATTCTCGATCAAGGTAAATATATTATAATACAATCTTTAATATTTTATTTAATGAGTTATGTTTGACTATGGATGTGCTATTTTTATACAGTTCATGGTTTCTGGTTAAAATATTGACATTTCCTATGCTAGTTTTAATATGAATGTTTAGAATATATTTCATCTTCTTCATATGAAGAATGAATTAGACATATTATGTGACAGGTGGTGCATGTTATATCACCTCGATGCATCAGTATATCTCATGATACAAACTAGTGTCTTGGAACAGGGCCTTGACAAAATCTTATTTGTAGTATTGGCATGAGGCCTTGAATATGTGGTTATGATGTCCATTACTATGCATTCCATCATTTTGAGATTAGATATTTATATTTCATGTTGTTATTTGACTAGTAGAATACCCATGAATATGTTTTATTATGGAATTATTTACTTATCTCATATTCTTGCCATAATGTGTTCATGTTAATTATTTGTAAAGGCAAGTGTTTTCAATTATTCACAATGCCTAATGTTTATGTTATCTTCTGTTGTATTAGTTACTCTTAGTAGGAATTTTATCTCACCCCTTTATTATGTTTAATTTTCCTAGGATATGATGAAGTTAGTTATGAGTGACTTGTAGGAATATATAGGAATCTTAGATGTCTCTAAAAGAATATTTTAGTGTTGTTTTTCTTATCACATTGTAATGATGAACTTATGTATGTATCTTATTTCCAATACTACTAAACTGATCTGTCCTTTGGAACATGATTCCTTGTAATCATGCAAATTTATTAAAATAATTCATCAGCTCTGGGATTCTGGGGTCGGGGCGTTACGGTGGGTATCAGAGGATGTTTAGTTCAAATTTTGTAAACTAGATTTAGATAAACTATATTTAGAGCACATTACCCTAAGATAGACTTTAAATATTAGTATAGAATAACTTCATAGAATTTTGGAAATGTTGATATTTCGTGTATTTTCCACGAAATACATCCATGTCTAGATACGATCCGGTATAGGCGGCTCTAGCACAAATGTACCTAGGATTGAAAACTCCAACAAGGAGTTTCTGGATTAAAACAGGGTATCCTGGTACACAACAACGGGCATTGCCTCACTCTTGGTTACAACACTCCCGAGGGATATGTTTAGGATAATTTACATTTTCCTTACAAACTGATTTGATGGATTTTAATATAAGATTTGAATACATGACCTTGGTTAATCCTAAGGTGTTTCAAATTGAATATAATGTATAAGTATATTCTATAAATGATTTTATGACTATTTTTAATAACATAATGATTTTAGGTTTTAGTAAATGGCTAGATTCCAAGGAAGTCATAGTAAATTTGAGCATGATGTAAAACTTGGGAATAACGTTGGAAATGAGAAACAAAATTGAATGATGATAGGTGTAAACAATATCATGTTCATGCCGAATTAGTTTTCCAAAAATTTTATCAACAACATATATATTAACCCACTCCCAGAATAAAAAAAGAAGAGAAATGTGATGAATGATAAGAGCTCAAATAGTGGAGAGCTTTGAGAATAAAACATCAATTTCAATCATGCATGAAATATATATGGAGAAACCCATAAATGTGTCTCAATGGAATAATGAAATGATTTATGTGTGGGAAGGAAGGATATAAATTAAAGAATTGTCGAGGGAAAATGAAAAGTACAATGGTTAAAAATAAAAATGGTTCCAAGAATATATTTATAGTAATTTGCTGTAAATTCAGGGGACTTGTCCATTAATCGATATAATTCCCTATTCTATAAGATATCCTTTAGGTCAAAGAAGAATAAATGTGGAAATAAATGGCGGGGGAAATGTGTAAAAGTATAAGTGCTCTTTCTTGATGCGATTACCTTGGAATAATTTTCTCTTCTATGTGTAACCATACTATTTGTACTGCAAAAATAATATTTGAGGTAGAATTATCCTTTATATTGTAGATATAGTTATAAATAACTATTTGGTTTTATATGATCCTTGAATTTGAGGCAACTACATGTTATTAAATTTTGGGATGAAAATGAAATGTATGAGATAAAATTGATTGTTAAATTATGTTATGGTTATTTTGAGGAATTTATTTCATTTTGGTAATGTAATAAAATATATTTTTTGAAAAATGAAAACATGAAAACTGTGTGACAACCCGTCTTTTAGGGCGTTGCTGTGGGAATCGAACCCACAACAAGAGTGCAATTCGGATTTTTCACCAACCTCTGGACAACATGAAGTTCCTGGTTTATGTAACTAATTATTTTTTAGTTAAATCAATTTATTAAGTTGAATTGGGACATTTGTATTATCAAATGGATATCCATAGTTTCAGAAAATGATTTGGTGATTAAGTGATAAATGTTATTTTGGAAGACGATCGCTCTATTGGAAACACTATATGCATAAGGTAAACCAGATACAATGGGATTTTATTTGAGGAGTAATGGTGTATATTTTTCAATGTTTTTATTGTCTATTTATAGATATTTGGGATATTTATGGAAATTATCAACCTATCAAATAAAATATGTGATTATGTTAATTACTTTTAATTTTGGGAATTTAAGAGTAGTCGATGTTATTTGGAGATAAAATTTAACATTGAAGGCTACGTAATCAAATTCTTCTGAGTTATGGGTTTCAATGTTAGTTAAGATTATATTGAATTATTTTAAGGACAATTTTTCATTTAAAGGTGTTTTTTGAATATTGTGTATTGTTTGTTTAATTTTTTGAGAATTAGAGTAGCATTTATTTATATAAAGGATTTTCATTTTTAGGGATCATATGATTATGTACTAACCATTTTGGTATCGTTTAATATTTAATGATAATATAAAGGTATAGTTCATCCTTTGTGGATTATGTGATTCTCTATATGTTGATTGTAGTGCTTCAGGTGTAACCTAGTCATCATGAATACTCATCATTTGGTGAAAAGAAGAGTTTGTGGTATAAATTTATTAATGGATGAAACTCTACTTGTAATGTAATTATATCTCCTTATAGTATTATTCCATCCCATAATTAAATTCATCAGAATTATAAAAATGATCTTAATACAAAAAAATCATTTACTTTTCCTACTGGGTAATCAAAGACCATTAACCCCATAACATGTTTATGGATTTTAAATCATTAAATTTATCCAAATAATACTCCCGATCACTCTCTATTAGTAATTGAGGATTATGTTTCTCTTCCATATCCATTTCTTCCTATATGGAACCCTATTATGTGTTATTTATGGTAATCTTCATAATTACCTTTATTTATTTTAAAATAGAGGCCTCATTAAACCATTTTTGATATGAGATTTCTTCTAAGATATTTTGAAATGTCAAAACCCATGTTTTCAATCCCGAGATTAAATTTAATGGAAAAAATTTCTTGAAGTAGGGGAGAATATAACACCCCAATGTTTCATAGTACATTATCTCTTTAAAGTAATTCAATAGCTTGCACCTCACACAACACTGAGTTTGAGTGCATGATGACTTAATAAACTAGCCGTTCAAAAGCAGGTATGAATTATATTAACAAAATATAAAATTTTATATATTACATATAATTTTAACATCAATATTATGTGTTTTGTAGACATAATATAAGAACAAATTCATTCTTTTCAGATAAAGGAAGTATTTTCAAAAAAATACAATTTTATCGCCATTTAATGGAGAATCCTTTTTAAATCCAATATTTGACACTTTTATATATTTAATTTGATAAAATAAACTTATTATTTATAATAGAAACATAAAAATTTACTTTCGATAAATTTTTTGTGTTTTTCTTATATCTTTTATATTTGGGTGAATAGTAAAAAATTGTAATTCTTAATTAAAAACAACCTTTTTAATCAAAATAATTTATGATGTTAAATTATACATTTTAATGGTGTGTAATTTTAATTCTATTATATTTTTACCATTTAATACAATTTTGGTCATTATAATTAATTTCACTTTGAAATTATACATAAATAAGTGTCAATCTTTTGATAATTATTGTTTCTTAAAAACAAGCTATTTGTTTTGACAATGAGAATTAATTTTAAATTAATTAATTAATCTTCTATGATTTGAATTCAGTAAAATATAATACATTTTTTAATTCAAAATATCAAATATATCTTAGGAAATTATTTTTGTATTTTTCTGAAAAACATCAATTTTGATGAATAGTAAAACCACTTAGCAGTAGTTAAAAAACTGAATTTTTCATTTAAATGAAATTTTAGTACTTATTTTAATTGAATATATTAAATCAGGCCTATATGGTTGTCATTAGTATGTAAAACTTGGTTCAATAAAATGAAAATAATTTTTGATCAATTGCAACTTTTCCCTTTTATTTATCATGGTTAAAAGTAAATAGGGTAATTCAAGTTAAAATTAATATTATAATAATACAAAATTACCTTAACACTTGTCCAAACCATATTATATGAGTCATTTCTGACCATGGGAATCATTGTGTAGATTTTGGGACCCCATGGAGCCACTTAGGAGTGATAATGATACTTTATTTTAATTAACATAAAGTAAAGACAAAAATAACTTTAAAAAATATATTTTGGTATATAAATATTTAAATGGGGTTATATAAGTAATATTGTTGGCAATAAATATTCATTTGGAATATAAAATTATTTCTTACATTATGTAATTTTTCTATAATTTTTAGACATCAAATATATTAAAATATTGATGACACAATAATGATGCAGTATTAACCTCATTAATAAATGATTAAAATAAATAAGATTATTAATATTAAAACTAAATATAAAACCAGGTAAATATTTATTGTATGATTTTTTTTTCGAACATGAGTCATATTATCTTCAACTTTAATGAGTTTTGGACCTTGCGAAACTGAAGATATGTTTATAATAAAATAACATTTTAAAACTTTCATAAAGAGCCCCTCCTCTCCCTTATAAAAGGACACCACTTATAACTCATTCCTCACATGTATCAAGCCCCATTTCTCATCCAAACCCCACCCAAATAAGTTCTGAATATCACTCTCTTCCACCTTGAAGCCTTACCTAAGGCAGAAGTCACTTCAACAATACCATTCGGTGCATACCAAAGGGAGTTACTCAAATTAAAGGTAATGGTTTCTCATAACTTCTTTGCATTTATTTTTCTTCTCAAACCCTTATACTATTTTTATTCCATTACATTATAAAAACACATTTATCCTAAATATAATAGTATGTTTTTATGAGAAGTATTCAAATTACACGTACACACACCTCCATCTAATGGGTAACAAACACATTGTTTCTGTGGATGGAAAACTAATGCCTCATGAAACGATAATTGTTCAATTGTCTTCTACCTCCTCTTATGGTGGAAAATAAGATGAAACAATATTTATATATGATATATATTATGTTTATTTTTTCTTTATGCTTCTGTATTTTTCATTTATAGCATACCTTTATGGTTTCTATTATTGGTAGAGGCGATAATTTCATTGGAGGAAGTGCGGACTACTGACCCCTGAAAGTGATATGACACGTTAATGCCCATGGGGGATGTATAAAGGATGCAGTTTATTATATTATATATCATATTATAATGTAATTATAGTATATATATGTATCATTATGTTTTAATTCCATTAAAATACAAAATAGAAATGAATGTAGAGTTGATGTGTACGTACAGCTTATCATCTCCATGAACGGTACAATTCATTTTTATCCAAAAATGATATGTATTGTTATAAATACATATATATATATATTGGATATATAATAAATATATGATATCTATATCCATTATATCATTTGGTATGTAATGGATTCTTGACCACATGGACCAATTATAATTATAACATGTTCATTTTTTACTTAAGTTCCGAACTTCGATAAAATATTCAATATAAACTCAAAGATTTAACTAATAATTATAGCATGATAATAAGTGATATAAGTAGAATTTTAAACATATAAAATGTTCTTAATCATGTATAAATTAACTTATGTTCATTAATTAGGATGAAAAGGTAACATATAATACAATTCGGACTTGTGGTAAGGGGTTTCTTATCTCACTTTTAATTCTGTGAGATTTCCATTGTTCGCAACTTATTTATGGCATGAGTTGTATTTTATACTTCCATTTTATATATATTATCATTATTATCCTTAAATTCATGTAATTCTGTGATTCATTTTGTGGTTATTATATTTTGTTCATGTGACTCAATTTATTACAACGTCTTAAGGGTTTTTCATCTCACTTTTTATTCCTGTGAAATTTTTGCTATATTAGCCACTATTTCCTATTGTGTAGTGTACGTACTTCCCATGATTGTATTATTAGTGTAATATAGTTTAATTTATCGGTATTTACATCTTCATTGTATGATCCTCATTTCATGGGGGTGTATGTTTTGTGAGTTACCAAATTGGTATGGGAATTTCCGATTTCAGTTTCCACTCATTGGGATTTACGCATACATCATTTATTATTTTTACTCCATGGTAATGTGTGGAATCACTATTTATTTTTATGTAGAAATTTCTTCTCCACTTTGGGTGGATATATTTGATTCCCATAATCACTCCATTAATAATTTGTCAAGCCATTGATATGAACTTGATAAGAGTAATCATAACTCAATTTCCATTCATTTAGTTAAACATCCAAGTCATTGGTCATGTTTTTACAAGAATAAGTGTGGATGTCCTCTGATTGATTTTCATTGAATATCCAATCATATTGAGTGTCTTTTTATATGTCGCACAAAATTATTTCATTTATATATTCTTAACCTAAGTATTCTATCTTGATAAGGGATTTCATCTCAATATACATTCCATCAAGACTTATTTATTGTTATATGCCTATTCACTTTTATATGGTGTATATAATTTACTTTGACATAGTATATCATGAATCCCTTTATACACATGACATTATAATTTTTTTATTACCTCAATTATTTTTATCCAAGTGTCTTTCTTTTGGTTAAGAACTGTAACTAAAATATCATTTTACATGTTTTAAATATTTATTCTTCTAAATCATTCCCAATAATCTCCACATATTAAAAATAGTTTTAAGGATTTATTTATATGGAAATTAATGTTTTAAAATTAAAATTCCTTTTAAAAGTTTCAAAGTGGCATGGGACACTTGGATCCAAAAATCTATTTTAAACAGCTTCCAGATAAATAGTTACTTTTAAATGTTTTCAATAAAAGGGGGATATTTTCTCAAATAGTTTTGATGATTATTTTCATCTATGTAAATATACTTCATTATTTTCAATTGAGGTTAATCACTTATAATACAATCATTCATACTATATTTAATGAGTTATGTTTGAATATAGATGTGTTATTTTTATACCAATCATGGATTGTGGTTAAAATATTGACATTTCATATGCTCGTTTTAATACGAATGTTTATAATATGTTTCCAATTTTTCATATGAGGAATTCATTTGACATAGTAAGTGATTGTTAGAGCCCAATATATGTCTTATATGCATCTGTAGGTCCAATAAGAAAAACTATTGTCCTGGCACAAGGCCTTGACAAAATAATGTTAGTAGTCTTGGAACAAGACCATGACTATGTGGTTATTATGTTTGGAATTATGCATTCCATAATTATGAGTTGAGCTATTGATATTTCACGTGGATATTTGACTATTATAATACCCATGACTATGTTTAATTATGGAACTATTTACTCTACTCATATTCCTTCCATAAGGTGTTCGTGTTAATTATTTGTAAAGGAATTAGTTTTCAATTATTTACCATACCTAATGTTAAAATAATCTCCTACTATATTCCTTAATCTCACTAAGCATTTGAGATCACCCCTTTCTTATGTTTCATTTTCCCAGGATATGAATAAGTTTTTTATAAGTGTCTTGAAGGAATAATATTGGAAGCTTTGATGTTTCCAATGGAATAATTTCGTGTGGCTTATCTTTTCAAGTTGTAATGTTGATATTATGTATGTATCATGTATCCAAGACTACTAAACTGATCGGTCTATTGGGACATGATTCCTTGTAATCGTGCCAATGTATTAGAATAATGCACCGACTCCTGGATTCTTGGGTCTGGGCATTATAATTTTTGGCAACATGGGAATTAAGGTTTGTAAATTACTTATGTAGAAAACTTTTGAATGAAATTTAATGAAAATTTCAAATATGAGTTGTGTACTGAAAGGGTGGAAGTGATCCCCCATTTATAATTGAAATAGAGGGAATTTTAAATGGAAAATAATATTAATAGGTAAAAATGGATGGAAATTAAATTTAGCCGAGTAAGGTGAGGGATGTTTTGTTTGAAATGTAGGTAATACTTAATAACCTAAAAATTTATTTCTATAAGATATAAATTTCATTTTAATTTATGAAATTTTTAGCCACATTAGATTTTTCATTTAAATACTGATTACTCTTATTTAAATGTTAATCATGTCAATTATTTTATTAATAAAAATATAATTAGATCTATATTATAGAATTTAGACATGATGATTTTAAATTTGGGATCAATTTAACATAATTAATTTCAAAAATATTAAAAAATATGATTTCAAATTAAACATACATAACAAATAAATATTATTTTTAATTTAAATAGTATTTTATAACATTAAAATTATTTATTTGATTTTTTTGAGGATTACTGATTTTAATTATAGTAATTAATTTATTATAAAACAAATAAAACGAATATGTATCTAAAATAATATCTAAATATAATTCCACCAAGAAAATATTTTACCCAAACAAACAAATGAAAATATTTTTTAAATTCTTATAAATTTTTCTTAAGTCCTAAAATATTTCAAATATAATTTATATGTTTAAAAAAAATTTGTATTTCTTAATTATACCCTTAAAATATAAATTTTTTGAAAGAAAATATTTTATTAACTTTTATGTCTCAAAAATATACTAATAATGTGTTATAGGTCACCATTTTGAAAAAAAAAACTATATTTTTTTAGTATTCTTCAAAAAATAAATTATTTTAGGAAAATTATTAAAATTTAACTAAATAATATATTACAATTATTAATCCAAAAATTGTTTTTCTTTTCAAATTAATATTTAAAAGTGGTCCAATTTATTTTTACATAAGCACACATTATGATACACTTGTGTATTATTTTTTATGTGGATAAATTTTTTAATACCTTTAAAATTAATTACTATAACGGTAATTAGATTATTCATATGAGTTAAATTTTATGATCCGTCAAATATACTCAAATGGTACTTAATTAAGTAAAAGTATTTAATAGAATCTTGGATCATTAGAATAATAATTATGGTGTGGAGTTTATAATGACCTAAAGATTTCCAGGATACTATTTTTTTATGAAATTTCAATTTTTAATATCGTGGAAAATTCATTTTGATAAATAAGTCTCTTTTTTGGAATCTAACAGGTTAAACTCCACAAAATTATGTTTTTGATGGGGTTTGAGGTTTGGAAAATTCCCCAAGGGTTTAAGAGAGTGAAATAAAATGGACTGATGGTAGGGAAACTACAAAAAGTAACAACATGCTAGTAAGACCATGAATTAGAGCTTCACAATGTGTGTTATCAGGATAGAGGAATGGGAGGAGCAGTCCTTTCCTGGGTTATTCACACATTTAAAAGTGATTTCCTAATTTTTTCAATTAAAAAGGCTACACATACACCCTATATTTTATCTAATGAAACACATATTGGAAGGGCATATGGAATACAAAATCCCCATAATTTACTCCCCTCCATTGACATTGGTTAGTTGGGTATTGTTGTAGTGGATTGTTGTGTGTTCTACCTATACTCTTCCTCCATTCATGGTTCCTCATGGATTCCCCTAATTTTACACAATTTTTTTAGTGTTTTTTATTTTCCCATCAAATCATGGTGGATATCATCCTGATCAATGGGGATATTTTTCATCTTGCATAGAGGAGGTACCAAGATGGTATATTCTGGTTGTTGAAAAATGTTTTAGTAAAGGATTGTCACCCTTTGAAATTATTTATGATTTTGGAAAAAACACCCACTCTAATAGGTGTAATAATTAGGTTTTTTTGAATTTTATAGGTCTGGGTGCATGTTATGAGTGGTCAATACCACGTTACTCGGTTTTTTTGTGATCAGATGATTCACATTATGTGTTTAAGTATTATTACTATTTAAATAAGGTGTTTTATTTAATTACAACTTATTATAACTAATTATTAAGCGATTCATGGACTATGACAAGATATTGAGAGTATGGATGAGATATTATTTTTTGGGATAAATCTTGATGGAGCTCAGTGAGGGTTAAATATATGGTATAGGTATGTTGACCTTATAATAAAATTTCATATGGTTTTCATTCAATGGGTGTGCACACATGAATACTACATGGTGTTTTGGTGTGAGGTATATGGACCAATAGTACCCTGGGTAGATGAGATAGGATGGAACTGTGCCTAAAATGCTTGGAATTAGTGTTCTTTAACACTCAGGTAATTTGAAACTGTCGAATGACTATTTCGTAAATGGGTGAGATATTTGGATGAGTTGAGGAAAAAAATATAGGATGTCATGTGATGAGATATTATATGTAATATAAACTAGGATGGGTTTTTTGGGATATTCGGGAGGCATGAGAGGCTTTGGGTTGAGTGAAGATGAGTGAGATAGATATTTGTCTCCTGACTGACTAATAACTCCCTCCTGAGGTTGGAGGAGATTATCGATGACCACTTTGAGTGAGAGGAGTCATGTGTGACATAAAGTAAGAATTCCAAGAGGGATATAGATAACTGTGGAAATATCCTATTGATTATATGGTTTTAAATTAGGATAGTACATGGAAAGAGAGACTATGAGTAACTAGGTACATGACAGGTGGTAGCAGACCTTGAGGTATGGGTTGGAGGAGCCTTAGTCTATAATGTTACCATTAGATAATAGGTTCATGATAGCATCAATGATAAAATTTTATGGAGGTTTTATAAAACCTGGTGCATTTTCTATAGTTTGAGTTGGAATAGTTTCTGATGTGGGGCTGGGTCTCAAGCATCTAGGTCCCAGATATCAGCTGGTGAGCTATGGGATAGGTCATAGGTCCAGTGTATTATTGCATATACTTTATGAACCATACCTTTATTGGATTGGGTTGGTGTGCTGATGTATCATTCCTAGAGTGTGTGGGGATATGTTTTTGTGATTTTGACCTACCCAAAGTCTATATGGAGGGGTTGGTGTGCTTGGTTTGACCATCCCAAAGTCTATGAGTATGGTTAGGTGTAATGATCATTCTTTATTACATAGGGTATTAGGATGAAGACCTTGCCACATATGTCTTGGGTTTCGGTATATAAATTTTCTCTTTCATTGTGTAATATTGGGTTGAAGAATACCTTTGTGGATGGGTCATGGAGTTAGAAGAGGCATAACTGGTGGACCCTTCCTTGAGTGACATAGAACTGGATCGAGATATAGACATTTGACCATACCCAATGTCTGTGATTTTTGGGACAATGTTTAGATTCCACACTAGCCTGAGTCTTTAGGTACATGTTGGGTATGAGTTCTAGTGGAACATGGCTATGAGTGGATTTCAGTAAGGTGATGAAGAAGGTATGGTTAAGTCTTGGTGGATTGGTTGGAACCTAATGACCTAACATGTTTACGTACCTCATCAATTGTTGTAAAATCCTAGTTATCACTCAATGACTCAAAAATCATGTTTATTGTTTTATATTTATTTTCATTATTCATACAAATATATATGACAACATATATTAGGGTTTCCTGGTGAGATACTACTTATTTATATTCTCTCACCCTATACATGCATCTCGGCACATGTGCATACCTTATGACAGTATTTTATGTCACAAAATAGGATATGCAGAGGCTCAGGATAGAAAATATCAATTGTTATCAATGATTGGGATGCATCTGGGGTTATTAGTAAATCCTGCTATATTTTTATCACATTTGGTGATATTGTATTTTTGATTCTCTTAGGTAGTGATGCACAATATTTGATGTGTTTATTATTTTCTTACAATGTTGTAGATATTGTTTAGTTATTTATTATTATTTATTAAAATAATACCACTGTAATAGTATAAGTCCCTAGCCTTAGACCTTAATTAATCTTGACTTATTACAATACTACACATTGAGGATCTTTTTAGGTTTATATTTTTAGAGAATTAGATCATAAAACTTACTTTACATTTCACATTTATACAAAGTGGTCACAAAAAATATATATTCATTTTTTCCCATCAACGGAAACATATTTAAAAATAAAACATGGGTTCTTTCTTGACACTTCCTTAAGACTATCATCATATCATGTACCTTTCCCTTGACCTGTGAAAAACATTTCAAAAAACTTGGGATGATCATAAAAAGCTCAGTAAGGGTTATAAAAAATATCAAAAATAAACATGAGTTCATATATACATAAGAATGTAATAATACTTTACCCATAAAACATAAGCGCATTGACATACCACATCAAATCATGAATAAATCATAGAAATCATAAGACATAATGGTAACTTGAGGCATTCATAACGTTATTACATAGGGAGTAACCCTCTTGGTTACGTTTGGAATACGCACCACAGTATATTCCCTAAATCTCTTCGGGGAAACCTTAACATTTCACTCCTTCGTGTTACCCAATGCATTGGAGAGCTATATAGGGCTCACCCTCCCTTAGTTTATCACGGAACCACCCATCTTCATAACAATTCCCAAGAACCATAACATAATCTTATCACATAAAACATGCATAAAGGAAACACAACATTTCCACATTTCAATCAAGAGATATCAATAAAACACATTGATATAAAATACCTTATGGAAACCATTTTTAATACCAACATAAAAGAAAAGTAAAACATGGTAATTATTTTTCTTTTAAAAAGATGGTATGGCTTATAGAGGAAGCCGAAACTCAAATAATGTTAACGACGGCGGAGAAGTCGTTGTCGCCGCATACGTCTGAAAAAAACATTACCTTTTGTAATTTTGTAAACCACTTCATATAAAAAATATTCCTTTTGGATAAACATAAATGTCAAAGGGGATTATACACCGTATAAAAGAAGGTTGTGTATAAAATAAAGTATGCCTCAAGGAAATGAGATTGAGACAAAGTCCCTAACAAAGACGGTATCCTTGGTTTAAGGATAAATCAATTACATAATTATGTGTGACAAACGAATACACCAAATATAAGGGGATATTAAGTGTAAAACAATCAAATGTTATTCACACATATTCATAGAACGACATATTCAAGGAGTACAATTTTATCCCAATGAATCAAATTTGGGTTAAGAAGTTCCCTTGTAAAAATAATTAATAGCCTAACAGTGTCACTACAAAATTCAGAAATTGAGTTTATGGGAGATAAAATGGGTATCTCATCTCTTGGACAAAAATTTTAAATCAATAAGGATATAAAATAACATATCCCAACATAATAGTATGTGAATTAAAATACATAACAAAAGAAGTCTTTTAAAAATTTGAGGGAGAAAGGTTCCCTTACCGACATGGGTATCTTTCGAAACATACACCCCGTGAAAGAAGAACAATACAACATTGATTTAAATACTCTTAAATTATAGTATATTACACAATGAGTAAAATAATGGGCAGTACATACACCACTCAAAGGAAATAGTGGAAAATTTAGCATAAATCTCACGAGAATAAAAGTGAGATGAAAAATCCCTTACGAAAACACGGCAGCCTAATGGCGCCACATAAAACATCCAAAATGGATTGATGAGATCAAATAGGTTATCTAATCGTATAAACATAATGTTCACAGAAAGATGAATATAAAATAACATCCCCCAACATAACAAAGAAGAGCTTAAAAGAAGTGACATAAAGGAGAGTACTTAAAAGAAAGAGAGAGGTTAGATCTCTTACGAAAATTCGGCAGCCTAACGGCACCACTCAAAACATCCAAAATGGATTAAGGAGAGAGAATAGGGTCTCCCATCATATGAAAATGAATATTACAGTAATATTATTATAAAATAACATCCAAATCACAAGAAAGATGAGCCTAAAAAGAAATGACATAAAAGAGTGTACTTAAAAAGAAAGAGAGGTGTAGGATCCCTTACGAAAATTCGGCAGCCTAACCGTGCCACTCAAAACATCCAAAATGGATTGATTAGAGAAAATAGGGTCTCTCATCATATGAAAATAAAAATTACAGTATGATTAATATAAAATAACATCCAAATAACAAGAAATATGAGCTTAAAAGGAATGACATAAAAGAGTGTACTTAAAAAGAAAGAGAGGAGTAGGATCCCTTACCTCAAGTCTGACTTGTCTTGTTTGTTTCTTTATATTCCTGAATAATAAACTTTGGTCAATTTATAATTGCCTAAGTACCTCCATTAAATATTATTATTCAGTTCATATCAGATATTATATTGTTATAATAATTGTTTAATAATGTTATTTCATATCAGATGTTTTTGTCGATGTTTGGTATATGAGTCAAAAATGAACTTGTTTGAAAAATGATTGCCCATGTAGTTATAAGTAAATAATTTAAAGAATATTATTAATGATTAAAATATCATATATATCCAGTACATATTCATTTTACACTATTTCATATCATTTGGAGATAAAAAAAAGAAAAGCACCGTTCATGGAAACGGTAGGCCGTACGTACGCATGAACGCTACTTTCATTTTTTTTGTCATATTAATGGAATTAAAAATAAATGATATATATATATATATTATAATTCCAGTATAATATATATGTTATATATGTCACATATGTTCATTAATTTCTTTCTTTATAAATTCCATGTATTGCATGTACGATTCACATCACTTGAGGGGGCGGTTGTCAACACTTCCTCAAATGAAATTATCGCATTTACACAACATGAAAAGAATAAAGGTATGTTTTAAATATAAAATACAGAAGCATATAGTAAAACTAAATAACATATATATAATATATAAAATACATTGACATCATAATGGCCACCTTTAAAGGTGTTAAAAGAATATTGAACAATCATCGTTCCGTGTGGCAGAAAATCTCCAACCATAGAAATAGTATGTTCATTAAACATTAGACGAAGGTGTGTGTAAGTGTAGCTCGAATACTTCTTATAAAAACATCCTAGTATAATTAATATACTGGAGTTGTTACAAAAAAAAGGAATAAAAATATTTTAGGGGGTTGGAGAAGCAAAATAAAACAAAAGGACTCAAGTGAAGACATTACCTTAAAATCGGGTAACTCCCTTTGGTTTGAGCTCAAAGGCTTTCTTTGGAAGACTTTTGCCCAAAGTGAGACTTCAAGGAGTTATAGAGGGACGTGGAGAGTCTTGGGTTTGGCCGAGCCAAAGGCTTTGGAAGTGTGGGTATGGATGTATAGGTGGGGGCCTTTTATAAGAGGAGAGGAGGGGCACTCTAGGAAAGTAAGGAAATGTTACTTTGTTTTAGAATGAGTTTTGGATTTTAATGGTCCCACATTGATGTGTTTCGAGTATAAGGTGATAATGGTTCTAAATCCACCCATCCAATAGGTTTTGGACATGTGTAGGTCTTATATTTTACATTATCTTTCTATTTTATTTAAATTGTTAAATAATGAGGTCATCGCTACATCATCATGATGTCATAAATAATTTAATTTATATAATGTCTAAAAATTATAAAAAAATTACTATGATGTAGGAAATCTTTTTAGTTTTCCAATGACTATTTATAGTCAAACATCTGACTTTTATAACCTCATTTCAAAATTGTTTTAGTAAAAAATTTCATGTTTGTGTCATTTTTACTTTAACATAAAATAAAAATTTATTTATGTCATTTCCCAACCAAAGTGGCTCCATGGGGTCCCGAAGTTGACCCATGGATTATCCTGTTCATCCATGACACATCCAATAAGGTTAGGATTTGTGTCTAGGTCATTTCATATTATTAAAACATTAGTTTTACCTTAAACTGCACTAATTACCTCTAATCGCGATTAATAAACGTAAAAGTTACTATTCACCAAAAAATTATTTTAATCCCATTGAACCAAATTTTACTTCTTAATGAAAACCATGTATGTCAGATATTTTAAATTCAAAACACAAAGGTGGAAAATTTTCATTTAAATGGAAAATCAGTTTTTATAAGTACCACTTAGTAGTTTCACTATTCATCAAAAATTGATGTTTTCATAAAATTACCAAAGATTCACCCTAATCTATATTTGATATTCCGAATTCAAAAATGATTCCTATTTTAAAAAATTCAAATGATATAGGTTCCATTAATTAATTTAATAATTAATTCCTACTGTCAAAACAAATAGCTTGTTTTTATGAAACAAAATGTATCAAAAGATTGACACTAGTTTAAGTCTGATTTCAATGTGAAATTAATTTCAACGACTAGTATTGGATTAAATGGTAAAAATATATTCTAATTTCAATTTAAAACCAATTCAAAATATAATCTAATCACATAAATAAATTATATTAAAAAGAGGTTTTGAATTGAAATACAACAATTTTCACTATTCATTAAAAATTGAACTTTTTCAGAAAAATACCAAAAATTTACACAAAGTAAATTTTGATGTCCCGATTATAAAGAAGAATTTTATTTTGTCAAATATAACATATAAAATTGTCAAAAGTTTATTCAAAATGGGTTCTCCATCAAAAGGTGCTTAATCGACCTTTTAAAGAATATTAGAATGTTTACGCTTAAAATTGGATTCATTCGCATTTTTTAGTCCTCTAACATTTATTGTAAAAAGTAAAAATATGTGACAAACATATATAATCATTTTGTAGTTAGTTATATTAATTCCCACCATCACAACATCTAGGCGTTAACTACCATTTAAAATAATATTATTTTATTATTAGAGTGCAACATAAGATTCCCAAGAAACTCTTTGTTGCGTGTTGGGTAGGCCATCGAGCATAGAGTCCCCTTTAAAGTTATATTAATATTTTATTCAAAAATATGGATAAATGTGAAAATGTCATACTCTTTATTTGCCTGTGGTGTTACATCATTCCCCCCTTTTGGGAGTTGCGTCCTCGCAATTTTAAAATTGAGTTTGGAAACATCCTTGAAAGTCCCACATCAGAACAAGAGTCGGTAAAACAATCACTTTAAAATAAAGAAAGATAAGTACAGAGGTCACCCGAGTTAACCCATACTAGGATTCCATGTAGGAAAACATGGACATGGAGGAGAAAACATAGGGTCATGTTCTAATGGAGAGTGATAGAAAACATGTTTAGGAGAAAGTAAACCAGAAGAAAATCACAAACTTCTGATGGGTTAAACGGTATTCGATTCCCCAGTATGAAAAGTTAATAAACAAAATTTTTGTTTTAAGTTAAATTTTATTGAGGAATTTATTCATAAGGAAACATAATCACTTATCATGTTGACTTTCAACATTTATTAGATTCCTTACACAAACTCATATTTTCTCCAAAATACGAGTATTTGGGAAGACTTGTTCACATTAAGAGTACTATAATCAACTTCTAGAGAATCACCTAATCCAAAAAAGATAACTATATACTTCCAATGTATTTAGACTTTAACCAAAACCAAAACCAAAAAGGTTAGTACAAGATTAGATAATCTAGAAAAGGATAACCCTTTTTAAAAATAAAATCTATTATTAATCTCCAAAATTTGTCCAACAAAACCCAAAGTTCAATGAGGACCACTAAATAAACAATTTGTCCATAAAATTCTACAATGTAAACCAAACTATGATTGAAAACTAAATATTTGAAGGATTTAGTAACCTAGTCTTCCAAGTTAAATCTTATCATTTATCTCCAAACAACATCAATTTCTCATAAAGTCTCGTATTGAAAAGTAATTAACCTAATCACATATCCTCCATGATAGGTTAATAAATTTCCATAGATAACCCAAAATCAACTTACTATTAATTCATAAAATCATCTCACTAAAAAGAATCAGTCAAACTATCCAGGGACTTCACATAGTCCAGTGGTAGGTGATAAATACCAGTTGCACTTTAGTTGTGGGTTCGATTCCCGCAGCTTTTTCCGATGCGATGGGTTGTCGCATGGTCTGCGTGTTGTCCTTTTTCCAAAACTATATAATTCTCAAATCATTCCAAAAAAGAGATAAAATCATCAAAAATAACCATAACATAATTTATCCTCAATTTTATCTCATGCCTTTCACTTCCATCATAACATATATTAACCCATAATTACCTCAAAAGTAAGGATCATATAAACCCAAATGGTTCTTTATAACTATGTCCACAAAAGAACAGATAACTATTCCTTGAATAAAATTTTCATATATTAAACATCAGGGTTACACATACTATAAAAAGTCTTCTAATGTAACCCCATCATCAAAAGAGACTTAATACTCTTAATAATTTCACCATAACTCTTGAAGACCTTGTATGTTGACTTCTTACTCATTCATCATTCTTCATGATCCATTAACCATTCCTTTCCAACTTATTCTGAAAAACTTCTCTCCTACAAAAAAAATCTTGAATCAAATCCTAAGATTCCAAAATAGAAAAAGAAAAGTTATGAAATAATCCATACCTTTGATTGGTCATTGTCAGTTTCTTCATCCTCAATCGGAATGGCATTAGGTATTGGTAAACGAATATTTGTACGATCTTGGTTATCCAATTCATGAAACTTCTTCATAGGACATGTGTTTGCATAATGACCATGCACACCACATTTAAAACATTCAATTGATCCCTCAGAAAGAACTTCTTTCCCTTTCCTCGAGTCAACTGGATGCTTCCATTTTCCATGGCAGGTTCTTGCTTTATGACATTCATTTCCACATCTATTGCATATTTATGTCCCTTTGAAATATTTTCCTAGGTGTTTCTTTCCACATCTTTGACACATAGGTTTTTGGACATACTTACCTTTATGATTATTACTCGTAGTTCCATAGGGATTTGTTTCTCACATATATGATGCTTTATAGAAATCACCAAGGTTTATGTGGTCAATCATGACTCCAGATAGTTGGTTGAGGATAAACACAAGAGTTCTCATTGAAGCTCCCATATCATTCATTTTCTTGCTCAAAAAACTATCACAGTTTCCTTCACATCCACTGTTACTTTGGTGCCTTCTAGATCCAGCCATTTACTAAAACCAAAAATGTCAATGTGAGTATATCAAAAAAACCATAATGTACTAATGAAGAAGATAAACACTAAGATATACTTACTCATTCACTTTATCTAAAACTAGGACTGTTTCTGAAATCCGAACCATTATGGTAATGTCACTTATGCTTAAAGAATACCCTAACCTTTACAGTTATCTAAACCGACCTCTGATACCAACGATAAGGCCCTAGCCTTCAACCTTACTTAGTCTTGAGTTATTACAAGATTACACATTGAGGATCTTTTCAGGTTTAGAGTTTTAGAGAATTAGATCATAAAACTTTCTTTACATTCCACATTTAAACAAAGTGGTAACATAAAAGATAGTATTAATTTTTTCCCATCAACAGAAACATATTTAAAAATAAAACATGGGTTCTTTCTTGACACTTCCTTGACACTATCATCACATCATGTACCTTTACCTTGACCAATGAAAAACATTTCAAAAAACTTGCGATGATAATAAAAAGCTCAGTAAGGGTTATAAAAATATGGAAAAGAAACATGAGTTCATATATACATAAGAATGTAATCATACATTACCAATAAAACATAAGAACTTTAGCATACCTCATCAAATCATGAATAAATCATAGAAATCATAAGACATAAAGGTAACTTGAGGCATTCATAACATTCTTACGTAGGGAGTAACCCTCTTGGTTACGTTTAAAATACCCACCACAGTATATTCCCTAAATCTCTTCGGAGAAACCTTAAAGTTTCACTCCTTCGTGTTACCCAATGAATTGGAGTGCTATATCGGGCTCACCTGCCCTTAGTTTATCACAGAACAACCGTCTTCATACCATTTCCCATGAACCATAACATAATCTTATCACATAAAACATGACTAAACGAAACATAACATTTACACATTTCAATCACAAGATATCAATAAAACACATTGATATAAAAAACCTTATGAAAACCATTTTTAATACCAAAATAAAAGAAAATTAAAAAATTGTATTTATTTCTCTTTTAAAAAGAAGGTATGGCTTGTAGAGGAAGTCGAAACTCAAATAATGGTCATGGCGGCGGAGAAGTCGTTGCCGCCGCATACGTATGACAAAAACATTCCCTTTTGTCGTTTTGTAAAACACTTCGTAAAAAAAATATTACTTTTGGATAATCCTAAATGTAAAAGGTGTTTATACACCATATAAAATAAGGTTGTGTATAAAATAAAATATGCCTCAATGAAAGGAGATTGAGACAATGTCCCTTACAAATACGGTATCCTTGGTTTAAGGATAAATCAATTACATAATTATGTGTGACAAACTAATACACCAAATATAAGTGGATATTAAGTGTAAAACAATCATAGTTTAATCACACATATTCATAGAACGACATATTCAATGAATACAATTTTATCCCAAAGATTCAAATTTGGGTTAAGAAGTTCCCTTGAAAAAAAAATTGAAAGCCTAACAGCGTCACTACAAAATTCAGAAAATGAGTTGATGAGAGATAAAAAGGGTATCTCATCTCTTGGACATAAATTTTAAATCAATAAGGATATATAATAACATATTCCAACATAATATTATGTGAATTGAAATACATAACAAAAGAAGTCTATTAAAAAGAGGAGGGCGAAAAGTTCCCTTACCAACATGGGTATCTTTTGAAACATACACCCCGTGAAAGAAGGACAATACAAAAGTGATGTAAATACTCTTAAATGAAAGTATATTACAAAATGAGTAAAATAATGGGAAGTACATACACCACTCAAAGGAAATTGTGGCAAATTTAGCATAAATCTCACGGGAATAAAAGTGAGATGAGAAATCCCTTACGAAAACTCGACAGCCTAATGGCGCCACTTAAAACATCCAAAATGGATTGATGACATCAAATAGGGTCTCTCATCATATTAACATAAAGTTCACAGAAAGATGAATATAAAATAACATCCCCCAACATAACAATGAGGAGCTTAAAAGAAGTTTCATAATGGAGAGTACTTAAAAAGAAAGAGAGAGGTTAGATCTCTTACGAAAATTCGACAGTCTAACGGCACCACTCAAAACTTCCAAAATGGATTGATGAGAGAGAATAGGGTCTCTCATCATATGAACATAAAACTTACAGTAAGAGTAATATAAAAGAACATCCAAATCACAAGAAAGATGAGCTTAAAAGGAATGACATAAAAGAGTGTACTTAAAAATAAAGAGAGGTGCAGGATCCCTTACGAAAATTTGGCAACCTAACGGCGCCACTCAAAACATCCAAAATGGATTGATGAGAGAGAATAGGTTCTCTCATCATATGAACATAAAAATTATAGTAATAATAATATAAAAGAACATCCAAATCACAATAAATATGAGCCTAAAAGTAATTACATAAAAGAGTGTACTAAAAAAGAAAGAGAGGAGTAGGATCCCTTACATCAAGTCCGACTTGTCTTGTTCGTTTCTTTATATTCCAGAATAATAAACATTGGTAAATTAATAATTGCCTAAGGAACTCCATTAAAAATTATTATTCAGTTCGTGTCACATATTATAATGTTATAATAATTGTTTAATAATGTTAGTTCATATCAGACGTTTTTGTCGATGTTTGGTACATGAGTCAAAAATGAGCTTATTTGAAAAATGATTGCCCATGTAGTTATAAGTAAATAATTTCCAGAATAGTATTAATGATTAAAATATCATATATATCTAGTACATATTCATTTTATACTATTCCATATCATTTGGAGATAAAAAATGTAAAGCACCATTCATGGAGACGGTAGGCCGTACGTACGCATGAACGCTACTTTAATTTTTTTGTCATATTAATGGAATTAAAAATAAATGATATATATATATATTATAATTACAGTATAATATATATGTTATATAAGTCACATATGTTCATTAGTTTCATTCTTTATACATTCCATGTATTTCATGTACGAGTCACATCACTGGAGAGGGCGGTAGTCCACACTTCCTCATATGAAATTATCGCATTTACACAACATGAAAAGAATAAAGGTATATTTTAAATATAAAATACAGAAGCATATAGTAAACCTAAATACCATATATATAATATATAAAATACGGTGACATCATAATGTCCAACTTTAAAGGTGTTAAATGAATATTGAACAATCATCGTTTCGTGAGGCAGAAAATCGCCAACCACGGAAACAGTATGTTCTTTAACCATTATACGAAGGTGTGTGTAAGTTTAGCTCCAATAATTCTTATAAAAACATCATAGTATAATGAATATACTGTATTTGTTACAAAGTGATCGAATAAAAAGAGTTTAGGGGGTTGGAGAAGCAAAATAAAACAAAAGGACTCAAGTGAAGACATTACCTTAAAATCAGGTAACTCCCTTTGGTTTGAGCTCAAAGGCTTCCTTGGGAAGACTTCTGCCCAAAGTGAGACTTCAAGGAGGTATAGAGGGATGTTGAGAGACAAAGTGGGCAGGTGTTTTCCAAGCCAAAGGCTTTGGATGTGTGGGTAAGGAGGTAGAGGTGGGGGCCTTTTATAAGAGAAGAGGAGGGGCACTCTTGGAAAGTAAGGAAGTATTACATTAATTTAGAATGACTATCGGATTTTAATGGTCCCAGATTGATTTGTTTCGAGGATATGGTGATAATAATTCTAAATACACCAATCTAATAGGTTTTGGACATGTTTAGGTCTTATATTTTACATTATCTTTCCATTTTATTTAAATCATTAAATAATGAGGTCATCGCTGCGTCATCATGATGTCATAAATAATTTAATTTATTTAATGTCTAAAATTTATAAAAAAAATTACTATGATGTAGTAAATCTTTGAATATTTCCAATGAATATTTATAGTGAAACACTTTACTTTCATAACCCCATGTAAAAATTGTTTTAGTAAAACATCTCATGTTTGTGTCATTTTTACTTTAACATTAAATAAAAAGTTATTTATGTCATTTCCCAAACAAAGTGGCTCCATGGGGTCCCGAAGTTGACACATGGATTTTCTTGGTCGGCCATGACACATCCAATGAGGGTAGGACATGTGTCTATGACATTTCATATTATTAAAACATTATTTTTAACTTAAACTACACTAATTGCCTCTAATCGCGATTAATAAACTTAAAAGTTACTATTCACCAAAAAATTATTTTAATCCAATTGAATCACATTTTACTTCTTAATGAAAACCATGTATGTCGGATTTCTGAAATTTAAAACACAACTGTGGCAAAATTTCATTTAAACGGAAAATCAGTTTTTATAAGTACCACTTAGTGGTTTCACTATTCATCAAAAATTGAAGTTTTTCAGAAAATTAACAAAACATCACCCTATGCTATATTTGATATTCCAAATTCAAAAATTATGTCTATTTCAAAAAATTAAAAACATATAGGTTGCATTAATTAATTTAATAATTAATTCCCACTGTCAAAACAAATAGCGTGTTTTTATGAAACAAAATGTATCAAAAGATTGACACTAGTTTATGTCCGATTTCGAATTGAAATTTATTCCAACGACCACTATTGAATTAAATGGTAAAAATATATTCTAATTTAACTTTAAAACCAATTCAAAATACAATCTAATCATATAAATAAATTAGATTAAAAAGAGGTTTTGAATTGAAATACAACATTTTTCACTATTCATTAAAAATTGATGTTTTTCAGAAAAATACCAAAAATTTACACAAAGAAAATTTTGATATCCCAATTCTAAATAAGAATTTTATTTTGTCAAATATAACACATAAAATTGTCAAAAAGTGTATTTAAAAGAGGTTCTCCATCAAAAGGAGGTTAATCGACCTTTTAAAGAATATTAGAATGTTTACGCTTAAAATTGGATTCATTCACATTTTTTAATCCTTTCACATTTATTGTAAAGAGTAAAAATATATGACAAACATATATATTCATTTTATAGTTAGTTCTATTATTCCCGCCATCACAACAGCTAGGCGTTAACTACCATTTAAAAGAATATTATTTTATTATTAGAGTGCAACGTAAAATTCCCAAGAAACTCGTTGTTGCGTGTTGGGTACGCCATCGAGCATAGCATCCCATTTAAAGTTATATTAATATTTTATTCACAAATATGGATAAATGTGAAAATTTCATACTCTTTATTTACCTGGGGTGTTACAAATAGTTTGAATAATTCATTTTTTTTATCCCTTATAGTATGAAGATAGGTTCTGGAATTCATGGAGGCACACTAGAGTCCTGGTGGCTCTCCGAATTTTATGGTATTTTGGCTAGGGAATCACACATAGAATCCATGAAATAATTTAGATTCATCCCATTAGATATCCCAAAGTATAATTAATAAGAAATATTAACCCATATACCAATTTTTCCTTCATCTTCTAATTCATTTAATATATCGAGTCACTAATAAGTAACTTATCTTGTTACAGACTTTGGTTTTCCTCAACCACATTGAATAACTATGTAGTAGGTTCTGATTTCTTGGCCTTCAATTTATGAAATTACCTTGAGTAATGATCTTTATTTTATGAACATTATTAAATCTTATGTATTTGGGAAGATATAAATTTTAATTTTTCTATATGTGAATTAATATTTTCCATTAATTTTGTTTCTAATTAAAAAAGTAATTTATTTAGGATTTTTAACTTATCAACCTCAATATTAATTACTTTTATTTGAATATCAAGAGACTTATTCTGTTATTTTTGTTTCATATTCTTTTCTCTTAATTGTTGATCTATTTTATCTTTTATGTAGGAAACAACCCTTCTTGGCCGTCAAGGGATCTCATCATTATTAGTAACCTTAATTTCACATGGCCGATTTTCTACTTCAATCATTCTAGTATCTTCATAAAATTGATAAATAGACTCACAATATGAGTCAATCATTCAATATTTTTTTATACAAAGGAAATACCTAAAAAATATATCACTTTTTCTAAAAAAAATCCATAATATATATTTTTACCAAAAGTCTACTTATTATTTGAATTTATGATGTTTTTTTATGCAAATAAAAATATAACTAGGCGTATCACATCCTTTGCGATGGAACACAATGAAAGGAAGAAAATTTCAATAAATCATAGGTCCATGAACATAATCCCATGACCTTCACCTCACCCCTAAACCCTTACTTCCCACCACCAAGGGAGGGGAATTAAAAGATATAATATAAGGGAAGTCTAAAACATTAAAAAGAACACTAATCATATCAATTTAAAGAGTGTAAAAATAAAATATGAATAAAACCTCCCTTAGATTATAATTATAGGTCTTTCAAAAGGCTTATTTTAGATATACCCTAGGAGGGCTTCTGACACGAAACTCATTCCAAAATTAAATAATTTTTTATCTTCTTCTAACTTCTCTATTGTTATTGACCTTTTACTGTGAAGGGTCACACTATTTTTCTCTTCTATTAATGATGATATAATTACCAATATACTTGAACAGACCTATATCAAATATTATTTTAATTTTCTTCATACCATATAATGGTTTGTATCAATAAAGTGATAGAAATAATAATAATCTATCATGACATAATGATTTTTTACTCAGTTCACCACTACATGATAATCTATGTAGTATGTGATCGACAAAGTGATAATGTGACAAAACAATAAATTTCATTTCTTTTGGGGTTTAGGTTGGGCTTTGGGTAACTTCTTATTATTATATTTAGGGTTTATTCTCTATCACCTTGGGAGAACTTCCCTCACAATTCCTTCTTACACTTACTAATTAAAAGGAAAAAATAATGTTGGATCGTAATCCATGAACAATATTAGATATTTTTGAATATGAACTACAATGTAGAGTTAGATTACTTTGATCTCCTCTTTATCCTTCATAGGATAGATGTGAACATCACCTTGTGTAATATATAATTTCTATGAGAGGTCAAGGAAACACCATCCTTCACTTTCTTGAATAAAACAACAATTCCCCTTCTCCACTACATTGTAGTGAACTCTTAATCTTGGAAATCTATTCAATGTGTGCAAAAATCATTTCTCTATTTATTACCACAAAAAAATAATTCCTCCATTTTCCTTAAAAATATGTATAATTATATACTTATATGTTTATATTTTCTCATCTCTTTTCTAGAGCAACTACATGTTGTTTAAAAACCTATAACACATATTCAAATACTTAATATTACCAATGTATTTTATTTTATTTATATTTATCTAGTAAAAACACATGTTTAGTGTATTCATTTAAATTAATTAAATCCATTTTAAGGCCCTAAAATCTGGATAAATATCTTTTCTATAAAATTTCTATATTATTTAGAAAAATACCTAACTATAGTGTTACCACTACATCTATGGTGTAGAAAAATACATTATTGTATTCACAATGATCTAACACATCGAATTTAGTGTAGAGTGAGATATGAAACAAATATTTTACCATAGGATCCTTCATTGTGGAATAGTATCTTTTATTTTACTATATACAAAAATTTCTCACAATAAATCTTCTAAACTACCCCCTTCATCTTAGGTTTTATCTCTTAAAAAAATGCTTCAATACATCAAACTTCCTATGACATTGACCAAACTCTTTTGTAATGTTCTTCTCAAACATCTTATTACTCCATAATAATTATTTCCTAATTCATTTTCTATGGTGTGAATTATTATATGCCAAAAATTCATCAAATAACTAATTCGTCCTAAGTATCACCCTCCATATCTCACGGTATTTTTGTGACATGAACATCATCCCTTTATCGTGAATATAATGAAACATTATCTACACAAAATAGATTACCTTAAATAATATAGGATATTACCAATATGTGAGACAATTTTTACCTTTCTATAGGAATATAAATTCTTGTATTTCCATTATAAATGTTTTTATGGTGAAACCCACAAATATCTAGCATAGGAGACTCAACACACCATTACGTATCTTAATTTATTCGTCCTTTTGTATGTTCATGAAACACTTGATGAAATTTTCACAAGGTTAAAGTTACCTTGACCTAAATTCCATTACAATAGAGCTCTATCTTATGTGGTGTAATTTGATCCTATACATTTATAAAATTACATGTACTTTTTATTACCCTTACACATTTACTATAGAATAGATTAATTCATTGGGAATCAACACGCAATGACATATTCAGTGGCCTTAGAACATATCTCTTAATTTACAAATACAATATTAGAATTTCCTTTGGAATTATAGTTCTATATTCACCTAGACACGCAATTTAGTTCTCAATAAAAAAATTTCAAGGCCCTACTAGTCCAAATGAGTTATATGTTTCTCTGCACATGATATGTTCCATGGTGTTTCCTTTTGCAACATAATTTCATTAAAATGCACCTATTTTGACCCATAAAAGTGATCAATTGAATTTATACCTAAGCAGAGAATGTATTTAATCTTATTCAACTACCTCTATAGTGGAAGACTACTCAGATGGACCTTACAACAAGCTTCCCATATTTTTTCTTTTATCCAATCTCCTTTGAAGAACAACCAATATCACCATGGTGTGGGATGTTTCTAAAATATTGAAAAAATCAATATTCTATAAATATTACATTAACCGAATTTATTTTATAGTGTATCCTTGATTACTATGAAAAGGAAATTTCATTCAACAAAACACCATCGTGTTTTTCAGGGTTATGGATCTTAGTTTTTGTCCTCTATATAGATTATTTTCAATATATTTAACCTAATCCATACTCCATGACTTTGTAAACAAAACTAATAAGTAACAAAATAAACATTATTTGTCACAAAATTCCAAGTGAAACGATATATATATTTTAAAAAAACATAGCATAAACCCATAGAGGTTCAAAAAGATGCTTCTCACATTCATAGATCCCAGGTATCATAAATGGGAAGAAATAAGCAGTAGAGTATATTAAAACTCTATGAATGCTGTTTTTTTTAAATTCATAGGGACTCAACATACAGTGGTTTACATATACCATGATGTAGTTTCACACAATTAGGCTGAGTCAAAACATATACTAGGGGAGGGCTTCTTTGTGGCGACACCCTCCACATTTTTTCCATTTTATAACCTAGACCATGATATGGATCTCTATGTGGCCTAACCCAAAACCCCATTCCTTCACCCACCATAGCATAGAACCCAATACCATTATGTACTTATCCCATGACACACTCACCATTTTGTATCCTTTTGGTCTATGAAGCATTTTCCATGGGAAAATGTATATTATCCTAAAAAATAAACAAATAATCACCAAAATGTTAAAAACCAAAAAATTAAAATAAAATAAAATAAAATAAAAAATACAAACACATACAAGTGATTCAATGTTTGTCATATCTAACTAAAATATTTGAAATTCTTTCAGTAAATATTCCTCAAGGATCATGATCCAAAAATATCTGATTCCACTACTCACTCACCAAGGACTCACACTCCAGGGTCTCATGACTATCACCGCTTTGGTGAAACAACACATGAACCAATAGAATAAACTTTACTCTCAAATTTATTTCTAATAATTCACAATATGAATTTGATGATAAACTATAGAAGTTTCAGGCTCTAGATACAAATCCTCCCACTCAGTTATGTGAGATGGTTCCAAATTATTTTTCTTCAGTTAGGATAAGTGAAATACATTATGAAGGTATTTCAATTGAGATGTTATGTATTGCATGTATTACACTTTTCTGGTATACTCTGAAACCTAAAATGATCCAACATACCATGAAATCTACTTACCTTGATTACCCAATTGACGATGTCTCAATAAAGGAGATACCTTGAGAAACACTTGATTATCATATCTGAAAACTCCAATATGCAAAGTAAATGATATACATTGGATTTATAGTGACTGCAAGACATATCCATTCTTTTCCAAATTAGATGAACATTCACAATCATCTTTTAGATGAGTTTATATCTATATAAGTAATTATTATTCAATTCTAAACTGTATAGGGGAGTTTGATAAATACATTTGTGAAATACCTCAAAGGGTTCTATCTTGGTTGAATATTGTTAACCATTATATTTTGGGAATTACACAAATGATTGGATATTCAACCACGAGATTCTAAAATTAAGAACATATGCTCAAATCATATCCTCTTGGATCTGGATAGACAGAGTAGTCATTCCAACTGTATGAGGACGATATGTCCTGAAAAATATGAGCTTAAAACTCATCACTTCTGGAATACCTTTTCAAATCGATATGTAAAGAATGAGTCCTAATATAATATATTATTAAAGTCACACCATAATTATTTACATCATATCTTACATAAATTTTTCCAAGATCCTCTAATTTAATTTATTCTTTGATAGAACAATAATGGGATGATATTTTTAACCCATTAATAATTTCCCATATATAATTCTTCCCACTAAGACTCTAATATAATTTAATCAAAAAGTTTATGGAAGTAAAATGTTATTTACATATTGTAATAGGAAGGGGTGGTAATATATTTAAAATAATTAGAAGAAAAAATTTTATTTTTCTAAAATTGAGGCAAAAATACAAGAAATCAACCACCACTAACTTCCCACCCGGCCAATAGTACCTTCTTATTTTGTAATAGTACATATGGGTATCACTTTAGATAATATCCTCTATGGAGTGGTGAAATCCTCCACCTGTTATTTTCTTAAAGAAAAAGGAACAAAAATCCTATTTTACAAACAAATGGAATTATCAATAGACTAAAAGAAAAATCCTAAGGCCACCCCCCATTTATGGTTCCACTAACATGCTAAAAATTGGGGTCAGATTTAAGCTCAAGTTGAACCGAATAATTATATTTAAGTTTAGCCTACACTCATGACAAAAACACATATTCTTCTTCCACATCCACACTCAAATTCTTATTATAAAAAAACTACATTCATCACCTTGTTTTTTTATATCTGAAGACAAAAATTTCCTACCCCATGCATCCACTACCATGTTCCCTTTACACAGGGTGTAGGCTATAGCAAAAAAATATTATGGAGAACACTACTAAATTTCTCAAACCAAGGTTCATATCTCTCTCTATTAAAATATACTTCATTGTTTTATGATCATACCACACTATAGACATTTCCCGATGAATGAAATGACACCATGGTTTTAAACAATGAATCACTACCAGCAATATCAAGTCATGGGTGTGGTAATTCCTCTCATATAGGTTTATCTAATGAGATCCATATGCAACAAAATGATCTCACTACAACAAAACACACATCCAGCTCATACCCAAGGTATTATAGAACACAAAATAACCTTTACCAGGCTTAGGAATTATAATTAATGAGCTAATATCAACTTGACTTCCAAATTATCAAAGGATCTATGGAACTTATCATCACAATCATACTCAAACAAACTATCATGGTAATGGTAACATGGAGAAATCCAATATAAAATTTCAATAATACTCCACCAACCCCAAAAATACTGAAATATAAAATTTATTCTTGGGATGTTCCCAAGACATAACAAGTTGAATGATCTTAGGATCCATGGAAATAACCATCTCAAACACAACATGCCATAAATATTTTTTATCTTAGATCTATAACTAGAACATTGACAACTTAGAGTAATGGTGATGCTTTCATAATGTTCTGAAAACAATATATAGGTTCTCCACATGATCCTCCCTCACATTGGAATAATCCAATATTTCATTTAAAAACATGATCATGCAGGTTTCATGATAGAGGTGGAAGATACATTCCATCAAATCAATGAAATAAATAGGGGAAGTAGTAATCCTAAATGATAAAAAAATACTCATAATTCCAAAATCATATTATAGAGTTATCTCATAAACTTTATTTCCCTTACTCTCATCCGATTTTAACCTAATCACAGATAAAATATAGAAAACCTCATAGATCCCCTAAGTAGATAAAAAAGGTCATTGATATGTTGTAAAGGGTATTTTTTCTTTATAGTCACTTGATTATTTTTAATGAAGCCAATGAAAGGTTTGAGGATACAATCCACATTATTTGAAAAGATAACTAGTGATTCTAATAATAACATAGTAGGTTAAATAAAACCTTTTTTATAAATATCCCTTAACTGATTATTTAAATCATTTTACTTAGTGGGTCGATTTGGTATGATGGAGAGGAAATGAGTCTCATCCAAGGGAGTAATTCAATAGAGAACTACACCAACTTTTGGGGTGGAAAACCAAAGAAATAATCTCTAAAAACATATGATGCATTTCCAACACTAATATAATATGACTAATTGAACCCTAATACATTAAATAGATAAGAAAAACATACAACTATTATGATCTCATCCTTATATCCAGCATAAAGAGACCTACCCAACCAGATATTGGGTCCCACTCACCTTTGATTATGCAAGTTCTCCCATAAGGGGAATATAACGTGGACCTTTAATGATAGAAATAAATCTGAACCTTAAATACTATCATAAAATATATATCAATAATAAGGTAGATACTTTACAGGCCCAATATCATAAAACATCACACAAACTGAAATTTAAATGTCACTACCTCACATTTAGGGAACATGAAACATTGTACTTTCATCTTACGCAAGGGTGGGGTAAGATCCATCATAATTGAAATCAATAATTCTCGTAACCCCAAAATATAAATCAAATTATACAAGATAAATTAATTGGATATTCTAGTATCAAATAATTATTAGGCCATAAATGAGTAAATAAATGTTTTACGTCAAATGGTCGTGAGCTCGACCACATATCCATTTTTCACAGACTCTAATGTATAGAGGCACCTTGATTTCTTCCAACTAGGATATTTCATCATTGACCAAGAATATAACTTTTATTTAGAAAAAATTCCCCCTTAGAATCATCAAACCATTATTATTATCCCTTTGTAAAAGAAGACCCCTCTTCACTACCCTATGGAATGTTCCAAATCAAATCCTAAATATGTGCCAAATGTCCGCATTGATGGTTTGTCCTAGTGTTTTTATTAGTAGTACTACATGTTGTAACATAATATTGAATAGTAATAGAAGACTATTTTATTACACCTTAAGGATGAAAATGGCACTGAATCAGATGAAAAATGAAGGACCTAAGGAAGAACTCTCCCACCTTGATGTCATTTCCCATGATTCCTCTTCCAACCCAAGGAATAACTCTTTCTAATACATCTCCAACAATACTAATTAATCCTCTTAAAACCCAAAGAAGAAATAAGATTCATAAAACCAAAAAATACCAACTCACCCTTTTTAAGCTATCTTTTCTTTTTCAAGAATTGGTAAATTATCCATCACATCTATTTAAGTCCATAAGAAAATATGACGTTACTAGACTATCTTTTGGTCTTAAATCCCTATAAAAATATTGATGTTTTAGTAAATAATTAATGATAAATTCAAGATTTAGATTTTAAAAATCATATAAATAGTTAAAAGACTCCATCTCCATTCAGTTCCCCTACTCCAGGGTCATGAAATTACCATATTTTGACATTTATAGTTCCTCAGGATAGAACTACTAATTAAATATCATTATAAATAAAAACCATGATAGATCCTCAAAAATTTTATCAGTAATAACTGACTCCCATAATTTAAGTCTAGGTATATCTAGAATATACAAGGAAAAAAGCAACCTTTAGAGGTCTCAAGTGTCTGGAAAAATCCCAATATGTAATTTATTTTCTACATCCATTACTTTGGAACATGGGGTTATCCATCACCTCAAGATGTAGGTGAATTATTCCGGGTAAACTCTTGAGCATAATCCACTATCAATGTCTGATATCATCCACCCTACTGCCCCAAGTATTTGATGTTATATATTATTAAATCAACTATGGAATGGTCTACTAGAGGGTTAGATTGCGGGGATAATCTCCACAACTACATCTATATGGATAGACGAGTAAATTTTGGTCGAAAATATTAGTAAAAAAATAAATAAGAACTCAATCATTCTATAATTAAATCCCAATTTTATGGGAAAAACATAAAATCCCACCCAATAGAAAAAATATCAACAACAAAACATATCAAATCATATCATATAATTGATAATAATATAAAATCATGACACAATTACCAATGAAACATGTTTACGATAGATTCATCATAAATAAAAGATTTAAAATAACTAATCAACCCCATGTAGTCCTATCACTATACTACCACACATCACCAATCGAAAAATGGGTATTTGATACTATTTAGTGATGAACTAACTTGGGTCGACCGGAATAGTATCCCAACCTAGCACGGAAAAATGTTAAGGGATGTTTCCAATCAAATTATACTAGAAACATGTTACAGTGTATCAAAACTAATCAATGGGAATGATTTCACCCTGGGAAGTCATATAATCACAATATGATTTTCACATGGAAATTTGGAATGACCCATTCATATATTGGACATCCATCCACCCAATTAATAGTTTCTAAAAATAAGAAAAAAAATCCAAAAATAGATTAACAAAAAAAATTAGATAAACCAAATAAATAAACCAATACTTTATAGATAATAAATAAAGAGAGAAATACAATATAGATACAAAATAAATTTCAAAATAAGTCAAGGTATGCAATATCGATAGAACAGCCATATCAAAATTAACAAATCAAAGGAAACAAAAAATATCCGAATTATAAACTCCTCATGTGACCATTTTTCACCACTACATACCAAACCTAGATAGATGGAGATCATCAAAGAGAACCACTATCATAAGTGGTTCTGTTTCTATTACCCATATCCCATAAAACTAAGGCGATATACACCTAATGAAATACGATAGGTGTGAGAAAAATCCATGTAATATACCAGAATAATTCTATACAAATTCATTCACATTTAAATAATAATTTCTATTTTAAAAATTTCACATTTGAAATACTCAAAAAAATTACAAAAAACAGTGGGTTAGAAATTATTTCACATGTAATTTGGTTTTTATAAATAAGATAACTCCCATAAGTAAATATAAATAAGAAATAAATAATGTATAACCTAGGGATACTTTCAATAATCAAAACATAGTACCAAAATATAGAAATATGTACATAAAACATATAATAGGCAAATAATCACAACACCCTCACATGGGGCTGTAATATATGGTCTAAATGTTTTTTGGACTCACTCATATTTCAATAGCTGACATATGTGAACCAAATAATTTAGTGATCCCACAAGGGCACACTTGGTTTAAAGTATCCATCCCTTTCACTATCAAGATACATTGGCCAAATTTCCATTCCAACGCACATTCAATGTATGAAAAACACCCATCCATGCCACCCATATGCATCCTTGGTCCCCCATATGCCACACCATATAGAAACCTCAAGAAAATAATCCTAATCATATAGTTAATATGGACTTTTCTCAAAAATATTAACTCAAATCATTTATGTTTAAAAAACATTCTTGGAAAACCATTTTTATGAAAAAATCCGCTTTTGAAATTTATCATTATTTTTGAATTAAAAAAACCTGGTTTTAATGTAAAATAAAGTGAATCTACCATTTTTTAGAAAAAATTACAAAAATATTAAAAGAGAAGCAATAAAGAACCCTAAATAAATAAAATAAATAAAATAAATCATATATATCCAATTGAAACCAATATAAATAATAAACAACATGATAAAAATATATCCAATAAAACTACCATAAAACTAGATTATACATGTTTCCTTCACATAAAACAATAAAAATCAAAGAATAGGAAACCTCACGAGCCTAAAGATCCAATAAATTGTATTAAACATCACTTCATAACACAGTATAATTTCCCCATTGGTAGATAGGTTTTCCATACATAATGGAAATAGTAGGATATGTAAATAAAAGGAAATAGAGAAGATTACATGAGAAATCAAGAGTATACTTAATGATTTTAACTAAAATCCATAAGAGATCACCAAAGGAGATGAAAGAGAAGATTCCCAATTTTAGAGTTTATAATGCATAGAAATTCGAAGAAATAACTGCTAAAATAAATCAATACATTCTTGGGATTGGTTGTATTTTTTTAAAACACTCCCTAGTGCCACGCTATGGCATGGTCAACATAGACCACGACCTAGTTCCCCTTCACCATGCCAAGACAAAATAGGGACTAGGGGAGGAATTTGGTGTGCCTCCCCCTCCCCTTAATCATTTATACAGGGTGTCTCACACCACCACCATGAAAATCTCTATGTTATGATGTTTTTAGTGGTTTCTGCTAGACCACTAAGACATATCCCATGGATCACCACATCACAATGCTCACTAGGAGTTTCATTCCGGGATCCTCGTCCTTGAACCAGAATTCTACCATGATATAGAGCTCCCTCTTGTATTACATTAAAACCTTAACTTTCATTGACCTTGAAATAGAGCCTAGGACCACAATTAAATGATCCCCTGATACAGTCTCCACAATATATCTTTTAGGGTTTCAATGTGGTATTGAAGATAAAATTCATAGATTCCCTAAAAATTACCAAGTCACCACCAAACGATCAGAAACCCACAAATTAAATTATTTAACTAAAATAAAAAGAATAAAAAAACCAAAGACCCACTGTGTGTCACATAAATAAATATATTTTCAATAAATTTATATTAATATTTAAATTTATATATTTATATTCATATCCATATAAAATAAATTATAATATGAAATTATTTTTATAATTATATGTGTGTGTTTATATATATTAATATATTTAAACTCACTGATATAAATATAAATATAAAGGTATATATATAGAAACACACACATATATAAATATAAATATAAGTATAAGTATAGGTATAAATATAAATACAAATACAAATACAAATACAAATACAAATAAAAATATAAAAAAAATAAATTAATAACTATATATATGTATATATATAGGCACACACAAACATATATATATATATACACATTTTACAACAAATATTCATATATATAAATAAATATACATACATATATAAATATATCATTATATAAAATATGAATTTATGTATATTAATATTAACATATCTAAAAAACTATAATTTTTTAAAAATATAAATATTTATTAAATATTTTATATATAGAGACACATATATGAATATATCATTTTATCATAGTTAAATTTATTTGGATGTTTTGTAATAGTGTTTCATATGCAGTGATAGGAAAGGGATTTTGAAAGGGTTCAAATATAACATGTATTAAGATATTTGGGAATTTCTTGGTGTGTGGTGGAGCTTTCAGAGGGGTTTTAATTAGATGATTCTTGGTTTGGGTTTCTGATTTGAACTATTTTCAATATCTCAATGAAAAACTATTTAATCAGTTTTATTGAATCCTTTATCAATGCATAAAAATATCATGGATAAAGGAACCCTTTATAACTACTAAAAAATACACTAACAAATCCCCCCATTGCGAGTTATTTTTCCAGCTTTTATAAAATGTTACATTATATGTGTTTTTTAGTATGGATATGATTTTTTGTTTTATTTTGTAATATAGAACATCAATTCATTTTTAGCACTCATAAATATATTTCACACATTAATAAAATCCAATTCTATAATTTTTTTAGTAAACCAACAGGCTTTAGTTAACCCATTGTTTTGTTATCTTCTATTTTAATATAACAAATTACACAGAAACGCTTTATAGATTAAAAATTATGAACCACTTGTGGTCTTATAAAAAAAACACAAAAAATAGATTTATAAATAGATTTTAAAAATTACATATATTTAAAATTAAAAAATAATTTTACACCTAAATATTATCAAAATGAAACATCATTTATTCTCTACCATTACCATAAATTCTCATACATAAAAGTCATATTTATTTTTGAAATGGATTGTCATAATAATAGATAGATTTTTTATTATCAATATATAATAAAAAATATATCATAGAATCTATTCATTATTAAAATTATAATAATAGAATATATAATATGAATTTTTAATTAATCAATATATATTAATATAATAGATAAAAGTGTTTAACATAATGATGGACTAAAAAATATTGGATATTAAAAAAAATAATTAATTAATTGTATCAAGTAAACATTTTTAATTATCTCATGAGACCAAATAATGAATTAATAAAAATAAAAAATTCAAGACCCAACTGTTACATTAAAAAAACATCACATCAAAAGAATGACATAAAAATACACGGAATAATGTTCAATAATGGGAAACATACAAATACATAGTATTATGTTCAATAATGAATGATTAAAAATGTTAAACCATGTTAAGTAAAATAATATATGAATTGAATGATAAAGTAAAATAAAAATTAGAAAATAGTAAATTATGAGTGTATGGGTCTTGATAAAAGAATATATATAGTCAATGATATTTTAATGGATCACGTAAGGGGTTATCAATGTAACAATAAAAAATAATTCCATTAAATAATGCTTAATATAATTGTGTTTATATTAAAATAGTGATATATAAAAACTATTCAAGGTTGTGTCCCCATGATAGATGATTAAATACCAAAAGCATACTTCTTTTTAATATCATGATTATTATAAAAGGTATTAGAAAGGATCAAATTTAAATACCTAATATTGTATTTTATCACAGATTACCATTAAAATATAAATTAATACCATACCATAGGTATAGAAATAGGTTCATAGAAATTCTGAAATTTGTAGAGAAGAAAAAACATTAATAAAAACTTTTGAAAAAAAAAGAAAAAACATCAAAGAGACAAGAGAGTGAAAACTCCAAACTTGTTTCATTTCCTTGCTTTATAAATGAATATAATTATCTTTTAATGTTCTGTAAATTTGATTTTTATATAAGGTAAACAGGTTTTAAAAAAAATATCCTCCTATATTTATTATTTTGTGTCAGTTAAAAGTAAATGAAGGGTGAGTATTCGTTGGTGAACAGAGTGGTTTTTTGAAATAAATGTAAAATATGTTATTATATCTTAACATGTTTTTCACTCCCTCGTTTGTACTCCAATATGATATATTATTCCAAAATTTCTCCATGTTAAAGAATTTGGAATAATATAAATAATTGTTACATGTTGAATGATGAAATATATACCATGTTATAATGTATTTCATAATTTTTAGTGATTTTTATTTATTTAACAAAAAAATCAACATTTCACCCTTTAGCTAATTTTAACATCTTCTTTCCAAATTTTAATGATATTTTAACTTATCCAAAAAAAATTAAAAATTATCTTTCTATTATGAATATTGCATTTTATTAAAAGTGTGGTTTAATGTGTAATAAATTTATTATTAAAATAACTTTCAAATAAATTCCACCTGAGTTCATAGATATAGAATCCATAATTATTGAATAGAATGTGTTTAAAACCATAATTATATACGATTTAATAATTCTAGAAACAAAATAAAATAAGAATAAATATAAGAATAAAAAACACATGTTTTTTATGATTTGGTAAGAACGGATATATATATGACTGGGAAAATTTTTTAAAATATATGAGATCAATAATTTTAGAGAAAATAAGAAATTTTGAAACCCTTGATCAAGAAAATAATATAATAAAAAACATGGCACTATAGTACTCCACATTACCATAATACATAGACCTGTATGGTAGGCCACAATGATATAGTTAAATCTATTAGTGTATTTGGCCATCTATACTATAATGGTTAGATTATTTAACCCAAATATAATAACCCAAAGTTATTCTTCATTTTTTATAATTATAATAGGATAACAAATATGTAATAACCCATATTTAATAATGTAATTTCTTTTTATAAATTTTATTTTCTTCAAAATAAATTCTATTATATATAATAGAACTCTTATATAAAATAAAATAAGTGACCATTATTTTATTAAAAATATTACATTACATATAAAGTATGGATGAAAAATATAATATAAATATATGTATAATAGGATAATGAAAAAAAGTAAATAAAATTTAAAAAATATTGAATTATACATCATTGTGGCCACCAATGAGAATTATACTATCAAATATATCTATATAAAGTAGAAAACCAAATAAAATTATGATTGTAATTTTGAATAAGAAAATAGTAAATATAATGATTTATTTTTAGTGATATATTTTATGTAAATATATTGAAAAATAATGTATAATATAACTATTGAGGTAGTTATTTTGTTTATGTTGACATTTAAATGCTGATTGGAGTATCCACATGGGTAGTCCTTATATGACCACTAGGATTTCCATTACATTATTGTGAAAATAATAGATTATATACAAATTATATGATATATTAGATAATATAATATGATTAATTAGATCTCTCTTTTACATTAATTATAATTATATTTATTTAATGTTAAAAAATTATTTTCTATTTAATGGTTGGGAAATTTTTTTAACATTATTTATTATATTAATATATTAATTAAATTATTAAATATTATATATATATTTAACAAAGTTAATTTGATAGAATTACATTTTTATTTATTATTATGGTAATCATGGAAAAACTTTCATTTTGGTATGATAATAAGATTAGGTTTTTAATTTGAAAATAATTATCTGTGGTTTAAAAAAATATTTTTTAAAATATATTTTGAGTTATTATATAATAATTAAAATAATTGTAGATTGATAATTTAACACCCCTTATCCATATGAGGTATGATTTGGATCAAATTGTTTCCAAACATCATGTTTTTCAACTAATTATGAGTGTTACAGTTGTTAGCAAGGGTTTGGGGGCCCATTCTGAGGGAACATGCTAGGTAGAGAGACACTTGTACTTTGACAGAGTCCACCATATACATGGTTAATCGATATGAGGTTTCCAGTGGGTGTGTCAGGGGATTCGGTACCTCCATGTGAACCACAGGGTGTTCAATAAACCTATAATTGGTACCTAGTGTCGACTAGGCACCAATGTTTTGACTAATGGGTACATGGTGGGTGACTACATATTTTGTTTTTAATTTTTTAATTAATTAATTATTATTTTACTTAATAATTTTTTAAAAAACCCACTCCCCTTATCATTTTCTCTCTTGAGGATATACACTCCCTCTCCCTTCCTCCTTCTTCTTTAGGCAAATGATCTCTATCATCTGGGAATATAATCATAGGTCATCTATCATAGGAGGTTGCCTATTGTATATATATTGCTCCCATAGGTCTTATAAATATTTATCTTTCTATCTCAGTACTTTTCATCAATTATAAATAATTACATTGAATTTGAAATATTTCGTGACATATTCAATTTGAGCTCGAATCAGTTTAGGATCATCAATGACCCAGAACATGCTAGTCCCAAGTAGACGGTCCCTTACATTCCTATGAGTTTTTAAATGTGTTTAATGCATCATCTGAAATTTAGGAAATTCTAATTGCTTTTTTCATTCCCTAAATCTAAATTAAATTTTTATCTGTATTTATTATGGAATGAGAATAACACTTGATGGTTTTATGAGGGGTTCTAGAGGTGTTTGTAGACACCATTAGTCAATTATGACCGATTTCAAAATGATTTTTTGTTTAAAACCTTATATTTGGACCTAGAAAGTGTTCCTATGAATGAAAACATACTTTTAGGGATTATTATAGAGCCCTATTATATCCCTTAGAGAGTAGTTTCATACGAATAGTCTGCGATTTGTGTATGTAGTTCAAAGAATTAGTATTTGTGTATGGTTGATTTCGTAAGAGCAATAACCTTTATTTTTTTGATAATTATAAATCATTTATTCTATTTTTATCATTTTTTATAGTTTCTTTTTATGTGGTTGTGCCACATCCACCCATAGTTAATTATACGTTCTATCATATCCACACATATATTATTTTGGTACTTCAAACATTTTATATAGGTTGGTGATCCATTATGAATTTGTGTGACCGATGAAATGGTGGAATTTCATACATTTTCTATATCATACTAGTGTAGAATCATCCCCTTGAAGATTTTTAATAGAATATCATCTTCTACTTATAAGATCCATCCTAGGGGTGCATCATCTACTTAGGGACCTATTCTACTGGTATATCATCTATATAAGATTTGAGCATAGTGGTGTGTTAACCACTCGTGATGTGATAGAGTGGTGTATAATCCACCTAGAGGATTTTATTAGTGATGTATCACATGGATATGAATATTATTTCTATGGTGAATCATCCATATGTAGAATTTGGATGTTGGTATGTCATTTACATAGTTAAGATGTAATATTTATGTTTCATCCATAAATGCTATAAAAAGTAGTATATCATCCAGTTGAGCATGTATAGTGGTGGTGTATAGTCACGTGGGATAAGTGATGCCTCATTAACCAAAATATATCTCATTAATAATTGATATTGGATTATTGATGTATCATTCACCTAGATGGGATGTGATGGTGATACAACATTCAGCTAGCGTATTCAATGTGGATAGATTCTTCACCTTGAAAATATTATGAGGGGTGATATATCCTTCATCCTTGGGGTGTGTTCAGGCCATATGTATATATCCCAATCTAGTATTCGCCAAATTAGGTGCTGCCACATGTATTTTGGTAGGATAACTCAATGGGGTGGAATTTTTTATATAAATTTTCTTTATTAACACTTTATATTGGGCGAGTACATATGATTACTAGACTTGTTAGGTATAACGTTTGTGGTGGATTATTATGTTGTACCCACACCCTACTCGAGCATAGTGGCACCATAACAGATTTCATGTTAGTTGACCTATGTAAACACATGGTCTCTTTAGCTTCTAGGGGATGGAATGGTGGATATTAGATGGAATTGGGAGACATGATCAAGCCAAAACTCATTTATAGTTTTGAGGTTTCTGCCTTTACTTTTTCTTCTTTTCTGACCACATTGTATATGATTATCTCATGAGATATCCATCTTATGACTTCATAACAGGCGATGTATTACATTTGATACACCATGTTTTATATATTTACTATTGGATAACATTTTTCCATGGCATGTTATGCCCAAGAACTAGGTTTGGGATATTTTTATATCAAGAGTTTGTTGATTTTATATGTGGAATAAGGATCACATCCCACTATGAATATTTTCAACAGGGATAATAATTGGAGACTATATGAATTAGATATGGTTCTTTGGTAAAATTCAACTTTCAAGAAATATATTATTACCAATATAGCCAAAAAAAGTGTATCGTTTGAGGTAAAGGTTTATATAATGTTTGGAGGAACTTGGAAGAAGTATAGTTATGTTATGGTGTTGTAAAATTATTCATGCCATAATGAATATTACATGATAACAAATATGAGAAATGTGATATTAGAATCACATTTCTTAAGTATAAAATATTTTTGTAGAAGAGAAAATCATATAAGATCCTATGGGTCAATGCTAATATTTATGTTTATATCTAATGATATTTTTAGCTTACCTTCATGTCATGAAATCACATCATGATGGGGTGACCAAAATTATAATTAGGTCCCTTGTAGACTATAGGTTCTGAAGAAACTTCATGAAACGTTCATCTCAAAACACAAAATAATTGGATGAAGTGTTTTAATATAATTATTAGTAATATGAAACACTATGTAAAAGGTAGTCATTTCATATCCATTATCACTGGAGAATTGATTCAAGAATTGTCAGAATAATCTTCTAGGATAAATTTTAATTATGTTGGGATGAAGATAATCACACCATGAGTGGACATATATTTGATTAGAACTCAATATATATATCAATAAAATTCATAGAATAACTTCATAGTTTGTAGGCCATGAAAAACAAATATATCTAAAATTGAATGTGTAGGTATTAAAACTAAAATTGTGGTAGTCCTGCCATAGTGGATGAGGAGACTTTCAAAAAGATGGAATAAAAACTAGTTAATCATGTTGTAATTGAATATATCATGCACATATTGATAAAAAATAAATAATTTGAGTAATTATGAGGTGAACCACATTATCCTTCAAGGGAAAGTCAAACTGAAACATTTAGGACCCTTAATCAAATAAAAGAGTGGCTAGAAGGTATGAATATATATAATATATGGAAAAGGGAATGAAATTTTTTATGTATAATGTACCATCTAAAATTATAGGATATTTCAGTTAGGAAAATACAAGATAAATAAAATGTATGTGAATTTGTGGTCATAGAAAGAATAATTTAATAAGTGGAAGAAGATAAAGAGGATGAATAAGAAGAATATAAATGATTACTTCAACACGAAATAATTTTATGTTTTTATAGGTCTCTCTTGTTGTTTAAATTCAGATTCTATATATTTTTTTTGTGTGGGAGAATATTAGACAACAGAATAGACATATTGTGTATCATGATTTCATGTATAATACATACAAATTGGTAATGATTATTATAGTGGAATGTGTGATTGCATGTTTTATCAAACAATTAAAAGTATTTCGTTTCCCTTTTTGATTAGTGATCATTGTAAAATTTTATTATGACTATGGAGTTTTTTTCTTTAAAGATTGTGTAACTTGTTAAAAATGATCTTATAATGAACATTAATAGACTTTGAGGGATGTTTTAGAAGAATAAATGTAAAAACAAGTGAATTCACAGATTTAACCCCCCACTTAGGGAATTATACAAATTAATGTGGCCCCATTAAAGTGGTATTAGATAATTCCTTGTTCCCTTCAATGAAGATCAATTTTTTGTATCTTTATGTGAAAATAGGTAATCTCTGTTTGATGTTTTTGGATTTAAGATTCAACTATTTTCATGGAAAACATTAATTCAGTGAAGAAAAAGGGTTCCCCACATTGAACGGGAAGAATTATAATATATGTAATGATCAGATTCTACCACATCTCTTGTCAATTAGTTTGGATATATTACAGTATATTACTATTTGTTTTTTCCTTATGATGACGGTGTATACATAAAAAAAGAAGATAATTTTTTTATTAATGATGGTCATGGATTAAATTCCATATCTACGTCAATTTTAGGAAACAGAAGTTATTAATGTTAAAGGTATTAGGACATCAAATATGATATGACCCAATATAGGCTAATGGTAATCTTAGTGAGCCACCCCAAGCCTACCATTAATATTATAGGGGTTATAAATTAGAGCCAAAAGTTATAGTCATTTATGGGTGATCTAATCCTACATCATCTTGAAAATTCTATGATATAAAAAAAAGAATATAACCAACAACTAAATTTTGAATAAAATAATACATAAAACATGTATCAATGAATGTTTCAATAATAAAAATACAACACCATACAACATTGGTAACCACACTAGTAAACAAAAAATGTCAAATTTTTAAATTTTCAATAGATTTTCCCTAAGTAAAAACCAACTCCTTGTAGTAGGGACAACAGAGAAGGGATACCATGTTCCATCACACCCCAAGTGCTCTAGAAGAGGGTCTCTTATACCAATAAACACCTCCAATTAGCACCATGAATCGACAAATGTCTACTCTAAATAAAAATCTATAGTTTCATGATCTCCAAGACCACCAATATACTGTGAAAAATACCAAAGATACAACATGTGTGAGTATAAGGACCATGCATATATGATTATAAACAAAATGAAAAAAATTCATCGAACAAATAAATTTAAGATGAAACAATTAGTTAACTCCAAACCCCCAGAATAAGAATGTATCTAAAAAAAGAGAATTTAAATATGACTTATTGGATAATAAAATATCAACATGGGATGTCTTCAACTTTAATATCATAGTTATCGTAATGATAATATAATACAATTATCTAAGGTCACACATTCTTTTAAATACCAGGTGTGTCCAACGTATGTATCCCAATTGCTAGTTACACCTTTGTAATGATTTATGGTATTATCGAGGATCCTCAAACCAATGGAGTTCAACTCCTCCTTTCATTAGGGATAAAGGAATCCAAGGACACCATTAATTCCACATCAATAAAATAATCCAATTCTCAATAATCCTCAATTCACTACCCTTGAAAAAAGGAGTCGAACCACACCTTTTAATATTGAGTATATAAAACCTCATAACTAAGATCTCTAAATTCCCAACGTAATAAAATATTAGAGAGTACCCAAATAACTATAATAAATTTTCTTCCCAAACTATCACACATTTATCACCTCTATTATATCCCCTAGTAGATGTGGTTTGGGGGACTTTTACATTGGTAGATGTTACCTTAGTCAGTGGGCAACAGACCTCTATGGGGGATAAACACCCCAATGTCTGTATTGTACATCTTCTGAGAGGGTTAAAAAATCCATGAGTTGAGGACTCATACCCTATCCTTAAGATAAGATTACAAAATCCCCTATATTGATGGAGTGACTTTACTATAAATATAGATATTTCTTATGAGCATTATCGACTCTGTGGATGCTCTAATCATCTTCCCACACACGTCATCGTCTCTTGAAATCTATAAAACTCCAATATCCGTATATATAAAAAATTTATGATAAATATATATGTACCATTATTTTACACTATAAAAATACTTAAAATGGACTAATAACATGTCCAAAACAAGTTTTTTGGTGAAAAGAAATAATGAATCCAACATAATTCCCAACACATAGCATGTCAATTATGGTAAAAAACACATAAGTATTGTCAATATAGATAGTGATGTACTGATATAACTCAACATGTTTAAATAAAAATTATATTTTGTTTCTAATAGATTACATGACATGTATGGTTCCTTGTTATAGTTGTCATGTATGCTAGATAAATTCGATGTATCCTAGACTTTAGTAGATAGAGTCTTTAGGAAGTACAAAATATGTGTTTTATACAATAATTATAAAATATGTTTTAATACTAAACATGAAAATGGAACATAAAAATACTATATCACAAACTGGGATACACAACAAGCACCCCTGATATATACTATGTGTGGGTCTTTTTATATAGACATGGTGTGTTCATGGGGTAAAAACTGGGACACCTGATAATGGGAAATATGTCATGTGATATGGACTGATTCAACATGATATTTTCAAAATACGATGATTGAATCTCTTGGCTCAATAAATAAGTCATATTTCAATAATTCTGGGGGTTACAAGCCTTGTTACATTCATTAAATGTGGAAAATTAAAACTGGTGACATACATGGTGTGTATATTTTACAAAAAATTATATAGTTTTAAATTTCCAAAATGAAAAAATTTCATTTTATTAGTGGAAACATCAATAACACATTGTCAATTATCTATTCCTCCACTTTTTATTATAACTATAACCCATAAACACATCAAAATGCCTCAATGATGTGAGTTTTTATTATCCTTTCTTTTCTTATTGTTGTAATTTATTTGTACATTAAACCGTTCCCAAAACATGTAATTATCTTGTTGTTCTCTTGTATAGAATTATGAAATATACAATGAGCTCAAGATAAAAGAAAAAAAATAGTAAAGAAAGTGAAAATTTATATTATTTAACCAGTAGAATAATTAATTTCCAATGGTAAATAGTAATAATATAATTCACTATCATAAGAAATTTTTATTAGCAGAAATAAATACTGGATAATCACTAACATAAAATTCTAAATAAGCACACAGATTTCATCTCCATGATTATTGTATTCAAGTAACATCAAATAAACATATATCCACAAACATATAATCAAAGAGAAAGGATTATTGGATATTAAATATAAATTATTCACATGTAAAGATAAATAATTACAATATAATTCAAAGAATAATGTTTTATCAAAAATAATGATAACAATAACAATAATAAAAATTTTACCACCATTATTATCCTCCTCAAAATTAATAAACTCACATGCCTTAAACAATATGTTTGCGGATAAATATCAATCCTTCACTTGATTTGAAAATCTTCACGTTTAATCATTTAATTAAGCATTTATTATTTTATAATTATTCATGGTATATTTAAAAAAATCATCCCATGTAGTTCTAGAAAAATTATTTATCAAATAATTTGTATCATGAAACATAATTAAATGAATTATGAAGAAATATAATTAATCATGAAACATTAGGAAAGATTAAATTTTAATGTATAATCATAAATTATCAAAATGATTTATTTGAATAATTTAATAATAAACTACATTTTATTCATTATTCAGAATAATTATTGAGAAAATTATTTTAAATAAAGTGATTTTTTGAAAAGAATATCATTTTATTTATTCATTACCATTATGTTTTACATTGAAAATTCATGTATTCCAATTCCCTACATTTTTATTTTACTTGAAATATTATTGAAAACAACCTTGGATCAAATTACCTTTAATTATTTGGTAATCAGTTATTTTTATAAACCCTTAATGAATTTTAATCATTTTAGTAAGCATTGAAATTTCAAATGATCCAGTAATAAGAGGAAATGGATTGAATAAAAAACATAAATTATTAGAAAAAATAGTAATAAGTCCTACCTTTATATTTTCTTTAAAATTCATATCATTACCCCAATGGGCCTCTATTTTCATTCCACCCCTCTATGAAGAAAATAAATAATATAAAGGACTCCATACACTATTTTGTAATGGGAGATGGTTTTTTCCCTTAATGGAGTCTCTTTATAATGTATATAATAGTTAATGATACTTTTCTATATAACTATTCATCAAGGAAAAAATTATAAAGTATGGGGAATAAATTATATATATCCTTAATTCCTGTCATAAAATATCGGTTAATTTTCCCAAATGAAACCCATAATATAAATCCTTATTCATGGAATTAAAACACCCCAAAAATTGATATTATATCATAGAATAGTTTATATAACACATCATCACCTCATGTAATAATATTTTCCATGTCACTTTCAGTGTGGCACGTAGATAACACATGACCTTTCTAATAATATTATTATTATATTTTTATTTTTATTTACCAAAAATTTAAAAATAAAACTTGAAGATGATTTTTTCATGGCTTGAAACCCAATAACATAGTTTATACATCATTTTGGAAAGACACACCATTATATACACAACCATGTTTTTATAGATTTCATCAAATTTTATATTTAGGAGATATAATATTCATTCTTGTGGAATACAGATTTATATATTAATGGATATTAATTATTCAATAGAAATCAAGTTGTCAGGAACTACCACTACTAAGAACCCATCCCAGACCTAAAGTGGATATGAGAGTGACCTCTGAGACTTTCCACCTATAATACCATATGATGTTGAATGAACACTAAGTTTAATAGCATACATGTTATGAAACACTGAGCTTTGTTGACCACAAAATATTATCATTTAAATATGATCATTATAACATAGTAGTTGAATTAATGGATAATAGTAAGAGTAATAAAATTATGTTATAAATATATAAATATTATGTTTCTAATAAATTAAAATTAATTGATAAATTCTTAGGAAAAACACCCAATTTTTTTAAAGTCATTTTTTTCATCTGAAAAACGTTTTCTTCATAAATGGTTTTAATAGTTTTTTGTGTGTAGATATTATATTTAATTTATATCAATATTAGAAAAAAAATTGGTAAAAATGATATAATTTCTTAAATCATAATATCAAAATTATCTTAAGAAGATATTTTGGCATTTTTTTGGAAAATATGAATTATTTAGGGAATAGTGAAAAATATAAATTTTATAGAAACCTATATTCTCTATACAAATATATAAGAAGTATATTTTTATTTTTAATTGATATTAAAGTATAATTAGTTTTTATATTATAAATAATAAAATTAATTTCATTATAATAAAAATTATGCTTCATTTTTATATAAAAACATGTTCATACTAGAAAATACTTTTATTTGGAAAACTATTATCATAGAATTTTTCATTTTTTTTGAAAAGTAATTTCTAAATCTTATAAAGATTTAATTTGATAAATTGGATTAAATTTTTGGAATTTGAATGTACAATTTTTAAAATAATTAAAAGTTATTTTCAGTCATTAGGAATAGTAACCATGGTAAATATTTGTAACTTATATATGTGTAAATCAGATAATTAAAGGTAAAAAATTTGACAAGGAATTAAAAATATATATATAACATGTTAATTATTTCTATTTTATTGTTTTTGTTTTAACTAACCCATCTTATATTATAAAATTTATATTTTGGTTCTATTTTTTCTTACATGAAGACCTTTATATTATTTTAAGTAATGAATAAATACAAAATGTCACTTTATTTGTTTTAGTAACTCTAACATTTTTTATAGGTACAAAAAGATGTAATGTTTGGTTATATGTAATTATTTTAAATATGAATTACTTGTTAGAATGGTAATTTAATTTTAATTTTTATTTATGACATAATTACCATAAATGCTTATGCAATAGTGGCACAGTTCTTTTGCAAGCAATTGAAATATCAATAAAATGATTTAAAAGATGAAAAAGTAATTTTTTGGGTGATTTATTGTGTTAAATTATTTTTTAGATATATATAACTTATATTTATGTGCTAAAATTTTATATTCTTACTACATCACTCTACTGATATTCTTTAAATTCAATTTATGTAAATAGTCCAGAAAATGACTTTTAGGATATTTTTTGTTAAATAATAAGTTAATAAATGATTTAAATTTTATAAAAATATTATGTACAGAAAAGTGAATGAGATATGGTTGATAATATCAAAAAACATTACATTTATGGGTCACCATTCCTTACACATAGACTTTCTTGACCCCTAAAAAGTTGAAATAATTATTACCATGGTAATTTCTTAAAGGATTAACAGTGGTTAAAAATAAGATATGTGGGTTAAAAAATCAACTAAACTTGTATAAATTTTATTTAATGGGATTATTTATTCATATATTCATTCTAAATTTTAATATACCAATTTTTTTAATTTAACATGAAATTTATTTCATATTAATTTAATACATTAACAAATTCCAAGTGTGCCCCTCTTCTCTCTTAAACAAGTACACAACTTATCCCCAATTTTTTACATAATATTTAGAAACATAGCTTGAATTAAACCATAAAAAGTGTCCTATAAATATAATTAAACATGTTACAGAGTATCCTATCCCCTTAAAATATCTTCTATAGGTTCTATAAGGAGAGATCTGAAAGAGGTTCCTCAAAAATTAGGTAGCCATCTTAACTGAGCATTTTCATTTTACTTATTATTAAAACTCCTTCATTTATTTCATAAACATTTAAATATAAAAACATACATATATCTCATATAATGTTATGTTATTATTTCAATTAAATTACATTATTTATCACTTTTTTTACATAAAATAGGGAATCAAAACATCGTTCATATGTGTGTGTGGACTGCCACATCCTTCGAAGAGATGGGTTTCATCTTTCATCATCTCCTCTCATTAATGATTACAATTATGAATTTAAATAATAAATATGACATTAATTAAGTAGTTAAAGTTATGGAAAAATAATATTTCTTCTATTTACTTACCCATCCATCTATTGGAAAATGACAACATCTTTTGTGGTTACGTGCGGATTACCACCTCCTTGAAGTGATGTGATTTGTTTTCTAGGTATGAATTTAAAGGATGGTTATAAAACAATATTTAATCTAATAAAATTTAATTTAAGTAATCATTATAACATTTTTGAAGATTTAATAATTACCCATTTTACAAGGGTCAACCTACCAAAATGATTTTGTAATTACGAACCTAATGTCCCCAAAACACATCACGTGGACTTAACAGATTAATTAAATAATTATATCAGTAAAATAAATGACATAAATGGTTTCATTATAATGTAATAAACCATTAAAAGGTTATTTAACAAGTAAATAATTTATATAATTTTATTTTATAGGATTTGTAGGATATACATAGCATGTCGAGACTCAAGGTTTGGGGTTGCTTAACTCAATTTCCATTAATTGTATTATACTTCTACATCATTGAATTTGATAGAAAAAATTATATATGAAATGAGATATGATTTTATTTTTGTGTATTTAAAATTTTTGGTGGTTTTATAAATTTTACACATAATTACTTCATTGATTAAATTCTAAATTCAATGATATGATAATTGAAGAGACTATTCATCTCAATAGTGTTTCTTCGAGACATGTGTTGTATTATAAATTTACTTCCTTTTATAAGGTGAATATGATGCTTATTAATATGGTATATAATGATTAAATATTTGATCATGATATTTAATGTTCATTTTATGTTACATATTTAATTATATATTGATTCAAATGTTATAAAAATTTAAAGTTTTTAATAGTACCAATTTTAATTATTTGTGGCATAATTCATGTTTTTTACCATGATTTATATTATATTATAAACATAATTCCACATGAATTTTTTTATATATTATTTGATGTATAATTTTTTTTAATATAATATTTTTATGTTCTTCCATTCAATGGTTTTTTGATCCAAGCATTGCATAAGACGTAGTGACCCCGACCCCAATAGCTCAAAGCTAATGTATTGTTTATTACATTAGCATAAGATACAAGGAATTAAAATCCAAATAAATCAAAAATTTATTAGTATTGGAAAGATAGATACATATAAGATTCATATATTTCATTTGGAAATAGTTTTTTTACAAAATAAGCTTTTTAGAATAACCTTATACCAATTAGAATATCCCTGGTATATCAATCATATTAAACTTCAAGGAATCCTAGTGGAAGGGAAAAAATAAAACTAAGTTCAAATGATTAGTGAGGGTTAATTATAACCCAAAATATCATGAATCAATAAATAATAATCAATATGTAAAGGTATATAACTAAACAAACATTACATGTAATCAAGAAACTCAGAAGGATGTTCATCAAGGGATAATATAAATGTAAAAATATCCTGGATAATAATCAATATATAAAGGTAAATTATTGTAAATTCATTACATTTAATCAAGAACATTTATTTCATATCTAGATAATCAATAGTCAATATAGAATGGTAAATAACAGAAAATACATTCCATTTAATCAACAAATTGAGAATAATATACACCTACAGATAATATCAATGCGAAAATGTCATCGATAATAATAACTGAATTATTAATATAGTCAATACATAATTTTTGGATTCCATGAACTCATGAATCATTATTTCTCTTCTATAAAGACCTTTGATGAGACATTTTAAACTATATGTAAAAACATGTTTAATGATGGCTTGCTTATTTTTATGATGAGATCTACCAATATATTGTGGGGATATATAATACTGGTCCCCAACCATCAATATATGTATATAGAATTAATTAAATATCAAAAAATTGATTTAATTCACAAACAATACACCATAACATCTAATATCCATATTGAGTAAATAATATAGATTTATAAAAATTTAATAGATAAATAAATAACATTAAATGTTTTTCACTATATGTACAAATGATACATTGTATAAGAAATAAACATATCTAAGTTGAAAAATATGGATATTTTGGAAATACTTTATGACTATAATAATGTGAAAATTTCTAGGGAAATTTAATTACTATAATTACAAATCAGGGAAACAAATTTCGGAACTTTACGTGGTCAAAATGATCATAAAACATTTAGAGGAAGAATTAAGATGATATCAAGACAATAATTACCAATTAGAGTATGAATATATGGTTATTCATTGATTACTAGAAAAATTATCTTTTTAAAACATTCTTGAGTAATATTTAGTTTTCATTTTGATAATAACTTTTTAAAAGATAAAAAATTTATGAAAATACTTTTGTTTGAAAATAAATTTTAAAATTGATAATTTTCCAGAATATCAGGGATTTTTTTTAAAAAACTAATCTGGTAAAATTTCAATGGAAGATTCAAATAAATGATGTTCATGTCTATGATAAATTCCATACATGTCATACAAGATAAAAATAACATTCATTTTACACTGTAAAATAGTTAAAAAAGTTCCTTATTTAAAAAATAACAAGAAAATTTATTTAAAAATATTGTATAAAATTCAAAATGGGTAAAACATTATTTAATTAATCATTTTTAGTTGTTAGAATTTTTTTGAAAAAATTTTCAAAAAATTTTATTTTTAAATAAAACATATTTCCAACTGAAGAGAGAAAATGAAGTTATTTTTTTTAAACAGTTTATAAACATTATTAAATACCAAAGAGTAGTAAAATAGTATTATTTCATGAAAATATTTTGACTAAATAGAGGTATATGAAATTAAATTAGATTATTATATAATGAACAAATTATCTTCTTTCAATATAAATAATCTTGATTAGAATGAGATTATGAAACAAACCCACACAAATATCATAACTTTGATGTCTAAATAAGTCAATGTCATTATATTGTATAAATAATATAAAGACACATAAAATGTGTAAATAAAACATAATGTGATTAAAAATTCATTACACACATAATTTTATAATATTAAGGATAGTGAAGAAGTAATATAACATAATGGAAGTAATTGAGTTATGTATTTCATTACCACTTAGTAACCCTAATGCCAGATCCCATTAGATGAAATATTACAAATCAAAACATAAATGAACATGAATAATTATGTAACTATGAAATTACTTGACAAATGGAAAATATACACACCATGTCAAAGAAACTATATTCACAAAATTATAATATGCTTCAACGAAATGAAATTGAGATGAATTCCTTACCTCAGGCTTCCTTTTAGTTATTGAACATTATTTAACATCTTGTATATTCATTTTAAAATTGTTATTAAAATATAAAATATACATATTAATATTTATAATATCATATATGATCCTGTCTAACATAGTTTCACTCATTTGCTATTAATATTTCAATATTTTTATTTTTTCAGTTGTAAATTTCCGTGTTTTCACTTTCATATTTTATCAGGAATGTTTTCATGGTTCGGAATATTATATAGTTAAATATTATAAACAATAATAATATTGAAATTATTCTCATATTTATTCATCAATAATACTTCTAAAACTAATCATTAGAGATTGTTTTGAGAAATTAAATATGTTACGATCTTGGAAATTGTAGGTCATATATACGCATGAGTAACATATCAATTTTTCAATGATCATTATAAAAAGGTGGTAAGTAATATTTAAATGTTAAATATAGGCAATGATATCATAAATAAAATATTATTTCTTTATATATACTTATTTATATCATCCATGTGGTGTGGGAATGAAAATAGAGGTATATCGCTTCGTTAAGGCAGTAATCCACACGTATACAAACGATATTATAATCTTTATATGAGTGAAAATGATAGAAAGAAAATGATATATTATATCATAAGAATGGTTTATATGTAAAAAATATAACAATTTTTTAATTTTAAATATATATATTCGTTAAATATATTTTTATCAACTTCCAAGTAATGCATTAGTTAAAGTCAAATCACATAGATTTATGAGGGGGTAGTAAGTCGTAGACATGAGCAACATTATTATTTTCCCTGTGAAATGTAAATTAATATATATATATAAAGGACATAAGAACCCCAAGTTATATTTATTCTATAAATTTTATATTTATACATTATATTTATCATCATACGAAATCATTACAGGTGGTAATAGGAAAACCAATGAGATCAATTCGTGAGGTGGTAGTCCTCCAAACACAAGAATTATGATTTCATAATCCATTTGATGGATGTCAAGATGGTTTTCTGTAATTAACTTATTATAAAAACGTCTTAGTATATGGAATATAGTATGTTTTTTATATTAGTATGTTTTAATAATAATTGAGGGAGTTATAAGAAGAGAAAAATTAAAACCCCTCATTGAAAAACGTTACATAATCTTCTTGTAAACTCCTTACGTTTGCACAAAAATCTAACTGTGGTTGGATTTATGAAATAAATAGGGTTTATAAGATTAGGAATGTAATTTGGGAATTTATTTTGATGTTATTATATGCTCTAAAAGGATGTGAAGTGTGAATAAGAGTGGAGAGAGGTGGCCATTTATAAGTGATGTGAGTGACACAGTTGTAATTTTGGAAAACAATGAATTCCACCAATTCTTTTATCATGTAAGAATGATAAAATAGTATACCATTCAAGATACTATAATTTATAACATTAAAATATTTCCATACAATATATTTATATAAGTTTTTTGGTTATATTAACCATTACTATTTCAGTTTAAAACCCACGTAAATCCATTTTTAACTTAAGTGTAGTAATTAAATTTTTGGTTTTTATCATTTAAATAATATTAATTTCACCCAAAAATATAATATAAATTATTATTATTCCAAATATGTAATAATTGTTTTGAATTAAATTTCACATAAGTGGAAAATTTTTATTTAAAATTGATAGCATAGATAAATTGATAAAATTGGATTTCAAAGAGAAAATGTTCATATGTTCACAATGTTTATATAAAAATTAAATATGAAAATTATTTTAATGAACTAAATGGGATATATATATATATATATTTATATATTTATATATAAATGAACTAATTTTACTTTAAAAATATTAAAAATAAAATTTACATAAATAAATTATTTAAATTAAAATGTAATTTTCGATTATAATTTTGTATTTTTCACTATTCATTAAAAATGATATAATTCTAAAAACAATCCCAAAAATTTCACTATAAGATATTTTTTATATTATGATTTTAAAATTGAATTTCATTTTAACAAATAATATTTTTAAATTTGTGAAAAATATTTTTAAATCATATGCACAATGCATGACTAAACTATCTTCTAGAAAAAAAATAGTTCTTCATAAAACATTTATCTTTATTTCAAATGATTTTTATTTTATACCTAATTAATTAATAACCAGTTAGTTATATTAAATGTGTAAACCATATAATTTTTATAATTTATTTATTACCATTCATGCCCACTAATTTAATAGATATGTTATATTGGTATACTATGTTACAGTTTGTTTAGACTCTTGGTTGGATGTTCTGTTGGATATCAAAGAGATTAAATTTAATGAAATATATTTTATGTTTTATTTAATCATAGTGTTTCATGTTACCTATGATATCAAAGAAAATGTTTTTTTATAATTTTGAGGCATTATATTCTCTCCGCAATAAATTATTTAAGTCCTTGCAAATTAAACTTGTCTCAGTAATCAATGGTTTGATATTTTAAAATTACATTATTAAAAAAACATCGTATAATGGTTAATAAAATATCTTCTTAAAAATATATAAAGGAATGGTCCATGGTTATATGTAATAACACAAAACTATTTATCTAAGTATGAGAACACTTTTTCCTAGTAATGATATATACATAGAAGAAAAGTATAAATATGTATAGAGAGTGATTGAGGTCCTTGATCACTAGAAAGGGAATGATAAATAGGAAGTTAAGGGACTCAAAAACATAAATATGTGATTATTTAAAAGTCAATATTATTTATTAGTTATGAATGGGATATAAATTTTCTTTCAATATCCTTAACCTAATGTAGGGAAATAATTTTACTCTATAATAACATAATGAGATATTCTTACTTGATATATTTATATTTTATAATCACAATTTCATTCTTTGTTATCACTTTGATAAATTTCTATTTCATACCTTACTCCAAGAAATGAATATCCATAAATGAATTTTTTATTCTTGATGCACTGAAATTCACTTTCAATGGATCCTAAGATCTATAAAAGTGAAAAAAACTTCGCATCTATATATAAATATTTTACAAAACCAATACGATTAGCATAAGTTATGAAATATAATAAATTAATCTCTAAACCTAAAAAATCAACACCATTGGTTTTACATTAATATTTATTTTTCAAATCATTTAGTTAAAAATAATGAAATATTAACCATGAAATTGTGTAGGCTAGTTGCAGGTGCAATACCATTATCATACGTTAGTCATGGGTTAAAGCCCCAAAGACATTCTGGATTTGATTGGTTATCACTCATTGTGCGGGTTGTTATTTTTATAAAATATATTAATTTAAGTCCTATTACATTCAAAAAAATATGATGGACACCATTGAAATAAAATTAATCAATAAATAACCTTTTTATTGTTGGTTTCCAAAAATCATATTTATTATTATTATTCCCCTAGAAATCAAAAATCATATTTTACTATTATTATAATTCCATTAATGAACATATTAACCATAAAGACATTCAATATTCTTAATCTTATGTCTATAAAATTTAATGGCATTATTACTCATATAATGTTTCCACTAAAACAAATACATTTCATAAATTTATCTATAATTTCATTAATCATGGTAGAATCCCATTACATAAAACCTAAAAAAAGGTTGTTTAAGAGATTCATATTATGATAAACCATCAAATCAAAAACCCATGTTGGTATCCATAACCCTTAATTTAATAAAGATATATATTATTCCAGAATTTAACACAATCCATGGATATTTGAATATTTTAATACCAAAATATCATTCGTAAAAAATAATTCAACAATTTAATTATTCAATTATAATAAATAAATACATCATCTACTTCTTTCTTCATAGTTCTTTCCTTGATCTAGTGGTTTTCTGTTTGAAGATGGAATTGACTCGGATAATGCCTAGGTTCTCCATATTTTATAAAATGAACTACAAATGGTTCCATAAGATGAGATTTATCATACTATTCTTATTTCCTCAACAATTCCTTTATTAATTCCATAACATATACACATAGAGAATTTTCACCTTCCATTTAGATGCCTTATTTTCTATCTTATTCACATTTGGATTACCCTATGTCATTCATTTCCATAATCAATTTTAATACATAATAATGTGTTTTAAATAAAATTTGAATTATCTTATGAATATCCCCTAGGAATTTCAAAACAAGTATGCAGTAAGGCTAATTTTCATTTACCCTGTGAAGATCAAGTCAAGGTCGATACACTTCTTTTTGAGTTATTACCATTAAGTACATCTATTGCATAACCACATCTACATTTAGTACCCAGATAGAGATATATTGTTAGAAAACAACAAAAAATATATTCATTACCATAAATATAGGAAGTTCATTTATGATTATCCCTGATATCTATCATATGGTTATGTTCTCTAATCCATGTGTTCCTTACTCTAGTTCCAAAATTTTCAACTGAACTTTCTCCAAAACCAACTACAGCGACCCCAACCCAAGTAACATTTATTTGTTTCGTTATTATTTTATTAGAAGATTAAAGGAACCAAATCCTAAACAATATATTAGTTTAGTAGTCACAGTAAACTAGATACTTATATGATTTCCATATTAAATTTGGATAAATTGTAAAAAAATGAGAATAACATTATTTCATTTAACATATCACATTCATATAAATCACAGTAACCTTCATTGAATCAAGGAAAATGTAAAAAAATAAGGATGATCTCAAATTCTTAGTAAGGGTTACATATAATGGAATCTATATTGAGAAAAAAATCAATATGGAAAAATAAATAACTAAAAACATATTACATATAGTCAATAAAATGAGAAAGAAGTTCATCTAGAGAAAATATCAATGCGAAACTATCATGGATAAAAATCAATAGGGATACTAAAATAACTAAAAACTGACGATATTTAATAAACAACATGAAAATCATAAGTGGATGGGGTATAATCAATACAGAAAGGTTAATAACTAAAAATACATGTCCTTTAACCAATAAATTGACAATTAGATGCATCTAGATATAACACCATTGTGAAAATATCATGGATAATAAAAAATAAATTCTTAATGAATTAAATACAAAATTATTGGAAATCTCAAGCATAATTATACATCTACGTTCAATACCATTCATAAGACATTTTATATAACAGGAAGAAACCTCTTTAATTCTATATTACTTATTTATCTCATCAGACCATTCAATGCATCGAGGTTCTCTATAATACCTATTCCCACCCATAACTATAGGTCCAAAACATTTCTCATATATAGAATAATAAATTTAATTAATTAATATTTTTCATTATCATCAAATATCATTATTGAGTAAACAATATGGATTTATAAATATTTCCTCACATTTACAAATAAATTTCAATATAGAACATCATATGTATAAATGATATGTTTTTTAACATAAAAAAATTCCAAAAATAAATAATATGGATATTAGGGGATATTTAATGTCCCTAGGAATGTGAATAATTCAATGGAAAGTAAATGAATACAAAAATTAATCATGTAACTTGATGTTAATACTTTACATGGTAAAATAAATCATAAACCATCAAGGGGAAGAATAAATATTGAATAAAAATAATATATACCCATATATTAATAATATGGGGGGTTTTCATATAATATTAAAGATAAAAATATCACTTAAAACTATTCATTGAGAATCTATCATTTTTCCTATTAAAATTCACTTTTTAAACATAAAACATTTCGAATTTTTGTTGAAATTAAAATTTTAAAACAAAGAATATCCAAAATACTTGTAAAAAAATTTCTTTAAAAATAAACCTATAATATTTTAAATAAATATTTAAATAAATTTCATTCATGTCAGTGGGTAATTTTTCCCATGTCATTAAAGTTAAAAAAATAATATTACTTTTCTGCTATAAAAAAGATAGAAAAGTGTCTTGTTCCAAAAAAAGATGATTCCTTTCAATTTTTTTCTGTAAAACTTCAAAATGGAATAAAATATATTTAATAAATCATTATAAGGGGAGAATGTTTTTTTTAATATATTTCTAAAAAACATGGTTTTGGATGAAAATTGATTTTCGACTGAAGAGAGAAATGTTGTCAGATTTTCTTAATAACATTTTATCCACAATTTTAAGTTCAAAAGACTGGAAATGGTAATATCACATGAAAATATTAGGAATAAATATAATTGTGAAAATAAAATGTATTTATTATATGATTTTCAAATAATTTCCTTCAATGTAAATACATGTATAAACAATCTTGATTAGAATAATATTGTGAAATAAATCCGCACAAAGATCATAACTTTGTATTAAGAATTCATTAAACATAAAATTTTGTAAATAAACTATAAATACTCATAATACAATTTAAAATACCATATTATATGGTAATATTTCAGTACAAACATAATCATAGAATATCAATATCAATGAAGATGTAATATAACCTAATGTATATAAATTGAGTTATGAAATTCATTAACACTTCGTATATAATGAACCTTTATTTTATAACATTACTATTACATCATTTTAAAGAAAAAAAACTATGCTACAAAACCAGGATCCTAAGTTCTGTTGTATTTGTAAAGTTTTGACTATACATAATTTTTACAAAATAAAAAATAAAACATTATTTAATTCCTTCTTCTCTAGATTCATATTAGCCATCGTGTTCTCATTATTACAAGTACTCACCAAATGTTATACATCAAATAAAGGGGTGAGCTAAAAGCCCAGTAAGAGGATGAATAAGGGACATGAAACATGGGTGAGCATAACCATCATCATCACAACATAAGAATTGGATTATAATCATGAGATAAATTTTTTGAAAAATGCATGGAATTTGTTTATTCATAAAAATGAATCACCATGACTTAGTGGTTAACAACCACACATAGTTATAGAACAATCTAGCATCATGTTCCTAAATATTTATATTTGTCTTGTGTGATACATCAAATTAACCAATTCTTTAACACAATTTATAATTATGGGTGCACCTATCAAATCATAACATTTGCATGTGCTACATAATTCTAGGCACACCTGTCAAATCAAAACATTTACATAATCTTGCATGCCACATATAACACATAACAATCTTGGAAACAAATAACCCATATAACAGAATGGGTTTCATTTCATAGAGAATAAATTCATTAAAAAACATTGGGGTTACCAAAATAAAGATTAAATAACATGCTTCATCTATGAATCATCAATTTTGATGGAAGAAGAAATAATCTCAAGAGAAGTAAAATTTGTACTTTTAGAATGAATAATTCTTTTGTAAAATATTTCATTTTTCATAAACTCAAGTAGAAAATATGTATGTCTTCGAAAAAGAGAGGTAAAAATAAAGTAATGGATTTTAAGGATCATTAAATTAATATATATGGTAAAATTGGTGGGAAAGTGGGAAAACCCAAGGAAATTGAGTTGGGTTCAAGAAACCACTTTCGTAATGTACAAATTCCTTTTTACTTTAGTATACTAGATATTAAAATTAGAATTATTAATTAGTAAATAATGATCTTTTTATACCATTATTTTATTCATAATAATTTTATTAAGATTATTTTGGGGCATTATGATAATTTCTATAGATCAATTCCACCATTCGAGTGTTTTTGGTTTCGTGGTTTTAATGACCAGTTCACGTGTATACAAGTATGGAATATCATGAAAAATTGGAATATTTGTACAGAATTGAAATTATATGTTATTAATGATTTCATACAAGTTTATTTTGTCTTTTATATCATTTTATGATATTGTATAAGGAATATTTATTAGACATAACATTAATGAAAATGATTTAATTTATTTTTGTGGTTTTTATGAAAATTATGAGATTACTTCATTTTATCTAAAATAATTTTTATATATTGGTTCCAGAAAATCATATAAATTAATATATGTAAAAAATATTATTTAATCATAATAATGGTTTTACAATCATACTTGTAGGTGGTAATGGAAAATGAATAGGCATCTCCACGGTGGTTGTAAATCGACACACCACAGGCAATATTTTAATTTATAAAATAAAAGGAAAAGGAAATATATTTGAAGATGACATATTATAGTAACTTAATAAAATTATAGTATATAAAATACATTAGAGTTATCATTATTCTTTTATAAGTTTATGTGAGGAGTGGATAATAAAATAAGTGAAGTTGAAAGGAATTTAAAAGAAAATGAGGATTTTACCTCTTGAATTTATCCGCCCTGAGAACCTCGTTAGGGAAAAGGGTTTTGTATTTGGGTGAGACCAAGGAATACTAAATTTGGGGGAGGGTTTGGGAAATGGATTGTGAAATATCTATACAAGCATCAAGGATTTGGAGGTGTGAGGAGAAGAGGTTGTGAGAGGTGATATTTATAGGGGAGGAGAGGGGTGTTTTCTCATTATTTTACTCATTAGATTGTTATTTTTACTCAAGACATTGAATTGTTTAATTATATCACTAAATATTATAAAATAATTGAGGATAGTTTGATATTTTTGGCTCACATCATAGATACATATTCTGTAACTCAATAAGTAATGTATTTATATTTTATTTCCAATTATCATATTTTAATATTCACCAAAAAGTCAAGTATTTAAAAAATACCAAAAAATAACACTAAACAGTTTTTGATGTTTATAATTAAAAAATAAACTTAATATGAGTAAAATAATATTCTAAATTTGATAAATTTATGTTTTAATTAAAATCATCATTTACTTATAAAATACAAATTTTAAAATTATAACTGATTTTATAAAACACTGAAAAAATAATTAAGGTCTTATAAAATTGTCTTATAATAAAAAAGAAAAAATATATAAATTTATGAATCTATTTTATGAAAATAAATATTTTTTTAAATCATTATATTAACCATAATATGAAAATAAAAACATACATTTCTTTAATATACCAACTCTTAATTAATAGATTTTTTATCATTTATTTACATATACTATGATATAATTATATTATATAATCATTTATAATATATGATAATATTATTTTCACTTTCATAGATGAGGATACTATTCTATTGGCCAGATTACTATTCCTAATGGTCACAATATAATTCTGGAGGTCAAGTATCTATTCTATAGGCATTGGTTCCTTAACATCTTGAAAAAAATCTTATTTCATTCATTAATATCATATAAATTTTTTATTGGGTTCTATATGTGATATTATGTCATTTATACTATATGGAACAATTATAAGAAGACATTTTCCATTGATAAAATTCTTGGTGGTTAAATTCATCCCTTTATGAAATAGCACCCTTGAAATTTAAGTTTACATACAATGGTGAAAATGATCTAGGGTAATTCTCCTTTATTTATTCATTTAGTTCCCATATGACTTCTTTGTACTCATGGTTCCACCATAGTACTTTTACCAGGTGAGTAGTCTTGTTTCATAGAAAATTATCTCTATGGTCCCTAATCTTAAATGGATAATCCTCGTAAGAGAGATTATTTTCCAACTATACCACCTATGGATTTATTACATGTGACGTATCTATTATGTATGTCCTTAAGTGTGATACATGGAAAACATCATGTATATGAGTCATGGTAGGTGGAAGTTCCAGTCAATATGACACAACTCCGACATGATCAACAATCTCGAGGGGCCGATCTACCTGGGACTCATCTTTCCTTTCTCCCCCAAACTCAATATCTTATTCCATATAGATACTAATATGAATACCATGTCTCTATCCTTATTATCATGGCCCCATCGATGATTTCTTGCATAAATATTATATCGACTTTGGGATTCCTTGATTAGTTGTTGAATGGTTTTAACTTTTCCACTACTTCTTTGACAATTTATGTTCCTAGCATCTTATGTTCATAGAATTCATCCAATCACACTATTGTATTTCATCTATAATTATTAATGAATTCATATGGATCCATTTTTATTCTTGAGTATAAAATTTTGTTATTGGAGAACTCAAACAAAGGCTGATGTAGTCCAGAACCCCTTTTGAATTCCATAAAACATTCCATCAACATTTTTTCCAGTATCTGAATAGTCTACTGGAATTAGATCATCAGTTTGAGAATGATAAGTTGTAGAAAATTTATTATTAGTTTTCATAGAATATTGGAAACATTTCTTGAACATGAGGTGAATATATTATCTCAATCAGGTACAATCGAGAATGTTTTTCCATGCAGCCTTACTACTTCTCTAATGTATATCTATGAAAGTTGATCCAAGCTTAAGTCCATTCTAATTGTGATAAAGTGACCTGTCATTATAAGATGATCCATAAAAAACCATATAGAATTGTTTCATCTGGATGTCTTTGGAATTTTATTGACAATGTCTATGGTGATATTTTCCATTTACATGTTGGTGTGGGTAATGGTTGCATCATCCCCTATGAATTTTTTATTTTAGCTTTCACTTGTTTACATACCAGACACCTTGATGTAAACCTAGAATTCTCTTTCTTTATATTGTCGCAAAAATTGTTCTCTTAGAGAAATAGAATCATATTTTTGATCATTGGGTGAATTGATAAGGTTGATATGTGTTCATTTAAAGTCATTGCCATGGGTTTCCTTAAATTATTAGTGATTGTTTGGGCTACTTAGGTGCAGTAGAGTGGCTGACCAAGGTCACCTTTCAAAGGAGGAAGTGAATTAAAAAAACATAATAAAGTTATTCTAAAAAATAAAATAAAATAGAATAAAAACACTACTTTAATGTATGGGGGGTTGTTTGTTTATTATAAAACTAAAATATGTTTTCTAGATAAATATTGATTTTTTTAGTTTTTAATTTTGAAATTAAATTTGACGTAACAAGAAGATGTTATTTTAGAAAATATTCTAAAAGATGTAATCGATATAACTATAACTATTCAAATAATTATTTATCATTATCATTTATCCCCTTAATTATAATCCCCTAATTATTTAATCTTTGAACCCTTCGGGAGTTAACTTAACCACAATGATTAAATTTCTTAAACCCTTGTGTAGCTTCAGACCATGCAATCATAGAACCGTACTTTAATTGATGTTTTAAATATATAATATGTTTAGTGTTTAACTAGAGCACATATCCAATCTATAAATTATTATTAATTGGGTTTACAGATTACATTTTTCATCTAAAAATATATCCCTTGTGGTCTTGTATTACCGATTACGATCGCACTCTCACAATTTACACAAAACTCAACCTCAATTGTTTTTGTGTAAATTGTTCAATTTCTTTCATAGAGTAATTTATATTTAAAACACAATTAATATAACATATTATGTGAAGTAAATTATCTCATTGATTCAAAATAAATTAATGAATAAGGTTATAGGTAGATCGCTTACTAAAAATAACTACTCTTCCATGGGCGGTGGAGTCATCATAGAAATGTTTGGCATGTGGAAAGGATTAAAAAGTGTTGAACCCAATATAATTTCTACTTTTATCCTAGAAAAATGTGGAAGAATAATAGAAGAAGATAATTGAACAAAACATAAGAAAAGATAAGAAATAAAAGAAGAATAATAAATTTTATTAAACAAATGAAAACATTTAAAAATAAAGAAGAGAAGAAGGCTTCGATGAGGGGATCCTTGCTTCAAGAGAAACCCCTCTTAAAATTGTTGGAGAATTTCGGGGAATCCAACTATCCTCTACCTTCAACCTCTTAATGCACGTCCCAAACCCTAAAAATGTGAAAACACTTATTTATATATTGGATGGAAGGCTAGGTTTAAAGATGTTTTAATTGTGAATAAGGAATCTCAGCCAAATATTTTAATCCAACTTGAATCGCCCATTTTACCTCCAAAAATCATGAAAAAGTTGTTATTTTGGAATAATTATTTGTGAAAATTTGTATTGGAGAGATCCTAACAATGTTTGGGCCTAATCCAAGCTCGTATGAAGGAGTTATGTCCCAAATATAGGACCAATGTCCAATCGGATGGGCCTATCCCACCATTGAATTCATGGTCTATTTAGTCAAACCAAATGCATTATTTATCTCTAATGTATTGAACAAAAGTTGTATCCCATTAAGAGAGGAACACAGTTACCGATTTTCAGGTTCAGATAATAAATAGTTAAATATTTATCATTGAAATACTATAGTTCACTATAAAGTGTAAAACTGGAATTTCGGTCAAATTTTCAAATGAATGATAATATATCAAATATTTTATAAATAAACATATTTAATAAAATGTGAGGAAATTTAATCATTAAATATCAATAAAATTTTCAATAAAATTCTGTTTTATAAACTCCCCTACACTTACACTTTTGCACTCTTGGGAAAAACCTCATATCACATACTCCAAAAAATTATGACTAGTAAACATCAATATCAAATCAAAACAAATTTTAAAACACATATCCTTGAGATCCAAAAATTCCACACCTATAAAAAATACGCATCATGCCTAGTAAAAAATCATTATTTCAAGTTCTCCATTTATATCATTCAATATATTTATAATTCATTTATCTTCCCATGAACAAAACACTTACCTCACTTGAATTTTATCTAATCACACAAATGTCAATTTTTCAGTAAATTCTTTCTCATCCAAACTCATACATGGGTTACAATAGGATTGATACCTTCATACATTGCCAACCAATGTAATTCATTGACATATTTTAATCAGGAGGACATTAATGATTATTATATGTCTTTCGATTGGTAGGATTTAGATGTGAAAGATTCTGGTGTTGAATGAGGGGGCTTGACTCTTTTTGAAGCATAATTGAATTAATCTAATTTTCCCTTACATATGGTCCCCTCCTCAAGACCCATAGAAAAATTCATGTTTGTCACCATGAAAAATAAAGGAATTTTCACACCATTCAACATTTCGGCAGTAAAAATGTCAATATTCTCAAACACAGTTTTAAATGAAAGCTCTAGATAGGCACTACTTTATTTCTTCATATGATGCTCCAAAAAGAAACAAATTTCAATAGAAGGATTTTTTCAGAAGAAAAAATATCTATTCAAAATTTGATTTTTTTTTACCCAAAGTATAATAGAATGTGGTTTGACAACACAATATAGATTCCCCCACACTTAAGTTCAAATAGATTATGCAATTTCACTTCAAAAGTTTGTTGGATATGGAAAATTGGCTTGTAATGTGGCTAAACTAATGAAATATTTGTCACTTATAAGGTATAAAATGATTAAATATTCATGGTAGGAAATTATAAATAGGATTCTTTAAAATAAATTATTTAATTCAAAATAAATTTCTCAATCATTAAAACATAAGAACCTCAATCCCTCATGTTTTGACATGAAAAAATCACATTCTAGTTAAATCAAGCATGATTTGGTTCTCTCAAGAAATGAGATAAATATAAAGAATATTAAAATAATTCATCATAAGACTCATAGGAATGTTATTTCAAATATAAATATAGTGTTATGTGGCATTGGATTCAAAATGCAGTGTATTTTTCATGAAATTACTAAATATTTGAATTGAAATAATGTAATTTTTAGCATTCATTTAAGATCAGGTTCAGGTGATAAATTGTTGCACTTATTGATGTGGATTTCAAAATGGTTATGAGAATCATTTCAGTCCAAATTTATCATAAAAACAAAAATAATGACAAATAAACACACAAAATTTGAAAAACTTACTATTTTTTTAAAAATCATTGAAAAATAGGAAAATAATTGAAATTACAAAACTAATAGGTTCTCTCCCCCACACATAAGATTTCGAATTGTCCCTGATGTGAAAACCTAGGATGATATATACACATGAAATGCATAATTTTAAATATGACAAATAATATAAAAGTGAAAGGTTTGTGAACAACCTAATAGGTTCAAGTGATGATGGGGTCATGCAGTGTGATGAAATCAACTGCATCAGTAGGAAGTCCCTAAATATATCTCTTCAAAAGTTTCCCATTAATTGTAAAGATCATTATTGTGTAGTCTTGTGTGATATCCACAACACCATAAGGAAAAACATTAGTCACATCACAAGGACCTATCCATCAAGAAAGAAAATAAACAGACATCACCTCCTGTCAAGACCTGTAGAGAAGGACAATATCTCCAACATGGAACTCCCTTTGTTGGATCATTTTGTCATGAGATGCTTTGGATATTTTCGTATAGATCCTTGAGATATCATATGAAGATAATTGAATCTCCCCAATCTCTTGAATTTTCAGCATCCTTTGTATTCCATCTTGGGAAAAATCTATGTTGCATTTCATTATAGCGCCATAAGCCCAATGCTCAACCTCCACGGGGAGATGACATACTTTCCCAAAAACAATCCTAAATGGGGACATACCGATTGGTGTCTTGTATATTGTTTTATAATCCCAAAGTGTATCATCCTTAAGATTGCTCCATACTTTCTTCTTTAGCTACTCGGTTTTCTCCAAAATTTGTTTCAACTCCATATTTGAAACCTCAGCCTTGCCATTTGTTTGAGGGTGGTATGTTGTTGATATTTTGTGTGTCACCCCATACTTCTAATAGAGGGAAGAGAAATTCTAATATCAAAAGTATGTCCTTTGGTTAATAATTATGACCTTTATTACTCCAAACCTACAAAAAAATATGTGCTTCGACAATGTCCCCAACAACATGAAAAGCATCAGTCCTTGTGGCCTTAGCCTATACAGATTTACTCACATAATCATCAACAACCGATATATATTAAAACCCAAAAAACTAGAAAAAGGACCCATAAAATCAATGCCCCGTATATCTAGAATCTCACAGAATTATATGGGTTGTTGGGGAATCTCAGGTCTCCTATAAATATTACCAATGTGTTGTTAACATGAGGATGACATAAAAAACACATGAGCATCATTTAATAAATTAGGCTAATGCAATCTAGAGTCCAAAAACTTCCTATCTATCTATTGGGGTCCAAAGTGTCCACCATAAGAATGTGTATTACAAAAATGTAAAAAAGAATCAAACTCATGATCAAAAGCACACCTCTTAATAACTTGATCACTACACATGGGATAGATGTATGGATCGTCCCAAACATAAAATCTATACTTACTCTTTAATTTTTGCACTTAATATTTCTTTGAATTTGAAGGGATTTCATATACAACAAGTTAGTTCACAAAAAACATACCAAGGATGCTTACCTAAGATGAAATAAATATAATACTCTAGAAAAGTGTCCTAAAGTCGTACCTAGTCCAAGGTGGCATACTCAAGTGTGTGAGTAATACTACTCATGTAGTCTTCCACAAAGTTTTATGATCTCTTATTTTCCTTTATCTCAATATCAAATTCCTGAATAAGGAGCATCCATCGGTTAAGTCTGGGCTTAGCGTCTAGCTTATTCCAGTGGTACCCCATAGCAGCATGGTCAAGAAAAAACAACTACTTTAGAGCCCAATAAATATGAACAGAATTTTTCTAAAGGAAGTATGATGGAATGAAACTCTTTTTTCGTGGTTGTGTAGTTTTATTGGGCTGAATCCATTCTCCTTGATGCATAGGCAATCACATGTGAATATACCTCTACCCTCTGAGAAAAGACAACTCCAATCGTGAAGTTGGAGGCATCACACATAATCTCAAAAGGAATTTCCCACCATTGGGTTGTATGATCGCTATAGTGCTTAGACACTTCTTTATCTCATCAACAGAAGTCCTTAAAGAATCATCAAACAAAAAATCAGAATCCTTTTGAAGTAATCGTGACATAGGAATAGAAATCATACTAAAATCATTGATGAAGCATAGATAAAATCATGCATTCCCAAGGAAATATCTAACATGACACACACATGATGGATAGGGTAATGATGAAATGATATCTACCTTAGATCTATCATCCTCTTCCCATGTAATGACACTACATGCCCTAAGACAATCCCATGATCTACCATGAAATGACACTTTTTAATGTTTAAGACCATATTATTTTCAATAAAACGATTGAAAAACATTCCCAAACTAGGGATACAATCATCAAATAAAGACACATACATTATAAAATCATCCATAAATACCCCCATGTAGGACTCAATAAAATCATAAAAAATAATCATCATTCATCTATAGAAGGTACATGTGGAATTAAAAAGTCTAAATGGAATCATTTGGTAGGAAAATGTACCAAATGGACAAGTGAATGTTGTCTTCTTAGGATCCTTTAGAGAAATAAGAACATGATAATATCCAGAAAATCCATCCAAGGAAGAGTAGTGTGTTTTCCCAGCTAGTCTCTCAAGCATCTGATCAATAAATCGGAGGGGAAATGTTCTTTGAGAGTGGACTGATTTAGTTTCATATAATCAATACACACACGCCAACTGTTTTTCACCCTTATTGGAACTAAAACATCTTTCTCACTTTTAACAACTATAACCCCACTTTTCATAGGCACAACATGAATAGGACTTACCCACTATGAATTTGAAATGGGAATGATTATACCTTCCCCAAAAAATTTCTCAACTTCTTTTTAAACAATATCTAGATTGGTTGTATAAAGTCTCTTTTGTGGCTACCTCACTAGTTTAGCCCAAACCTCCACGAAATATTATGCACGAAAATATAGGGTCTAGTACCTGATTTGTTAGCCAAGATCTACCCAATTGCATAATTTTTCTCCCTCAAAAGATTAAAATGTTTTTCTTCATGTTCAAAAGGGGAGTTTTTATCAATGATAACAGGTAATTTCTCACCACTCAACATGTATGAGTATTTGAGATTTGGTGGAAATTGCTTGAGTTCCAATGTAGGGGGTGATGTATGGATGTAGAAATTTAAGGAACCGAAATATATGTATAATGAAGATTAGTATCAGAATAGAAATCATCAGAATATGAAAATAAATAATAAAATCCATCAGTATACTCAACATCCATGTCATAATCAAGGCTCACATGATCAAAATAATAATATTAATCCATATCAAAATCAAATCTAAGAGAGTCTTGTGCCTTTTAAATAGGTATGAAAGTACTCCTAGACATCAAACGAAAACCAATACTCATAATATCTCTAAGTATTGGAAAATAAAATTCCATCGGGATTTTATTTTGTGGTTCAAATTGGGAGATATAAAATTCAGAATGGTCCTATAAGGGATAATTCATGGATTCCATTACATTAAATATCACAAATTCATCTCCAAAATCAATGGAATGTGTACTCTCTTTTACATTTAAGATAGTTTTTTATGTTTTGAATAATAGATTACCTAAAATAATGGGAGAATGTGAAATTACCTGATCATACTCCATGTTAAGCATATTGAAATCAGTTGGGAAGATCATGTCTCTTACCTGGACAAGTACATCCACAAGGACTCCCACTGGATAGATATATCTTTATTTTCCAACTGCACCACTACTCTTGTCAGTTTCAACTCACCAACCAATATAGAAGAGAATACAGAGTTAGGCATCACATTTATGGAAGCCCCTAAATCCCAAAGTGCATCAACAAAGTGTAACTCCCCTATGGTGCATAGGATGGGGAATGTCCTGGGATCCTTGAACTTTTTTTGCCTTTATAAAGTTGGTGAAATGAGTTCGGACACATTCCTTACAATATTGATCCTCTCATTTCCCTTGATCCCTCTTCGATTGGTAGAATGTTCTTTTAAAAAAATTTCATACCTTGGGATTTTCTTAATGGCTTCAAGTAAAGGGATATTAATCTCCACACACATGAATAAATAAAAAAATCTTGTTTTGCATCGCCACCTCAACAATATTTTTGGTTTTTACAACCCTATTTGGAAATTGAAGGGGTTTACAAGGAATATCATCAATATTATTCTTACCGTTGTCTTTTTCCTTTGGTTACTCTTCAGCTGGTATGGAATTTGGCTTCTCTAGAGTTGAGATGAATCCCAGTGGAATGGTAAGTACATATGTATCATTCATATACTTTCCACTTCTCAATGTGATGGCACTGACATTCCCCTTGGGATTTGGAGTAGGTTGGGAAGGAATATTGCTGGAGTTCTTACATACCAGTTCATAGATGTAAGTGGTAATCTGGCTCATTTGATTCTTTAACTCCCTCATATCTGAACCATGACTCTTCAACTCATTTTGTTGATTAAGAAAATTTTGTTTCAAAATATCATCAGTATTAGTATCAACCTTTTGTTGATAATTCACTTATTTTTGACTTGTTGATGCTTTAGATTCAAATCAGCATTGGGTTTTTGGAAACCGTGTTGGTAAGATGGAGGCTGCTGGATGTTCTGTTGAAAGGGGGGGACATTGTTATGTCTATAGGCAAACCTCATGCACGATTGATCCTTCCACCCTTGGTTTTATATTGGAGTAGTGGAATCAAGCTTCATTTGGGGATATGGTTGTTGCTGCTGCTAATATGGTCTCCCAGGAAACATTACTGCACAATCATCTGTTTCTTGGAGTTGGGCGAAACAGTCAGTTGGTTGGTATGTTTCAGTGAAAATTACACTTGGCCTAGAAGGAGGTGGTTGGGATTCCTTTTGATCCAATGAAATATACCTAACCATAGTATAAAATTATTCTAAAATAGTATCAATGAAATGAATTTCAAGATAAGAAGGACTTGCCTGATGTATTCATCTGACTTAAGGTATACCTCGATCACCAAATTGTTTATAGTTTTGGGCTATTTTGTTGATCAATGCATGTGAATCTATTATTGTCTTGTCTTCCACTTCTCCTCTAGCTATGTCATCCACCATGCTCCTCTCCATTGGTTCAATCCCTACATAGAAGTATTGGATGAGGTGTTTCCCACTAATTTGTTGATGTGGGCAGCTTGCACACATCTTCTTGAATATCTCCTAGTATGCATACATTGAATCCCCTTGGGATTTCATTATCCCAGATATCTTCGATATGAATGGAAGTGATCCTTGATGTTGAAAAAAAATCTTTCCAATAAAAGAAATTTCAAATTATTCAAACAAGTTACATCTTCAGGTTGTAAATAATACACCCAATCCTTAGTAGTTCCATTAGTTGAGAATGGGAATGTTCTAAGTTTTTTTGGATCTTCCCCGACATTTCTTCTTTTCAGGGTTGAGAAAACCACATTAAATTCTTCACGGTTTTTAATTGTATCATCACTAGATAATCTGTGAAATTTTGGAAGAATGTGAATTAACTCAAATTTCAGTTCAAAGTTTGATTCAATATTTGGGTATGCAATGCAATTTTTTTGATAATTAATTTAATGTGTATCCAATTATCAAAAGGTTCTATTAATTTCATTTCCATTATTTTCATCCATTGGTTCTTGTTTTATTTTTTATTTTTATTTTCTTCCAATTTCAATGTTCTGAGAGTAGAGGAATACTTTATCTGGTTGAATGTTGAAACATCCTATAGAATGAGAATGTTTGATTCGAGCTCGATGTCTACATTCAGTATCAGGATTAAGGTTTAAGAGATTTTTTGGATTTTTTTGTGTCATAAATAAAATAAAAATTAAATGAAGGTATGTGGACCATAGTAAAATAAAAATTAGATGTTTGAGTTCATGGTCCAAAAAGAAGAAGAAAATAAAAGAAGAAGGAAAAAAGTTTGATAGGGTAAAGAAGGAAGAATGAAGAAGAGAAGAGAATAAAATATAAAATAATATAATTACCTCAAAATGATTGAAATAATTACTTGCCTCCCTAGAAATTGGGCCAATTTGAAAGGTTCTATCGTGGGCACCCTCAAATGAATAGTCATTTTTTGGGTTACTTAGCTGCAGCAGAGTTACTGACTAAGGTCATCTCTCAAAGGAGGAAGTGAATTAAAACAACTCATTAAAGGTATTATAAAAATAAAATAAAATATATTAAAAAAACTATATGAAATTATGGGGGTTTTTTATCATTTATAAAACTATAAGATGTTTTATGGAAGATGATTTCATTTTTTTATTTTTAATTTTGAAATGAAATTCGATTCAACAAGATGATGTTTTTTTGAAAATATTTTAAAAGGAATTATTGATATAACTATACATCTTCACTCAATTATTTATCATTATCATTTAAATTAAAATGCACTTAATTATAATCCCCTAATTGTTTAACCCTAGAACCCTAAAAGGTTTAACTTTACCATAATGATTAAATTACGTAAACCCAAGGATAGCTCCAAAACATGCAATTGTAACACCCTAATTTGATTGATGTTCAAAATCTAGATTATGGTTAGTGATTAATTAGAGAACATATCCATTTTGGGGATGAAAATTAATTGAGTTTATGGATTATATTTTAACTCTAAAAATTTATACCTTATGTTATTGTATTACATATTATGATCGCACTCTCACAATTTACACAAAACTCGACCTCACGTATTTTTGGGTCAACTATTCAATTGATTGAATAAATTCTTTTAAATTGAGAAGTAAATTAACAAATTAAATTAAGGGAATAAAATTATCACATTGATTTAAAATAAATGAAATAAAAATTCTAGAGGTAGATCGATTACTAAAAATAACAACTCTTCCATGGGCGGTGTAGTCATTATAGAAATATTTTACATTTGCAATGGTTTAGAAAGGGTAGAACCCAATTTGTTTCTAATCTTGATTCCAGACCAATTAGGAAGATTATGATAAGAATAAATTTGATCAAAATATAAGAAAAGAGAATAAATAAAAGAATAAAAAAAGTTTATTACACGAATTAAAACATTACAACATGAAGAAGAGAAGAAGGCTTTGAGGAGGGGATCCTTGCTTCATGACCTACGCCTCATATAATGGTCAGATAATTTTGGTGAAACCAACTATCTTATTCCTCAAATATTCTAATGTACGTCCCAAACACTCCAAATTATAAAAAAATAAAATTTATAGAGTAGAGGGGAGGCTAGGTTTTAAGAGGCTTCAAGTGTGAATGGGGATTCTCGGCCAAATATTTTTAGCCACCTATCACCGCCAATTGTACCTCCAAAATGCATGAAACAGTTATTATTCTAGATTAATGATTAGTGATCAATTGTATTAGAGAGATCCTCTCAAAATATGGTCCCAATCCAAGCTTTGATGAAGCAGTTATGACCCTAATACCGAACCAATGTCCAGTCTAGTATGTCTAGCCCACCTTTGACTTCATGGTCTATTTTGTCCAACCAAATTCACAATTTAGCTCAAAATATCCTGAATAAATGTTGTATCCCATTAAGTTAGGAACATAGAAGATAAATTTCACATTCAAATGATAAATAGTAAAATATTGATCTTTGAAATACTACAGTTCACTATAAGGGGTAAAACTTGAATTTCTATCAAACATTCAAATGAATGATCTTATCCCAAATATTTTGTAAATAAATATATTTAACATAGTATGAGGAAATTTTATCATTTAATATCAATAAAATATTCAATATAAATGTGTTTTATTAAGCATCATTTAGAATATCTTTCATTATATATAGATTGGATTGTACATATAGTTGTGACCCAAATCATAAAACTCACTCCTCGTTAATTTTGAACTTAGAGGATTTTTCATTTCCTATGGCTTCCACCTTATTTTTAATTTCTATATAATTTCTTTGATCATACATATTTTTCTCTATGATGGATTTTTGATCAATCATTTGATAATTTATTAATGGGGTTTATTGTTTAACAATTACCATTCCCATCATTTGAAAATATAATAATATTATATCATTGTCAATTCTCAGCATAGATAATGTTTCATGTTACTTTCTACTTAAATAATCTACCACTTTATTCTCTATTTATGGATGGTATTGGATTTTACAAGAATAATAATTAAGGGGATCTAACTAACTTTGTTGGAATATATTATGCTCCTTATATGTGAATATATATTTGACGCTCTTGTGATCAGTATAAAAATCACACTTCTCCGCATAAAGATAATGCCTCCATATTTTCAATGCAAAGATCATAACTACCAACTCCAAATCATGCGTGGGATAGTTTGGATCATGAATTTTCAACCTCCTTAGGGCATATTATATCACTTTATCATTTTCAATAAGAACACATAATAATCCCCTATTTATAGAATTACTATATACTAGAAAGAGTTCTTCACTTTTCTAAAGTGTGGATACTAGCATAGTGATAATCCGTATTTTTAACTATTTGATTAAGTCTTCACATTCATTGGTCTAGACAAAATTGTCTCCCATTAGAGTCATCTTGGTTAGTGGGTTTTAAAATCTTGATAACCTCTTCATAAATCATTGGTAATACCCAGATTGACCACAGAAATTATATATATCTATTACAGATGTTGTCCTTGGTTAAACATCGATTGCATTTTTTTTAAAATGGTCCACTAAAATTCATTTTCTGGTAATAAAATTCCCCATTAATGATACCTCCACCATTTTGAACCATCATTTATTTTACTTTTCAAAACATTTCTCCCATTGAGATGCCTTTATCACAATATTTAATCTCTCATCATGTTCTCTCTTACTCTTAGAGTATATCAGAATATAATCAATAAAGACTACTATAATTTTTCGAGGTAATCGCTAATGTCTCTATTCATTAAATCCATGAATATTTATAGATAATTATTGAGTCTACAAAAAATAACTATGAACTACTAGTGTCCAAAACTTTTTATAAAGGACGTCTTGGTAATATCTTCCTACATCAGCATTAATCGATGATATCATGACCATAGAACCACCTTATAGAAATAGTTGGCCCCACACTATTGTTCGAACAAGTCATCTATCTGTGGTAGGGGATCCTCTTTCTATATCCTAATTTTTTTGACCTCAAGATTTTCAGTGAAGGGTTTAACTGATCCATCCTTCTTCTTGATGAAGAGGACATGTGAACCCAATGCTAAAGAACTCGAGCATATAAATCCCTTTTCCCAATTCTCTTGTAACTTCTTCATCAATTCCTCCAAATTAATGGCATCCATTATATAACATTTCTTTTATATTGTTCGATATCCATGAATAAGTTAAATTGATAAATCAACCTCTCTATTTAGATGAAGACCATGTAATTCATCAGAGAACACACCAGTGTAGTCCCTCACAGTGGGCATGCCTTCGAGCATGATTCTCCCCTTTTATTCAATCATTTTATCTAGATAGGATTGATCAAAACAAAAAAAAATATCAACCATTATGAGGATGGATTTAAAGATTTATAATCCACCTCCAAACACATGTAATTAATTTTTAGAATGCCTCAGGATGTATAGAGTTATTTCCCTTTCCCAAAAGTTGACATTTGATTTGTATAAGGATTGCAAATTCATGCCCAATATAGAATCAAACAACACCACTTTAAGAACATATTTGTTGGGAGCATCATTCCAAAGTCATTAATTTAGAAGGTGTTATATACTATAGATCCAATAATTGACCATTTTATATTATCATATATAACTCATCATTTATATTTTGATGTGGTTTTCAATAGTTATAATACACTTGAATGATATAAAAGAAATCATAGCACATGAATAAGATATAATGTTCACTATTATTGAATGAATAAATAGCATTCCTGAAAAAACATCATTATTGGGATCCACCTCCCTAGTAGTGATGGAATAATATTTCCCATTCTCCTTTAGATTTGGTGGTTGCTAATGCCTATTACCCTCGAGGACTCGAGGTTTAGTTCACTTGCCTAAAAATATTTATTTCTATCTTCTATGGAAGAATTAAAGCATGGGTGATGTTCTTCTATTTTCTATCATATCATCTATATTATTTATGTCTCATTAAAATTCATGAGATTGGTGGCCTTTTCCCCAACAATTATAAAATTTACCCATTATTTTGACATTATTCCCATGACACATATTCCCACATTGTTGACATGCGGGTGGTTGTTATTTTTTTTACCTTGGTCATTGGATCCTCTAACTTGAAACTCCATTTTTCATTTATTATCTTCGTAGACATGGGACCAATATCCAAACGCAATCCCTTCGTTGAGATCACATCAAAAATATTATTCATAACTCATTATGTCCTGAATTTATAGAGCCTTTCGAAGGTGTGGTTTTCAAACACTAAATAATCTATCAATTTTTCTATCATAATTGACAAAACAACCAATGGAATATCCTACAAGACTTGTGAAATTTTCTTCTTAATCAAGGATTGATTCACCCTCATTTTTCTTCATCTCTATTAATTCAATCTCTTTCTTCATACAAAGAGTTCAAGGGAAATAGTTGTTAGGAAATATTTTTTCAATGTATTTCCACTTCATCTCTTCAATTTCATCTATTGGGTTGGTGTTCTTAATAAAAAAAACCATCGATCAGACTCTCCATCTAAACAACAATCGACCAGTGTCAACTTCTCCATATCAAAACAAATAAGCATAAAAATATATCGCCTCCATTATATTGACCCACTTTTCCGTGACTAGTGGATCATAAGAACCACTAAATTTTTTTGGTCATTTTTTCATAAAATACTCAGTATCCTATGGTATTAATGCTCAATTTCATACCCTCATTATTAAAGTGGAAAATTCTTCAGAAATACATCTTTTTAGGCTGATTTACCTTATTAACCATGTGTATAAAATTATTTCCAAGCTGTTAACTATGATAATGGTCCCTATTACCAACAAAATTATATCTTGGAACCAATTTGGTTTCATTAAGGAGTGTAATTTCCATGATTGTATATTCATTACCTCTAAATGTACTAACATGTTAAAAGAGAATAAAATGGGGAAGCATTTTCATCAAGTTGATCATTAGGAAATATTTTTATATCATTTATTGGAATTTCATCTTCAAAATTCATTATAGATTTGGGTTTAATGATAATATTTTCTACAAAATAAACACATTTATACTCCACTCACATTTCTGTTCTAATCAATGGTTCCCAAAAGAGATATTTCACTTGTAAAAAGGGTTTTAGACATGGTGACCCCCTTTCTTCCAAAATTATTGTTATTGTTGAAGACTACCTAATCAAACTCATCACTAATTCGATTAATTAGGGAACAATAAAGATCATCATTTCCTCTATAACATAAAATGTTCCCTATCATCTTATATATGATGACGATATAATTTTTTCTTCTAAAAAGATTGGAAAAATATTAAAAAACTCAAGAATGTCCTCTTACACTATGAGGATGCCTCTGATCAATCCATAAATTGGATCAAGTCTTCCATCTTCTTTAGTAAAAATTTTCCAACCACTAGAAAAATTAATGCGATTAAATAAGAGGGGGTATTTGAAGTATTATTACCTTTTACCTATCTTGGGGTACCCATATTCTGGGGAAATCCCAAAAAAACGTACTTCCTAAGAAACATTGATTAGATCAGTAACCATATATCCTCATAGAAAATAAAAAATATATCAATGGTAGGTTAAATTTTTCTTATCAAAAACAACATTATTTCTAAAATGAAATGCTCTATAATGGTATTCAAATTGCACGTTGATTTACATAAAAATATAAATAGAAGAATAAAAAAAATTCTGGAGTGGATGAAATCTTGAAAAAAAACATTTCACTATTTTCGAAAAAAATGTTTCTCTCCCATTGATAATTGGGGGTTTGGTATTAAAAACCTCAAGCATTTCAATGAATCCCTTCATGATGAATGTTCCTTGAATATTTTGAGAAACAACTCTTAGAATTATGATTTCCATTATGTTAGATTTTATAATAACCATAGGAAAGGAAAGAAAAAATATATCGATTCATCAATATGGCCTTCCAAAAAACATATTTTTTTCAAAAATCATATCTAACTCTCATTGGAATTCAATAGGAATTATCCTCTTCTCTTTTGGTTTGATAACTGGAATAGAATACCTCTTTATTACATGATAGATATCATTCCTTTTTCTAAAATTTCTAACATCACCATCAATGATTACATGAACTCTCTTGATTTGGACCTACATGATGAAATCTCTTTTATTATAAACAACTACACTTTTGTTCACACTATTGATTTCTTAGTTTGGGAACCATCTCACAATGGTGTGTTATCCTCTAAACATAACATTAGTCATAATTTCACTATGAGTAATAATAATTTTTTTTTGTTAAAAATTTTCAACCAAAACTGGATTAGACCCCCCTCCCCGACTCACCCTAGTTTAGAGAATTTCTCACAATAGGATTCCCATGAATTTAAAATTATGATGTGTGGTATACAACATTGTTAAAAATGTTGCATATGTAACCAACATAGAGAGAATACTTATCACCTATTGATATATTTTTCTACTACTTCTACTTTATGGAAATACATTTATGACATTTTTTATCACAGTTGGACACATATGGAATATATCAGATTACATATTCAACGATGCAATACTATAGAAGCCTCTAATCAAATTAATCCTCTCATCACTGGTGATGTGGAAGAAATTATTAATCTTATTTGGAATGATATAAATTAATAATCACAAAAATAATTCTTTAATATTTTTTGAAGTGAAAATAAAAATTCACACTACGTTCAAGGAGGTTGGAATAATGCAAACAAGGATTTTCAACAACTCTGTCAATGATTTTTTTATCCTAAGACAGATTGAAATCAAATGAATATACAACCCAATGAGTGGTTTATTGTATGTCTTCTAGAAACCACATATTCCTGGATAGATAAAAATTAATGTGGATGGTGCTTTAAAAGGAAACCCAGTGCCTGCTGGCTATGACATCATATAAGGAAATCACAATGAGGACATTCTTGGATGTTGTTATGGTTCATGTGGTCATGCCTCCTCCCATGAATTAGAGATATAAAATATCATTAATTTTGATGATTTTATAAGTTTAAATGGATGGAAAAATGTATTGATTGAATTTGATTTAACTACCATCATCTAGACCCTTAGACATAGAACATTTCACCAGGCATGGACCGTTATTGCTAAATAGATCGTTTTCCTACAATACCTATTAGGACATAATAATTTCATCACACACACCTACAAAGAGGCGAACAAGGTGTAATATGGTCTCCCCAATAAGGGTGTTGACAGAAATAGTACGTACATGGATAATATTCCTGGTGATCTCACCCCTCTTTACCAAAATTATTTCAATAAATGCCCCACCTTTTTACTATTGTATGTTTTATTTTTATATTTTTTAATTCTTTAAAAAAACTCTGTATCCAGTTTCTCCTACTTAGGAGAAGTAGGATTTTCCACATTTTTCTATTTATTATTCATAGCCTGTGAAATATTGGTATGCATCACCATGAAATTTTGTACTCCTCCTTCCAAGGAAATGTGGATCACATTTGGGCAATCATGGTATTGTCCCTCACATGAGTTATTGGCCTGGTTTCTCTGGGTTCCTACCATTTTCTAGAAAAAGGTTGAACAAATCATAAGAAAAAAATCATGAATAAATTATTTATTCTTTTGTTGTAATAAAATCTAATGGAATGTCCTGTGAGATCCATATATTTATATTTTTCGAAAAAAAGCTTTTTAGGATCATACATACACTTTGTAACATTTTACGGGTTTTCAATGAGGTTCTATAATCTTAATTACCAACTTAACTAAACTGTGCTCTGATACCAAATATAAAGAACCTACTTTTTCTAGAATTATTATTAAATTAGATTAATGATAAACAACACAATAGTACTACAAAAAAATACAAAGTTTTAGTGTCCTAGGAAAATTAGGGTCATACATAAATTTTACATAATAAAATATAAACAATTATTTAACTCCTTCTCTAGATTATTATTGGACCTTTCATTCTCCTTAGTACAATTATTCACCTGAGGATATACATCAAATGAATGGTTGGGCTAAAATCCTATTAAGAGGATGAATAAGAGTCATGAAACATGGGTGAGCATAAAAATCATTATAATAACATAATGAAAGTATCATAATTATCATAGTAATCATTAAAAAAATTAATGGAATGAGACCATTCCCAAAAATGAAACATCATGTCTTAGTGGATAACACCCACACATAGTTTTGAACAATGTTAGCATCAAGATTGTGAATATTTCATATTTTATCATGATATAAATCACATTTACCAATGAATTAGAGAACTATATAATTCCATGATCACTCGTCACGTCCTAACATTTACATGCGTTGTATAATTCCAGCCACAATCATGACATAAAAAGATTTACATAATCATGCATGCCACAAAGAACGATTATTAATCTTGGAAATTAAATGAATATACATACTAAAATTTGTTTTAATGAAGAAAACCCTAGGGAATTAGAGTTGGGTTCGATAATCTGCTTACCATATGTATGAATCATTTATTCGCTTTAATATCCTAGATAATCAAATAAGATTATTTAATTTGTAAATAAAGAACATATGATACATTTATTTGAGTCATTATAATTTTATAAGTTCATTAATGGCCATTATGATGACTTATAGAGTTCGATTCAGTCATTTGAGAGTGTTCATATTCATGGTTTTTAGGATCGGTTCAACTATATACATGTATGAAAGATCATTTAAAATTTGAATAATTTTCCAAAATTAAAATCATATGTTATTAATGAAATTATAGTAGTTTATTTGTTCTTATATATATATTTTATAAGGTATGGATATGATATATTAGATAGAACATTAATGAAAATGATTTATTTTATTTTGGTGGTTTTTACAACCATTATGAGAATATATAATTTTATTTAAAATAATGTTTATATATTGGTTCCAAAACATTATTTAACTTATAATATATGTAATACAATATTATTTAACCATAATAAGGGTTTTATAACCAGACTTATAGGTGATAATGGAAAAAACATCATCTACAGTGGCGGTAACACCACATATGATATTTTCATTTTTACAATAAATGTAAATGTGAAGATATTTGAAGATAAATTGTTCCATAAATATAAAAAAATTATGGTATATTAAATATACTAGAGTTAACATGAAACATGTATAATTTGAGGTGAGTAGAGGAAAATAAATGAAGTGGAATTTATTATAGATAAAAAGAGAACAAAATAGGATTTCCCCTCTTGTATTAATCCTCATTGGAAACCATCTTAGGGACACTGTTTTGTATTTTAATGACACCAAGATCATCTAGACATGGGGGGTCTTGGAAAGAGGATTGGGTGGAATCTAGGTAATATTAAAGGCTTTTGAGGTGTGAAGAGAAGAGGAAGTATTTATAGGGGAAGAGAGGGGTGTTTTGTCATTATTTTATTCATTAGATTATCATTTTGGATCATGAATATGAATATTTTAACCCTAATTAATAAATATATTAAAATAATGAAGTATAGTTTTACATTTGGTTCTTACATAATCCATTCATAATCTATGAATCAATAAATAATGTATTTAGTTATTATTGTATTTTACAATTCAAAATAAATTCATGTATTAACAAAAAACCCAAAAATTCACCCTATCTATTTATAAACACATAGAATTAAAAAAATAAAATCCATTTTATGAAAATAATCTTCTAGATATGAAAATTTTAATATTTAGATAAAATCATCATTTACTTGGAAAGTAGAAATTTTAAAATTATAACTGAATTTATAATAAATTGAAAAATTAGTTAAGCTCTCGTATAATTTTATTATAATAATAAGGTAACAAAATATTTATATAGAAATATATTTTATGAAAATAAATTTTCTTTTAATTCATTATATTAATTTTTTTATTAAAAATAAATATTTATGTTTTATAAAATCACCAACACTTTATTAATAATTTGTAAAAAATTTATTAACTTATACTACAATATAATATAATTATATTATCATTTATAATATACATAAATGTTATTTTTAAGTTTATTAATGAGTTTACTATCTTATTGGCCAAATTACTTTTCCTAATGGTCACATTACTATTTCAACGGTCAGGTTTCTATTCCATCGGTATAGGTTCCTTAACTTCTAAAAATACCTCTTATTTCATTCATTCATAATATATAATGTTTGTATATTGTCCTATATATTACTTTTTGTCATTTAAAATATAAGAAATAATTATAATAGGGGAGTTTCCATTGATAAAATTTTGGGTTGTTACATGCTAACCCTTAAATCAAATCCCCTTAGATGGAATAACTCAAATTTAAACTAATATACCATGAATAATTAAGGATCCCGTGCTGACACTAAATGCACACCATAGGAATTGACTATCCATGAAGGTCCCACTTCTGTCGATCCTCTATCTCCACTAGGAACTCCACAAATATCACCGCAAGGATGTGAGTGAAAACTCTATCATGAATTCAACAACGATACCATTCCACATCCACTCTGGTTCCTCAAGTGGATATTTCAAGCCTTTCGGGACTTAATTCTTGGTCTGAACATGCTGACAAGTGAGGCATCGAGAAATGTTCTCTGTCACTAGTTTCTTCATCCATATCCACTAGTGCTGCCATTGGCGGTCCGGGTATATCTTTTCCACACTAGGATGTACCAATAAAAGGGAAGTATGAAACTCTGTCAATACCTCCCCCACAACATCATTGGTACTAAGGTGAATCCTCTTAAAATGATGATATGATCCCCACCTATTGAAAATACATCAGGAGCATGTCCTGAGGATATCTGAGAACACCGTGCCACATAGTCAACATCCACAAGTTGTGCCTCCATATATTTCTATAAGAGTGGGGGAGTGATAGTCATAGACTATAGGTAAGTTTCTCCATCACTATCCAGGTAGGATATATGCATCGCGGCTAGCTTCTCTTTTGCCTTACTCAAAAGTTGTAATCCAGACCACCTGTTAAGTGTGTTTTCCACCACTTTTCCATTTCCTGGGGTATAGACTATCTCAATGTCATAGTTCTGGAGAAACACCAACCATCGCCACTGTCTCAAGATCATTACCATCTATGAGAATGTATACCTAAGCTCTTGTGGTAAGAGTGGATTGTAAAATGTTCGCCCATGATGTTGTTCTGCCACATCTTCAAAGCATTGACCACTACTGCTAACTCTAGGTCAAGGGTCGCGTAGTTATACACATGATTCCTCAAATTCAATGAGTTGTGGGTGATCACTACTCAAACCTACATCATAAATCAACCCAGTCTAGTCTCTGATGCATCAAAAAACACTACAAACCCAATTACCACTTCCAGTAGTCTAAATATGGGGGAACTTGTTAGTATTTGCCTCAGTTCCTTGAAACTCCGATGTCACTTATCCATACACACGAAGGGTTTTCCCTTATTTTTCAAAGCTGACATGGGTTCTGATACTTTGGAAATGTTGAGTAAAAACCTCTAGTAGTACCCATCTATCCCTAGGAAACTTCGCACCATGGTCACAGTCTTGGGTGGCTCCCATGAAAGAATTGCCTCTATCTTCACTAGATCCACGGCAACTCCATCCTTTGAAATGATGTGTACCATAATGTGGACCTCTGAAATCCAGAACCGGCACTTCAAGTGCTTATGATAAAGCTAGTTCTCTTGGAGTGCGTCTAGGGCTATCCGCATGTGAGTATCATGATCCTCCTCTGAGACTGAGTACACCAAGATGTAATCAGTGGAGACTACCATGAAAAAATAGATTTAAAGCTAGAAGATATTGTTCTTGAGTCCCATGAACACTACTAGGGAATTGGTCACATCGATAGGCATAACCAAATACAAATAGGGGTCATTCCAGCTTCTAAAGGATGTCTTTAGTATTTCTTCACACCACACCCAAAGGTGATGATAGCTAGATCTAATTTCGATCTTCAAGAACCACCTTGGTTCTATCAGCTGATCTAAGAGGTCATCAATCCTCGGTAGTGGACACTTGTTCTTCATAGTCTCCTGCTTCAGGTGCAGGAAGTCCATGGATATCCCCAATCAACTGTATACCTTCTTGGAAAACAACACTTGGGCTTCCCATGGAGAAACAATGGGCCTTAGAAACCCCTTCCTCTTCAATTCATCCAGTCGTACCCCCAACCAATGAAGCTTCATGGGAGCCATCAAATATGCACATGTAGAAACGGGTGTCATCCTTGGGTAAAAGTCAATGAAAAAGTATACCTCTCCGCAAGGAGGTTGTCTTGGGACATCTCCTGGAAGTACATTCTCATGTTCTTCCACCACTATAAGAAAACTCAAACACCTCTCATACACGAGAATGAGGGTGATTTTATCCAAATGATGAGTGATCAATTGCACCCACCTCCGAGAAATTCCATCATGTGCTGCAAAGCATCCCTTCTTGTCGGTAAAATAAATATTGGTCCCATCCTCGTAGACACGCTGAGATTTTCACATAAAATATTCAATCTAACCATGGAGTGTGGATAACCAGTATATACCCATCTTTCTTCTAGAAATGGGGATGACCTAGTTTGATTAAGGTTCAAACTTTCCAATAAATTTCTTATGGGTTTATTTGTATAAATGGAAACATCCAATGATTATATATCCATTTGGACCTACTTTCCAAAGGTAGGTTCTCATTAGTTGTGGAAGGATGAGGCTTAATAATTTTCATTGGTCGAGAGGATGGGAGGTCAGACTCATCACACCTTTTTAGGGGGAATTATTGTCTACTCTAGGACTCTCTTATAAATATGAGTTATGTCTGTGAATCCTTATTAATTAACCAAGTATGAAAATGAGTTCTTCATTTAGATATTCCAATCAATGATTGATTTGTATGGGATTTAGAGAATCCTTCATATGTATTTGAGATACTTAATTGATGGAGAATCATCCTTATTTATTAGAGATTCTTAGTCAATGGTATCTTTCAACACATTATTTAGAAATATCTTGGTCATTATGATGGCCATACTGGTTTTAAATCCACTCAGTGGGGCACTTGAATTTTATTTTCGTTCAGAAGGACACAGATAATTTTAGAGATGGGATCGTACCCACAGATGGGCTACCAATGTATCCTTGTTAAAGTGGAATCAGAACCCATGTTGTTTGGTAATTAAGATATAGTTTAATGTTATATGGGACGGATGAGAATTAATGTGTGAATGGCTTGTTACTTAGAAAGGATTCCTACGTACTCTACTTTTAAGGAAGAGATCAAATTCCACATAGTTTGTTAATGAAGTGTGAGGTTTATGCATGATTAATGGCTCAAATGGAGATTTCATAATTAGTTTTACACTCTAAGATCATGTGAGTCATGCTCGGTGTGAGAAACAAGAGGTATCAGTAAATCTTGACGATTGTGCCGCAAAAGAAGCAATCATAAGAAATGATGTGGGTATTACGTATGTATGACTACCCAGATACATAAATATCCGGACTTAATTTAGAGAAGAAGCCCGAGAACAGGGTCCATAAAGGTGTATGTGCTTTATGGAGATTTGGATACTCTAACATTGGGCCTACTCTTAAAGAGGATGCCCAAATTAGGGGGAACTTGGGGCTTACATCTAAAGAGGATGCCCCGATTAAATGGGACATTAAATTATGACTAGGTCTTACTCCTAAGAAGGTAGCCGAAATTAAATGGGACTTATGATTGGGTTTTATTCATGAGAAGGAAGCCCAAATAAAAAGAACTGGTGACTGGGTCTTACTGCTAAAAATGAGGCCCATGTTAGGGAACTTGAGACTTACTCTTCAGGAGGATACCCAAATTAAAGATCTTCTCATCAAAAAGGATGATGTTGAATGAAGGAAATATCTAACCATAGTGACATAAATTTATGTAAATCACAAGGTTTTAATAGATTTTCCACAAAATTCCTTTCAGATAAGGAAGCCAACAATGGAACCATGCCATGAATGGCTTTGAAGAGGGTTTTGAAGGCCAAATCATGTGCAGGAGATGTGGATTTGAAGAAAAGAGTTGAATAGGCCAGAGGGGCACCCAAAGATTGGCAAGCACGCAAGTCATGTTTGGGAGTGCAAGTCCTGGTCGCGCAAGAATACTTGCGCGACATAGGTGTACTTGGTCTACAATTAACCAATAGGGTAAAACATGGGAGTGACTTCGCTCAATCCATTAGTATTATCCCAAAATGATTCCTAAAGGGTGGCGTGCAAGTTCTGTTGAAGGGATAAGGTGGCGCAAGTGTGGTCATTTCCCTTAAGGGTTATACACGTAGGCATGAAAGTGTTGATGAATTTCAACACTTATTCCTTGTTCCCCCTCTTTATATCTTCCATTCTAGGTATGAAATTACCTTGGAAGTGTTCTAAGACTTCAAGAAAATACTAGGGAACTGAGAGATTAAATTTGAATTTTGGATTTCTCGTCCCCGTAATGGGGGCCCACAGAGGGTATTTATTGGCCATTGAGGACCTTGGGAGAAAAAAATGAATAGGGCGCACAAGTCACCTGTGCAACCAATATGTGGCACACAATTATACTTGTGTGACCATAGTAAAACATGCACGACCCATTCTTAATGAAATCCTTTTTCATGGCTTTGTCAATTTTTTAAGTTCTTCAATGGATGAATCTCTTTGGGCTTAAGGTTTTCCCCTTTTTCATTTGTTAGACTCTGTGATGGAAAGGAAAATCAACAATAGTCACCCCTCATAGTTGGATCCAAAAAAGGAAGGAGGATTTGACTCCGAGGTAATGGGGAAAACCATGGAATTTGGGCATGTAGGTTTGAGCGCACAAGTAGCGGCACGCAGGTGCGATCCACGTGGGGTACGACGCGCAGGTGAACTGCTTCGCCTATAAATATGTGGCGCCACTTCGTACAAAGCACCCACCTTTGAATGCTTCTGATCTCTCGACGTTCAAGCAGCTTGTCTTTCGTTCGTTTTTGCTGGTGCTTCTATTCTTGGTGCATTATTTCTTTCTGTCGCGCTTCTGCAGAGGTATTTGGACTTGCACAGTGATACTTGCATGCCCATACTTGCACGACTGGATTAGACATGCCCGCAAAAATGGGACTTGCATGACTTAATGCCTTATCCATTTTTTTGAATTTCTTCACAAATTTTATAAAAAATCAACTTAATTAAGAGTTGATTATTCGACCTTTGTGTAGATTCAATGGCTCCTAGAAGAATTGGAATGGCTAATGAGCTGGCTAGCAAGTGGATTGATGACATGATGAACGTCATTGGCCATGATTACTATAATATCTGCAATAGAACCCTCCTAGATTTGGCCAACTACTTGAAGATGCATCATCTTAATTTCCCACAAAGCATCTACCAAGCTCTGTATGGCCATGGTCATCTACAAGGATTCAACGTTCCAGATGCAAAGAACTATATGTCTGAGATGCCGCCTCACTACTATTTATCTATTTTGGTTATGTTGTACATTAAGAGCAGCAATAATGGTGTGAACTTTCAAATTTTTCCTCCATGCCATTTCCTTGCAGGTATGAAAATAGAAAACTCATGGGCTGATATGTTTTCTGCTGCCGATTAGTGGAGAGAAGACTATCCTGAAATTAGAACAATATCTAAAAAGAGTAATCTCTCCAAATGGATTTTTACTTCCAATGCTACATTCAAAAATCCATGTATCCATCTTCTACAAATCATGGACAGAAAGAAAGTCATTGTTTGATCATTAGAAAATTTTCTCAAACCGCACTCAAGAACTTTCTTTTAAAATTGTTCCAAGAAGAGATGTCATCATTACGTCTCTTGTTGTATCCATTTGAATGAATGAATTCCAGTTGGCTGCTGATGAAGCTTGGGATGCCGTAAATCAAATGATGAGTTATGTTTAAAGCCTCTTGTAATTCTTGAAAAATAGAAGAGAATCCAATCTGTGGATGTACTTCTAAATCTTTTTGAAACAATGGAAAACACATTCATCTTCAATTATTTGCTTTCATTCTCTTGCTATGTGCTTTAAATGTTTACCTAATACAATGGGCCTAGTAAGCATAGTTTGTTTTTTTACTGGGATTATAAAAATAACACTAAAACATTGAATCTTTTTGTCAATCTTTATTACCTAAATCATACGAAATGTATGTTTAGTGAGCTGGGACTTGAATTTTATTTAGATTTCCCTTGTATTTTGTGGGAATTTTAAAGTCATGCATGTCAGACATAAAAGGATAATGTTTAAGGTCAAATAGCTTTGACCGAATAGAGAATGGATTGATTTAATTCTTTGATAATTCATCTGAAAACATATTACCACATTCAATTATGGGGGAAAACATGTAAACTATAACTTATGAAATTTTGAATATGAGGAATGATATGGAAAAAGTGCTAAATGGCATTAGAAGAAGTATTTCTTAAGAGTGAAGTTACCATTAATTAACAAACCCATTAGGGGGTTGAATTATGCAAAGCCACTTAAGGGCATTGAATGCATAGTCAAATAATAGCATCTTTTGGTTTATAATTCCATTATATAGACTACTAATGCAAGGCCGCCTAAGGGCACGTGTTGTATAGTTAGGAAAAAGAACTCTCATAAATTTTACATTTATATTGCTAAATAGCCAGTGAAAGTTTATAGAGATTCAAATTTTCCCAATCATAGACTCTACTATATGAAGAGAGGTTCTTGAATATGGAGAGGATATTTCAAATCAATATTGTCAAAGAATTGGATGAATGTCACTCCTGTGAAGGTCGGACCCAAACATAGGGAAGGGAAATATAAACCATAGACATAAATACTTTTAGATCATGAAAAATAGTATTGAACAAATATGTTAAAGATGACTATTTTTGCGGATCCCTACATATTGTCGTTCAGACAAATAAGGAAAATAAGAGGTCTTCCTCCCAAGAATAAAGTTACCGCTATTTGAAAAACCCATTAGGGGGTCGAATTATTAAGGGCCACTTAAGGGCATTGGCTAATTAGTCAAATAATAACTTCTTTTGGCTGACAGTTCTATTATATAGAATACTTATTCAAGGCCTATTAAGGGAACATGCAACATATTCAGGCAAAAGAACTCTCGTGTATCAGACATTTTGTTACCAGAAGTCAATAAAAGGGTTATGGAGATCTAGAAGTATTTAAAGTTAGGAGTATGACACATGAAAATGAGTATTGTCCAATGTATGAAGGAGATACATACACCAATTCTAACCATAATCATGTTGTGGTTGGGTCCTGAATTGAGGTACGAGACTTCACTACGTATCCCATAAAGATGGGAATCAAGCCATACGTAGTTCTTGAAATATCGTTTAATGTCATGTGGGACGAGATTGTAGGAGATCTTAGTTTAGGGTCATAGAGTTTGGAACATAATGAGGAATACACATTGTGTGTTTTATAAACCTGTTGTGAATGAAGACCAGGGTTTTCATACCACATTCATGTTTTCACAGGGGAAATTTTCCGCCAAGGGACTGAAATTGGAATTTGGAGTTAGGCCCAATGACATGGGGCTGGATTCAAGGGATTCTTGAACATTACTATGTATCCCATAAGGATGGGAATCAAGCCATACGTAGTTCTTGAAATACCCTTTGTACAAATTTGGGTCGTATAAGTGAAGGGTGAAAGGGGACTTTAGTGCAATGATTGTTTGACCGAAGATTAAAGGTTTGGGAACTGCCATGTATGTACGTAGTCTTTGCAATAAAACATGATTGGAGATCAATGCAAATAATGATTCCCTCTTAGGTGAGGGTATCAATGAATGTTGTATTTTATTGTCGTACAGGACAAAAGTGTGAATAGTTTAACGTCATATAGCAAGGACGATGGTGAACCAATGTAAAAATATTGGTTATAGGGGCGGCTTCATGAATCAACATTGTATGAGATGGAGGTGAACTGATGTGAATATATTGGAATTGGGCTGCTTCACGGATCAACATCATATGAGACGGAGGTGAACTGACGTGAAGAGATTGGTTTTGGTCTTGAACCTCAAGAGGATGCCTACATACCCAGCATAGAAGGAAAGGATCAAAGTCCAGGTAGTTAAATTGAAAATGAATTGGTGGTCGATTTGTAATTGAGGAAAAAAACCTAAAAATGGTGTTGGGACTTATGCATGGTGAGCGGCCCGGAGAGGGTGTTATGGTTAAAGCTTACTCTAAGATCACATGATTCATACTCGATTTGAGAAACAAGAGGAAACAATAACCCTAATGATTCACATTTTAACGTCATGTAGGACATATAAGGGACTGGACACAGTTTAACGTCATGTTGGGAAATGGAGGGACTATGAAGTTTAAAGTCTTGCATTTAGGACTATGGAGACTGTGCAGTTTAAAGATTTTCAGTAAGAACTAAAATAGTTTAAGGTCATATGCATGAACCAATGCTGCATAGTTTAGTGTCATGTAGCTAGGAAAATAGAGGGACTATATAGTTTAATGTCATATAGTAAGGACGACACAATTTAACGTCATGTTGGACGTGAGTGGGACACAGTTTAACATCATGTTGGACGAAAGGGTGCTGTACAATTTAACATCATGTATCTAGGATGTAAGGGGGACTGTGCAGTTTAATGTCTTGCAGAAAGGATAAAATATAAGACTATGCATTTTAATGTCATGCATTAAGGACAACACAGTTTAACATCATTTTGGACATGGTCACAGTTTAACATCATTTTGGACAAAAGGGTGTATTAAAGGTTAAAGTCATGTAGTTAGGACATATCGTATTTTCATTACACAAAATACTTATTCAAGAATCTTGCATTGGTTGGAGTCATGATAAGTTCTCCATCCATTGAGATTAAAGAATAATCTCCATTGGAGTAGACCTTATTTATTAAATAAGGTCCTTACCACTTTGGATTGAGATTTGGAGGTTTCTTTCCTAGTATCATTGGAGTTTTGAGGACCAATATCAATTCTCCTTGAATGAATGAATGAAGACGAACTTTTTTGTTGAAATCACATGCTATTAGATTCTGATAGACTTCCATGTGGTGCAGGGTGCACAATCTTTTTCATCTAATTGTTCCAATTCATCCAATCACTTTTGAGATTGATCATCTGTAGGTGCCTGATCACAAATGAAAACTCTGGGTGAAGGTAATTGAACCTCAATAGGAAATAATACTTCTATTCCATATACCAATGAATATGGAGTTGACCGCGTATTAGTGCGAGTGGTGGTTCGATAAGCCCATAAAGCATGAAAAAGTTTATCAGGACATGATTTCTTATCTTTATCCACCATCTTTTGCAGTATGTTTGAAAGAGTATTATTAAAGGCCTCAATTTTTCCATTGGCCACTACATGATACCGAGATGAATGGTTGGATTTGATGTTGAATTCTTGATACAACTTCCTTACCTCGGATGAACAGAAGTTGGTGCCATTTTCCGTCAATATGGTTTGAGGTACACCAAATCTCGTAATGATGTTAAACATGATGAAGCTAACAATGATTTTAGAACTAACTTCTTTGAGAGGTATTGCCTCTGATCATTTGGAAAAGAAGTCAGTAGTAGTAAGAATGTAATTAAACTGTTTGGATGTAGTTGAAGGGAAAGGTCCTACTACATCCATTCCCCATGTGGAAAATGGCCAAGAGTATTTAGTTGTATGGAGAAATTCTGGTGGTTGATGGATGAAATTGGCATATACTTGGCATGAATGAAACTTCATAGTGAAATCAACACAATATTGTACTATTGATGGCCAAAAGTATCCAATCCTTCGAACTTGATCAAACAGTCTATGTCCAGACTGGTGGGCACCGCAGACTCTTGCATGTACTACATTCATGACAGCCATTGTCTCTTCACCATCAATACATCTGAAGAGAATTCCATCAAAACCTCTTTTGTAGAGAATTTTTTCTAAGTGATCAGGGTTATCATAAAGATTAAAATTGGCCACACATCGCCAGACTTGTTATTTCCCGACTCTAACAGGTGGGAGTGTTCTATTTTGAAGGTATTACCTGATAGGTGTCATCCATCCAATAGTATGACCATATAGTTCAGAAATAGGACTAATTTCATTGATTTCCCCTATTCTGATTTTTATATAAGGTGAAATTGTATGACGGTGGGCAATACTAATGATTGTCTCATCCCGATTTGGATCTTCTAGAGTTGTGGCTACATTAGCCAGTGCATCAACTTGAGAATTTTTTGATCGTGGGACATAAGAAAATGTTAGTTCTGAAAGAAATTCCGCTATTAACTCTCTTAAGTAGTAATAAAAAGGGATTAACTCTTCATTTTTGATGACATAATCCCCATTGACTTATTTGATTACTTGGTGTGAAACACCTTTCACATTTAAATGATTCACATGTGCCTATAGCGCAAACTCCAATCATGCGATGAGAGATTGATATTTTGCTTTGTTATTTGTACCACCTTCCATTAATAAGAAGGAATTGGGTTACACTGCCTTTTTTGGATAAATGATCAAAATTACCAACCCAACTTTGTTGAATTTAGGATCTTCCATTTTCTTCCCTGTTGGACTTCTGGAAGCACCATCAATGTACATTTCCCATGTTTGAAGACAATCTTGAATAGATAATACATCTTCATCAAGAAGATCAATATCTAAAGACGTATCTTCTATTGAAGGGTGTTTATCAAGGAAATAATCCAGAGCATGGAACTTTATTACCATTTGAGACACATACTAGATATCAATCTGTAGAAAAATAACTACCCACCTTGCCAGACGTCCTGCAAGCATTGGACGACTAAGGATAAATTTCAGCGGGTTATTTCAAGATACCAATTGGACCTCATGATGTAGTAGGTAGTTTCTTAATTTATAAACTGCAAAGATTAACGCCAGGCAGTAGTTTTCAATACATGAATATTGAGTTTCTGCCTGATGTATAGTTCGACTGAGATAGTAAAGGTTGTTTTCATTCCCAGGATCATTTTTTGGGCCAGGAAGGCACCCAATTATCACTGTAAAGCTATCACATAAATAATAAGTGGTCTTCCTTCAACAGGTGGCATTAATACTGATGGACTCAAGAGTTATTTCTTGATAATATTTAATGCTTCTTGACATTCTTCAGTTGACTAGTAAATGACTCCTTTCTTCATGAATTTGTTGAAGGGTAAACATTTTCCTGTCAGATTGGCGATGAAACAGCGAATATAGGCCAAGTATCCTTGAAGTCCTCTCAATTAATTCAAATTTAGAGGAGGTGACATACCATGGATTGATTTTTTCTTCTCAGGATCGACTTCGATACCATGATGGCATACATCAAAGCTGAGAAATTTTACTATGGTTACCCCAAAAGCACATTTCAAGGGGTTCATCTACAAATTATGTTGTCAAAGTTTGGGGAATATGATTTCCAAATCATCCAAGTGAAGAAGGTTGTCTAGATTTAACCACTAGATCTTCCACATAACATTCAACAAACTTCCCTAAAAATGTTTTGAAGATATGGTGCATGGCACGTTGATATGTTACACCTGTATTTTTCAGGCCAAAGGGAATTACCTGATAGAAAAACACACCATGAGAGAATCTAAAGGCCATAGATTCTTCATATTCTCATGCCATTTGGATTTGATTATACCCAGAATATCCATCCATGAAGGAAAGTTCCTCATAGCCAGTTGTTGCATCAATTAAGAGTTCCGTGATCAGAACTGAAAAATCATCTTTCGGACAATACTGATTAAGATCTCTGAAATCATTGCAAACTCTAATTTGTCCATTCTTATTTTTCACAGGGACAATATTAGACAACCATTTGGGATATTGTACTTCTCTGATGAAGTTACTTTTGATAAGCATATCCACATCAACTTCAATTTTGGAAGCATAGTTGGGTGTGTTCTTCTTGAGGATTTTTTGAATCCTCGATGTTCTTCTGGAAAACCAAAATGATGAGTAGTATCATCAGGATCAAGCCCAATCATTTCTGTATAAATCTAAGAAAATATATCTCTATTTTTCTTTAAAAATGAAATATAAATTTCTTGCACTTCAAGAATCATGACCGCACTGTTTAAAGTGGGGCGTGGATCTTTTTTTGTACCCAGATTTATTTCTCTGAGTTCATCCATAGTGGTAGAGATACCCTCTTCAAATACTGGGGGAGAATCCCTGAGATCTTCCTCTTCTTCTTAAACACATGTTATTTCTTTTGTTTCAACATTCATATTATTTGATAAAGCATAATTTCCAGGATCAAGAGAGATGTTAAAATCTGAAAATCTTGAAGAAGAGGCTACCTTTTCTGACCCTATTGATGATAAAGGGTCTTCCTTGGGTAATAAAGAGGAGATGATGGATTGTGAATCGACATCATCATTCATCTCTAACATTACTATAACTTCTTCTGTCCTGGTTGATGAAGTATTGAATTGCTGGATTTCAACAAATGAAATTAAGACATCTCTAATTGAGCATTCATCATTACATGGTGAATCACCAATTTCTCACATACTGTCTGGCTTGGTGGTCGTAATTGGCATTATGGAGGTTTCTATAAGAGTATTGGGATTTGGGTCTATCCTTTTAGTCTGACTGATAGAAGACACATAATCTATACTAACATGTATGAATGGGTTTGCTGGAATATTTTCCAAACCATATGGAGAATTAATCTTCGCAACCTCCTTTGTTGTGGATTTCTCCTTCCCTTCCATGTGATATAATTCTTACTCAATGTATTGAGATTCACATGTTTTCAATGGGGATTTATCACCATAAAATGTCCCAATTTGACCATTGAAACAATATTTGAGACATTGATGGTATGATGAAGGGATAGCCACATGTTGATGTAGCCAAGGTCTTCCAAGAAAAATGTTGAAAGTTGTGTCATGATGAACAACCATGAAATCTGAATTGGATACAAGGTCTGTAAACTGAGTTCTGAGTGTAATCTCGCCCAGAGGTTCTTGTTCATTTTTATCATATCCTTGAAACATCAAAGTAGAAGGAGATAAATTAGATTCGGTGAGGCCCAATCGATGAGGTGTACGAATAGGTATGAGGTTGACTCCTGAACCATTATTAATGAAAAATCTTCGTATGTCTATATCATTGACCTGGGCAGATAAATACAATGTTGTAATATGTCCATGCACAACATCATATTCATCTACATTTGTAAAATATATCACTGCATGGCATTCTTCAAGATCATTATCTTTATGGTAGACTTCAGTCGCAGTAATTTCAGTTTTGAATTCTTGAGGACTTGACAAAGCCTCAATGAGTGCCTCTCGAAGATGCTTTGATAGTTTCAAGGAATCCAGAATTGATAACTTGGCCAGTATTTGGGCCAAATGTTTCAAGACATTATAATTTTGATCCAAAGGTCTACGTTTTCCAATAGGAACATGTGGTTTTGCAGGTGCCTTAGAAGTTGATGATTTGGTAGTAGATGCATCTTGTATCAGGGTAAGAGATGGAAATACTCCTGGATTTGGCTTATTAGACTAACTAGGTCTATTTATTTGCTGAGAGGAGGAAGGTGTTACCTCCAAACAATCCTCCAAAATAATTGCGCCAAGACCGAGTCTTCCATGTGTTGAATAACTTTCTTGTTCTTGTTGAGCTCGCTGAAGAGCTCTTCCACGAGGTTCTACTGCATAGACAGTTCTAGCAGGGGTAGGACTGAAATAGTGGGTTCTAGAATATCCAGGTCTTCCTCTGTATCCTAGACCTCTAGAACCCCCTTTAGTTCTTTTGTTTGATACAGGGAACTCAAGCTCATCAAGATCGAATTTGTGATTGGAATAGAGATCTGATAAGTGAATCATATTGACAGAACCAAAGATCAACTCTTCATCTGATAAAGATTCTTCTTAATTAGCCAGTTTCGGCTATGCCGTTTAGTGGGGCGGTGCCCGTAGCTTTGAAGTAGATGGCATAAAATCTTCCAGAGTCAAAGACAACTTGGACTTTGACATGAGCTCATCTTTTTATGACTATTCTTCTTTCTTTGAATTATGATACCTCTTTGAGGATTTTCCCTCTAATGAAGAGTGTTTTGCGGTGGCATTCATAGAAAAAGACACATTTGGTTTCATCAATTGAATTCATAAAATATCATGATTTCAGTTGATCATTTTCCTTACCATCCAATCATCATATTTTTGTACATTTGTTCTTTTGAATTTGTTCCAATCGCCTTCTTCCACTAGATCTGTAGCAATAACACTTGCTACTTGGGCTGAAGAACCTTTTAGTTTGACTTGTCCTGAGTCCACCATTTTCTTCAGGAGGACTTTGAAGATAAAACACTCATGAATGGGATGCCCCAACATATGATGAAATGGACAGCAGCTGAGAAGGTCTTCATCTTCATCCTTGTTCTGCCTTTTAGGCCCTGGCAACTGAATCAAATTATTTTCCAGAGCCGAAATGAAATAACCAGGAACTGGTTCATTTCAGAAAGAATAAACTTTGTGCATAAACTCCTCAAATTGTTTCTGTCATTGATCTCTTTAATCATCTTGACACAAAGGCCTCTATTTTTGATGTTATGGAGGCGGAGCCCTCCGATAATATGAATGTTTTGAAGTGGAAGCAGGTACAGGTGCTTGTTTAAGCGTAATTGTAGCAGTCTTTGCATTACCCATTCTCCTTCCTGTAGCTGATGGAATTAAACAAGTTTTATCCTTAGTCTTTTTAAGAGAGAATTCTATCTATTTAGTGATCGATGTATGGTCTTGAAACCCTCCTGTGTATTTCAGAGGGATCAACGGTGTGCGTAATTCATCACACAAAGTTTCCACACAGATTGGAAACAATTCTTCTTGAGGGAGTGCTAAGCTTAAGGATCATATTAATCCCTTCCAGTGAGAAATAAAATATGAAATTATTTCATTCTCCCTTTTCTTACAATTTTTAAGATAAAAAACTATCAGCTTTGGCGACATTGTTCTGAATTAAAGAATGAATCATTGATGGAGATCTTCCCACCCAGTAATTGACCGGGATTGTAAGCTTGTATACCAGACAAAAGAAGTCCCTTGTAATGGCTGTACAAAACACATGATCATAATAGCTTCTTATTGTTGAGGAGTTCCCATAATAGGATCACAAAAAGAATCAAAATTTGTTAAGTATTGTTCTGGATCTCCCGAACCATTGAAAATCGAGAATGTGGTACTTGAAAAATTTGATGGGGGAGGAATTTCATCAACCCATTCAGGGTAAGCTCTCTTTTCTGGTTGAATTTGTGCACGTTTTCCATTCATAGCTTTTAATTGATCTGTTAATGACTCAATGGTAGTCATTAACTTTTGAGAAACATCTGGTTGATCTTGGACCTGAGCAGGTGCAATAATTGGAGTTTGGACATGTATGGTGACTGGTACTACAACTGATGGTAGCACTACCAATTGTTGATTCACATGACCCATAGGATTAGACCTGTGAGGGTGTACTGTTAAAAGAGGATATTCTTGATCCATCTCATTAGCTACAAAAAATTCCCATGACTGACAGAATTCATCATGCTTAAGAAGAAGTCAACCCTGAAATATTTCTGCATTCAACCTCATTAATTCTTTCATTTCTTCCTCTTGTTGTGCAAACCTTTGCTCTAATGACAGATATTGTCCTTCTCCAGAGGAAGGGTGGAATATAACCTGATTTTTTCCTTTCCCCTTGTTGGATGCCTTTCAGAGAGGGGGAAGTTGGTTATTTGAAGGAATACCTAGATTATGGGTAAGCCTTTGATTTTGTGTACACACACCTTCTTCATATATGTATGTGTGTACAACCTCTTGAGAAGTAACTTCTTTATCTGATCCCTCTGAGTGAGCCACATGTTCTGGAGGATCAGTAATAATTGAATTGATGACATTTATTAATGCATAATGCATTACATCCCTTCTATCAGCATATCTGTGATATTGTCTTCTTCCATGTCCTTGATTAGACATTGACTTCTCTTGAGTTGATCCCCCTGGATCTTCTTGATGAACAATAATTTGGAGGGAGTCTCCTGATAATTCAGAACTATGTTCCTCTTGTTGATTCTTCCCTAATCGAGAGAAGATTGACCTTCGTTTAAGAAGAGATTGAGGATTTGAAAAAGTCCTCAGTCCGGTGGACTGGGGTTGTTCCTACTTTTCCTGCTCAACTCCTCAAATCATGTTTATTGATTCCAAGGGTTGAGCTAAAAGAGTCCCTAGTCTAGAAATCTGAGGTGGCTCTTGAGCTGCTATATCCGAGACTTTCTTAAAATATCTCTTTATCTAGTGGACATTAATATGTAAATTAGTTGGATGCATCAACCTACATCCACTCAAATCACCTGGCTCAAATGACCATTAGATGATTTCTAACACTTCAGTCACTTGTTGATGAGCATTCTCTAAATGAGATGCATATTTGATATTCTCATTTGCATGAAGCATGGGTAATTCATCAACATGTTCCCTATACACCTGAATCTAGGAAGAACTAGTTGATTCATGTTTTTGAGCAGGCCTTTGATTACAAAAAAACCAATTGGCTATGGCCGGCCATGGGCAATAACATTGCATGATACCATTTTTGGCGGGCTTTGTTGACAGGATAGTATAGTGAAATTCAGTGCTCCATGAACACCCCATCCCCTGATATGAATACCAGATGGGGAATTGGCAATTAACTGGCGCAATATTTTTATTGTGCAAAGGAATGAACGTTGAAGGGCTCTTTATTTCTTTTCATCCTTTGGATATCGAGAAACAATGAGAGATGCCAAATCAATTTGACGTTGTAACCCTTCTATTATCTCAACATGATTTTCAAATTCATCATAAGATAATACTTTATTTTTCAAGTGCCAAAGAGTTTTCCACATGTTGATACGAATATCATGAATACAATCTTCCATCAACATTTCTATAATATCATGCTGAGAGTCAGCCCAAGGCCAAAAAATGACTGGTACTTCACCTTTTTTCAGTTGTTTTCTCATATTCAGCAATTACTCCTTATCATTTGATGAGGATTATTCTACCTGATTAGAAAAATTCTGGTGATTCTTTGTTGCTCCATCAGATTGAACAATGTTGTTAGAGAATTCATTTATCAAACTAGAAGATGAATGACCCAGGGGTGGTTTAGAGAATAACCTACACTCAGGATATCTTCTGGTTGAGAAAGTATTTCACCTACTTGTGGTAAGGAATCATACATTAATGGCTTCACATTTTCAAGTGCCTCAAGTTAATAGGGATTTCTCATTACTGCATTTTCCTTTGAGAAATTTTCCAAGCAATGCGAATTACTACTTTGGAGAGGACTTTCATAGCTAAATTCATCATCATGGGGAGGAACACCATGGTGGGTTACAAAAAAAGATGAAACCTCTTGCTTCTTGATCTTCTGGCCACATATAGGTTTATCGCGGGTCTCATCTGAAGATCATACTTTGAGATCGACCAAATTGTCATGAAGCAAGCCTTCATGAGGAAGTGTGTGAGGAAGACCTTAGAAATAATTGTTCCCACTATTGGTAAATGATAGTGTAGAATCTTCCGTCACAACAGACAACTGTCTAAGCGCATCATGAACTCCAGCATCAAGCAAGGCCTTATTATAGATTGTCTCTTGATTTCATCACTGTTCTAGATGGTTCTTTTTCTTAGATGCCTTCTTACTCACTTTAGGAACCACTTGTTGACCAAAGTGGTCATTATGGGCATGTGTATGAGCCTGTTCCGGAGAAATGATCATGTTAGGCTGATTATCTCAATTCAAATTGGGTGTATGTGCTTGACATGATTGTTCGTATGACATGGGGGAGTATGCCCTATAACCCTCTTAGACTGGGATAGAGGTGTGTATCTATTCTAGAGTAATATGTTGATGAGTCACTCCACTGGTAGGGACAGATTTTTATTTTTTCCATGTGATGCTGTTGAAGTTATAATATTGTGACAGGCATCCAGATTATGAGCAGGGATTTGCTTCTGCTCATTCACCATTGTCAGAATGTGCTCGGTGATCTCAGCTGTCGCAACAGGAATATGCGTCCATTCTGTGTTGGAGTAGGTGTATGTGACAGCACCTGTCATCCTTTTCCTATCAACGGATATTGACAAAACTTATGCCTAGAGGAAGAGAGTTTAGTCTGCTCCAAATTTGTCATCAGAGCTTTACAACTGACTTCCCTTGGTGCTACCGAACAAGAATATTGGAAGGCCTGATGAACATTAGCAGGTGTATGTACATGTTGTTTATTCTCCATCAAGTATGGTTGACAAATTTCCTTCAATACTGGCAGACGAGACTAATGACAGAATTATTGATTGTAAATAGGTGTATGTCCCTACTTATCGGTTGCCACGATATTAGATTGGTGAGATTCTTTGGGTGAAGTCAGATGAGCCTAATGACTGGTTGATGAATTATAAACAGGTGTATATGCCTGCCTATACTAATCCTTTGAAATTTCCTAACGGGATTAGCATGTTACTGCTAGACGATTCTGCTGGGTAGTAACATCAGGACGGACGTGTGTATATGTCCGCTCGTTATTTTCCATCAAGTTGGCTTGATGGACTTCTTTGGAGGGGGAATAAGTAAAACCTTCTCCCTGTTGACTAGATTTTACCTCTCGTGGTTCTTCTTGCATTCTTGGGTCTGAGGAACCTGAGCTGAACCCCTAAAGGCAGTACCCTCATCATGTTGAGGGTGCACTACTACATGTGTCTGGCAGCGATTGTTTATGGGATCCCTCAATAAGGACTCCTATCTCCTCAAATTAAGGCCTTGATTAACCCTCTCATTCACCTACCCATAATATGGGAGGGACTGGTTACTGCATTTCAGGGATAATGAACCGAAACGGTTGGATACGGTGGTTGTCACGACCTGCTTCTTGATCACTGGTTGTCGCTGTCCGGACAACCAGGGTGAATTATTGACTTGGAGGTCTTATTGAGCGGCCTCCAGAGACGGAATGGTACTGTGTTGAAGGTTTTCTTTAATTAGTGAATTTGAGACCCATGGTTGAAAACGATGAGTAGGTGATGTCATCCTCAGAGCGGATGAGGATCTAGTAGGAGTAGCAGCAGATGCATTCACAGGTCTGAACTTTAGAGAATACATTTCTGTAATGTAGAGAGATCATGGAAACGAGTTCCTGTTTGATATAACAGGCATAATCAAGATACGTTCGGACACAACATCTTTTGGATGAGAACAAATGTTATTTATTGATTTTTTGTCCCTCACATTGAGTTAAATAGGGGCCTAACAAATAATAAAAACATCATTTAACTTGTTTAAGGATTAACGTCGGGTTCACCATTTTTTGATTCTTCTAGAAATGGGGATGACAATTTTTGTTTAAGGTTCAAAAATTCCAATTAGTTTCTAATGGGTTTATTCGTAGAACTGGAATCATCCAATGATTCTATATCCATTTGGACCTACTATCCAAAAGTATGTGCTCATTATTTGTGGATGGATGAGGCTTAAGAATTTACATTGGTCGAGAGGATGGGAGGTTGGACTCATCACACATTTTTGGGGGAATTATTGTCTACTCTGAGACTCTCTTATAGATTTGAGTTATGTTCGTGAATCCTTATTAATTTTCCAAGTATGAAAATGAGTTCTTCCTTTAGATCTTGCAATCAATGATTGATATTTATTGGATTTAGAGAATATTTTATATGTATTTGAGGTACTTCATCGATAGATAATCATATGTATTTATTTGAGATTCTTAGTCAATGGTATCCTTCAATACATTATATTGAAATCTCTTGGTCATTATGATGACCATACTGTTTTTAAAGCCACTCAGTGGGGCACTTGAAGTTTATTCTCATTCAGAAGGACATGGATTATATTAGAGTTGGGATCGTACCCGCAGATGGGCTACCTATGTATCCTTGTTAAAGAGGAATCAGAACCCATGTAGTTCGAGAATTAAGACATAGTTTAACGTCATATGGGAAAAATGAGAATTAATGGGTGATGAGATAAAACCATAGAAAGGCATCCTATGTACTCTACTTTTAAGGTAGAGAAAAAAGTCAACATAGTTTTTTTAGGAAGTGTGAGGTTTATGCATGATTAATGGCTCAAAAGGAGATGTCATAATTACTTTTACACTCTAAGCTCACGTGAGTCATGCTCGGTGTGAGAAACAAGAGGTATCAGTAAATCCTGATGATTGTACCACAAAAGATGCAATCATAAGAAATGATTTGGGTCTTACGTATGTATGACTACCCAAATAGATAAAGATTGGGACATACATCAGAGAAGAAGCCCGGGAACAGGGTCCATAAAGGTATATGTGCTTTATAAAGATTTGGATACTCTAACTTGGAGAATACTCCTAAGTAGGATGCCCCTATTAGGGGGGACATGGGGCTTCAACCTAAGGAGGATGCCCCGATTAAAGGGGACATTAAATTATGACTTGGTCTAACATCTGAGAAGGAATCCCAAATTAAAGGGGACTTATGATTGGGTTTTATTCCTATGAAGGTAGCCCAAATCAAATGAACTTGTGACTAGAGATTACTCCTAAAAAGGATGCCCAGGTTAGGTAACATGAGGCTTACTCTTAGAAATGAGTCCTTGGATAGATATCTTGCGGCTTACTCCTAAGGAGGATTCCCATATTAAAGATCTTCTCATCTTAAAGGATGAGGTTGAATAAAGGAAATATCTAACCATAGTGACGTAAAGTTATGTAAATCACAAGGATTTAATAATTGTTCCCCATAATTCATTTTAGATATGGAAGCCAACAAAGGAAACATGCCATGAATGGGTTTGAAGAGGGTTTTGAAGGCTAAATCTTGAAGAGGAGTGGTGGATTTGAATAATAGAGTTGAATAGGCCAGAGGGGCACCCAAAAAGAGGCCATCACGCAAGTCCTATTTGGGCACGCTAGTCCTGGTCATGCAAGTATACTTGCATTACATGGGTGTACTTGTGAAACAATTAACCAATAGGGTAATTCTTGGGCGAGAATTTTCCCAATCCCTTCGTATTATCCCTAAAGGCTTCCAAAAGGGTGGTGTGCAAGTTTTTTTTAAGGGATAAGTTGGGGCGCAAGTGTGGTCATTTTCTTTATGGGTTATACAGTTAGGCGTGCAGGTGTTGATGAATTCCAACACTTAGACCTTGTTCCCCCACTTTAGATCTTCCATTCTAGGTAACAAATTACCTTAGAAGTGTCGGAAGCCATCAAGCAAAGACTAGGGTGCCGAGAGCTTAAATCTGACTTTGGGATTTTCTGTCCCAGAAATGGGTGGCCCACAGGGGTAATTTATAGGAAATTGAAAACCGTGGGTGAAAAATGAATATGGTGCCCAAGTCACTTGCACGGCCAATATGTGGTGCGCAAGTATACTTGTGTGACCATAGTAAAACTTGCTCGACACATTCATAAAGAAATCCTTGTTCATGCCTTTGTCAATTTTTGATGTTCTTCAAAGGATGAATCTCTTTGTACTTAATGTATTCCCCTTATTTATTCGTTAGACTTTGTGATGAAAAGGAGCATCAACAACCCATGATGACGTTGTAAAGCCTCGATGCTGCTACTAAGAGATATCAGTGAAAGCTATCACCTCCTTGAGTCTGATCACACTACCGACACCAATGGGCAATTGTTGAATCCCATGCTGTTGGAGTCCCTAAATGTAATGATTGAGCCAATGGCTCCATCGGAATCATAGAGCCTCGAAAGAGGTCCATGGAAAGGAAAGAGTTATTGGAGCCTATATTTATAAAAACTGAAACTAAGTTAGAGTTGATAAAGATCATACATCTAATCATCTCTGAAGCACCATGGTCGTAGAACTCCATCAACAAAATATATGTCGTCCCCTTTTCACAAGCTCCCAGAGCTCATGGTGGACCTCATAGGGGTTGTGTCGGTAGTACCAAGAACTGACATATACCATCTTTCGCTCGGCCTGCTCCCCTACCACGACTGCCACCCTAAAGACCACCTTGCTTGTACCTCTATCGATGTCTCAGTGGTCCCTCAACCACCTGATCTTCATCCATGTAGGGATTCAGACAGTCACAATCCATGTTCCCTTGTCCATAGCGAGAGTAATAAACTCTAGCCCCCAGATGAACTCCTCTACCTCGCGAGCTATACACCTATGACCTAGTGTCCAGGGGTTATCCTCTATATGGTTTGGCCCATTTGGGCCTCTACACCATCAGCCTACTACTGGAAATAGATGACTTGGCCAGCTATTGTCAGGTGGTGGCTCTCACCATTGGTACCTCCAAGGATAGGAAGCTCTCCACCTGTAGGGATCGCTCTAGCACTTCATCCTTCGTGAGGATATTGAGTAAAATTATTGATTATTTATTATCCCATTAGAGAACCTGCTAAAAGGTCTGAGCCCCAAAGAAATAGTCTCATACCATGTCGGTGGAGTAGTGGTAGAGGTCCATAAACCTTGATGAGTATTAGGCCACCGTCTAGATGCCTTGGTGTAGGTGCTGTAACTCTTGAATACACACTGAGAATTGTGTCGCTAGTATGAAATCCTCCCTGAATAGGTTCTCGATGTTTGACAACACCAAGGTCACCTCTTCATTTTTCTGGAAGATCATGCTCCACCGTCTCCCAACCATTCCATGAAAATGTCTAGTGGCTCAGACCACCATCAGGTATGTAGTGTCTCCACCAGGGAAAAAACCCTGAGTAACTACCTCCGGCCAATCCTCATTATCCTGAGGGTCCATCTCACCTCGAAACATCATAGGCATATATAGCTGGAACTCATTTACTGCGCTCATTCAGTGTGCACTATCCTCTTGTGGGGATAGTATCAACATCTCTTTAGGTGGTGTTGGTACTAGTACACCTCCTGAAGGTTCTATTTCTATAAGTGGTCCTTTCACCGATGCCTCATCTCTCATTTGGACATCATCATGATATCTCACTGGAATCACGGATGGATATCATTGTGGAAGCACACTATAGGGAAATAGATGTTCCATGGTCAATAAGTTATACCTAGCGAGATAATGTAAAATATGTCAAGATAAAAACATTTCAAAAACACATACAACTTGTGTTTTCATGTGCTGAGTTAAAAATTAAAATTCAGGGTCCGTTTTATTGGATATGTGGGTAGCCTCACCATCACTGTCCCTCCAGGACCAAAATCTGAATTCAACACATTTAACACTATTGCCCCATTAAAATTTACAAACTCTCAATTCTTCTGTTAGAAATGACCATCCTATGATACCTCTTTGTCACGACCTATCCCCTGTGGCCCATGCCATGACTATCCCATGCCCTCCTTCCATAGGTCAGGGGCTGGTGACTATCATTATAAAGAAATATTCCAAAGAGGGAAGGCATTGATTTTAAACATGTACACACATAGACAGGGAATACCGCAAAAATAAAACCACAATGGAATGGAAGTAGCATAACAACCACAAAGTATCACTACTGAGATTAAAGTGTGTAAAGTGAAAGTAAAGGGGCCAGAATAAAATCTTTTTTTAAAGGAAAGTACAAAAGAATAAGTACAAGCTCCATAGGTCATCATCCAAGGTTCCTACATAAAGGGTTGGTACAAATCTCTATCTGATATCATTTCAGCACACCACGTATATCGATGCACCTCTGAGCACCATATAGTCTTGGATGCCCAAAGTCTCAGTCAAATATGTCTCATCTGTACAAGACACAATAGGTGCACGTGAAGCCCGTGTTGGGGTGAGTATAAAATTGCTCAATAGACACCCTGAGACCCCCGAAGATCTCTCAAAAACCCAAAAAGGAAAACAACACAAAGGAAATACCAAATAGGTAATAAAAATAAACATGATCTCAAACACATAGCACAATGTAAAAGGATCAACTAACATATGGTATACCTTAAGTAGAAAAGTAAAGATGCTTAGGCATAAAGGTAGATCATATTATTCAATTGTGAGGATATGTTGTTGAACCACATAGGGTCACTAGGTAATAACCCACATAGGATCGTTATGGGCTGACCTACACAGGATTGTTATATGCTCTCCACATCAGAGCCAGTCACAGGATTCCCACACATAGCATGCTTGATTACAGGAGGATTCATACCTCAAGACTTCGTTCAACCTAAACATCCAATAAGTCACACACAAAGTAACCCAAAAGAACTATCTCATCTAAAGGAACCCAATGCAATAGATGGCACGTCAAACGAATTCCCCATTATGTAAGGTATGAACAATTTTTGTAAAAGGGCTTGGTTGGATTCCCATCTAATCATACCCAAACATATGCCAACTTCTTCCAAAACTCACATAGATTATCTCAGGGGAATAACCTCATCACAAGGGTCCCAACTACACTAACGGTGCTTAAAATAGGAACTCAGTTTGAGGGATACAGGTGTTATAGTGAAACAGGGCTAGTTGGGTCCACGCCCATTCCAAACCGGTCATACCGACCCGACCAACCCATACTGGGGTCCCAAATTCCCTAGTTAAATTTGACCAACATGACTAGAACTTGTTCATTTTTGGGTTGGTCTGGTTCGGCCTGACATTGGGCTAGGCCTAATGGGCCACACTAGACCAGACCAGGTTTGTCGTAGGATCCATCCCATCGGGTCACCCAGCAACGGGGTCTAGTCCAACTCAGGCCGACGGCCGCAGGTATGGTCTGTCGACACAGGTCTGGGCTGTTAGAGAAGGATAGGCGGGTCTTAGTACTTCGGGGTGTGTCCCAATGGCTGGGGGCATGACCCGCTGGCTGGGGGTGTGGCCCACCTGCCCGATGACAGGCTGCGTGGGCGGTTGATGGAGTGTTCTATGGAAATTGAAATTGGACATGTCAAAATTCCTGCCTACCAAATGGACGTGCGGGGCTACTCCAATTCTGGTCAGCCGACCATGGCTCACCAGGTACTCTGGAAGCCAAAATATTGTGCTAGTTGGCACCGATATACCTGGATGGTGGCCTGTTGTCCCATCGTTTGGCACCAGAACACCAAAAGCTTCTTTACAAGGCCACCATATGTGCTCCGGTGGTCTTTTTTTCACACCACCTCTTCCTACGACCTCTAGAGGTAGTCCTCTTTAGCATGAAAGTCTCAAATTCTATCTACCATATATTCGTACAATCCGTTCACAAGGAGCGCACATGTGGAGGGTCTCTGGCTTGGTTCCCGTCAGCTCATGCCTTTCAGGTTAGAAGTTAATATTCTTGGGGATGCTCAAGGATTATGTCTTAATATAACTAGTGATAAACAAATACCATATAATAACTCCCTAAAGAAAATTCACCCACCCAAAAAAATCTATGATTTGTGGATCAACCTGTTCATGGGTAGATCCACATTCATCATTTCTAGAATAAGAATGCGAATAACTTGCACAAATTAAACCCCAACCTCTTTGACGATCTTTTCCAGAGCATTACACCCTTGAGGTTTCAAGACGTCGACATCATTCATTGCTTCTGACTCCATTCTTAGAGGTGAGTCAAAGATGATTGACATTTTTCAATAATTTTTGATCTTCATTGGAGAGGATTTTCATCGAATAATCATCACATAATCCGCATAGCTTAATTCTACACTCTCTAACACGTTTTTTGTAAAAAGAAACATGTCGCATCATTTCTGTTATGCTACGACGTTACATCATTAAAAAATTTCTTTTATGAAATAGAAAATTGGTTATGATTAAACAATGATCCATCAAGGGGATTTTTCATTGTGTCTTTTTGTCACCACATCATGGCACCACAACATCATTGTTTGTCGCTCAATGGTGCCAAGAAAAATAAAATAACTTTTTAATGTTTTTTAAATATTTTTTGGAAAAGACTCAAAAATTAACTTTTCCATTCAACCCTTGCAAGTAGATGTTAAGTCCTTTCTATGAAAATCTCAGAAATCTAGGTTTAATAGTGCCCTCATATTTTTGATCTGAGCACCGATCCAAAAGTTAGAAAATCCATGTAGTACATTTGATGGGCGTACCTTAAAAAAATTTCAAAAATCCTTTCCTCGTTCATCGGATCTCAGAATCACATGACGTCAAAGCGTGTGGTCCCGAAATTATTCCATATAATTAAAAAAAATCACAAAAATTCCATAAAATTACAGTGAATAAATAATTACATTAAATTTTTATGCAACACTACCACGATTCTTCGGCAAGTAGTAGAAAAATCTAGTAGATGTTTATTAAAATATAGAATGTAATATTTTTTTGGGTGAGTTATCCTTTCAATGAATTTTTTAGATAATTATATAATATTATTTATTTATTTATTAAAATATTATATTTTAACCAATGAATTGTATTGATATTTTTTAATTTTACATTATGTAAATAGTCTTGAAAATTAATTTAATGAATTTTTTTAAAATAACATTTTATTAAATGATTAAAATTTCATAAAAATATTATATTTGTAAATTTTAATGGTATATGGTATTTAAAATCATATAATTTTCATTAATGGGTCACTTACTTATATAGTAACTTTCATGACCCTTAACGATTAAAAAACATGTAGTCACGTTAATATTTAAAAAGGTTAACAGGGGTAAAAGCAAAAATATATGGGCTAAAAATCACATAAACTGGTCTATATGTTATTAAATAAGATTATTTAGGCATATACATGTTATAGCTAATACATATATCAATTTTTATCTACTTTAACAATAAAATTAATTTATATTTGTTTAATGCTTTAAAAAATTTAAGGGTGCCCCTATGATCTCTTATAAAAGGAAACCACCTATCCTATATTCCTTACAACCCATTGAGGAACGTTGATCAAAAAAACAGATTTTTTTCTAAATATCATTATATATGTTAGAGAGCTTATATTATCCTTAAAATGCCATCCCTTGGGTCCCGAATGAGATATCCAAATATGATTCTTGAAAATAGAGGTAATTGTCTTAAAAAGCAATTGTCATTGTATTTATTCTTTTAAAACCATCAATTATTTCATATCCATTTAAATATAAAAAACATTATTATAACCCACATAATTATACATCATTATTTTAATGGAAAAATGTTATTCATCTCCTTTTTCCATCAAATGGGGAATGAAAACCCCATTCGTGCATAAGTGTGGACTACCACACCCAGGAAGAGATGTGTTACATTTTCCATCACTACCTATCATGTATTTTTATAATTATATATTTAATATATACATACATATATATATATATATTAATTAAATAAATATAATTTTGTAAATTTATGATTTCATTTATTTTTCTACCCTTATATTCGTTGGAAAATGATAAAGGCCTTCGTGCATACGTGTGGATTATCACTTCCATAAAGCGATGTGATATGTTTTTCATGTATTTTTTCATTGCTGGTTTTAAAATTATATTTAATTTATAAAAATAAAAATTATTTAATGATTAGTATTCTATATAGGATGTAACAAAGAACCTTTTGGCCAAAATAAACTCGAAAAATTCATTTTGTAATTATGAACTGAACATCCTCAAAACTCTTGAGGCGGACTTAAATAATTATGTAAATAAATATATTATTGAAAAAAAATTAAATGGTTTAATTTTAATTGTTTAAACCTATTAATGTTTCTTAAACAAGTAAAAAAATTAATATAAGATTATTATAAATGATTTAATTAATTTTCATAGCTAGTTTGCACTTGGGGTTTTTTGTTACTTAACTCAACATCCATTCATTGGACTATACTTATACTTATTTGACTATTTTATACTAAGAATATGTGTTGAATAAGCTATTATTGTATAATTTTTTTATTGTTTTTTTTATTTTATAATTGTTACACATAATCACTTCATTGTTTAAATTATAGCTTCAGGGTAACAATGTTGTTTCCCTTGGAATTGGGGATGACTTCTTTGATCAAAGGATCAAACATTCCAATCGGTTTCTAACGGGATTGTTCGTACAAACAGAAACATCCAATGATTCCATATACATTTGGACCTACATTCCATAGGTAGTCACTCATTAGTTGTGGACTGATGAGACATAGGAATTTCCATTGGTCGAGAGGATGGGAGGTCGAACTCATCACACCATTTTGAGGGGAATTATTGTCTACTCCGGGACTCTCTTAATAGATTTAAGTTATGTTCTTGAATCCTTATTACATTACCAGGTATAAAAATGTGCTTTCCTATAAATCTAACATTCAATGAATGATATGTAGGAAATTTTGAGAATCTTTTATATGTATTGAAGGTTCTTCATCGATAGAGAATCATCTGTATTTGTTAGAGATTCTCAGTCAATGGTATCATTCGATACATAAAAGTCCCTTGATCAATATAATGACTATACTGGTTTTAAAACCACTCAGTGGGGCACTTGAAGTTTATTTTCATTCAGAAGGACATTGATTATTTCAATGTTAGGATCGTACCCACAGATGGGCTACCTACGTAAACTTTGTTTTAGAAAAGGAATCAGAACCCACATTGTTTGAGTAAAATAGTATGATGTTTATACATGATTGGTGGCTCAAAGAAAGATTTCATGATTTCATTTACACTCTAAGCTCATGTGAGTCATGCTCATTGTAATAAAAAAGAGGTATTGGTGAAACCAAACAATTATTCCATGAAAATGATGCGGGTTTTATGTATGTATGACTACCAAAATAGATGAGGTTTAAGATTTTACTTTCGGGAATAAATCCTTGAATCGGGTCCATAAAGCTATATGTGCTTCATGGAGATTTGGATACTCTAATCTTGGGGATTACTCCTAATGAAGATGCCCGTGTTAGGAGGGGACTTATGATAGGGTTTTACTCCTGAGAAGGATGCCCAGATCAAAAAGGAATTATCACTGGTTAAGAGAAATTAAGACGGGGGCTTCTTCATAAGGAGGAGGCCCAAGTTAAATAGATTTTAAAATAATGGGACATAGGGCTTACTCCTAAAGAGGATGTCCCTAACTAAAGTGGATGCCCATAATCATGACTATGTCTTACTCCTGAAATTGAGGCCCAAATTAAAGAGGACTTGGGGCTTACTCCTAAGGACGATGCCCATAGTAATAAGAATTTGGACTGGGGCTTAATACTGAAAAGGAGGCCTAGGTTAAGAGAATTATGGTTAGGGCATACTCCTGAGGAGGATGCCCATATTTGGGAACATGGAGAGTGGGGATTATTCCTGAAAAGGAAGCCCAGGTTTAAGGGAATTATGGTTGGGGATTACTCTTAAGGAGGATGCCATGATTAGGGGACTTGGAGCTTACTCTTGAAAAGGAGGCCCAAAATTAATGGGAATTATGACTGGAACATACTCCTGAAATGAGAGACCAGGTTTAAATGAGGACTTGGGGCTTACTCCTAAGGAGGATGCCCAGATTTGAGAATTATGAAGGGAGCTTATTCCTGAAAATGAGGCCCGGGTTAAGGGGTTCTTTCATCTTAAAGGATGAGGTTGAATGAATGAAATCTCAATCTTTAGTGACATAAAGATGTGTAAATCACTAGGTTTTGAGATATATTCCACATAATTCCTTTCAGATAAGGATTTTAATCAAGAAAACATGCCATAAATGGCTTTGAAGAATGTCTTCGAGATGAAATCTTGAATAGGAGAGGTGGAATGGTATAATAGGGGTTAAATGGGAAAGAAGGGCACCCAAAAAGGTAGGGGCGTGCTAGTCCTGGCAGGTGAGAAAGTACTGTGTGGGCACACAAGTCTTGGTTGCACATGTATACATGTGCGGCACATGGGTACTTGCGTGATTCTTTACCAATAGGGTAACACTTGGGCGATCCTTGACCAAAGCCTTTAGAATTATCCTGAGGTACTTCCAGAATAGAGGCGTGCAAGTTTTGGTGAAAGAAGTAGGGAGGCGCTCAATTATGTTCATTTCCCTTAAGGTTAAAACACCTTAGGCGTGCATGTGTTAGTGAATTCTAACACTTAGACCTTACTCCTCTTGTTTAGACCATCCATTCTAGGTAAAGAATTACCTTATAAGTGTTCAGAAGACCTGAAGAAGAGACTTGGGAGTTCAGAGCTCTATATCTGAATTCTGGAAAAATTCATCCCTAAATGGGGGGCCCATCGAAGGTATTTATAGGCTTCTGAAGACCCTGGGAGGCTATCACTCAGGGCGCGCAAGACACTTGCATGACAATTAGGCCGGCACGCATGTATACTTGTGCGACAGTAATGGAACTTGCGCAACCATATGTCCTTTGACCCCATTTTCATTTCGTTATTGATTTTTTATTTTTTCTTCAAAGGATGAATCAATTTGGGTGACGTCATTTCCCTTTCCATTCGATTAGACAATGTGACGAAAAAGGAGAGTCAAAAAAAGTCCCCCCTCAGAGTTGGGGCCATAGAGAAAAGAGGATTTGAGTTTGAGGAAAAAGAAGAAAACCAAAGGGAATTGGCTGTGCAGGTGATCACCGCACAACTGTCTTCGCGCAGGTGTGAGGCGCTCAAGGATGGAGCGCGCTAGCTATAGGCGCGTAGGTGGCCGACCTGGCCTATAAATATGCGATCATTTTTCACATAGAGCACTGATTTCCAGATTCTCGAGCTCTCTCAGCACAAGTCACCTTCGCCGTGAAGGATGATTGTTTTTCCACTGTTTTTTCTGTTGCGCTACTGTCAAGGTATTTGGACTTGCACGGTTATACTTCCATGCCAAAAACTAGCACAGAACATTAACACTTGCACCACACATCTCTAATTGAGCGCTAAGTTTTAGACTTGCGCGCCTTAATGCCTTTGCCATTTTCCTGAATTCCTTCACAAATTTTATGAAAAACAAAACCCATTTAAGAGTCAATTTATTTAAATTTTGTGCAGATTCAATTGCTCCAAGAATTGGAACAGCTGATAAACTGGAAATAAAAAGAATTGATGAAATTATGGATATCATTGGCCACGATTATTATACCTTCTGTGGTAGCACTCTCCAATATTTGGCTAAGTATTTGAAGAAATATCACTTTGATTTCCCACAAAGCACTTATCAACCTTTGTAAGGTTATGGTAATTTGCGAGAAGTCACTATTCCAAAAGCAAAGAACTATCTCCCATTTTCGTGGTTTCAGAGTTATACCAACTTTTCTTCAGAAAATATTTCATGAGGAGGAGGATTTATAAATGCTGGAATAGTGGAGAAGGCCCACATGATGCATCATAGCCCTTGTATTCAAGATCTGAAACCTCATATGCTTGAGTTGCAACCACATTGTCATCCTTTAATCTCCTGAAATGCTCAGATGCATCAATCTAAAGGCTGGAAAAAAAGTTGGGACTTCCGTTCTATGGGAGGTGTGATGCCATATTGGATGTGTGAATACTGGGTACGACAAACCTGTGTAGAGTTTGTCAAAGATCTAAAAGGTGTTGCGATATACAAATCTGTCTGGGTTGGGCAAACATATGTTTATAGACATGATAACGTCTTGCTTTGGCTTGGGAATTATTTAAAATCTTCCACAGTCTCAGGAGTTCAGAGACCTCATTATCTCATTCTATAAAGGATATTCATCTGGAGGAGTGGATTAATATATTTCATATTGAGAACAAAGAGAAGGATACAAAGGAGAAGGATCCGATGGAAAAAAGGATCCATGAAAAAAAAATACAAAGATAAGAGGCCCACCCGTCCTACTACCTGCCCAAAACCTAAGAAGAGGGGTGATCCTGGCACATTCTGGCCAACTCTAGAAGTAGGAGAGTTCGAGAAGTGGGGATATGAGGTGAATCAAAGGATCCCAAAGAAGACTCGTCTAGTGGGCTTCTTGGGTTTTTGGCTCAGCATTTATCTCCTGCCAGTCAGAGATTCGATGGGAGGCGTCAGGCTAGGGACCTTCGTTATTGCGGCAAAGTTAGCTGAGGGAAAAATGGTTGGGTTGGCTACCCCCATTTTAGCAAAGATTCATAGGAGTTTAATTCATGTCTTCGTGGGTAAATCTCCTTTAAGAATAGTGGTATTGTTCCAAGTTTTATGGGGATGGATCGCCACTCACTTCAGGACATACAATGTAAAGAATGGATTGCAAATTCCTAGAAGTTCTTTCAGGATGTCAGTGCAAGAATTCTCTGGAGTTTCTCTATTAGATCTAAATGCCTATGACATGAAAGTGAGGTTGGGCATGTTTAAGGAATTCAACTTCTTTCCCTATGGAAATCCGTGAACCGGGTGGTTTGTTGATGATGGAATAGCCCACTTAGATTTGAGGGCATACAAGCTAGCTTGCAGGGATGGTGTGCTAGTTTCCAGGATTAACGGGGAAATTATATGTGAGGCCTATGCTACATATAGATTTTCATGTCAATTCAAGTGTGTGCAACATATTGTTGTATCTCCCCCAGTACATGTCAGGTTAGAGCAACATCCGATGGTTGCTCGAAAACTGTGGCTGCTGACGTAAAGGGAGAAGACTGGGGCGGTATTTGATCTACCAGTTGAAAAAGCAGCACATAACTTGACCACATGATATGCCGAGCACTGGATAGCATCATATCCTAAAGGGGTGATATATCACCTAGTTTATCAGGTGGGGAAAAGGAAGAGGACTGTAGAGAAATGAACCATTCATCATGAAGGTGATGCTTCCCCACCTAAAGCAGATTTTCCAGATTTCTCTTCTAGGACTGATTCACCGGATTCCCATGATAGGGATGATGAGGCACAACAAGTGGTAAAGCGGCCTCGTTCCCGATATAATTCTCTAGTCATAATCAAAAGACCCACTCCATCAACTCCTGGTGAGTTACTTCATTGGGGTATTTTAAGCACTACTACTTTATAAATCAATAAGTCATATTTTCTTATTTTCTATCTGTAGTTTTAGGAGTTTGGAAGAAACTGAAATCAAAGATTGTAGTGCCTTCCTCGCAGCCTTCATATCTAAGACCAGAGGCTATCCAAACATGGCATAGTTTATACTGTGGTGTTGAAACTGTCTGGCTAGATTTATGCAAGGGGTTACACCTCCCTCGAATAGGGAATCTTCTAGCTTCTACAGACATCAGTTTTGAGAATAACCTCGATGAAGTGCAGATTTATATCAGAGAGCAGAAAATGCTCATTTATGCCACTGATGAGTCCATTCCTATCACCAAACGGGTGAAGGAATTGATAGATCATGGAGTCGCTGAGGGGACTGATGAGGAGTGGCATGATTATGTGGCTCTTGAAGATGTAAATTTTCTCTCCTTATTTTCTTTGAAACTTAATTTGAATCAAAAATTTGTTACTCAAGGAAATTATTTTCTTCATCTTTAAGCTTTCCAAAACTACTGAGGATCTTTCACCTCAGTATAGCCCTGGTGGTACTGCCATCGAGGCTGCTGTTGAATCTCCTCGTGAACCGGGCAAGATATCTCCAGGTCAGCAGGCCATGAATGAAAAGTTGGACATGGCCTTCAATTCACCTGTTCGAGTGCCAATAAGGGAGACTACTTATACTCCTAATAAACCAAAAAAAAAGATGACGAAGGAGGATGTCCACCGCTAAATGGTTTATAAGTTGTGGTAAGTCCTTCGGATAATCCTGAATTTTATACCATGAAAAACATTGCTCACATTCTTTCGAATTGCAGGGGCATCTTAAATTCCCCCTCTAAGGGAAAGAACTGATCCTCCCTTAAGGACTACAGAGGGTCATGTGGAACAAACGCAAATTCAAGATGACTTGGCTTCTTCTGAAAAAGAGCCACCATCTATTCTCAGTACTTCTTCTGCTATTGCTACAAGTAGAGAAGAACCTGCACCAGAATCATTGGTGGCTGCAGCAACTGAATCTGCTATCCCTCCTGAAGAAGCTGCCCAGGGTCAGGGGCCGCAGAATGAGGGTCTCCAAGAGGACACATCAAAGGCTCCCACCAGTGAGACTAACCATGATTCTAAAATATCATTTGATGAAATGATGAATCGTGGCATGTCATTCGAAGAATTTTATGATCATGCTAAGTTATCATGTGATTTAGAATACCTTTGGCCTGAGTGTTATCCTTCACCCAATAAATTTTCTTATAATTGACACTTCTAATCATGACTGAAAATAATATGCAGTTCCATCCAAAGAAGCTGTTGAACTACCAATACCTGAAGAGGGTGTGGAGGTTGATGTCAACCCTACCATTGTAGAAACATTAGCTCAAGTAGATATAAACCTAGTAAACCCTCCGGAGACCCATATTGAAGATCCTGTTGAAACTGGGAAAGATGGGGAGGAGTCTTCTCAATCTTTTGATCTACCATTGGGTAAGGAATAACAATATTTGTGATTGTACTTAATTTGCAAGACAACTGATTCTTTTGTTATCCTTTAAAACTAACCAATGCTTTCAATTGATTATGCAGGTCCATCAATTGTAGTGGATATATTTGGAGGTGAGGCCTCAGCTTCCACCCCAACAGTAATAGAGAATGAAGAAACACGGGTTATGGGGAAGGAGAAAAATAGGGAACTTCCATTAGTGCATTAATCCCGAACTATATTCCCCCTTGTGACAGTGATGTTGAATTAGACCTAGATATACAAAAGGCGCTCCAATTATCACGACGCAAGGTATGGAAGAACATATGGAATATCATATCTGAAGTTCCTTTATAAGAGCTATCATCGAAAATTCCACGACTTTCATCCCTATTCTTCATGTTGGGACTTGGCGGTTTTAGATTCCAAGAGATCCATATCGCTGTGAAACAGGTCATCTTTAGGAGGGAACAGGAGAAAAAATGTCATGAAGATCTGATCAGGGTGAAACTGTCAGTAAACATCGGTGAATTTGAGGTTGCGTTATCCCATGCAGAGGCTAAATATGTTGCCAAGATGAAGGAGCTAAAGCATAAGATCCAAGAAAAAGTCGTCCAGCAGATTCACCTTCAGCAACAGTTAGACGCTGTTACTGGGGAACTTGACCAACTCAATAATTTACTGGAGGGAGCTCAAACGAATGGTATGAAGGCCATTTTGGATGCCAAGAAAGCACTCCATCAGGTTGAAATGAGTGAAGTTGGTCGGGTGCATGAGTGTCAGGTAACTGCGGATGAAGCTCTTAATGTTGTTCATCAAATGAAGACTTAAGTTGACAGCCTCTTGTAATTTCCTGAAAAAGAGAAGAGACTCTAATCTATGGATTTACTTCTAATTCTTGTTCATTAAATGAAGAACGTTTTTACCTTTAATCATTTTTGAATCTATTTTCCTACTACCTGCTTTAAATTTTACCTAAGCCAATGGGCCTAGTAAGCATATATTGATTTTTACTAGGATTAATGTAAATAACCCCACAAACATTGAATCTTTTAGTTTCTCAATATTACCTAAATAATACAAAATGTATGTTTAGTGAGCTGGATCATTACTTTTATTCAGAGTTCCTTTGAATTTTGTGGTCAGTTTAATGTCACGCACGACAGACATAAAGAGGATATTGTTTAAGGTTGAAATAGCTTTGACCAAAATGGATTAAAATTGACTAAATTCCTTGAAAATTAATCTGAAAACACATTACCATACTAAAGTATGAGGGAAAATATGTAATCTATGACATAAGAATTTTTGAATCTGAGGAATGATATGAAAAAGGGATAAACGGCATTAGAAAAAGTAGTTTTTAAGAATGAAGTTACCATTATTTAACAAACCCGTTAGGGGGTTGAATTTTGTAGGGCCACCTAAGGGAATTGGCTACATAGTAAAATAAATAGTATCTTTTGGATAACATGTCTATTATGTAAACATTTTATTCAAGGCCTCCTAAGGTCATGTGCTGCATAGTCAGGAAAAAGAACTCTCAGAAATTTACTTTTCTACTGCTAAGAAGCCAGTGAAAGTTTATAGAGATTCAAATTTTCGAAAGTATAGAGTTTTCTCTGTGGAAAGAGGTACTTGAATATGGAGAAGATATTTCCAAACAATATTATCGAAGAACTGGATGAATAACACTCCTACGATGGTCTGACCCAAACATAGGGAAGGAGAATATAAACCATAGACTTGAATACTTTCAGATCATGAAAAAGGATATGGGTCAAGTATGTTAAGGATGGCTATTTTTCCAGATCCCTACATATTTTCATTAAGACAAATAAGGACAAAAGAGGCTTTCTTCCCAAGAATGAAGTTACTACTATTTAACAAACCCGTTAGGGGGTTTAATTATGCAGGTCCGCCTAAGGGAATTGGTTGCATAGTCAAATAATATCATCTCTTGGCTGACACGTCAATTATGTAGTCTGTTTATGCAAGGCCTCCTAAGGGCACGTGCTGCATGGTCAGGCAAAAGAACTCTCAGAATTTCAGGCCTTTTGTGATTAGAAGTCAAGAAAAGGGTTATGAATATTTGAAAATATTTAAGGTTAGGATTATGACACATAAATATGGGTATTTTTCAATGTATGCAGAGATACACAGATCAATGATAAACATAATAATGTTTTTACTGGGTCATGAATAGAAATGTTGGACTTCCCTACATATCCCATAAGGATGGGAATAAAGCAACACGTAGTTCTTGAACTATAGTTTAACGTCATGTGGGACAAAAGGATTGGAGATCTTAGTTTAGGGTCATAGAGCTTGGACCATTGTAAGAAATACATAGTGTGTGTTTTCATGGGGACTTTTCAGCTAGGCGACTGAAAGTGGAATTTGGGTTTAGGCCCAAAAGAATTGGGGCTCGATTCGAGGGACACTTTAACGTTCCTACGTATCCCATAAGTATGGGAATCAATCCCATGTAGTTCTAAAACTACCCTCTGTACAAATTTGGTTCATACATGTGAAGGGTGGAAGGGGATTTTAGTGAAATAATGGTTTAACATAAGATAAAAGGTTTGGGCATTGCCATGTATGCACGTAGTCTTTGGAATGAAACATGATTTAAAAAAATCAATGTAAATAATGGTTCCCTTTCATGTGATGGTATCAAATAATATTGTTGTTTTATTGTCATACAGGACAAAAAGTGTTTTATAGTTTAATGTCATATAGCAAGGATGAAAGTGAACCATTGTAAAGATATTGATTCTAGGGGCGGTTTCACGAATCAACATCGTATGAGATGGAGGTGAACCGATGTGAGGAGATTGGTTTTGGGCTTGAACCTTGGGAGGTTGCCTACGTACCCAGCCTGGAAGGCAAGGATCAATGTCCGCGATGTTCAATTAAAGATTGAATTAATGATCAAGTTGTTCTTGGGGACAACGACCAATAAAATGATGGTGTTGGGACTTACACATGGATAGTATCCCAGAGAGAGTGTTATGGTTGAATTTTGCTCTAAGCTCACATGAGTCATACTCGGTGTGAGAAACAAGAGGTAACAATAACCTTACGGATGCACAATTTAATGTCATGTAGGACATATAAAGGGACTTTGCAGTTTAAAGTCATGCAGTTATGACTATAAGTGCTGCATAGTTTAGTGTCATGTAGCAGGGACAAAGTACGGTTTAATGTAATGTAGGACATATCAAAAGGACTTTCTGCACAGTTTAGCATCATGTAGTTAGGACGTCATAGTTTATCGTCATGTGGGACGAAAACATGACTGTGTATTTTAATGTCATGCAGTAAGGACAAAATAGTACACCATTTAACGTCATGTTGGACATATTAGGGACTTTTATATATTTTAACATGATATAGTAAGGACGATGAAGGGGGACACAGTTTAACATCATGTTGTACGAATTAGGGAACTTTTTTCACAATTTAACGTCTTTTGGGATGAAAGTAACACAAATAGTTTAAGGTCATATGTATGGACTGTTGGTTATGTTGGTTAACGTCTTTCCAGACATAAAGGACTTTTATACAGTTTAGCATCATGTAGTTAGGACGTCACAGTTTAGCATCTTGTTGGATGAAAGTACAAATAATTTAAGGTCATACGTATGGACCAAAGTACAAATAGTTTAAGATCATATGTATGGACCAATGGTGTATTTTGTGTTCATACAAAATATTTATTCATAAATCTAGCATTGGTTTGAGTAGTGATGAGTTATCCATCCATATAGATTAAAGAATAAGCTCCATTGGAGTAGACCTTATGAATTGAGTAAGGTCCTTCCCATTTTGGCTCAATCTTGGGAGGTTTCTTTCCTGGTATCATTGGAGTTCTGAGAACTAATACCAATTCTCCCTGAGTGAATGAACGAAGATGACCTTTTTTTTTAAATCTCGTGCTATTCGATTCTGATAGACTTCCAAGTGGTGCAAAGTACACAATCTTTTCTCATCTAACCATTCCAATTCATTCAATAATTTTTGAGATTGTTCATCTTTATATGACTAATCACAAATGTCTACTCTGAGTGAAGGCAATTGAACTTCAATGGGCAAGACTACTTTCATTCCATATACCAGTGAATATGGAGTTGACCGAGTTGTAGTGCGGGTGGTAGTTCGAAAAGCCCATAAAGCAAGAAAGAGTTTATCAGGACATGATTTCTTATCTTAATCCACCATATTTTGTAGTATATTTGATAGTGTCTTATTGAAGGATTCTATCTGGCCATTGGCTGCTGCATGATACTGAGATGAATGGTTGTATTTGATGTTGTATTCTTGATACAACTTCTTCACCTCGAATGAACAGAAGTTGGTTCCATTGTCCGTCAATATGGTATGAGGGACACCAAATCTAGTAATGATGTTAGACTTGATGAAGCTAACAATACATTTAGAACTGAATTCCTTAAGAGGTATTGCCTCTCCCTATTTGGAAAAGAAATCAGTAGCAGTAACAATATACTTAAACTTCTTGGTCGTAGCTGAAGGGTAAGGTCCCACCACATCCATTCCCCATGTGGAAAATGGCCATGAGTATTTATCTGTATGAAGAAACTATGGAGGATGATGAATGTAGTTGGAATGAACTTGGAATGAATGACAATTCTTTGTGAAATCAACAAAATCTTGTATCATTGAAGGAAAAAAGTATCCAAGCCATCGAATTTGATCAGACAGTCCATGTCCAGACTGGTGGGCACCACAGACTCCTGCATGCACTTCTTTCATAACAGCTGTTGTCTCTTCAACATCAATGCATCTGAAGAGAACTCCATAAAAACCACGTTGGTAGAGAATTTTCTCTAGGTGATCTGGTCTATCATAAAGAGTAAAATTGACCACACGTCACCGGATTTGTTCTTTCCCGACACTATCTGGTGGAAGTGTTCCATTTTGAAGGTATTCCTTGATAGGTGACAGCCATCTTGTAGTATGACCAAACGGCTCCGGAATGGGACTAATTTCATTAACTTCCTTTGTTCTGCTTTGAATATAACGTACAATTGCACGACAGTGGGAAATATTGATGGTTGTCTCGTCCCGATTTGGATCTGCCAGAGCTGTGGCAATATTAGCTAGTGCATCAGCTTGGGCATTTTGTGATCTTGGGACATAAGAAAATGTCAGTTCTGAAGGGAATTCCGCCATTAACTCTCTGACATAATCATACAATGGGATTATTTTTTCTTTTCTGATGTCATAATACTCATTGACTTGTTTGATTACCAGGTCTGAATCACCTTTTACCTTTAAGTGATTCACTTGTCCTTGGAGCGCCAATTCCATACCTGCGATTAGAGCTTGGTATTCTACTTCATTATTGGTACCACCTTCCCACAATAAGAAGGAATAAGGTAACACTGCCTTTTCTGGAGAAATGAGCACAATTCCTAAGACAACTTTTTGGAATTTAGGATCTTCCATTTTCCTCCCTGTTGGGCTTCTTGAAGAACCATAAAAATACATTTCCCATGTTTGAGGACATTCTTGAATAGAGAAGACTTCCTCATCAGGGAGTTCAATATCTAAAGATGTGTCTTCCACTGAAGGGTGTTCAGCCAGGAAATCAACTAGATCTTGGCCCTTTATTGCCGTTTGAGACACATACTGAATGTCAAATTGCTGCAAAATAACTACCCACCTTTCCATACATCCTGTAAGCATTGGATGACTAAGGATGAATTTGAGTCAGTTATTGCGAGATACCAATTGGACCTCGTGATGTTACAGGTAGTGTCTCAACCTCTAAACTGCAAATATTAATGCCAGGCAGCACTTCTCAATACTTGAATACTGGGTTTATGCTTCAAGCATAGTCTGAATGAGGTAGTTGAGGTTGTTTTTATTCCCAGCATCATTCTTCGGAGCAACAAAGGCACCCAATTATCGCCCTAAAGCTGTCATGTAGCGGATAAGTGGTCTCTCTTCAATAGGTGGAATGATTACCGGTGGAAATAAGAGGTATTTCTTGAGAATATCAAATGATTCTTGACATTTTTCAGTCCACTGATAAGTGACTCCCTTCTTCATTAATTTTGGGAAGGGTAAACGTTTTCCTACCAAATTGGAGATGAAACGTCGAATATAGGCTAAGTGTCCTTGAAGTCCTCTTAATTCTTTCAAATTTTGAGGAGGTGAAATACTAAGGATTGACTTTGTCTTCTCAGGATCCACTTCAATACCACGACGACATACAACAAAACTGAGAAATTTTCCTGAGGTTACCCCAAAAGCACATTTTAAGGGGTTCATCTTCAAATTATTTTGTCAAAGCTTGCGGAATATGACTTCCAAATCAGCCAAGTGATTAGAAAGTTGTTTGGATTTAACCACAAAATTGTCTACATAGAATCCAACAAACTTTACTAGAAATGATATTAAGATAAGATGCATGGCACATAGATATGTCTCACCTACATTCATTAAGACAAAGGGCATTACCCGGTAGAAAAACACACCCTAAGGGGCTCTAAAGGCTGTGGATTCCTCATATTATGGAGCCATTCAGATTTGATTATATCCAAAATATCCATCCATGAATGAAAGTGTTTCATATCCAGTTGTTGCATCAATCAATAGTTCTGTAATCGGAACTGGAAAGTCATCCTTAGGACAATACCGATTAAGATCTCTAAAATCAATACAAACTCTAATTTTTCAGTTATTCTTCATCACAGGGACAATATTAGCCAACCACTTGGGATATTGAACTTCTCTGACGAAGTTAGCTTTGATAAGCTTATCCACTTCAGCTTCAATTTTGGAAGCATAAGTTGCATGTGTTCTTCTTGTGGCTTGCTTAAATCCTCAATGTTCTTCCGGTAAGCCCAAACGATGAGTAACAACATCATGATCAAGCCTGGGAATCTTTGTATAGTTCCAAGCAAATATGTCTCTATTTTTATTTAAAAAGGAAATATACATCTCTTGCTCTTCAAGAGTCATGGCCACACTGGTTAAAGTGGGGTGTGGATCTTATTTTGTACCCAGATTTATTTCTCTAAGATCATCCATGGTGGTAGTGATACCTTCTTCAAATGCTGGTGGAGAATCTCTGAGATCTTCCTCTCCTTCATCAACATGTGTTATTTCTTATGTTTCTACTTGCATAGTAGATGATGAAGCAGAATTTTCACAATCAGAAGAGATGTCAAAATTTATACATCTTGAAGAAGAAGCTTCTATTTCTGACCCAATTGATGATGAAGGGTCTTCTTTTGGTAATAAAGAGGAGGTGATGGATTGATAATCGACATCATTGTTCTCCTCCGATTTTTCTATAACTTCTTTTGGCCTTATTAGTGAAGTATAGACTTGTTGGATTTTAGCAGATGAAATGAAGACGTCTCTATTTGAGTTTTCATCATTTCCTGGAGGATCGCCAATTTCTCCCATGTTGTTTGGCTCGATTGCCATAATTGACATTATGGATCTTTCCGTATGTGTATTTTGATTTGGGTCTATCTTATCAATTTGACTGATAGTCACCACATAATCTGTACTCACATGTGTAAATGGATTTACTAGAATCTTCTCCAAACCATATGGAGCATTAACTTTGGTAATCTCCTTTACTGTGGATTTCTCCCTTCCCTTCATGTGATAGAATTCTGCCTCAATGTATTGAGACTCACGTGTCTTGAATGGGACCTTATCACAATTAAATGTCCCAACATGACCATCGAAACAATACTTAAGACATTGATGGTATGATGAAGGGATAGCCACATGTTGATGTAGCCAGGGTCTTCAAAGCAAGATATTGAAGGCTGAGTCTCGATCAACAACCATGAAATCTAAATTGGATACAAGATCTTTAAAATGAGTTCTGAGTGTAACTTCTCCCAGTGGTTCTTGTTAATTTTTATCATATCCTTGTAAAATCATGGTAGAATGAGATAAATCATATTCTATGAGGCCCAATCCCCGAAGTATACGAATGGGTATGAGGTTGAGTCCTGAACTATTATCAATGAAAGATCTTCAGTTGTCTACACCATTGACCTCACCAGATAAGTATAAAAGTCTAATCTGTCCATGCACAACATCGTCTTTATCTTCATCAGTGAAAGATATCACTGCATGGCATTCCGCAGGATTATTCTCTATGTGATAGACTTCAGCTGCAACAATTTCAGTTTCAAACTCTTGAGGACTTGAAAAAGCCTCGATGAGTGCCTCCTCAAGATCCTTTGAGAGATTCAAAGATTCCAAAATTGATAACTTGGCTGGTACTTGGTCCAGGTGCTTCAATACATCATACTTTTGATCCAGAGGTCTGCGTTTCCCAACAGGAACATGAGGTTTAGCAGGTTCCTTGGAAGAAAATTCTTTGGAAGTTGATGCATCTTGCATTGGGATAGGATTTGGCAATATTCTTGGTTTGGGAAGATTAGACCGACTAGATCCATTTACTTGCTGAGAAGAAGAAGATGGAACCTTCAACCGGTCTTCCAAAATAACTGTTCCAGGACTGAATTTTCTATTGGTGGAAGAACTTGCTAGTTCTTGCTGAGCTCGCTGAAGGGCTCTACCATGAGTTTCTGCTGCGTAGACAGTTCTAACGGGGCTAGAGTTGGAATATTGGCTTCTGAAAGATCCATGTCTTCCCCTATATCCTATGCCATTGGAACTTCCTCTGATTCCTCTATTTGATATTGGTAATCCGGGCTCATCATTATTGAAACTGCAACTGGCATATGGATCTGTTGATTGAATCATATTAAAAAAACCGAAAATCAACTCTTCATCCGATGAAGACTCTGCCTGATAAGCCTGTTTAGGCTATGTCGTTTGGTGGGGTGGTGCCCGTTTCTTTGAAGTAGATGGCATGAATTCTGCTAGAGTCAAATACAACATAGGATTTGACATATAATCATCTTTTTTTTATTGTTCCTCCTTGTAATTATTCTGCCCTTTTGAGGATTTTCCCTATGAAGAGGATTTTGTTGCGGCATTCATGGAAGAAGGCATAATTGGTTTCTTCAATTGTGTTCGCAAAATAGCATGAGTTCGGTTGATCATCATTCTGACCATCTGATCATCAAATTTTTGTGCATTTTTTCTTTTGACTTCTTGCCACTCGCCTTCCTCTTATGGAACAGTAGCAATAACACATGCTACCTGCGCTAAAGAGCCTATCAGTTTGACCTGTCCTGAGTCGACCATCTTTTGTAGGAGGTCTTTGAAGACAAAACACTCATGGATGGGATGTCCTAGCATCTAATGAAATTGGAAATAATTGGGACGGTCTTCATCTCTTTCCTTGTTTGGCCACTTGGGCCTTGGGAGCTAAACCAAATTATTCTCTAGGGCCGAAATAAGGTAACTTTGAACTTGTTCATTTCAGAAAGAATAAACATTACTATTCATCTCATCAAACATTTTCAATCTTTGATCTCATTGATCGTCTTGATGAAACGAAATTTTTTGTTGATGCTCAGGAGGTGGAGCCCTTTGAGAAGATGAATTTTTTGAGGTAAAAGCAGGTATAGGTGCTTGTTTAAGCATAACTGTAGCAGCTTCTGCTTTATCCATTCTCCTTCCTGGAGCTGATGGAATTACATGAGATTTAGCCTTAGTTTCTGTAAGATAATATTCAATATGTTGAGAAATTTTGGTAAGGTCTCGAAACCCTCCTGTGTATTTCACAGGGATCAGTGGTGTGCATAATTCTTCACGTAGATTTGCCAAACAGATTGGAAACGATTCCTCTTGAGGGAGTGATAAGATCAGGGAATATGTTAATCCCTTCTAGCGAGCAATGAAATCATAGACACTTTCATTCTCCCTTGCTTAATGTTTGTAAGATTGAAAACTGTTGTCTTTGGAAAATTTTAACTGAATTGAAGAATAAATCGTTGACAGAGATCTTCTCATCCAGTAATTGATTGGGATTTCAAGCTTGTATAAAAGAAAAATGTTTGTTCTTACAAGGTTCGCATGAAGCATCTAAGTTTCACTACTTCTTTCTATTCCGGAGTTCCCATCATATGATCGCAACAAGACACATAATGAATCAAATTCTATTCAGGGTCGCCTGATCCATTGAAAATAAGGAATATAGGGTTCCCAAAATTTGATGGGGGAGAGATTGAATCTACTGATTCAGGGTAAGATTTATTTTCTGGTTGAACCTACGCATGTTTTCCTTCCATATCTTCAAACCGAGCAGTTAATGACTCAATAGTAGTTATTAAATTTTGAGAAACATCTGTTTGAGCTTAAATCTAAACCGGTGCACTGAATGGATCTTGGAACGGTATGGAGCTGGTACTGCAACGGAAGGCAGCACTTCCAATTGTTGTTGCACTTGACCCGTAGGATTAGACCTGTGAGGATGTACTGATAAAGGAGAATATTCTTGATCCATCTCAGTAGCTTCAACAAACTCCATTGGCTGACTAACTCCAGCACGCTTAGGAGTAAGACTAACTTTATGTAGTTCTGCATTCAACCTCGTCAATTCCATCATTTTTCTTCTTGTAGCACAAATATTTTCTCTAGTGAGAGCAATTGACCCTCTCCAGAGGAAGGATATGTAACCTGATTCTTTCCCTTCCCATTGATTGATCCCTTTCGGAGAGGGGGAAGTGGGCTATTTGAAGTAACACCCAGATTTTGGTTAAATCTTTCATTTCGTGTATGCACACCTTCTTCATTTGGTTCTGTGCGTACAACTTCTTGAGCAAGAAACTCTTCATCTGATCCCTCTGAATGAGCCTCGTCTGGTGGATCAACAAAAATGGCATTGATGATATTAATTTTTGAATAATTCATTGCATCCCTCCTATTGGAATTCCTGTGATATTGTCTCTTTCCATGTATTTTATGAGACATTACCATTTGTTGATTCGATCCCTTGGGAACTTCTTGACGAACTGTAATTTGAAGAGAATCTCCAGATAATTTGGCTCTTCATTCCTCTTGGTGCTTCTTCCCTAACCAAGAGAAGACCAACTTTCTTTGAGGGAGAGATTGAGGATTTGAAAAAGTCCCCAGTCCGATGGACTGGGGATATTCCTACTGTTCCTGCTCAACTCCTCGAATCCCATTTATTGATTTCGAGAGTTGGTTAAAAAGAGTCACCAGTTTGGAAAGCTGGGGTGGCTCTTGACATGCTATGTCTGAGAATTTCATAAAAGCTCTCCTCATCTTGCGGACCTTGGTCTGGAAATTAGCTAGATGCATCATCCTGTGTCCACTTTTATCACCCAGCTCGAAAGACCATTGGATTATTTCCGGCACTTCTTTCACTTGATGATTTGCTTGCTCCATAAGGGATGCATGTTCAATAGTCTCATTTTCTTGATGCAGGAGTAATTAAACATCTTTTTCTATGTATTCTTGATTTCGAGAAGAAATAGTTGAGGCCTGTTCTTGGACAAGATTTTGATTACAACCAAAACCCATTGACTGTGGCCGACCATGGGTAATAACAATACAGGAGACCATTTTTGGCGGGCTTTTCTAACTTGAGAGCATACTGAAATGTAGTGCTCCATGAACACCCCATCCTCTAACAAGAATACCAGATGCGGAATTGGAAATTAACTGGTGCAATCTTCTTAGTGTGCCAAGGTATGAACGTTGAAGGGCTCTCTGCTGCTTTTCAGCCTTTAGATATCGAGATACTGATAGAGATGAGAAATCAATCTGACATTGTAACCCTTCTATTATCTTCAGATGATTTTGATATTCATCATAAGATAATACATTCTTTTTCAACTGACAAATAGTTTTCCATATGTTAAGACGAATATCATGAATTCCATCATACGTCAACATCTCTGGAATGTCATACTGGGAGTTAGCCACAGGCCAAAACATGACTGGCACTTCAGCCTTCGCCAGTTGGTTTCTCATGTTCAGTATTTCCTCTTTATCATTCAATGAAGATTCTTCTACCGGATTTGACCAGGGCTGGAATTTCCTTGTTGCTTCGTCGGATTCAACAATATTGGTGGAGAGATAACCTATCAAACTAGAAGATGCATGACTTAAGGGTGGTTCATAGAAAGACCTACACCCTATTCTATCTTCTTGTTGAGAATGTATTTCACTTGCTATTGATGAAGTATCAGACATGACTGGTTTTGCATTCGCAAGTGCCTCAAGATAAAAGGGCTTTCTTGGATCTACATTGTCCACTGGAGCATTTTCTGAGCAATGTGCATCACTAAAATGGAGAGGACATTCGCAGAGAAATTCATCATCATGGGGAGGACCACCATGGTGGGTTATAGCAAAATATGAGATCTCTTGATCCTTGGTATTTTGGCCACACAGAGGGTTATTGTAGCTATCATGTGAAGATGAAACATCAAGATCGACCGAACTATCATGAATCAAGCCTTCATGAAGAAGTGTCTATCAAAGACCTTTTGAATTAATTTTCCCACTATTGGGAAATGAGGGATTAGAATCTTGAATTCCAATAGATAATTTTCTGAGGGATTCAAGAACTTCGGCATCAAGCATGGCCTTGTTACAGATTGTCTCTTGATCTCTTGACTGTGCAGGGTGGGTCTTCTTCATAAAATCCTTCTTACTCACCTCGGAAACAACTTGTTGACGAAAGTGGTTGCTCTGAGTTGGTTTATGTGCCTGATCAGGATAGATGTACAGGTTAGGCTGACGATCTCCACTCAAATCAGGAGTACGTCCTTGACTTGGTTGTCTGTATGAAATGGGGGAGTATGACCCACAACCGTCTTGGACTGGAACAGATGTGTGTGTCTGTTCCAGAGTGAACTGTTGATGTTTCAATCCACTGGTCGGGATATATTTATGTGTCATTCCCTGAGATACTACTGAAGCTGTTATAATATCCTGGAAAGCATCCAGAATATGAGCAGGGATTTGATTCTTCTCTTTCACCATTCATAGAATATTCTTGGTGACTTCAGCTGCCAGAACAGGGATATTTGTCCATTCCGTGCTGGGAGTAGGTGTATGTTCCTGCTTCTATCCTCCTTTTCCTATTAGTGAATCCTGAAAGTACTCAATTGTGGGGGCAAAAGGTTGAGTCTACCTCTTGTTTGTTGTTGGAGCTTTCTGACTGATTTCTCTATATGCTACCAAGCGAGACAGTTGGTAGGCTTGATCAATACTAGTAGGTGTATGTGTCTACTGATTTCACTTCACCAAACGTGTTTAACGAGCTCCATCATATGTAGTCAGACGAGCCTGCTGACTAGATGATGATATATAAACAGTTGTATGTTTCTGCCTATAATACTCCACTGAAATTACCTAGAGGGATTGGCGTGGTGCTACCAGATGAGTCTACTAGACATCAGAATTAAAACAGGCAGGTTTGTGTGCCCGCTCATTGATTTCCACCAAGTTAGGTTGGTGGACTTCTCTGGAAATGGAAGAGATGATAATATGCTCACTATTAATCAGATTTCACCTCTGGCAATTCTTCTTTCCTGCTCGTGTTCGAATAACCTGAGCCGAACACCTGGAGTCAACACCCTCATCATGTTGAGGGTGCACTGCCGCACGAGTCTGGCGACAATGGTTGATGGGATCCCTCAGGAAGGACTCCTGATTCCTTGAATTAAGGCCTTGAGGGACCTTCTCATTCACCTCCCCAGAATATAAGAGTGAATGGTGATTGTGTTCTGGGGATAACGACCCAAAACAGTTGGAGAACGTGGTTAGCACCGCCTGCATCTTGATCACTGGTCGTCGCTATCCATATGACTAGGGTGAATTGTTCACTTGGAGGGCTTGTTGAGAATCCTACAGAGTTGGAATAGAATCGTTTTGACGGTACTCCTTAACCAGCGCGTTTGATACCCAGTGTTGAAGATGCTGAGTAGGTGATGTAATCCTCAGAGCAGATGACGATTCAGTAAGAGTAGCAGTAGTGGAATTTGCCGCAGCGGTATTCACAGCAGTGGTATTCATAGGTGTGAACATGAGAGCAACCATTTCATAGAATGCAGAAAATCATGGAAAAGAGTACCTATTTGATATAACAGATGTAATCAAGATAAATTGAGACACTACATATTTTGGATGAGCACATATGTTATTGATTGTCTTTTTTAGCCCTCCCATTAAGTATAAATAGGTGCCTAAAAAATAAGTAAAAAATCATTTTAACATGGTAAAGGATTCATGTCGGGTTCACTATTTTTTGTTTACCTTGGAATTGGGGATGACTTCGTTTATCAAAGTTTCAAACATTTCAATCGTTTTCTAATGGGTTTGTTTGTAGAACCGGAAACATCCAATGATTCCAAATCCATTTGGACCTAATTTCCAAATGTAGGTGCTCATTAGTTGTGGAATGATGAGACTTTGGAATTTTCATTGGTCAAGAGGATGGGAGGTCGAACTCATCACACCTTTTTGATGGGAATTATTGTCTACTCTGGGACTCTCTTTATAGATTTAAGTTATGTTCATGAATCCTTATTAAATTACTAGGTATAAAAATGTGCTTTTCTATAAATATGAATAAATCAATGATTGATTTGTAGGAAATTTATAGAATCTTTTATATGTATTCAAGGTTCTTTATCGATAGAGAATCATCTGTATTTGTTAGAGATTCTTATTCAATGGTATCCTTCGATACATAAAAGTATCTTGATCAATATGATGACCATACTGGTTTTAAAGCCACTCAGTGGGGTACTTGAAGTTTATTGTCATTCAGAAGGACGTTGATTATTTCAGAGTTGGGATCATACCCACAGATGGGCTACATACGTATCCTTTGTTTTGGAAAAGGAATCAGAACCCACATAGTTCAAGTAAAAGAGTATGATGTTTATACTTGATTGATGGCTCAAAGAAAGATGTCATGATTAGTTTTACACTCTAAGCTCACATGAGTCCTTCTCGGTGTGAGAAACAAGAGGTATTGGTGAAACCATACAATTGTGCCATGCAAATTATGTGGGGATTATGTATGAATGACTTCCCAAATAGATGAGGTTTAAGATTTTACTTTAGGGAAGAAATCTATGAACAGGGTCCATAATGGTATATGTGCTACATGGAGATTTGGATACTCTAATCTTGGGGCTTACTCCTAATGAAGATGCCCATGTTAGGAGGGGACTTATGATTGTGTTTTACTCCTGAGAAGGAATCCCAGATCAAAAAGGAATTATGATTGGTTAAGAGAAATTAAGAATGGGGCTTATTCCTAAGGAGGAGGCCCAGGTTAAATAGATTTGAAAATTAAGGGACTTAGGGCTTACTCCTAAAGAGGATGCCCATAACTAAATAGGATTCCCATAATTATGACTGGGCCTTACTCCAGAAAAGGATGCCCAAATTAAAGATGACTTGGGGCTTATTCCTAAGGCGGATTCCCATAGTAATGAGAATTTGGACTGGGGCTTAATCTTAAAAAGGAGGCCCAGGTTAAGAGAATTATGTTTGGGGCTTACTCCTTACGAGCATGCCCGTATTTTGGAACTTGGAGACTAAGGATTACTCCTGAAAAGGAAGCCCGGGTTTAAGGGAATTATGGCTGGGGCTTACTCCTAAGGAGGATGCCCAGATTAGGGGACTTGGAGCTTACTCCTGAAAAGGAGGCCCAAAATTAATGGTAATTATGACTGGAACTTACTCCTGAAAAGGAGCCCCAAGTTTAAATGAGAACTTGGGGATTACTTTTAAGGAGGATGCCCAGATTTGATAATTATGACTGGGGCTTATTCCTGAAAAGGGGGCCCATGTTAAGGGGTTCTCTCATCTTAAAGGATGAGGTTGAGTGAATGACATATCAATCTTTAGTGACATAAAGATGTGTAAATCACTAGTTTTTGAGAGATATTCCACAGAATTAATTTTAGATAAGAAAGTTAATCAAGAAAACATGCCATAAATGGATTTGAAGAATGACTTGAAAACTAAATCTTGAATAGGGGAGGTGGAATGGTATAAGAGGGGTTAAATGGGCAAGAAGGGCACCCAAAAAGGTAGGGGCGTGCATGTCCTGGCAGGCGCGCAAGTACTGCGTGGGCATGCAAGTCCTGATCATGCAGGTATACCTGCGTGGCACATGGGTACTTGCGAGATTGTTAACCAGTATGGTAACACTTGGGCGATCCTTGATCAAAGCCTTTAGAATTATCTTGAGGTACTTCCAGAAGAGAGGTGTGCAAGTTTTGGTGAAGAAGTAGGGCGGCACGCAAGTATGTTCATTTCCCTTAAGGGTAAAACACCTTAGGCCTGCAAGTGTTAGTGAATTCTAACACTTAGAACTTACTACTCTTGCTTAAACCTTCCATTCTAGGTAAAGATTTACCTTAGAAGTGTTCGGAAGACCTGAAGAAAAGACTTGGGCATTCAGATCTCTATATCTGAATTATGAAAACATTCGTCCCGAAATGGGGGCCCACCGGGGGTATTTATAGGTTTCTGAAGACCCTGGATGGTTATCACTTAGGGCGCGCAAGTCACATGTGCGAAAATTAGGCAGTGCACAAGTATACTTGCATGACAGTAATGGAGCATGCACGACCATATGTCCTTTGCCTCTATTTTCATTCCTTTTTTGATTTTTTATGTTTTTTCAAAGGATGAATCACTTTGGGCGAAGTCATTTCCCTTTCCCTTCCATTAGACAATGTGACGAAAAAGGAGCGTCAACAAATATTTATAAGGATTAGTTATCTCTATATTTTTTATTTGAGACATGTATTATAATATGCATTTGATTCCTTTTTTATGTTTCATATGATACCTATTGGGATATTATATCATAAATTAATCTTTGATCGTGATACAGTAATGAGGTATTGATTCAAATGCTATAATAGTTTCATGGGTTTTTTATGGTCTCAATTTCAAATATCCAAGACACAATTTATCTTATAAACCAAGAACCATTTTATATGGTGTATTTAATTATCTAGGAATGTGTTTTAAAATATAATTTCAGATATGTTATGGGTTTTATGGAATCATGTTATGTACATTCATTCAATGTATTTTTTTACTCTTGCATTACCCAAGTTGGAAGGGTTTTTCTTCTCAAACTTGTTTCATTGAGAGTTGTATTGAATGATGGAACTATATTAATTTATATAGTGTATAAAATAACTATTGAAATATGATATCATGAATATTGTTTTAGTTATGGTATTTTATGTTTCTTTTTATGTCTTTACTTTCAAAGGGGTTTTTTTAAAAATTTCATAAATAGGTTTTCATAATTGATGTTACTATAATGGTTTTAATGACTTTTAACGAATTCTTCCTCCATTTTTTATTTTATTCAATAAATAATATTTTTTAAACATTAATTATTTACTCAAGTTATTTTAAATTATCTTTTACTTTATTTTAAAATGTCTTACTCTAAATTTCTTAATGTCTTCAACATAGGTCACTTTTGAATCTCTTTATAAAAGTTTGAAAATAATGTTTATATTTATCATTTATGATGTAGACATAATTTTACACCATAATTTTGTTTATTTATTTAATCTTCGTTAAATTTTACAATTAAAATATTTTAATAATATATATTTTCCCAATAATCTGTGAATTTTTATTAAAAATGATACAGAATGAAAATCATATTTTCCTTATTTCAAAGAAATGATTTAAATGATCATTAAAAAGTATTTTTATCTATATAAACACTATTTTATGATTCTAATGCTTCACAAGGGTATAATTTTATGATACAATTAATTTTTTTTCTATGAACAGTGTTTGTTAACCATTTGAAGTTATTTTTATAAAACATGATTCTTTTTTAGTGGTAAATCATGCTAAGAATGTTGTGTTGAAATGTAAGAATCCATGAGATTGATTTCATGATGTTTTACACAGAAACTATTAATGAATGTAGTATTAGTGTTTGAAACCAAATTCTAAAGTTACTTTGTTCAATATGTGATAGGTGGGTCTATTATATCCCAAAAATTCAATGGTTATGAGATAAATTTAACTATTTGGAAGTTAATTCTAAGAGGCAATAGTGTTATGTTACTTCTAAATGATGTCCGAGATAACTAACTATATATTTATATTAAGAGATTAATGTGTTTACTAAAAATAGGTTACTCCTATGTTATTTGGTAATTATCTGTCTAGGATATTCGATGATGAATGTTTGATGTTTCATGATACCGACACAGTTTTATAATGTTTGTATTGGTTTCTAATAGATCTTTTAGTCATGGATTGTTTCCACAATGATCATGACTATTGAATTATATGATTCTTATATTATGTTAAATCATTATTCCATGTCTCATGATTTATGATCTACCTTTTTATAGTTATGTATTATTTTATTTTATTATAAGAAACAATGATTATCTCATCATAACCTTATGCTCACTAATGATATCCAATTGTTAGTGCATATGTTTACCCTTACTATGATTTTGGGATCACCCATCTTATGTTTTATAATTATCTATGTTATTTAGTATGTTATTAAATTAATTATGTCTATAAATATTTCATGGGAGATTTTGAATACATATTGTGAAATAAAAATGCTATGTATATTAGAAAAAATTACCACATAAAAAAATGGGGTTTTATGTAAGCGTTTGACCTAATTTTCATAAAATTATAAACCTAAAATGTAATTGGGTATGTAAGTTATCAAATATTTTAGTTTAATGTAGTATGTTTTGGATTGGAAATATTTGGATATATTTATTAGTATCAAATCTATCAATGTAATGATTATGTTTCTAGAACTGAATTTAGGAATACCTATTCGGGAATGTTATACTTATAATAGGCCCAAGGTTGGATACTATCATCAGGGGTATAAAACTTGAAAATGGGAAGAATTTACATTATATATTCCTAGAATATAAGAATAAAAATACCATGTAACACCATAATATTATGAAAAAAGATCCATAAAAATACCACTATTCATGAATATGTCAAAAACTAAGTCTCCAAATAAGAAAAAAACCAAAATAGACCTAAGGTAGATACATCACAAAGTAACCCTAGCTCTAAGATATTACTATCCAAATCAGTCACTAAAATCCTCATAGAAACCTAAATGATATTTTATATAAAAAAGTTTTAAAATAACATGTATACTTAGTGGGATTATTTTGAATACTTATCATGAAAATTTGGAATGATTATACTAAAGCATAAATGAAAAAATAACAAAACCAGCGCACCCAATTCAGGTCAACTACAACCAAGCCTCACAAATGAACACTCACTAAATATCTAAGTAAATAATAGTAAATTATTAATTTAATAATATAACCAATGGTACCCTAAAACCACTTCTCCACTAGTTTATATCTATCACACCCCAATGTAAAATGTTATATGCTCCCAGTAAATTTGGTAGCTGTTCCACAATACCCAATGTCTCATATCTAGTATACTAGGTATTGTGAATGTGAAAGACATCAACCTAGTTCTATCCTTCTACCTTAAATAACCCTTCAATATATCTTTACTCCAAAACCACAATTTCACATCCCATCAATACCTTGCAGTGTATTCTAGTACACTATGTACATACTCATCCATAACTCATAGGGTTTTCCAGTTTATCATATACCTATTGTCACACTAATTCCCCATAGGATCTTCTAGTACCTCATATAAAAATAGATTCATCATAGACTATTATATACTTGGATGGGACTGTAGGGAATAGGGAATATTCATCCATCTATTCCCTCACCAACTGGGTTGTGAGGGAAAACTCCCAGAACACAAAGCATGTTGAGCTTTAGTGTGGGTATCTAACATAGTTGGGGAACATATGAAAATTATACGGAAAGTACATCAAATATATATATCCCAAAAATAAAAATATCTTAAATGCCCCACAATGAGTGGGTGAACTATAGTATATAAACATCTCCACACAAGTATTTCCTCACAATAATATTAATGACAACTATAACAAAAAACCAGCACCACAACCCATTAAAATAACCATATCTGAAATGTTAAATTTAATGTTTATTATGCCCTTATTCCATTTCTTGGTTTAGTATTTAAAAACCTATTTACATTAATTAATCCATTCAATTCCATATTTAATGAAAAAAAATTATAGGCAATACCAACATTAATTTCACTCATTACCCATTCATTTCAAACATTAATGTTTAATTTTTTTTTCATTAAGTTATTCAATTATAGATAACCCCTTTTTATTTTCAACATTACCAACTATATTCCATCACATTATGAAAAAACTAAATGATCCCATAACAACTAAAAAATTAATCATCCACATCGAACCACTCATTCCCTCCATCCATTCATGGAGAGGAAGCTATGGCCTCATAGCACCTTCCAAAACCTAATCCATATCCCATTATTCCACCCATGTAATCATTCGTAGCGCTCAATTCCCCAAAACACATAAACAAACACATGGAAATAACCACAAAACAAGTCTTAACACATCACATAACCAAAATATTGGCACTAAGAACCACTATACACTACCATATTCAAACATGATTGCATATTAATTACATTCTTATATGAAAAAAGTTAATTACACTATTTAATTGATTAGAATTATATAAAAGTTGATTTTGATTGATGATTCGCATAATCAGCCCACACAGATCAAGAACATGATTGATTTTCAATAGTAGTAATAAAAAACAACCAAGTGTGAGAGAAATACCATGAGTGATAGTAAAAAAATTAAAATAAAACCATTCATATCAATTTTCCATAGTTTGGTTCATTATTTTTAATATGTCTGTTTGTACTACTCACCTGAAGGAATCAAAATCATGTTAATCTCTCAATTCACAAGAAATAAGTTATATTTCTAACATACCCTTCCTCAACCAAATATTAATAATTCACTATGTATGAAAAGGAATAAAATAAATTATGATAGGACCAAAACAAAATAATATAATCCCTAATAAGAATATACTAAATCAAACCCCCATAAAAATTTGTTATTAACAACCCCAAATTTAAACTAGTGCGACTTTATAGAATTCCCCAGAAATTAATGATTAAAAACCAATGAAGAGAATATAATAACACAAATTGGATCACCAATACTGAATCTCCAAAATCCACTAACCAATTATAAGGGTGAGAGAATATATTATCTCTTAAAATAGACATAGAATACCCCTAGACTCAAGGGGATGATAGGTGAATGAATGAAATTCCAGGAAGAATCCACATTTATACCCAACTAAAACAATGTAAGACCATGACACATACTTATGAACGGACCATAATTACATGGGTTATCTACAAAACCGCAAGACAATATACTCTACTATACCACAACGAGACTAGTTTAAATCACCCACCAAACCCCATGGTAAAAATCCCTCTAAGATATTATAATCCTAGGCCAATGATATGACAAAAACAATATACACACAACACCAGTCTCTCAGGAGGAATATCAAAGAGTGTTGGCCATTGAGAATCCATACTATAGGTTAAAACCCACATCATAATTACTTATACCAAGGATCTGGACCAAATCCTTTATCCCAATACTCTATGATCTAGGGGATATGTCTACATCATAAAAACCACCTCCAAAACAAAATCACATTCAAACCAAGAACACCATTCCACAAGAACACTTATCTAGAAACAAATCCTGGTAAACCCCACAGTTATTCCCTTAAAACTTTTCCTAGAACATCCAACACAAAAATATCATAATGAAATAATATTTTAATGTTTACGAAATTATAGTAGATACCTATAAAATGATTGATGTCCTTAGAATCAAAACCAACTACGAAGGGAAACAATGACCACAAAAACCTCAGACACTCCCCTAGGATATACCTATCATATGAGACAACATCCCTTCAAAAGAATATAACACAACGATGAAAAATTTTATAAAACATCCTTGAAAAAAAAAACTAGGAAATTTTATACTAGTTCAAACATGTCATCAAACAAAAAATGGAAAAGATAATGAAGTCTTTGGATACTGAGTGCGCATCTGTGACCCTCATTCCCACATACTCAAATCTTCACCACCATTACTCTACACAAAAAAAATATCTCCATGAAAATATCATACACATAAAAAGCTCTCTCCTAAGGATCCTGGATCTCAACTGGACACTATAACAAACATCTCATCGTATATGATATCAAAATTCCATAATCGATAACATGATAATATTTAAGAAGATATAATTATATCAATGACACATATAAGGCATCATGTATTCGAGATAACAATAATGGAATTACCAACCAATTTTCACATCACCAATGTGATATAACAAAATAAAACAGCTAACAAACAAGGGAGAGAGTTTACTCCCCTATCCAATCCACTACAACCCATTGTGATTCGAATCCCTGAAGAAAATATGGTCGTCAAGTTTAAATATATAGGCCTCCTCAATCATTCCCCATATAAATTTAGAGGATCCTACATAATATTCATACATTCTAGAACCATATGGAGCTTCTCTAGTGTTCTCCTCGCAACATTCAATCCAAGGATTTTACACTCCCCAACATCATTATAGAAATATATTTTTAAATAGGGATGTCCAATAACACCTCAAATGAAACCATTTTAGAAGAATATATTAAGATTATTTTATAAGAAGAAAAGATTATGGGTAAATGGATTATACAATATCTATTGAAATCTATAATGAATTCTTAAAACATATCCTCTAATGTTTGGAGGGTCCAATCCATCTTCCCATCAAACTAATGAAAGAAATTAGTGCGAAGGAATAATTGGGAGAAGAATAATTCTTAAATCATCATGATACATATGGTGTGAAATGGGGATCCCAATTAGAAATGATGGTTCTCTATACCCCTTATATACTCCTAAGTGATAACTCCTTGTGACTTTCTACTCATTACAACTATAACTACTTTTACCCTCTTAGTGGTATAGAAGATATTAAAAATCAAAATCTTAGAGTATCTCAATCCATATCCACTATCAAAAATTTAGATCCCGCTATGTGAAAAGCATACATTAGTTTCTTGAGATTGATAATGACCCCAAATCACTCACTAACATGTAAATGTATTTAAAATTTTCATATAAAAACCCCCACTTCTAACCCAATACCATGAGTATCATAGTAAAGATAAAAGAGATGGAAATTACTATAACAATAGGATATAAATACCCTTTATTCTATCAGAGCGCATCCAAAACTGATATTGGATGAACTTTAGAATAACTCAAACATCACTCCCTTATCAAGTAACAAAATAATGGGAACACTAATAAACCTCTTCTTTATATAGTTGAATGACACAAAAAACATATTAGTCCATGAGAATACCTATTATTTCATTATCAATGAGGTCAATGAGTGCATTATTTAAGAGATTTTAGAAATGAACTTTAATTAATATCCCTTAATATTAAGGAAACTATAGACCTATGAAAAATTCTTAGTTTCTAACCAAGAAATAATGGTCTTGATTATAAATGGATCCACTACCACTCCCTACCTAGACACCACATATAAAAGGAATTTATCCTACCATGTCTATACTTTACACTTTTACAACATATCATAATTTTTATGGTGTCAAATATGATAACTAATATATCTAATAATAATTAATTCATGATTTCTTATATAAAGATACACTGAATAAAATCCTTAAAAATTGTGAGGCCTAGATCTGTTGTGTAATTAGATACATAGTAAAATTAATTAGAACAAAGATATTAAAACATTATTTAAAAACTCCAAACATGTGCTTATATTCCTTTGATATTTTAAAACTAAATGGCATATCCTAGGGATGTATATAAAAAAGGGGTGATCAACAAATCTCAAAAAGGGAATAATCATAGAATAACAAGTTGAAAGTAATACATGTTAGTCGGGAAGATTATAAAGCTTAAATAAAAGGGTTGATAAACATAAATATTAACATCAAATCATGATATAAGATTACATAGTAAGGAAATGTATGAATGTGGGAGAAAAAATTAAAACATTAAATAGTAAGCACATGTCAAGGATAACAATCGATACATAATAACATAGTCTATTCACAATGACCATCCATGAACCAAACATGTTATATAATGGGAAAACCCTTAACCAATTTATTGGAGGGCCATATAATTTCCGGCCCACCCGTCGTATTCATATTATGAACATGCATTTCTATTCCATATAGATCATGCAGTATAAGAGAATATTTCCTCACATTTTATACCCATATTATGGATTGTGGGTAAAATACATGGAATTATAAAATAACATAATATAGGTACACCTAGTTGAATACCTTTGAGTGAAAATGGGGATGGGTATTCAGAACACAAATGTTTAGCATAGAAAAATTGAAGGATTATTTCAGTTACATAGTAGGATTACATTATAATTCATGGAAAGGATTAATGATAATTATACGTTTTATATAATTATCTATAAATCATAAGTACTAAAAATGGTTGTCTAAAAAAACATTCCAACATAAAAAATTGGAAATCAAATAGAATAATTAAAAAAATTTGAATAAAGAGGAGGAAGAGAATCCCATACATTGACAGAGAATTTTTAAAAGATTTGGAGGAGTATCTAAAGAGTTTAATATCATGTTAAGAGAAATTTATAGCAGTTTATGGAGAGTATAATAATTATAAATGGAGTTTTAGTGAAAATGAGTGGGACGTTTTTTGGTATTTATATCAAAAATAGGGTAATGTTTTTTGAATGTCTAATCACAGGTATGGACTCTTTATGATAAAATAATCAAAACCACAAAATTTACAATATTTTTTCCCATGGTGTATACCAAATAGGATTGATTTTAATTATTTTATATTGAAAATTACCAAACATATTAAAATAATACCATTGGTGATGTGAACCTTATTCACATTTATAAAGAATTGATTTTAAAACCTTATCATATAATATAAGTTTTAGAGGACTAATTAAATGATTATAAAATCAATAAATTAAATTCAAAAAAAATTATTATTTTAAAGCTTATATATATATTTTGTTTTTTTATTCTTTTTATATAATTTAGAACAACAATTTTGGGATATTATTATAATAACAGAGACAATATATTTATAAGAAATTAAATTTTTACCCAAAAATTGACTATCTCATAAAATTATAAAAAACTAACCATTAACTAATTTTAATATTTTTATTTCAAAAGTTTTATTTATTTTCTGAAAATAATTTTATTAATAAGATAATGTACAATTTAAAATAAAAAAACCATATTTACATAATAATACTAGTTTTGAGACAATATAAATTTTCTAACACTTATAATGATCATGTATAAATTCATTAAATTACAACATATTTTTAATATAAATAAATATTATTCAATAATAATATTATAGGAAAAAAATTTATTTCAAATTTTAATAGTTTATCAAAAAGAGCGTTTTAATCAAAACCATAAATTATTCAAAAAATAAAATTTTTCTTTCATCATATTAAAATATAAATTTCATAAAATAATATATAATTATATATATCATGTAATAATGAAAATGGATAATAAAATAATTATTTTATTAAAAATTAAACATTCAAATTCATTCCATAATATTCTTAATACATAACATTTTTTACTCCAGCATGCGCCATAATGGTAAGGTGTGAGATGGTGGCCCTTTATTATATAGTTTGGAGAAAATGCTTTCAGTCATGATATCGATAAAATAGAATTTATATCATAGTTTTTTTTCTTGACTCAGTTATTTAATTTGTTCTTAGACTTTGTCTATTAAAATTCCTATTGATTCTATTTCACTCAGAAGCTATGATAAATGGAATTCATAGGTTACGATCCTACTATTGAAGGTAATCACTTCCTTTTTCTATGTCATTTAGACATTATCATAACTCATAAAATATAAAAATCATAATGGAGATTGAAAAATGTATATATTATTAAAATTTAAGGTTCCTAATGGTCATATAAACCCAATAGGGTATATCATACCAAAATAACAATTATTTCTCTTGTGTTTTATAAAAAAATATAAAAAGGAATTTTTTCATTTAAAATGGAATCTATTTTATAATGTTCAGTTTCTTACAGTTTTTCCCATTTAAAAATGTTTCACTTGAAATTTCAATTAGTACACTAAAATAGATTACTGTAATTCTTTTTCATCATCTATTCCAATTCCCATGTTTCTTCCTCAAACTTATGGTTCCCCAAAAACATTTTTACCAGGTGAGTTTCCTTGTTTAATCAAACATTGTATCTATGAGATAATATCTTCAATAGATTCTCCTCATATAAAAATTAATTTATTCTAGGGTAACAACTCTTGATTCCTTACATGTGAGAGTTTTGGCTTGTAATTCCTCAAGAGGGATACATATAACACATCATGTACTTGAGATAGGTAATGTGGGAATACGTGATCTAATGAAATCAATGTTATAAAATGGGTTATTGCATCCTAGACAATGATTTCCATTATTCCCAATCCTCATGAATCTATTCTACAATGATATACTAATTAATAACTTATATATAACTTCAAACTCTTGGTCTCATTGACTACTGTATACATATATTTTCTATTGACATTGTGTGGATTTCATATGATATTTAATGGTTTAATTCTTATCTGTCAGTTGTTAGATAAATTAAGGTCACATAATCTTCTACTCTCCAACCTCCTCCCAACATTTTGGAGTCCAACACCTCTTCCCATAATGATAATCATATGGTTCCACTTCAATTCTAAAAAAACTGTTATTATATGAGAACCCCACTACATGAAAGAGATTATGCCAACATCCCAGGAAATCTATTTAGAATTATCTCATCATACCCTCTTGAATAGTTCTCTTGGGATAACCATAAATCTACAAATTATTAGTGGTACTGAAATTAATCTATGTATCCAGTGCTTCAAGAAGTATTATCCAAAACCACATAGTAAAAATAGAATATTGATCAGATGTAATAGATAGCGGTACTCTTCATAGTCTAACAACTATCTTTATATATATCATGGTGAGTTAGTCAAGAGATAAATCCCACTTGATAGAAAAAAATTAATTGACTTTATAAGGTGATCGTCTACAACCCAAGTGGAGTTATTAACTTTATATGTTCTGGGGAGTCCTACAAAAAAAATCCAAGGGTTTGGTTTCTAATTTCCATATTGGTTTTGGATATTCTTGCATCATAACCTTAAACTTTTTCTATTCATTCTTGGATTTTTTTCGTTCCTATCATCAAGATACAAATTTGATAATCTCATTCTTTATGTTATCCCACTAGATGTTTTTTTATTTATATCTCTATACATCTTAGTGCTTCCTGGATGAATAAAAAAGGATATGCTATGAACATCATCCAAAAGTTCCCTAATTAGTTATAGTTTTTTTATACGATACATATTCATGTTCAAAAACATATAACACTATATTTAGTAACATTGGACTCTAGAATATTCTCTATCTTTTTTTAGAACCTTATCATCTTTTTCATCCTCATTGATCATATTAACAATTGATAGTTGATAATTTATTATAGAAAGATATAAAGAAGATACTTTTATTTTGTCCATTTCCATCCTTTTCATGTCAACTAAGATTGGATACCTTTCAATCCTAATCCTAGATAGGGTTGGGGATTCGGTTATATTAAAATCATATGGAACACTATTCTTATTCCTATGATGGAAATGGATTGAAAAATCAGTATCCATTATCAGATTGAACTGCCTTCATTGGTTCATGTAGAGTTTCTTTTATTTGAATATATTGTTGAGGGTATGATGATCTATATATATGTCATAATTTTTCCCATAGAGATAATGTCTCCAAATATTATAAAAATATCACTATAACAATCCCAGATCTTGCATTGGGTAGTTCATCTCATGGATATCAAATTACGTAATGGCAGTGACTATAACTTTTCTATTTAGAATGAGTACACAACCCAACCCATTTTTGGATTCATCACTATTGATCACAAATCGTTCCCTACTGGTGAGTAATATAGGAATAGGTTCCATGATTATAATATTCTTTAACTATTTAAATCTGACCTCACATTCATTATTATAAATGAAATTCACTCCCTTATGAGTTAGATTGTTCTGTGGGATTGATGATCATGATATGTTTTTCAAAAATCGACGATATTACCTTGCTAATTAAAGAAAACTATGGATCTCAAATAAAAATACTTTTCTATTATGTCCTTCAATTTCCACCATTTTTAAAGGATCCACTAATATCCTTTTATTAGTGATAATTCCCCAATAATGTTACTTGCTCAATTTAAAACATTCATTTTCTAAATTTTCATATTTATTTTCCATTCGGAAGGTCTTCAGTACAATGTTAAAATAGTCATCATTTTCCTCCTTATATTCAGAGAGGATAATAATATATTCTATAAATACTAAAATAATTCATATTGGTAATCCCTAAAGAAACTTTTCATTAATCAATGATGATAACTGGAGACCTAGTGACTCCAAATAGATTCATTATTTACCTTTATTGCCTATACCTTGTATGAAAAATATTATTTGGGATATCATCCAACTTCACCATTACTTGATAATAACCCAAGAGAAGAACCACATTAGAGAATCACAGGGATACATGTAACTAAAAATATAATTCATCAATTTGTTGTAGATGATACATGTTCATTATAATGATCATTTTGATCCCAAAATATTCAATATAGAGGATCATTGAACAATACATATTCTTGATGATAAGGAATGGAAAACCCCCTGGTGAAGCAGTTGGGTGTATAAATGCTTTATCATGATTATCCTATTATTTCTACTTCATCTCTTCAATTTGAATTGTGTATATTATATATAAAGTCATTGATATTTATATAGATTAGGGTATAATCTTGATTGAGAACTAAACAAATTTCCTTGGTGGAAAACTAAAAAATTCTTATAGAAACACATAATATAATTCCTTTAAAATGGGTATTTACTCAAGGATGATATTTTACATAGTTTCAATCAGTTGATCTAGTTACACATGCTCATACAAAAATGATATCAATTATTTAGATGATGGCACCCAAGGAGATTCATCCTCTTCCATGAACATATATAGAATCAGATATTGACTCCTGATATTGTGGTTTATTTCATTCTCTTGACATTTTCTATTGAATCTATATAAGGAAAGTCAATACATACCCATAAATTTATCAAATGTCACTAAAGGTATTATCAAAAGGATTATTGGGAAATTCAGACCACAAATCTAGAATGAGGAGAAGTTATACACTTGGGATGTAATAATTGCCCTATTTTTTTTACCATTATCCCCAATTAATTTTTTAAGGAATATTTTAAATATTTCTACTAAAAATCCATGATATAAAAGAACGTATATATTTAAAACCAAATATTACATTCACTATTCATGAAGGAATAACTAATATACCCATCACCATGTCATTGTTAGGATCCACCATAGCTGTTATGATAGCATAATCTCTCACTTTCACTCTTGGATTTGGAAAATTTTGTTGATATGTATCTTCTTTGAAACTTGTATTAGTGCATTTATTCACATAGCATTATTGTTTCTTATAGTATGTTGATTTGAAAAAAGGATAAGAGTTGACTAGAGAATTCCTTTATTCCACCGCATTTGTGGGTTTCTCCCATCATCATTTTCCGGATAGGCTATGTTCCTTCCCACAACTCAGTAATTTTATTTTTACCTTTATAAAAATTCCAAGATTATTCTTCCCATGATTTTGAGAAGTGGGATATTGAATTTTTTTCCACTATGATATTTCTCCATTGCACCCCTAGAGTTAAACTCAATTCTACATTTCCTATCTCCTAACCTATAATATTCATTCAACTCCATTTTGACATTGAGGGAACATCAAGAACATTTATTCATAGATATAAAATTATCAAATTTCAAATTTTATTGATATATTTTAATTTATCCCACAAAATACATTCTGAAATTTAATTTTTGCATCAATGAAAATGTTGGAGCTGTATCACAAAGGTCTTATACTGTTTTTTTACTATAGTTCCTGATTGATTCACCATCCTATTAATTTTTTTGAAGGAAATTCCTCTATAGTTTTATTTATAGATTTTGAAATAAATATTTATCAAATAACATTTTCTAGAATTCATTAAAATCATTCTCTTAGATTTTCACCTTTATATTTGTAATTTTGATATGCATCCATCATTGATCAGTTTCCCTATCTAAACAATAAATATCACAACCAACCATATCTTTCTCATAGAATTGAAGGGTAAATTCGATATATTCGATGTATCTGACCCATTTCTCCAATATTAAGGTATCATAAGACCTAACGGATTTGGGAGGCCGTTATTACAAAATAGTCTCAATTACAACTCCCACTATGTTAAGGGTATTTTGGTTTTCCCCCTAATTCAAGTTTCTATTCAAAATATGAGTTTATTGAGTAAAAATGATCATAAAGCAATTGACACATACTCTTAGTGGATTGGGAATCTCATTTGGGTAGTCATTACATTTCCCATCATATTGGTTGTTGACATTGTTCCTCTTATTTCACACCATCGACTAAATAAATGGAAAATTAGGGAATATAATGATTAAAATATTAAACTCATAAAATGGAAACTGTTACCATTGAAGGTGTAACTTATAAATTACATACATTCCTCAATCTATGAATTTTTAAGATTCAATTTCAGTTATCTATCGTCTATTTCCTAACATACAACTTTATGGGTATTTTTGTTCCCTTTATAATGATTTGTAAATAGATTGTGAATTTACCAAATCATATCACCTAGGAGTGTCAAACTAGGTGTGAAACTATGAAATCATTTTCATGCAACGGGTTCTGATTGATTCAGTTCCAAATATAGTATTTTTTGGATTATTACCCTAGTAAATACTCGTATATTTCGTGGATTTTTTTTAAAATTCTTTAAAATTTTACGAGTCCGCATTTTCTAACGGCGCCTGATTCCGAGGTTCGGTGTGCCCGGAATCAATTTCTGATGTTTTGTTCAGGTACGTTCAGTAATAGTACATGCGGGTTCTTCTATATTTTGATTCGGTGCTCAGAATTGAAATCTGAGGAAACTGATAAACTCACAGCAGTGGTATTCTCTTAAGGAGACCTCTACCATAGATGCGTTTGGTCGAGAGCTGAAGTTAATTTTGGGGATTCTTAATAAATTATATAAAATTTATGTGTTACGTAATTTTATTTAGTTGGGGGTTTTTATCTCTAAAGGGAAGTTAGAGGTGGGGCCCACCATCCACATAACCTCCCATGGGAGGATATTGTGTGGTGGGGTCCACACGAGCACCTAACCTTTGAACTCTCGTTGAACCCATTTAACTCCACTTGAACCCCTTTAACCCCACTTGAATTTATTGAGCCAACCCATTCTTCATTTATTTTGGGTGAAATCTCCACCTTCCCTCCCCCTTAATTGTTCCAACACAATTAATTAATTCCATAATTAATTAATTTGTGGTTTGATTAATTCTTTTGAATTCATTTGAATTGCATGGAATCTTTAAAATATGAGGGAGCCGATTATTTTATTTTCTTAGAAAATATTCTATTGGGAGGCTTTGGGAGAATTAATAAGAAAGTGTTCTTCCATGAAGAACATCCTCTCCACTTCTTCAACCGGGGCAAGAACGTGAGGTGACGCCCACGAGGAACACCCATACTCATTCCTCTTCCTTTGTATCAAGGGAGAAGACACCGCCCGTGAAGAACAACACCAAAAATGATGCTTCCTCCTCAGACACACCCCGACGTCAACAAATCGACGTCGTCGTCAATGAACAAACATTGAATCATGGTAGGGGGAATTTGGTTTATTTTTTTGAACATGTGAATTATACCCTCATACATTGGAGATTATATTTTGATTGACAGTGGCCAATTATCTTGTTATCACATAACGTGGAGGGCGCGGGATGAACAACCACGGCCCGATGACCCTCCATTGATTCGTGATTGTGTTATCAATGGAGGTAGAGCGTAAAGGGCGCGGTGCTGTCGCACCGTTCCGGAAAAAGAAAACGACAACCATGAGGCGACGACCACCAAAGGCAGTGACAACTAAAGGCCGCGGCCAGGCCGGGCCGAGTTGGTGGTGGACGGGCACAGTTACGCAACCTGTGTGGATGAAAACTATGGCCCACATCTGCGGGTTGCTCGTCCTGAGAAGAACCGGCCAGCTACAACCGGCCGGGCTGGAGGATCGTTGCGCCCGCAGGCGTCGCACGGTGGGGGAACTGTGGCCCGCAACCGCGGGCTACTCTCCAGGAAAACCGGTCGGCCGCCTGCCGGCTGGGCTGAATAACTACAGCGCCACATGGTGTTGTGTGGCAGGAAAAATGGCCCGCTATGTGGGTTGCTCGCGTAGGACAGAACCAGCCAGCTTCAACCAGTTGATCAAGGAGAGGCGGCGCCGCTCGACACTGCCGGGAAAACCGGACCGTTCTGCTCTATGGGCCAGGTCCGCAGGTGGACCGCGCCCCACCGGTCCGGGCCAACCTCCCAACTAGGTTGGACCCACAAAACCGGGTCGGGCCGACCCCCAATCAGTTCGGACCCGCCAGCCCACTAGGCTTGACGGGCTGGGCCTGACATCGGCTAAATGTGAATATCATTAAGAACGCACATTTGAACGATGCGCTATCTACGGAACTGAGAAACTCACGATGAGGCTGTCCTTTAATGATGCTCTATGTGAGTTTTGGACAACTTTGAAAAATGGCCAAGTTTGGAAAGTGTGTAAATCCAACCGGGCCCCTCGAACGGAAAAGCTAATAACTCACAAACCGGGGATCTGATTGACACATAGTCTATCGCGTTGGGTTCCTTATAAGGAGACGAAACATTGGGATACATCAACTCAAGACTTCATTACAGTTGATGCATGAATCCCCTTGGCACGAGGAGTGGACCCTCCCAGAATCCAGCGTGCTGTGTGCGGGAACCCTAGAGTTGGCTGCAACGACTACTGTACTGGAATCTTCACATGGATTCGACAACGACGATTACTGCATTAGAATCTTCTGTGGGTTCGACAGTTCTAAATTCTATTTCTGTATCTTGTATGGGTCCAACAGAATATCTTTTCCTATATCCTGTGTGGGTCCAACAACTCAGATGAATTATAGCTGGTCCTGTATCCTGTGTGGGTCAGACAGCTTAGACGAGATAGATGGTCAGGTATCCTGTGTGGGTCCGACATCTTATCTGGTCCTATATTCTGTGTGGGTCCGATATCATAGATGATCAAGTGTCTACATAAGAACATCTATATCTCTCTACTATTGTGGAATACCTGTGTGAGCTGAGTCCTGTCTTTCAACCAATATCATCGTGGTGATTGAATGTACTTCTTTTGTGGAATTGGTTCGTGCTTGGGCTCGAGAGTTGGATCCAGACTGATATTGGTAACTTAGGTATATGTATGGGCATATACCTAATTATGGTTGGTTGATACTTCGTGATTGTATCTTTCTTCTTTTTTACCCTTATTGAATATTGTGAGACCTTTCGGGTCTCGGGGTTCCTATTGAGTATTGTTATACTCAACCCTGCACGTGCTATGCCCGCACCTCGTTGTGTTGGATGCAGACAACGGAGAGCGCTGACGGAGGCCAAGAGCACCATGACTGGACAGTACCCGGAGGAGGACCTTGCGACGAGTCGGTACACAGAGGAGACTAACGGACGTGAGTGATGAGGTGTCCATCTATACCTACCCTTCATGTTGTAACCCCAGAGGATAATCCCGGAGTTGCTCTTTACTTTCAGTTATTATTCCCTTTTCAATTGTATTTATTGTTCAGTTTGGTTTGTATACTGTCCCATTAACCTTCCAACACACTCTTTTGTATTCAGTTTTTCTTAGATTTTACTTCATGTTCCATACTTTGTTGCTTTTGATTACTTTTATAATGGAAATGACTTCCCAGCATAGTGATTTACGCCTTTGGTGCTAGTCGCCAACCCTTGGCCTATGGATGGTGGGCTTGGGGGAGTCACGACACGGACCCCAAGGATGGTTTATGAAAAATTGGTATCAAGGGAGTTGGTTATACCACAGAACCTAGACTCTGATTCTTTTAACAACAATAGTGATAGGTGTTTTGGGTGTGGTTATCAGTTTAGGTAAACCGGTGTTGGTGCAGTGGCCAACGTATCCATATACTAGGACTCTGATGTCTGATCTCTGGCTCAGTGCCCAAAAACACTGATTGCGTGTGTGATTCCTTTGAAAAATTTCTCTTAGTGATTACTTTGTGCCAACTCACCAGGTATACTATTTTAACTGTGGCACACCTATTTCTGTTCAGGATGGCCCCACGAAGGCAGCCAGCTATGGTTCCTAGTTTCTTATGAGATGGTAGCCCACTGAGTGATGAGGCCTTGGTGTTGTGCCCCATAACAGCGGAGGAACCATTAGTACCAATAACCACTAGGCCACTGACACCACCAGCTCTAACAGCAGAGAATGCAAGCCACCTGAGTGTGCTGCACAAGTTCCAACAACAAAGGCCACCCAGGTTTTGGGGAGAGATGGAGCCACAAGTAGCTAAGGATTGGTTGGAGGCTATTGTCTGAGTTTTTAGATTTGTAGGGACACTATCCAACCACATGGTGATCTTTTCCGTATGTCCCATACATGCAGCAGTAGGCAGATAGTGGAGCCTAATTCTCCCGGTGCATGACAAGGAATCATTACTCTGGGCAGACTTCGAGAGCCTGTTCTGGGAAGTGTTTGTTCCAGCCACCCTTCATGCAGTGCAGATTCAAGAGTTACTACATCAGCAGTAGGGCAGCATGATAGTTGCACATTACTCAGCGATGTTCACCGACCTATCACGCTACTCCATGGATATGTTGCGGGACCCATTCTACAGGGCCCGGACCTTTGAGCGGGGACTCAGGCATGAGATCAGGGCTTCAGAAATTCCCCTTAGCATCCCGACGTAGGTTGTGGTGCTGGAGAGAGCCCTTCTAGTAGAGAGCTTCATCGTTGAGCAGTCACTAGCGGCGAGACCCACCATAGGGAGACACGTAGCGGAGTATTCTGCAACCGGTAGTAGACAGATGTCGTAGAAGTCCAAGCGGACCAAGCCATTAGGTGGGTGATCTCTGGTTACAAGTTCGGTTGTGTGGGGAACACGAGACATAGTCAGCTATACAAGAAGTAGGTAGTGCTATGCATGCAGCATGTAGGGCCACATGGCTCGTGACTACCCAACCCACCATGCAGATGAGCAGCAGACAGAAGGGGGACCTCCCAGAAAGAGGTAGAGGTTTGACTATGGTGGTCCGCCGGGAGCAGGAGGACATGGAAGAGGAGTTGGCCGAGAAGTGGGTGGTGAAATATGTTTCAAGGCTCTACCACTACCACCACCAAGAGGCCAACCTCGACCACAGGGAGCTTCCAGAAAATGGAAGTCTTAGCTCTAGGCAGTCGAGGCCTAGGACCATGGAACACCTGAGATAATTCTAGGTACTATCTGTGTCTACTTCACCCTTGCTGTAGTTCAAATAGACACGAGTTCGAGTGATTCTTTCATTGTCGCTGCCATTGTTCAGAGCTCAGAGATTCCAACAGACCTATTGGATCGATCCTTACTGCTAGAGACTCCTACAGAAGTAGACTCGATGATTACACACTAGTGCCGCCAGTGTGAGTTTATTCTAGGAGGCGAGAGCTTCAGCTGGATTCTTCTTGTAGCAGCGTCGAGGCCTTACGATGTAATCTTAGGTATGGACTGGATATCCATAGTTAATGCTCAGATTGACTGTATTAGGCTCAATGTGTGGTGTATCTGCACAGATAGGACTAGTATCACCTTCACCAGTGAGAAGGGAGCCTATGCAATGTAGGATGGACTTACGTAGAGGAGGGGTCAGCTGATCACACATCATTTGGATAATCTCATCCTTGGAGCGGTTGATGTGAGGAGTCTGAGTTTTCCTGTTGTGGGGGATTATTACGCAGATGTTTTCCATGAAGATGTTCCAGGACTACCTCCTCATATATAGGTAGACTTCGACATTGACCTAAACCCCGGGACAAGACCGATATCTACTCCAGCATATCGGATGTCTCCCTCCGAGCTTCGTATGCTACGGGTATAGTTGGAGGACTTGAAGGGGAACAGATTTATCCAACCCATTGGTTCACCCTGGTCATCCCCAATTTTTTTCTCTAAGAAGTCGAATGAGAGCTTGTGATTGTGTGTCAACTATCATCTCCTAAATCAGATGGCAGTGATGAACAAGTACCCACTCTCGAGGATTGACGACCTCTTCGATCAGCTCAAGGGAGCATGATGGTTCTTGATGATAGACCTCAGTTCAAGCAATCACCAGCTCAGAGTTTGAGATGAGTATGTGCAGAAGACAGACATTAGGTGTCAGTATGGCCACTACGAGTTCTTGGTTATGCCCTTCAGCGTAACCAATGCTCTATAAGTGTTCATGATTCACATGAATAGGATCTTCTAGCCTTACCTCGATCGCTTTGTCGTAGTCTTCATCGACGACATACTGATTTACTCGACTACCGAAGAGGAGCATGCCTACCATTTCTGTGTAGTATTGGATACACTCCGAGAGCACCAACTATATGGTAAACTCTCAAAGTGTGAGTTATGGATTAGAGAGTTTCACTTTTTGGGACACATCATCTCGGAGGCTAGAGTTGCAGTGGATCCAGTGAAGATCGAGGCATTATTTTCTTCGGAGCCACCCAGGAGTGTAACAGAGGTGCAGAGTTTTCTAGGACTGGTTGGATACAATCAGGGATTTGTACCAAACTTTTCCAGAGATTCAAAACCACTTTCAGCATTTTTGAAGTAGGTAAAACCATTCGTGTGGATAGAGAGATGCCAGAAAATCATTAAGGAGATGAGGTAAAGATTGACCAGTGCGCCCATCATGAGGCAACCACATGAGGGCGTTGGGTACGTAGTTTACTACGACGCATCAGGGACCGAACATAGGTGTGTCCTGATGCAGGAGCGAGCGGTGATCGCATATGGTTCACGGCAGTTGATATAGCTCAAGCAGAACTACAGTACCCATGTCCTGGAGTTAGCAGCAGTGGCCTTCGCCTTGAATATGTGAAGGCACTATCTAATGGGTGTGCATTTTATAGTCTACTCTGACCACTAGAGTCTCAGGTACATCTTCTCGCAGAAGATAGTGAACCTATGATAGCGGTGATGGCTCGAGTTCATCCAGGACTATGACTTCAAGATATTCTATACTCATGGGACGGGGAAAATTGTAGCAAATGATCTCAGCAGGAGATCATACATTCAGCTACTAGGAGAGGCGACAGAGCAGCTCTCCTCATTGCAGATATCCTTTGTGGATAGAGATAGAGCAGCCTTTCTGCAGTCTCACACAGTCACTCCTCCACTCCTTCAGTGAGTTAGAGAGGTGCGGCGTGGGTACATTGACTGTGAGGCACGCCATGCTCAGATATCCTCAGGGCAGGAACCAGACAGATTTTCTAAAGGTGGGGAACACGTCATACTCTTCAGAAGATGGACCATGGAACCAGTTTCACTATAGGTTGAGGTGTTGGGGGAGTTCCACACTTCCCCTCTAGTGGTACATCTCGGAGTGGCGAAGATGTATGAGGACCTTAGATGACAGCACTAGTGGCTAGGTATGATGAAATCAGTAGCAGAGTTTGTCTCTCAATGCCTCACCTGTCAGTAAGTGAAGGCGAAGCACCAGGTTCCAGCAGGCTTGGTTCAGCCCTTAGAGGTTCTAGAGTTTAATTGGGATGGGATATCCATGGATTTCATTATGGGACTTCCACATATATCCAGAGGACACAACTCTATCTGAATGATCATAGACCGACTCACCAAGTTGGCCCACTTCCTACCAATCAGGGAGCAGGGCTCAATAGAGATCTTGGGATGCCTCTACGTTCAGGAGATCATATGACTTCATGGTGATCCATCGACTATCGTCTCCAATTGAGATTCTCATTTCACTTCCCGGATATGGAAGGTGTTACATAAGGCTTTTGGGATGCAGCTTCGCTTGAGCACTGCCTTCAAACCTCAGATGGATGGTTAGACTGAGAGAACCATTCAGACTCTCGAGGACATTCTCAGTGCATGTTTTCTTGACTTTGGTCATAGATGGGAGGATCACTTAACCTTGGTGGACTTTTCATAAAACAACAGCTACCACTCCACCATCAGGATTATCCCTTATAGTGCACTATATGGCCGAACATGTAGATCACCTCTGTTCTAGATAGACCCAGGGGAGTCCACACTTGTAGGACCAGATATGGTGTAGGCTATGACAGAGAAGGTGCATATCATCCAGGAGCAGATGAAGACTGCACAGAGTATACATAAGTCCGATGCTGATAGGAGACGGAGAACACTAGAGTTCGAGGACGGTGACAATGTCTTCCTAAAGGTCTCACCTCGAGGAGGTCTATGGATATTTGGCCAAGCCAGCAAGTTATCTCCTCATTTTATCCGGTCGTTCCAGGTCCTCAATAGAGTAAGAGAAGTGTCTTACCACCTGGACCTTCCACCTCAGTTGCACTGGCTGCATGACGTCTTCTTCGTATCTCAGCTGAGGAGATACGTGCACGACCAATCCCACATCATCGACCATGGGGAGAAGGAAATCGATGACAGGGCAACATTCACAGAGGTTCAATTGGAAATTGAGGATCGACAGGAGAAAGTCCTGTGTGGATGGTCGATTCCAATGGTGCGTGTTCGCTGGCAGCACGGGAACCTCCAAGAGAGCACATGGGAGTGGGAGGGTCAGATGTGTGCTCAGTACCACCATTAGTTTCCATAGTGTGTGTTATAGCTTTATGTAGACTTAAATCCATGAGTAGGGGGTAATGTAAAGACCTAGAAATTTCATGGAAATTTTTTACTTAAAATCTTTTGAATTTTATATGTCCGATGTTTCTGACGGTGCCTAATTCTGAGGCCCGGTGTGCCCGAAATCAATTTCAAAAGTTTTTTCAGGTACGTTCAGTAAACATACGTGTAGGTTCTTATATCTTTTGAATCGGTGCTCGGAATTGAAATCCGAGGACACCGATGAACTCACTGTGCCTGTATTCGCTTAGGGAGACCTCTACCGTAGTTGCATTTGGTCAAGAGAGGAAGTTAATTTCTGGGATTCTTAATAAATTAAATAAAATTTATGTGTTACATAATTTTATTTAGTTGGTGGTTTTTATCTCCAAATGGAAGTTGGAGGTAGGTCCCACCCTCCACATAACCTCTTATGGGAGGGTATTGTGTGGTGGGTCCCAAACAAGCACCTAACCCACCAACTCCCCTTGAACCCCTTTAACTCCCCCTGAACCCCTTTAACTCCCCTTGAATTTATTGAGCCAACCCATTCTTCAATTATTTTGGGTGAACTATCCACCTTCCCTACCCCTTAATTGTGCCAACAAAGCTAATTAATGCCATTAAAAATTATTTTTTGGTGTGATGAATTCTTTTGAATTCATTTAAATTGCATGGCATCATTAAAAAATGAGGGAGCCTATTATTTTATTTGTTTGGAAAATATTCTTTTGGGAGGCTTTTGGAGAATTAAGAAGAAAGTGTTATTCCACTAAGATAATCCTCTCCACTTCTTCAACGAGCGAAAGAATGTGCGAGGGCACACCCATGAAGAATTCCTATCTTCCTTTCTCTTCATCTGCGTCAAGGGAGAAGATGCTTCCCATGAAGAACATCACCAAAAATGACGCTTCATCCATAGACGCACCCCGACGTCAACGAATCGATGCCGTCGTCAAAGAACAAACTTCGAATCAAGGTAGGGGGAATGTGGTTTATTTATTTGAACATGTGAATTATACCCTCATACTTTGGTGATTATATTTGAATTGACGGTGGCCAATTATTTTGTTATCAATTAACGCGGATGGAGCGGGATGAACAAACATGGCCTGACGACCCTCTGTTAATTCTTGATTGTGTTAAAAATGGAGTCGGAGTGAAAAGGGCGCGGTTCCATCGCATCGCGCTTGAGGAATATGACCACGACCATGAGGCGTCAGTGACCAAAGGCGGCAGCAACCAAAGTTCGTGGACTGGCTGGGCTGCGGCGGGGGTGGACCGGCGCTGTCGCACTGACCACGTGGTGGAAAATAGTGGCCCGTATCTGTGGGCTGATCGGTCGGAGAAGAACTGGTCATCCTCATCTCAGTCAGGCTGGATGAACCGGCCAGCTACGGCCGGTTGGGCTGGAGGATCGCAGTGCTCGCAGGCGCCGCGCAATGGGGGAACTGTGGCCAGCAACCGTGGGCCGCTCGCCCAGTGAACCGGCCGGTCTCTTGCTAACCGGGCTGAAGAATCATGGTGCCGCTTGGCACCACATGTTAGGAACAGTGGCATGTTGTGCAGGCCTCTAGCGACGGACAGAACCGGCCAGCTTCGGCCGGTTGAGAAGGGAGAGGCGGCGCTGCTCAGTGCCCCTAGGAGAACCAGACCGGTCCGCTCCGCGGGCTGGGTCCGTAGGTGGTTCGCGCCCCACCGGGCCGGAATGACCCTCCAGTAGGGTTAGACCCACCAAACCAGGTCGGGCCGACCCCTAGCCTGGTCGGATCCGCCAAGTCGGGTCGGGCCGCCCCGCCAGCCCACTGGGCTTGACGGGTCAGTCCTGACATCGCCTAAATGCGAATATCTTCAAGACTGTGCGTCCGAACGATGTGTCGTCTATGGTACTGGGACCCTCGCGATGAGGTGGTCCTTTTCCGGTACTCTAAGTGAGTTTTTACAACATTGGAAAATGGTCGGTTTTGGAATGAGCGTAAATCCAACTGGGCCCCTAGAATAAAAAAGATAATAACTCTCAGACTGGGCGTCCGATTGACATGTCATCTGTCACGTTGGGTTCCTTTTGATGAGCCGGAATTTCATGATACATCAACTTAGGACTCCATGATAGTTGATGTATCGATCCCCTTGGCTCTGGGAGCAGACCCTCCTTGAATCCTGCGTGCTGTGTGCGGGAACCCTAGAGCTGGCTGTGACGACTACTATACTGGAATCCTCTAGGGGTTCGACGACGGCTACTACTGTACCAAAATCCTATGTGTGTTCAACAGTTCTGACATCCGTTCTTGTATCCTATGTGGGTCTGACAGAATATTTTGTCCTATATCCTGTTTGGGTCCGACAGCTCAGATGAATTATAGCTAGTTCTGTATCCTGTGTGGGTTCGACAGCTTAGACGAGATAGTTGGTCCTCTATCCTATGTGGGTCTGACAGCTTAGCTGGTCTTGAATCCTGTGTGGGTCCTAGATCTTAGATGATCCAGTGGCTACATCTGAACATATATCTCTCTCTACTATTGTGGCATACCTTTGTGATCTGATTCATGTCTTTTAACCATTATCATCGTGGTGATTGACTTCACTTCCTTTGTGGAATTGTTTAGTTCTTGGGAACGAGAGTTGGAGCCGGACTGAGATTGGTAACATAGGTATATGTATGGGAATATACATAAGTAGGGTTAGTTGATACTTTATGATTGTATCTTTCTTATTTTGGTTATCCTTAGTTGATATTGTGAGACATTTTCAGGTCTCTGGGTTCCTACTGAGTATCGTTATACTCACCCCTGCATGGGCTATGCACACACCTCATTGTGTTGGATACAGATGACGGATAGTGCTGACGGAGGCCAAGAGCGCCACGACTAGATGGTACCCAAAGGTGGACCTTTGGACGATTCGTCACATGGAGGAGATTGATGTGTGTGAGTGATGAGGTGGCCATCTGTACCTACCCTTCACGTTGGAACCCCAGAGGAGGATCCAGGAGCTGCTCTTTACTTTCAACTGTTTGTCCCTTTTCACTTGTATTTTTCATTCAGATGGGATTGTATACTGGCCAATTTACTTTCCATCACACTCTTTTGTATTTAGTTTTACTTATTGTTTATTTCATGTTGCGTACTCTATTGTGTTTTATTACATTTATAAAGGCAATGCCTTCCCATCATAGGGATATACACCTTTCGTGCTAGTTGCCATCCCCTGGCCTATGGAAGGTGGGATTGGGGTAGTCATGGCATGGGCCCCGAGGACGGGTCATGACAACACCTTGGTAATACTATTCCATATCCACATCCACTTGTAATTTATAGATTGGGATTTAGTTTCATTGAAACCGATTTCATAATACTTTATCATAATTTAGGGATTTTTTAATCATTATGCTTATTCAAAAATCTTTTACAATTTTTTAATCCTAATCCTCAAAAAATAAATAGACCTTTCTCTAAAACCAACTAGGAAAACCCATATCTTTAATAAACCATAATTCAGTATTTTTTGTAAAATAAAGATACACTAAATAAAATACTAAAATACATTGATACCTGGTGTATTTATGTAATTAGATATATGTTAAATGACTTGAAATATGTGTACAATAACATTATTTAAAAACTAAAAAACATTCCCTTATATTCCTTTGATCTTCTAAAACTACATGAAAAATCTTAGGGACATACTTAAGAAATGTGTGATATATAAATCCTTGTAAGAGAATAATAGTAGCACAACATAATGAATGTAATACATGTTAGTAATGAGGAATTTCAAGGTGTCATAAAAGGGGTGATAATCATATACATGAAAATCAGATAATGATATAATATGTTAACATCATGGAAACATAAGAATGTGTAAATAACAAAAAACATGAGACCATAAGAAAAAGTAGTGGATAAGTACTAAGATATCAAAACATAGTGAGATTAGAATAATATAACCTAAAAACTAAATGATATATCAAGAGTCAAAAATATTCCACAATGCATTGGAGGGCTTTATAATTCTAGGCCCACCTATCACATTCATATTATGTCCTTGTATTTGTGTTCTAGACATATCATACAATATAAGAGCATATTTATTCAATTTTGATCCCATGATTATGTATTTTAGATAAAATAAATGGAATTCCCCATTTATTGAAGGATTGGAACATCATTGTGAATACGTTTTTGTGGAAATGGGGATGAGTATTCACTACATAATTGTTTGGAAAGGAAAAATCGATGGATAATTTCGGCAACACAACATGTTTATATAAAAATTCACATAATGGTTTAATGAGAGTGAAAGGTATTAAATACTTAGTTTTAAATAATTCATATAATAAAAGTATTGTGTAAGAACACATTACAATAAAGAAAATTGTAAATCAAATATCATTATAAAAATAAAATTCTTTAATAAGGAGGAGGGGGAAGACAATCCCATACCATGATAGGGATTGTATAAAATACTAGGAGGAGCTTATTAAAATCTTAGAAACACAATGAGAGGGATTTAGAGAGGGATAGGAAGATTAAATTAGTGATAAATGGGTTTTTTGAAGAAAAAAAATTGTTGGGGGTGGGTGACGAATTTTAACAATATAGAAAAGAATTATTTATGAAATTCTAAACATAGGTTTTGGACTCTATATGAAAAAATAATCAAAACCAAAATAATTACCATGTGTTTTCCCATGGTTTCTACAAAACAATAATATGTTTCAATATGTTATAAGTCCAAGAATAAAATACATTAAAATAATACCATTGGTGTTTTGGAAGCGAGTCATGTTCATAAAGAATTGATTTTAAAACCTTAAAATATATGTTGGTTTTAGATGATTAATTAAGGATTATAAAATTAATAAAATAATCAAAAAAATCATTAATTTAAATGTTAATCCTATATTTTATATTTTTATTCATTTTATTTATGTTATTACATCACTTTTTGTATATTATTATGAAAAAATACATACTATATATTTATAACTCAATTAATATATACCCAAAAAATTTGTCTACCGTTGAAAATTATTATAAAATAACCATATAGTAATTTCAACATATTTATTTCCAAAATATTTTTAATTTTATCAAAATAAATTTCAAAATTTTGTAATTTACACTTTTTTATAAAAATCCCCATTTATTAGAAAAATACAGGGTTTTAAAACAATAACATATTTCCAAATCTTATAAATATTGCATCGGACTACGTGAAATTATATGATCATTTATATATAAGTGAAAATTATTTAATAATAATAGTATATGAAAATAAGATTTATTTAGAAAAATTTGAATTTATAAAAAATCATGTTTTAAAAAAACCATATATTTTCCAAAAATATAATTTCGGTTTTTTAATCACCCAAATATTTTGTTATTTTTTAAATAAATATATTATTTATTTATTTATCTAAATTTTTTCAGATTGAGTAAAAAAATCTTATTATACAATATTGTTGAAACAATAATAAAATGACATCAAACATATCATTGTGATCTATAATTGAGAAGGGAAACCTTCTAACCTGTATAAATGTCTAGGATTGGCAGAGGTGTTTATGCATCATCCTTCACGATGAAAGAAAGTTATATTTGCTGGAAGAACCTTTACTAGTTGTGCCTAGAAATGAGGCATGTGAAGAATAGATACCTCTATATGAGAAATATATGAATGATACTATATATTATTACTGTTTTATTCATTCATCAATGTCCAATGACCTCTTAATGAAACATGAGGATACAGATTCCATTAGCATGATTTTCACACCATCAGGTTCTATATCATGAGAAGGTGAGATGAAAGAGGTATGATATCTTTAATGCTTTCTTCACAATTAAGGTTGGCAAGTCTCCACCAGTTGGGCCTCATGTAGTAAATATTATTGGATATAATTAACACCTAGTAATATTAGGGATTAAATTTTTGGATAATTTTCATTCAGATATCATACTTTCATCTATTCTTAATACCTTATCTATATTTATTATAATATTTAATGTCAAAAATAATGAGAATATTCTTTTTTAACTTCTATCCTTGATTCTCCCAGTGGATAAGGGTATGGGGAGTGACAAACCTAAAGTCCTCATGATGAATAAGAAGAGGAGGTACAAGGTAATGGGGCCCAAGGATTGTAAATAGTCTAAACATCTTGAGGACTATTGTACTATAAGGAAGAAGATCTAGGGTTGGTGTAAGGAAAAAGTGTCAGTGTGTTTTCAATGTCGCAAGCCTTTCCACTTGAAGAGGAACTGCCCCCAAAACATGGGGAAGCTAAAGGTGCATTCATTATCAATTGAAATCATTCCATTTCAAAACATGAGGTATTAGGTATAGATTGTGGTGTTCTCATATGTATCCAAATTCCGAAACAAAGTATATTTCAGAAAATTGACAGAGGAGAGGTAGATTTGTGAGCTGCCAATGGAGTGAGCCTGACTGCACTTTCCATTGGTGACTACCAACATTCATTAATAACAAGAATGATTTTGGTTTTACATGAATGTTATTATGTACCTACTCATATAAAAATCATAATTATTGAATCAAGTTTAGATACATATGGGTTTATTTTCATGTTCAGAAATAATTGTTTTTCATTTATAAGGACAACATATTTTATGGTATAGAAAATTTAAATATTGTTTTTCATGTATTAAATTATGAAAAACAAGTGTTATAAATTGATATCAAAACTAGTCCACCTGACTCATATAATAGCCAATTGTGGCGTCACCATCTCAGTCATGTAATTGAGAAGCATTCAGCAAATCTCTATCATGGTCAGCATTTAATATCCTCTTAGATAAAATCACATGATAGATTTCATGATTTTTTTAAGGGAAAATGACAAAAATTCCATTTGAGGGATAGGGTGAAAGGGCCAAAAATATTATTAAATTGGTACACACTGATGTGTGTGGATCATTTCCAATAGAAGATATAGGTAGATATTCTTACACCATAACATTTAATGATGATTTGAGAAGATATTTATATATCTACTTAATGAGGTATTGGATTCCATTGAGTAATTCAAGGAATTCTAGAATGAATTAGAGAAATATCTTATTAAGGAGATAAATATTCTTCGATTAGATCATGATGGAGAATTTCAGAAACAATAGTTCTTCACTAACATTAAATATGTGTTTTGGATTCTATCTCAAATTAATCCACATTATACACCATAGTGGAATCGTGTTAGTAAAAGGATGAATTGTACCTTATTGCACATGGTATGTTTGATGATTAGTCATGCAGATCATACATTATCCATTAGGGGATATTCATTACAAACTGTGAAATACACATAAAACCAAGTACTAAATAAAGAAGGAAAAATAATTTTGATTGAGATATTGAGTTGAAAGAAACATGTGTTGTGGTATACATGTGTATATGGTTGTCAAACATTTGTTAAGGATTCCTCAAGAAAAAATCTAGCACCCCAAGGAATGAGGTGTATCTTTATAAGTTAACCCAAGGAATATAGGGATACTTCCTATACAACCCCTTAGACAAGAATGTGATTGGTCCTATCCAGGCCATCTATCTTGAGAGGGAGAACATCCAAAAAAAGTTTAGTGGTATCAATGATTGACTTCAATGATGTTGATGCTGAAGATATACAAGAGATGGTACCAAAACAAGTTCCATAGGCCTCCATCAAAGAAGTAGTTCCTAAAACACATATACTATGTAGGAGTGTAAGGGTGGTATGGAAACCATAGAGATATGGTTTTCTAGTCAATCAGGATGGAGACTCGTTATTGTTGGAAAATGATAAACCTCTCTCCTACAATGATATAGTATAGAGATCATAATCAGAAATATGGAAAAAATCCATGAATTATGAGATGGATTCCATGTATCAGAACCATGTCTGGGTTATGGTCGATGCACTGGTTGATGTAATGTATGTTCAGGGTAAATGGGTATTCAAGAGAAAACTAAACATGGATGCTAATGTAAATACCTATAAATTAATTCTAGTTCTATTTATTTTGAATAGAGTCAATGTATTGACTATGATTAAACCATTTCACTATTTTCCCACTTTAAATCCATTAGAATCGTACATTCAATAGCATCTTATAATGACTTTTCGATTTGGTATAAGGATGTCAAAACTGAATTCATTAACAGTATACTTTATAAAGATGTTTATATGAAACAACTAGAATGGTTGGTGACACCAATTCATTCCTAAAGGGTTTTCATGTTGTAGAGATCCATTTATGGATTGAAGAAAGCATCTTGGTTAGGGAATATTCTACTCGATGAATCCATGACATAATTTGGTTTCTTTAAGAATGAATGTGAGCCATGTGTTTACAAAAGGATTAATGAGAATGAAGTAGTTATCCAAGTAGTGTATGTTGATGAAATATTACTTATTGGAAATGAAATACAAGTCTTAGAAACAGTTAATGTCTTGTTAAACAAATGCTTCTCTATTAGGTACTTAGGAGAAGCATACCATTTTCAAGGGATCAAGATCATTCGTGATAGATCCAAGATGCGTATTGGACCAAGAAAAAATACAAAAATTGTCCAGATACTAAATAGATTTATTATAGAAGATTCCAAAATGGTATTAGTTCTAGTTTAATATGGTTTACATATTTATTAGAAATCATTTCCCAAGACACAATAGGAGAATGAAATAATGAGTAAGATCTCATTAACATTTGTGATATGCTCAATAATTTATTCCATGTTATGTACTAGAGTTGGTGTTGCATATGAATTGAGAATGGTATGTATATATCAAGAAACCCTAGGAGAACATCATTGGATTGTATTTAAGACTATCATTAAGTATCCGAGAATAAAAAAGGGTATGTTCATAGTGTATGGAGGAGATGAGGAGTTGTTCATTAGGGGGTATAATGATGCTTGTTTTTAGATAAATCTGAATGATCTATAGTCACACTTAAGTTATTTTTTCTATCTCAATAGTGAATTATTGAGTTGGAAGATTTCAAAATAGATAGTTGTAGCTGATTCTATAGTGAATTCTGAGTATATAGGGGCCTATAATGCATCCAAGGAAGCTATATAAATTCATAAAGTTTTCTTGGAGATTGATGTGATACCTAGTAGTAAAGACCTTATCACATTGTATTACGATAATATTGTAGTGTTGAATCTTTCAAAAGATCCATGCACACATCAAGGAATAACTCACATACTCTGAAAGTATCACCTCTTGAGGTATTTAATCACATGTGTGAAGTTGTAGTGGAATGATTATCTACATAAGAGAATCTGTAGGACCTATTGACTAAATACCTATCTCAGAAAAAGCATAAATATCATGTGAGAGCTATTGGAATGATGGATATTAGTTGTTAACTATAGTAAAAGTTAGAGTCTGTTTCATTTGGTTCCCTAGAAGAAACTTCTTTTGTACATATATTCATTCTTTTGAATATTAATAAATTCCTTTTCACATAATGATAGTTCTTTTGTGTGACAATGAATGTGAAAATATCCTAAGAGTTTTTTTCACACTAAAAGCTCATAGAGTCTCCGTGATATGATGAGAACATAGAAGTGCCATGACACAGTTCATTAATTTATTGTGTATATCTTGATGATATCGTTTGATGTATACAAATGATACATGTTATCAAGGGGGGAGACTCATAGGACTTGGAGGCACCTTCTCATGGTGTACACCCTTTGAAGTGTCCAGGAGGATATTATGGTAATGAGACCTACTAGTAGGAAATCCACCTTTATAAGTGTCATTGGATCAACCTATCTAATGACATGTGTATTGGTACTTATAATTTATTAGTATTATTAATTTGTATTAGGACTCACAAACATAGATGTATTGAAAAAAACCATAACAAAAGATGTTTGAGGTGAGGTGGGATATGTTTGGTGCATCACGAGTAGTACTATATAAACAAATAATGTGAGAAAAGATTTATCCCTTATATTATTTAATTTATATTGATGTATCACACCCTTTTATGGAAATATTGCCTAAATAAATCTTTCTCCATGGTTTTTAATAAAAAAGTTCAATTTTTGGGTTGTCAAAGATAGAGAAATCGAGAACATGGGTTGATGGTGCTAGCATGAATCCTGCTTGATTGGAGATATTAGGGAAAATGGATTATATGGCATGGTAATCATTTTTAGGAGGTGACATGTCGTTTAGGCATAAAATTCTTTATCTATGGGTGCATTTGCTTGTCGGTAGATGCTAACCTTGGAATTTAGGCTGCTCCTCCTAATGCCACTAAGAAAGAGGTCAAGATGGTCACACATTAGATATGTTGGACCTTATTTTGAGGGGAGTCTTATTCAATTGATCTTACTAGAACATTTACAGATTTCTATAAAAAATTCCACTTTTTAAGCTCTTTTTATTTCATTGATCTTCCTTCTTTCCTCCCGATGACAACATTTCTTGGGGAATTGAAGCATGCTTGGAGTTGTTGCACCCTTGGTCTAATGTGTTTTCTTACATAAAGGAATGAGGTTTATGGAAGTTTGAGTGAGCTGTTGTATTCCCCTTTTTGATCCTTCATCATGTATAGCTCTCATTTCCAGGTTGGTGTACAACCATTACACCTCGAGCATGTATTTTCATACTTTTCGTTTTAATAAATTTCCTTAGGGCATGAATTGGATGACTGATTAATGTCTTCATTTGAATCAAAAATAAAAATACTATTATTATTTGACATGGGTTTTCTCTATGATTAATAAAATAAATATAGAAACTTTTGAAAAAATTTTATTTTAACCATAGAGATATGAATAACCAATTATAATTATTTTATCATAACCCTATCCAAGAAAATCATTGTGAAAAAATGATTGGAGAAAAGGTATAAGGCCTAGAGAGTCATCCCTCTCCATGAATGTTATCTAGAATAAGAGAGATATTCCTCTATTGGATCCAGAAGAAAACCTTTGAATAAATTATCATGGTGATCAAAGGTGGACATCCCGAGTGCATGATCTTCCACACTAACACAAGGAGACTCCTTTGGTGAGGTCCAGAGATTCACATAGCACATGTGAATTAACACTAGAAACATTCTATGCTTGGATTCTAAATCACAATTGTGCATCAAATAATATATATGGTTGGATTCTCAATGATGAAAGATTAACCTTGGAGGTAATTATTTTTTAATTAAAGTAATTAAAAACAACATGTGTTGATTCCCTCTCTACTGGTTCTGGGTAAATTATTCTTCCTTGATTTTTATTCAAATATGCTGATCATGGTGTTCATTGTCACATTATCTCATATTAGTCGTTGATAATGGAAAAAATAAAATTTTGTAACCACCCCTATAGCACCTCCTATATTCCCATAACCTACATTTTTGATGGTAATGATTATGAATACTGGAGGGATAGAATGAATACTTTTGTGGTCAACACAAGAGTTGATAACATTATTATGTTGACTGGAGATTACAAAATTACATATAAATATGTCCAACACATTTACATATCAAGAAAATAAAAAATTTCAGCTAAATTTCAAGGTAAAGAATACAATATTATGTTCTATAACAAGAAACATATATAGACAAAAAACAATTTGGGAAGCATCCTACTATATTTGGAATATGTTAGAGAAAACACATTTAGTAACTTCAAAATATGTTAAAACTAAAAGATCTATGATGAGAGATGACTATTAATATTTATAATTTCCTCACAGAGAAACTCTTGTAAAGGTATAAAAAAAGAAATATGACAATTGTTAAAAGCTTACAATCTATTGGTGAGAAAGGATTAAGGGATTAGATCCTTGTTGAAAATATTTTTTAAATCATGCCTAATGAGTGTGAATAAAAGAGAACGAGTATTGATGAATCCAAAAGGATCACCAAAGTTACTCTTAATAATATATTTGGTAATATTTTACAATATGAGAATATATTGAAAAGATATTATAAGAAAACATAGAAAAGAATAGAGTGGTTTCTTTTACTTCTACCTCAAATTATATGAAATATCAGACTCCATTAAAGGTTTTTATTTCATCAAATACAAATTTTATTGTCTGAACAGACCAAAGTGATTTTGAAAATTATGATAATGATTTATACAATATTTCTCAAATAATGAATAATATTGTTGTTAAAAAGGATTTTAAATAAAATTACAAAAAAGTAAAAAATATAGGAATTAAAAGAAATATTATAATGTCACTTGTTATGAATAAAAAAGATCTAGATATATCCAACATGATTGTCCAAAGATTAAAAAATGATAGAAAGGAACAGAATTATGATAAGAATAGAAGAAAATAATACAATAAAATATTGAATATTGTCTTACAATCCCATTATTCATTTAGTTATAGTGAATTATATTTATATGATGTTTCCTTAGATATTGAGAATTCTGATTAGAAGAATATTGGTCTCTATGCTATAATACCTATTGAAAATAAATGTCTTATGGATAAGGTGGATAACTCTGATTCATTAAATAAAATGATTTTCCATTCAAACTATCCCAATGAGAAAATTTATATTCCTTCTGATGAAAAATCTTCTTTATACAATGATCATAATAATATACCTTCATATAATAATGTCTCTATATTTGATAAACTAATAGAAAATTAAAATTTTAATGTAAATAAAAAACCTGAGAAAGTAAATACCAGAATAATTTTGTTTTCAAAATTTGTATCCAATAATTCAAAAGATATTAATTAGAAAATTTTTTAAATTGATTCTATTTAAAAAACATTAAAATTATAATCCTACTAAATATAATCTTTTATATAATTTTGAAAATTTAATTTCATATAATGTTTTAAAAAAATCTTAATTATTAAACTATTATTCAAGAGGACAAGTATTTAGTTATCAACCTAAAATCAGAAGTATTTTATAACAAAATTAGCATGAAATTATACTACAAAAGAAGGTTTTGATATAACATATAAACATATTCTTCATCAAGAAACAAGTAATAGAGTGGGATATACAAATAAATATATATTTTCTGGGAAAAATTATTAATCTCCTCCAAGTGAACCATTTTGAAAAAAATTTTAAGATGGATGACCCTTGAAAAAATAATTGTTCCCATAATATAATTAAATCCCTTGGATTACAAAAAACATTTTTTTTAAAAACAGTGGATTACTAAAATCAAATTTATGAACATTTCATGACCAAATAAGCCTTGGGATCCAAAATCCTTTTTTTAGGAAAACAAATCATGTACATACAATAAGAATACCTTATACATGGATAGTTTTTTTCCCCAGAATATGACAGGTAACAAATATTTCCTTGAAAATATTACTGAAATTAATGGTGGAAGATTTAATTTCATAGTTAATACTTTGGGAAAGAATGTTGTCCTAGGTAATATTTTTCTTCTTGTAAAAGATTTTGTTTCATTTATTTTAATTATAAATATTCTTAGAAAACCCTTATAAGAATAATTGAATTTTGTGATGAAGGTTATGTTGTGAATTTTAGAAATGATAAATTTTTAGTACACAATTCGAAGGAAGAATTTATTCTTTCTTTAAATCAGTATGAAAATGTTTATACAAATAAATTATAAGACCTTTTGAGCCGTGAATTAACTTTTATTAGTAAAATCTAAGATTAATCATTGTTATGGAAAAGAAGGGTAATACACTGTAATGATGGGAAATTATGTAAATTAACTATGTAAATAATTGTTAAGGATATACCAGTACTTAGATTTGATTCATAAAATTTTTGTGACCCTTTTCAATATAGTAAACAAAATTATTCAAGATGTAAATCTATAAATGAATCCTCAACAACTATTGATTTACAGTTAGTGAGCCTTTATTTATTTGGTCCTACAAAAACTAGTAGAATTGGAGGCAAGTATTATGTATTTGTTTTAATTGATGATTACACTATATATATATGGGTCTATTTTCTAGAAAATAAATATGAATTATTTTGTTATTTTAAAACATTTCTAGCCAACGTTAAAAATGAGAAAACATATCCCATTATAATTATTCCTAGTGATCATGGTCGATAATTTGTAAATTATGATTTTGAAATTTTTTATTGTAAAGAAATAATTACTAATAATTATTAAGCTCCAAGAACCCCTCAAAATAAGGTGTTGTTGAAAGAAGATATAGTATTATTCAAGAAAGAAAAGTTACCATGTTGAGTTAATACTCAATTGCTAAATTTTTTTGGTCTGAAGAAGTTAACATTTCTTTCTATTTTATAAATTGAGTATTAATTTGACTCATCATTAATAAAACTCTTAATGAATTGTGGACCGGGTTAAAATCAAGAGTTTCATAGTTCAGAGTATTTGGATGAAAATTATTCAATTTTAATACTAAAGATAACTTACATGAATTTTCACCAAAATCCAATGAAGGTATATTTTTATGTTCTACCACTACTTCAAAGTTATATAGTTCTTTTAATAAAAAAACTATTGTAACATTTAGGAAATAGTACATGTTATATTTTATGAAACTGATCCTTTTTTTAAACTAACCCAACCTATGTCCTCAAATGTGTTTTCCAAAACCTGTTTTAATCCATTGATAGAATATTCTTATAATAAGTAAAATATTCTAAAAATAGTTTCATATGTTTTCACTCTGGAATAATTTCTACCATATGTTGAAAAAATTGTTTTTAAAAAACCTAAGTCGGTTATTTATTAAGAATCGTCATAGAGATAGTATCATCATTGATATGAATCAAACTATATAGACTAGAAATTCTTTAATAAATGAAGTAGAATATCTAACATTTTTTTCATAACCTCTTCCTAAAAATCTAGATAAAGCTTTAGGTGATGGGGATTGAATAAAAGAAATTCAAGATGATAAAAATGAATTTGAAAGGAATAATGTCGAGACACCCTATGAAATACCTTATGAAACTACTGTAATTGTTGTAAAATGGGTTTTTAGAAACAAAGGTGATGAAAATAGATTGATTATTAAGAATAAATCAAGGCCTATTGATAAAGTGTATAATCAAAAAGAAGGAATGTAATATGAATAATCCTATTCTCCATTATCTAGACTTTAATCTATTCGTAATCTATTAGCCTTTATAACATTGTTTTGTTTTTTAAACATTTCCAAATAGATGTAACATGTTCTTTCTTTAATGGATATGTACAAGAGGATGTTTTTGTTTAATAAAGTCCTTGTTCTGAATAAAAATACATCCTTTATACATTTATAAACTTACCAAATATTTATATGGACTTAAACAAGCCCCAATTCATAGTATGATAGATTATCATGTTTTTTCATACAAAAACAAATTGTTAAAAAAATATCTAATCCAACCCTTTTTATATGGTATGTATAAAACAATATTATTGGTAAAATATATGTTGACGAAATTATATTCGGATCAACCCAAAAATCCTTAACAGATTCTTTTGGAAACCTTATGAAATATGAGTTTGAAATGAGTTTGATGCATGAGTTAACGATGGTTTTTAATATCAAAAAACTAGATGGTACATATATATATTTCAACATATTTATATCAATGTAATATTTAGAAATTATAGATATGACAATACTAAACTTATTAGTTCTCTAATTAATACCTCAAATAATTTTGAACTTAATGAAACTGAGAAACAGGTTTATTAAAAAAAATTAGCAGTATAATGAGAATTCTATTATATACTTAACATCTAGTCTCCCAAAACTAATGTTTTCCATATGATTATGTTCAATATATCATGAAAATCCAATATATTCCCATTTTAAAGTATTTAAATGAATTTTTCATTATTTAAAGGGAACTATGGATTTAATAATTTTCTATTATTCTGGAAATGTTTTATAATTACAAGGTTTTTCGGATACATACATTGGAAGTTGTGGAATGGGCCAGAAAATTATATTTGGAACATTTCATTTCTTAAGAGATTCATTGTTTTCTTGGTCTTGTGAGAAACAACACTTATTATCACTTTCCACTATTGATGCTGAGTATGTAGAATTTGGAATTTTTTGTGCTCAAGTATTAGAGATGCAACACATAGTCACTGACTATGGACTAATATTTCCAAAAACTCAAATACTTTGTAATAAAACTAGTGCCATTGCCTTAAGTAAAACCTTGATTGTCACTCTCTTGAAAATCACATAGATATTGGGAATCTCTCTTTTAGGGATGACACTCATAAATTAGATATCATTTCACAATTCATTGAAAAACAAGAACTACTTTCAGATATTTTTACAAAACCATTACCTTCTAATAGATTTTAAGGCATTAATCATAATATAACAATGATCATTCTAACATAATCATTTATACCTACTTCTTATTTAAATCATATCTTTATATTAAGTTTCTCCTTTTCAAAGGGGGAGTACCTATGATTTTTTAAAAATCATTTAGTTTTTAAAAAATTATTATTTAAGCCTTTCAGACTTCTGTTTGTTTTAAAATATTATTTAATTTTTTTCATATTTGAATCTTTTTAATCTTCTAAATTAGTTTATAATTTTTAATCAGATTTAGAAAAAAATGATTTCAATTTTATATCATATTCAAAAAATAATTTATATTTGAATTTCTAATCAGATTATGAAAAAAATTGGATTTGAATTTATAATCAGATTTATAAAAACAATTGGACATAAATTTCTAATCAGATTCACAAAAAAAAATCGATTAGTAATTTCTAATTGGATTCAAAAAAAACCATTGTATGATAATTTATAATCTTATTCAAAAAAAGAATCAGATTCAGCTTTTCAATCGAATTTTAATCATATATTATTAGATTTAAGAATATAAAATTTTCATTCTTTCGGTTTTTAAAATTTTTCATAATCATAAATTATTGTATTTATGCATTTTTAATTTCAACTATTATATTTTATATTATCAAAAAACCAATAAAACCTATTTTCATATCAATATTTCTATTCAAAAAGTTATTTTTCTTTATTTTATATTTTAAACACCATTCTATTCTAATTAGTTTTATTTTTGTTTGTTCTTTTTTTCAAATTATTTTACTTTTCAAAATCCCATTCTCTCAACATTGTAAAATTTGATTTTCAAATAAAATTGTATTCACCCAATATGATAATTTTTTTTAAAACTCAAGATTTTATATTTATAAATATTTCCTCGAATAAAATATCAATCGTGAGATAAAAAAGTTTTAATGATTGTCATTATATCATTTTGGAATCTAAAAAATAGTTCAAATTTTTTTATAAAAAGGGGAACACCCCCTATCCTAGATCCTTCATCTCAATATTTAACCACAAAGAAGTAATACTATTTAATATCGTTGTCCAATTTCATTCATCATGTTTAAGACCTCCATATGCAACTCTAATACTATGGCCCCAACAAAAGATTACAAAAATTGGATCAATTTATGAGAAATCATAGTCTCATGTTCTTTTTATGAAAAGTATGATTCATCATTGAAAATGATGATACAATTTCAAGGATGGGAATTTTTTGTGTCGAATAAAAATATCTAAAAATTGATTCATTTTATTTAAGAACCTGGTTTTCACTCAGGTACGGATCCATAAAACTTTTGATCTAAATATTTACTTTGGACTTAATGTGTAAGCCTAATGAGTTAGTAAAGGTTCTGATGTTGTCTGCGTCTTGTTCAGAGCCCCGAACACATCTTTTTTGAGGAAACAGACTCGACGAAGGATTTTGTGTAAACCATAAGGAATATTTTTTTTTCAGAAAGTAGAAACTCACATGGTTGTTGCACGGTCATGTAGCCAAAACGGGTGAAATACACTTTTTCCTAGGTAATCCTACAACGGAGGTGAATAGTTTGATCCAATTGTGTGGAGGAAGACTTTTCCATCAGAACCGTCTCATATAGTTTTTTCCTAGTTTGAAAAACTGTGCATACCAATTGTGCAAAGACTAAAAACATGCATAAGTGTCCAAAACACCCTTAATGGTCTATTAATCCAACCCCTTCCTCCCTAATCCAGGTTTATGTTGTATTAACCAAATTATCTCTCATTTTGGATCTTTTTGAAGGCCAAATATAGGGATCAAGAGATCTCCTTCAGCTGTCGTTCGATTGTGCTATTCTTCATCATGTTTGATGTGAAATGGTAAGTACTCGAGTTCCCTTTATCCAATATTCTTCCCTTTCACTCTATAACTAGATATCTCTATGTTAGTTTTTTCACCATTTCATAGATCTACTCTGATTTGAGGAAAATCAAGGGTCGATACTGGAGGAGAATGATCATACAACCCTAAGGTGAGTGGTCTATAACTCATCTCTAAAGTTCATTGTTTTTTTGAATGTTTATGCGGGACCCAAAAGTTTCATTGGGAACCATTTCTTAAATTTATATTCCTTGATTATTCATATTAGAATCGTATGGTTATTCTTTTTCCAAATAATTGATTGGTTGTTAGTGGTTACACTCACATCTCAATCTACCTCATGTCAAAGGTTATTCCATAATTGGGTTTTTTATTCCAGCATGTTTGACACACCATTCTAGTTTTTGTTTTATTGAAATTTCTAAAGGTGAGTCTTCTTATAATAAATGGACTGTTTTTACATAGTACTCCATCATGGCATGTACCATTTATTCACACCACTTGACCCGCATAAGGTAAGCGCTTCCAAATGGTTATCAAAAGTGAAATGTGATATATAAAACGAACGGTATATTGAGTATATAACATGGACTTATTTAAATAAATTGAATAAATTTTATATTCCTATAGAACCCCTTTTCATTTTGGTGGAAGTTAGGGGAGTGAACTTCAACAATTGAATATTCCTTAATGGATAACTAATACTTGATTAAATGGTTTCAACGCTACATGGCTTATCAACACTAATAGAAGACAAGGCTTGGACCAATGAATAAATGGTTTCAACTCTACTGGCCCTATCCATTCTAATGGGAGGAAATACTTAACCAAGTGAAATCCTACGTGATTATAATACCAAATTGGGATGAAAAAACTTGAGTTCTACTTGGATTCTAAGAATAGAATACCTTGTGTCTCGATAACCCCATTCTAATTCAAGGAAATAGTTTTCATAGGATAATACCCACCTAGACTATGGTTCTTTTATATTCCATGGATTCCCAATATACTACTGTTGGTTCCCTTTCCCTATTACATGTTACCTCAGATATACTCCTTGGATCCAACATTTACTAGTATGTCCCATGATGAAAGCCCATTGGGCCCTATCATTGTATAGTCCTGTTTTACCTTAGTTAATAACCTTAGACTCAGTAGGAACCTTATTGTGGAATTCCACATATTAATCTACTTGGATTACACTCTTAATCATTAGCTAGACTCAAATACTACTGAGTTAAATTTCTAGGAGTTTAAGTTACCTTGGTTTTTACCATGGAACCCCCTCACTGGATATCTTTGGTTGCCTTGTTACGTCTTGGGAACTTCACTAGGTATAATATCATGAGGTGATGTTAGTGTTAGATATTCCTCACGTGACCTATTAGAATTATATGGAAATTGATTAATTAATGAACTGGTTACATATTCAGACACTAGCCAAGGGCTGAATAAAGTACTTGGTAATTTAGTTATATTTTACTGGTTTCATTACATTATATATGCATGCATGAACACTATTATATTCCACTACACGAGTCAGATCTTATATAAACTGTTGGTGGTGGCCAACGGATATTTATCTCACACCCTCTCCGAGTGCCATTTGGTACCTTGAGTAGATTCCATGGTTACAAGTATTGATAAAGGAAAGCATGTAGCTTCCAATACTTGATTGTGCACTGATAGGATGGAGCATGATCACAGATAACCGAGTAGGATCTCAGGATTGTTGGAGTAGATTTTTTCACTTTTTTCTTTATGGAGAATTTTATAAAAATTTCTGGTAACCATTCGTTCAATTTTTCTAGTGGCATGACATTACATCATCACTATTTTAGTTGATGCAATTATTGTTATTCTTGTTTATATATTGCATCATTTTTCTTCCAATATTTATTTATTTTTATTCATTTGTTTAATATTCCTTTACCTTTTTTTCACAGTGCTACACTCTGTTAATGAGGGGATATTCTTCCCATATAAACACTCTAGTTCCTCACTGCTAGTCGTCAGCCTCTGGCATTTGAGAAGATGTGCCTGAGGCCACATGGCCGACTAGGCTCGGGGCACCTGTTAAGTGGAATCTAGGTCCGGGACATCTGAAAGTGGTATCAGCGGTGGCTTCTTTTCTTTCATGAATATTTTGAGACAATATGTTGGATAATATCAATGCTTGGGAGTTGGTCATAAGTCGTGCTTGGGCATTGCAAACCCATGTTTGGGGTAAAAGCCAAGAAACCCATAATGAAATTGTTGATCTATTTTTCCAATTACTATTGATATTATTTCTCCATTGGGTGACTCACATGTATTTTGGTGTTTCTGAGTATTAATATTTTGAGAATTTATTTCATCCTTATCCTGATGGTATGAGGGAAAGGGGTATTTCTACATGAATCATTATAGGGACTTGAATTAAAATTTCATGAATATTTCCATGCCATATAGGTGAATTTCACTACTTTTCATTTCTTGATATGCCTAAAATTGCTGAGTGATGCTGTGATAGATTCTTGTATGTGTATTACATTGGATTTGATTGAGTGATTTCATGTCTCAATTCATGAGGTTTATGGGCCCTCATGGGTTGGGATGAGTTATTTACCGATTCCAGTCATTATGTTATATATAAATGGGTGTTGTTTCTGGTGATAGGTGTATGAGCGCTGATGCATTGGAAATTGATATCCATTATAAAGTGAATACTAAAATCTAAAATGAATTTGTTTTACATTCATATCTAGCCTCTTCATGTTTATGAAAGGTAAAGGAGTGAACCTTGAAATTAACTGCAAAATAAAATAAAACATATACATGAGAACATACTTATACTTGGCTGTCTAAGTGGGTAGTTTGGGAAGTATGACTTAGGTAGTGATTTTTATTATTATATATTTCTATAAGTTTTTCTATATTTTTCTTATATGATTTTTTTATGTGTGTTATTGGCATTTGTTGACCAATTATACCATGATGTCCTCGTGTCGTTCGCCGGTAAGGTGTTGACAACCATGCTCCTAACTGGGTTGTCCCTAAGCTGCTATCCTTACTTCCAGGAGTACCACTTGAGGAACCACCTTATGTACCTAATCCAGACACTAATTCCCAAGTCTATGATGTTTTATTACTTATGATGTATTCCATTATTGGTGCTCCATGGGTTTCACCTATGATGGATGATCTAACCCGTGAGTTCCAGCAGCAGAATCCCCAAACGTTTTCAGGGGATGGAAGATCTCTAGCTATGGAGTCTTGGATAGGGGGCATGATTTATATCTTTTAGGATTATAAAATGCATCCATAGTGGAGAGAAAATCTTTTTACTTACATTCTTTAGGATTCATCCATGAATTGGTGGGATATTGTAACCCAACCCAGATGTCATTAGAGAATGTTATGGGATGACACCCAAACTGCCTTCTATGATTAGTTCCTCCCTCAATCACTGAGATCTGATAGTTCTAGAGATTTCATGCATCTCGAGAAGGGGTTTATGTTAGTTATGGACTATTCAGCATGTTTCACTAATTTACAGTGCTTTTCACTACTTCTAGCCGGTGATGATCTTTCGTGTGCTAGACGATTTTAGCAGGGGATTTGGTATGCCATCCGAACTTAGGTGAATGTATTTATCCTTCCTAAATTTTAGAAAATGTTCGATCATACCTTTATCACTAAGCGTAACCTGAGGGATGAAGAGAGTACCTATTTTAAGGGATCAATTCCGCATCTGGACAATAGTTCTTCAGGGGGTAAGAAACGTTCCTTTGAAGTTTATTCTTAGGGTAGTGGCATCCCGAGTATCCAAATTAATAGCTCTATAGTGTGTCATAAGTGTGTAAAAGTAGGGAATTAGAAGCCCCAGTTTGATAGAGACCTAATGTTGTGTTGGGATTGTGGCTGTTTGGGTCATCTTCGGTGCTTTTACAAGACCTTTCCACCAGCTTCAAGTGAAAAAGGACCAGCTTCAACTCCACCTTCAAGAGAGAGTTCTTTTACACTGTGTCAGGTGGTAAGTTGGATTATAATTAGAAGTTATGGCTGAGGAATAGTTAGTGACCATGGTAGTATTATCCATAATAACCAGAAACTCCAACATAGCAGTCATGATCATGATAGTCCGTCTTTAGAATTGGGTTGTGGATCAGGTCAGTTGCATGCCTTATAGTTGACACTCTAGGATCAGGTTGTGGGACCATCTACAATATGAGTTACTATTCTAGTAGCCTCTATTATTGTCACTTATTTGGTTAATATAGGTTATTCAAACTCTTTTATGTCTATATCTATTTTGTAAATTCACAGACTAGAGATACAATATCACTATGGTGTAATGAACCTCGATACACCATAGGGAATATGGACGGAGGGCATACGCTAGTGCAGGGACTGTACCCTTGAGTTATGTAGTTACCCTTTCTTGTGGAATCTATTTGTTCTTAAGATGAAGTGCTTAGATTTCATTATCTTGATTTAATGGTTGGTCCACTATCATGCTGTTATAGATTGTTATTACTGAATAGTTTCTTTTAAATCACCATAACGAAATAGTTATGTTTTAAAAGGTGTGTGGGATGTCTAGGATGGGAGAGCTAGACCAAAAGATCAAGGTCTAGGTGGAGTGACCACCCAGATTTAAAATCCTTTCATATAGGATCAGGGTTTCCTTAAAACTCAATTCCATCTAGTAGTTTGTCATTCCAGGTAAGTCTTTACTTATAAATTTTATATATTACCTCTTGAGAGAGAGTTAGAATTTTCAATAGTGCTTTTTCCAAGAGCAGATCCAATATCCATTCCTATGTACAGTATGGAACCTATCAATATTTAGGAGCTCAAGCAGAGGATTACAGACATTGAAGCCAAATTATTTATATGGCCCAGTATATAATCTTGGGGTTCACCTGTGATTTTCTTTATGAAGGTGGATGAAAATATCCATTTATGAATAGATTATAGAAATTTGAACCAGCTTATAGTCAATAACCAGTATCAACTTCTTTTAATAGATGATCTCTTTGACCATCTATGAGGATCAAAGGTGTTCTCTATGATCAACTTGAGATCGGGTTATCATAAGGTGTGAGTCAGACCCTTATACATACCTCGTATAGATTTCTATAGCAGTTATGGTCTGTATGAGTCTCTAGTTATGTCATTCAGTATTATGAACCCACCACCTGTTTTCAATGATTTCATGAATAGTGTTTTCAATCCCTACCTGGAATCTTTTTTCATGGTCTTTGTGGATGACATATTGGTGGATTCTTGCACTAGTAAAGACCATGCCAATCATATTCAAATCATTCTGAGTACACTGAGAGTGTATCAACTATATTCCAATAATTCTAAATGTGACTTATGGATCTAATAGGTCCACATCTTGATCCATATAATTTTAGAATCAGGATTATCTATTGACCCTAAAAATGTTAGAGTTGTAGTCTTCTAAGAGAATCCTAAGAAAGTGTTTGATATCCAAATTTTACTAGGGATCGTTTGATATTACAATAATTTCATATAGAACTTGTCACAACTTTCTTCATCTCTAAATGTACTTAAAAATAAAGGTGTAATGTTCATGTGGTCAGCCGCATGTGAGAAATCCATTCACGAGGTTAAAGGGAGGCTTGTCATGACACCTATTCTGATTCTTCCAAAATCAGGTAAAGGTTTTATCATCTTTTATGATGCATCAAGCATTGTACTAGGATTATTGTTGATGTAATAAGACTAAGTCATTGCGTATAGATCATGGATGTTTAGGCCTCCTGAGAAAAATTACCAAAAACACGACCCTGATTAAATAGTAGTTGTCCTAGCCTTATGTTTTTAGAGGCATTATCTCTTGGTTGAGCACTTTTTGGTGTATACAGATCACAAGCGCCTGAAGTATATCTTTTCTTAGTGTGACATGAACCTCTGATAGTGAATATGGGTTGAATATCTACAATCCTTTGATTTTTAGCTTTCCTATATGCCTGGAAAAGGCAATGTGGTTGCAGATGCACTGAGTTAGAAAAGTCAAACACAGGTCGTACATGAATCTAGTGATGAATGGAAGTTAATGGCCCTCTTTTTTTTGAACTTCATCTAGTGTTTCACGACAGTCTCAAGTAGTCTTACCTATCTGCATTAATAGTTACCTCTTCTCTCCTTAAGAAGGTGAAGAGTAGGAAGTTTTCAGATCCTGAATGTGTGGATCTCTATGAGAGTATATTAGGATACAACCCACCTCTGTATTGGTTTCTAAACAAAGATGGAATCCTACTTCTACATGGACGTATCTGGGTTACAACATATGTGAGAGAGGAGTTGATGAAAGAGTTCCACACTTCTCGGTGGGTAGTTCATCCAATCATCTCAAAGATGTATCGAAATATGCAATACCAGTATTGGTGGCCATGGATGAAACGTCAGATTGCAGGCTTCATCACTATGTGTTCCACCTGTCAGTAGGAGATGGTGGACTACCAGACACCTAAAAGCTTATTAATTCCTCTTATAGTGTTTTAATGGAAATGGAAAGAAGTAAATATAGATTTCGTAGTTGGATTACCTAGGTCTCCAAGGTGTAGTGATTCTATCTATCTAGTCATCGACCAATAAATGAAATTATCCCACTTCATTCCAATTCAAGAGACATTCTTAATTGATGAGTTAGGAATAAAATATGTCTGTGAGATCATATGACTACATGGAGTTCCATGTAATATCATTTCCAATAAGGATGCTCGTATCACTTCATTGATCCAGTAGGGTTTGCAGAATTCTATGGGAACTCAAGTGCTTCAAAGAATAGCCTTTCACCCTCAGATCGATGGATAATCAGAATAGGAAATACAGGTTTTGGAGGATATACTCCAAGCATGAACCCTTGATTTCATTGGTTCTTTGGGGAAGCATATCCCTATCATCAAGTTTTCTTATAATAATAGTTTTTAGGTGACAGTTTAGATTGATCCTTTAAAAGAATTATATGGTAGTCCATTATATTCACCCTTGTGCTGGATAGTGGCAGGTGAGGCAGCCCTACTAGGTCATTGTCTCGTTTAGGACACTTTGGAATTGGTCCAGCTAATTATTAAGTGTATGACTACTACTCATTATAGAACGAAATATTATGTCAATCATTGTCAATGAACTCCTGAGTTTGAGGCTGGGTATGATGTTTTTCATTAGGTATCTCCCAAGCTAGGGAATAGATGGTTATGGAAGCAAAGAAAGTTTTTTCCTCATTTGGATGGGTCATTCAAGATTCTAGAGAGACTCGGGCCGATAGCTTATCGGTTGCTACTACCTCAGAGGTATCATGTCATGCATGAAATATTTCATGTCTCACTACTTCTCCAATATCATGATGGACCATATCATACCTTTGATCCCAAGGATGTTGAGTTTGAAGCTGATGCTACATTTGAGTAGTATCCAGTACGCATCATTGATCGAAGAATTAAGGCTCTAAGAGGAAAGTTTGTCCCTCTCGTATGGGTGCTATGGAATCATGGACAATTATAGGATGAGACTTGGGAGAGGGATGTAGAGGTATGTTCCCAATGGACATAGCTATTCTCAAACGTTTTCCCCTTAACTTTGGAAGTAGAACTCTGGGGGGAGTTCTTTTATGTGGGGAATACATTAAAAACCCGGTTTTTCTTGCAGGTATTGATCCTTTAAAATTATGATCTAAATAATTAATATGGACCTAATGTGGATTCATAATGAGTTAGTAAAGGATCTAAGAATATTTGGGACTTTTTTGGAGCCATGAACCCATCTTTTCGGAGGAAATAGAATTTGTGCATGGTTTAGAGTAAACCATGCGAGATTTCTGCACTATTTGGAAAATAGTGTGGAAGGAGTTTTTTGGAAAGTGGAACCTCACACTGTTGGAGCATATCCATGCATCCAATCCATATGAACAATCCTTTTTTCTAGGTAACCATTCCTGGGTATAGCATGGTTTGATCAAACCCTATAGAGGAATAATTTTTGGGCAGAACCGTCTGGCACATTTTGCGCACAATTTGACAAACTTTGTGCAGGATTAAAACCTTTATAAAATGACCAAAACATCCAAAAGCCCCTCAATGATCTATTAAGACTACCCCTTCCTCCCTAATCCATGTTTATGTGGCATTGACATAATTCTCTCTCATTTTATAGCTTTTTGAAGGCCAAAGCAAGGGATCCAGAGATATCCTTCATCCAGCATTCGATCGATCTTCCTTTCATCACGTTGGATGTGTAATGGTATGTACTCAAGTTCCATTTCCCCATTATTCTTACCATTCACTCTCTACATAGATAAATACATGTGATCATTTTCAAATTTTCTCATATCTACACTGATCCGAAGAAAAACAATGGCTGAGACAGAAGGATAAGGACTGTATAACCCTATGCTGGGTGGTCTTTAACTCATCCCTAAAATTCATTGTTTTTGGAAAGTTCATGTGGGGACCACCAGTTTCATTGGGAATAATTTCTTAAATTTACAATCCATGAATATACTTGTTAGAATCATTTGGTTATTCTATTTCTAAATATGTGATTTGTTTTTAGTGGTTACACCCATAAATCAAACTACCTCATGTCAAAGGTTATGCCATAACTGGGTTTTTTTCAGCATGTTTGAGCCATCGTTCGGGTGTCCATTTGATTGATTTTTCTAAAGGTGGGACTTTTTATCATAAGTGGATTATTTTTACTGAGAATTACTTAATAAAATGTACCATGTATTCTCACTAAATGACCCGCCTAATGTATGTGCTTCCAAATGGTTATTAAAAGTAAAATGTGAAATGTAAAATTGAAAGTATACTAGGTATATAACATGGAATTATTTAAATAAATTGAATAAAGATTATATTTTTTTAGAACCACTTTCTATGTTGGTGGAAGGTAGAAGAGTGAACCTAAACAGTTGAATATGCTATAATGGATTACTAAGACTTGATTAAATGGTTGCACTGCTACTTAGACTATCCACTCTAATGGAAGACAATGAAAGGACCAATGAATAAATGGTTTCAACTATACTTGATTTATCTACACTAATGGAAGGAAGTACATAAACAATATTAATTCCTACATTATTACAATTTCAAATAGGAATGTACTAACTCGGTATCTCCTTGGATTCTATGAGGATAATAACTTGGGTCTCGGGGACCCCACTCTGATTCGATGATACGGTTTGCTTAGGTTGATACCCACTTAGAATATGGTTCATGTATATTACTTGGATGTTCAGTATACTACTATAGGGTCACTTTCTCTATTGTAGGATACCTCCGATACACTCCATCGATCTATCATTGACCGGTATGTGACATGGTTAAAGCCTATAGGGCCTTATCTTTTGATAGCCCTGTTTTACCTTGATCGATCACTAAGGATTCAGTGGGTGCCTTATTGTTTAAATATTTGGATTAATCTCCTTGGATTAAACTTTTTCCCCTTATCTATACTTGGATACTACTGATTTAGTTTTTAATGAGGTTACGTTACCTTGATTTTTAACTTGGAACTCCATCACTAGATTTCATTTTCTGGTTGCCTGGTTACCTCTTGGGAGCTTCAGTACTTATACTATCATGACTTGATGTTGGTGTTGGATATTCCTCATGTGACCTATTATAATTATCTGGTAATTGTTTACTTAATGAATGGGTTACATGTTCAGACACCCTCTATGGTATGAAGATGGTACTTGGTTATTTATTTATATTTTACTTATTTCTTTACTTTATATATGCATTCTTGCACACTACAATATTCCATTTCATGGGCCGGATGTTATAAACACCATTGGAGGTGGCCCACTGTGATTTATCTCACACCCTCTCCATGTGTTATTTGGTACCCAGAGTAGATTACATGGTTGTATGTTTTGATAAAGGGAAGCATGCATCTTCCAATACTTGATTGTGTGTTGATAGGATGGATCTTTATAGAAGATGATCGAGTAGGATATCAAAATTCTTAGAGGATACATGTTTTCTTTTTTTCCTTATGGAGCATGTTTTTATTATTGTCTTGTATCAATGATTTCTATTTTTATAGTGACATGACCTTACATCACCACTGTTTTAGTTGATACAATTATTGTTATTCTTGTTTATCTATTGCATCAGTTTCCTTCCCCTTTTTATTTATATTTCTTCTGTTGATTACTATTTCATTATATTTCATTCATTGTGTTGCACTCTGTTAATGAGGCATTGTTTTCCCACAGACACGCCCTAGTCCCTCACTACTATTCAGTAGCCTTAGGTGTTTGGAAAGATACAAAGGAGGCCATGTGGCCCACTGGGATCAGGGCACCCATTAGGTGGCATCTGGGTCCGAGTCATCACATTTTATAGGTATATTGTTAATGATTTTTATGATTATATCACGTATTACAAGTATTATGGGAAATAAATATTTTTTATTTTCATTTAAATGAAAAAACCTATGATATGTCTTATAATGATGTTGCAGGTCTTTTGAGAATATTATATGAGGGAGAACTGTATTTCCCATCTCACAAATTACTAAATTCTGAGGGATTTTTTATGAATGAAAGTGTGTAAGAAACCCTCTTTCAAGAAGTCAACTATTCAATAAAAGGATCCCAATTTATTCTAGATCATATAACATTATCCACATAGATGAAATATTTTCTTATTTCATGAAGAGGAAATAGAGATACTACTAAAGTATCTGATGTGATTATTTTGGATCATCTTGTCAACATTAGTAAAATCAACCTTGATGGATTAATTCTCCGGAAGGTCAACAACATGAAGTTGAAGTCAAAAAAATCTAAACAAATAATTTTTTTCTGTGGTAATTGGAAAAATTATTGAAAACAAAATGATAAATTTCAACATTACAATCAAATATGATATTGTCAGAGATAAGATTTTGTTTAACAGTGATGATATGATAAGTAGGATGAATTGTTTTGATCCAGATTTAAAAATGTTAATGATAAATACTCAGGTGTCTGCATTAGATGAAGAAAATTTTCCATAAATAAGGATAATAAAAAATCAAAGGTGGATTCTCTTCTTAAATAAAGAAAAAAAGAAAAAGAATGATTATTATATTGTTTCCACTAAATGGAGAAAGTAGCAAACTAGAAGGAAAAAAGATAAATCATAAATTTGGATTTGAACCGTCTGATGTTTTTGAAGTAAAACACCACTGTGAGGAAGTAATTGAAAAATAATTATAAGAAAATAATCAAAAGAATATGTTTTCATAAGCACCATAGTGTGAAAATTTTCTAAAGGGTGTAAAACCATCCACTGAAAAAATTATTTTACTTGATCTATATGTTGGTGTAGTTTTAAAGGAATCATTTTTAGTTCATACTCATTATACATATTCCACTTCAAAAGTAAATGATGTTTTCATTTATAAATAATTCTTGACTATTGGGAAATATGATTTCAGATCAGTTTCTCAACAATGAGAAGTAATTCTTTAATATATAAAATATCATGTTGATGATATTGAATAATAAAGATTCTTCAATGAAATTAAAGAGTATGATGGAGAATTAGAAAAAGGTGAAAAATAAATAGAAGAATAAAAATAATAAAAATATAGTGAATAAGAAGAAGAAGAATAACAAAAATATTAAGAGAATGATGATGAATAATAATGTAAAAAAATTCTAGAGATAGAAATTTCAAAAGAGAACGAAGAGGAATATCAATTCGATAAACTATCTTTGAGGAATTCTGATGCATCACCATGAAAATAATATTTTGTGGGTAATCATATTGTGTAGTCAATTACTCTTGATAAAAAAAGAATCTTTGTTTCGATAAATTGCATCTTTATCTAAGAGGGATGTAAAAAATCAAATTTTAAATGTTGAAGGATGTTTGGAATTTGTTGAAAATCTAATTGAAATTTATGATGGGAATCAAAAACCAACTTCAAAGAAGGAGAAAAATAATCTAGTTAATGAAGAGATTTGAACTAAAAAAACGAAACTTTCAATAAGAATCGAAGTATTAGAATAAAATCATTGCTTAAGGAATGTATGTAATTTTTCATACATTGAATAGATTGTTGAATACTATCACGTATTTTCCAAGGCTGGAAAAAATTATTATTTTGTTGTGGAAAATTAACAAAAAACATGGATTCAGCAAAATAATTGATTGATAGGTTAATGCATTTGAAATCAGACATCAATGTGTTCCAGGAAAATGTTGAATCCCATAGAAACTGTTGATTTTTTTTAAAGGGTTTTGATGAGTTGATATAGACTTCAGGATCCATTATGAGAATCTTGTAAGGTTCAAGAAATCATCGTATGAGACCAATATTTATTTAAATAGTCTGACATGAGATATTACCAACCGGGTAAAGTATCTCAGTACTTTCAAAAGTAACTCGAAGAAAAAGTTTAAAGATATCTCTTCCTTACAATAATATTTCAAATTTAAAAAAAAAGAGGTTTCTAGAATCAAAATCTATAAACACAACAATACAATATTTATGATTCATTAAGAAGTATTATAAGAAGAATTCCAAGCCCAGGGACATAAAAAAAATATTTTGGAATAAAATTTTCTGTCTCAATAAAAGGAAATGAAATAATAGGCTCAATGAATTCTGATCCAGAGGGAAAGGATCCTGGAGCTGTAAAAGAAAAAAATGTCATGTGGAGCTCTTGGAAATGGTTGAAGATGACAAAAAAGGAATTCAAGAAGCTAAAAACAATAGTCATATCATTGATTCCATTGAAGAATGACTTACCTTCTTACATACTCATATTTTATTCGTGACTATTTTTTGAGTATAAATAAAATTATTTCTCATATAAAATCATTTTTATTGAATTTTATCCAATTATTTTGGATAAATGTTCTTTTATATTTTTTTATATGATCAAGTTTCCTGTTACATTTTTTTCTTATAAACTATTTTCTAAACCCTTTTTAGGTACATCAAAGACATTCCCTATTCCTTTTTAAAAATAAAAAATGGTTATCAAATTTTATAAATGGGTAATATCTAATAAATGTGAAATGTTATATATAAGTATGACAAAAACATCTAAAATATTAATATGATACTTAAGGGAATCTTATCCTAAGGGGGAGTTATTCATATTCACTACTGTATTCAAATGAGTTATTATTTTTGAGGGACCAAGTATAAATATTTATGTTCTGAATATGAAGTATCTTATAGATAATGGGATTATGTTTTTTAGAGTTATTTATATTTGTGTATTGTGGTTTTTGTATTCCAAAAGGTGAGATTTTGTTGAGTGAAAAGTTGTTTTTTACATTTCCACTCATTTTGTTTTGTAAATCAAAAAACTAGTCTTTAATAGAGTAGATTTAATAAATTTTTTATAAAGTAGTTATAAAATTGTTTTTTAAAGAAACCTATACTATTACCATAATTTAAAATAGTATCAACGTATTCACTAATTTACATTTCAATTATCATAATGAGCAGAAATATTATTATGTCCAGATTCACCTTATCAACCCAATTTAAATTAGTTCAATTGTTTATTTGTTCCAAAAAAGTTTCATTTAGATTTTAAATTGGAAATGATACAATCATATTTAGTCTCATAACAAAAATCATAACGATTCTCTGTTTGTAAATCCATCATATTGACTTCCATTTTAAATTCTGAATACAGAAAACCATTTTTTCAAGTTAGTACATTTTACTCTTAACACAATACTTTCAAAATAATGTCGTGTATTCTGTTATATGTGTTAATGAAAAATATATCATGTTTTTAGTTAAAATATGACCGTTGGAGTGCTTGGTGTCTTGTTCCATAGGGAAATAAAGAAAGAAAATATGACTGTAGGAGATCAAGATGACCGTTGGGAGGAAAACTGATAAATACTATTTCATTTTTGTGTCTGAGAATGGTGTGTACAATGGTGTGATTGAACATCATTTATCATTTTCATGTGTGATGTGATTTTTCTCAAATTTCTCTAATGTAAAAAACTATGAGCAGCTTGTTCCTAGTCTTTTGAATTTCCTTTAGAGAGAGTATTTTTCTCGAGGAAAATATGTCAAGGTGTCCATGTAACAATATGTTGTATTGCTTATTGAGAATCTAATTTTTTTGATTATGATCAATTAATTACTAATCTAGGAGGTTAGAATCCAATCAACATGAGGGTTTACGAGGATAAGAAGATATAACATGACCCATCAGACCAAGGGTTTCTCGGATATGAACATAAAGGAGCAATCACCATCTTAATCTAGGGATTATGGGGATAAAAAGGTAAATGTTAATCATCATATTTAGTTCTTACCACTGTGTGGGTAAGATATGATTTAATAAAATTATAAATAAATATATAATTATTCATGGTTACTAGATACCCTTCTATTTGGGTAAAAAAATCTATTCATTTATATTACTTATTTCATTACAAGTCTTTCTTTCCTCTACAAATTAATTAAAAGTGATATTATGTATTCATCATTCTATTTTTATTTCCTTTTTCATAATAGGATTAATTTTGATTCATTTTTTAATATGAATGTTATTCTATACACTTTAAGATAGAGTCACCATTTATTCTATTACTCTAATTTATCGCAACAGTTTATATTATGACACTTTTTATAAATACTGTGATATATCATTATCTACAGTGAATATGACTAAACATTATTTATAATTAATCCTTTGGATTATATATTTGAATCAGCTTGGTTATGATATTCATATTATTAGAACCATGAGCCTAGACCAATTATAGTTTGAATACATAATATTTTTTCTAAATACAATTTTTTACTTCAATTAAGAAATGTTTATCTTATAGTTATAAATAAATGTTTTTTAAACATTATATTCACCCACTCTTTTATTTAGCCATATATATATATATATATTTCAATTCTATAGACCTAATTGACTATATCTACCTTTATCTAATTTTCAAAAGTACCTAACAAGGTGTTTATTTTGAAAAGCATACAATCTGTTTATAGGAGACCAATTAAGAAAATATGGATTCCTAAAGGCTTGATCACTAACATATCATGAACCAAGCTATTTTGGGTATCAACATAATTTCTTGTATAAAATATTTTATAGGAAAACTACAAAAAGGAATCCAAAAAAAGTTTATGGTACTTATACAGTGGATGTTCAAGGCATATTAGAGGATACTCCACATGTTTGAAGAGCGAAAAAAATGATGATGGTGGTCATGTAACTTTTGGAGACAGTTATAAATTTAAAAATATCGGCCTTAGAAAAATTGGGAACAATGATTTTTTTAAATTTCCAATATTAAATATATTGATGGTTTCCAGTATAATTTTCTTAGCATATCACAATAATGTGATGATTGTTTTCATGTTATGTTTGAAAATAATTCATGTAATGTTTTTTATTCTAAATATGAATTAGTTTTTAATTATTTAAGTAATGATAATTTTTAAGTTGTTGATATTAATTAATTAATTTATCAAAATGTTCCATGCATGAGTGCCTTTATGAAAGAGTCCCAGATTTCTCATTAGAGACTCAGACATTGTAATATTCACTTACATAAGAATCTTACTACAAAAGGGTTAGTCATGGATCTATCAAAACTAGTGCTACCAAATGAATAAGTCATTAAACCCTGTCAAAAATTGAAAAAACACAAGAATTATTTTAAATCAAAGAAATTAGTTTCAACATATAAATATGTTGAGTTGTTTAATATGGATTTATTTATACCATGTATAGTTTATTTTCTAAATGGGAATCACTATGGTTATTTACTAGTGGAAAACATTTCTAGGTATACTTGTTTATTCCTTTTTTCTCACAAAAGTGAATTTTATTATTATTTTACCATGTATGATAAATTTATAAGAAACTGATGTGGATTCCTTATTAAGGCCCTGAAAATTGACCCTGACCATGACTTTGAAAATCACAAATTCAATGATTTTTTCAAACCCCTACTACAAATATGGATTTTATCAGCACTAAAAATTGACATTATCAGCGCTAGAAAAAGCACTATAAATGCTGGTGAAGATAAGGGGGGGGGGGGGGGTTCCCCTTTATCAGCACTTCAAAAAGCGCTGATAAAGACCCATTTTATCAGCTCATTTTTTAGCACTGATAAAAATAAATTAAATTAAAAAAAAATTACTACCAATCTCAGGAGGGGGGCTTTTTACAGCGCTTGATCCCCCCATTTATCATCACTTTACCACACCCTCCAGAACCTGCATGCACCGCCTACACCCTTTATCAGCACTTGCCCCTCTAAATTACCATTGCGTGTGGGCCCCTACCTCCACCCAGATTTGATCTTGAGACCTCCCCACTGCGCACCTAAATACTTTACCACTCCCCTATATTTATTTTTTCGCTTATTTATGATATATCTATTTATTTATATATATATTTAGTTATATTTATTCGTATAGTAATATATATTAATATATATATATATAGTTATATTAATATATATATATATAATTATATTAATATATATATATATATAGTTATATTAATTTATATATATAGTTATATTAATATATATATAGTTATATTAATATATATAGTTATATTAATATATATATAATTATGTTAATATATAGTTATATAAATATTCATATATTGGTATTTTATAAAAATATATATTAGTTATTATTTAGATAAAGATAATATATTTTATATGTAAATATGTTTAATTATTTATTTAACAAAATTTAATTTATAGGTGTGAATATATAAAAAATATGTACATATAGTTATATATTTGATTATAAATAGCAGTGCATTATAAAAACGATAAAATTTCAAAGAAATAATATCAATATGAATGTAATACCTTGGAATAAATGCAGTCCCCACTAAAAAAAATCCAAGAACACCCCCTTAAACGAGGCTGAAAATTCACAAAATGTTAAACAAATCGGGGTACCCCAACTAAAAACTCTATTTTGGAGGCCTTCTAGGCTGCTTTTGGCCTTGAGAAAACTTGACTGGTGTCTTCCCCAGGTCATAGCGACATAGATCTCATTGCAGGCTTCGATTTTATATGTGGTAGAGCTCAAACGGATACCCGGATCAAAAGTTATGGTCGTTGGAAGTTTGAGTTGCGTTTTCAACATATTTAGGATCTTTTATTTTTTTTTATTTTTTTAGTCTTCAATTTGTTATTGAATGACTATTACTCCATAATAATTATCAAATTATTAATTAAAAATATTTTTTAAATTTTTTTATAAGCTATTTTCACTAAATATCTTATATATTAAGTATAATAAGTGCAAATATATATTTATATTTATTTAAAATATAATTAAAAATTATATATTATCTTTATATAAATATAAAAATATTGTTATAATTATATATTAATAAATTATTTTTAATTAATTTTTTTCAGTCGAACCCTTTATCAGAGCTACAAAAAAAGCGATGATAATGGGGGGGCCTTTATCAGCGCTTAAAAAGGTACTGATAAATGGGTGATTTTATCAGTTATTTTTTTAGAGTTGATAAAGCCCCCCCCCCCCTTTATCAGTGATTTTTCGTTAGTGCTGATAATGGGGTGGCGCTACCCTTGCCCAGTTTTGTGGTAGTGAACAAAATAAACATAGACATAATATCTCTTCTCCTAGGTCCCCTAAGAATAATGGAGTTGTAGAATGAAAAAATTAACACATCAAGCCATACGCTGAGTTATGATAAATGAATATGAATTACCTTTCTACTTTTGGGAAGATTCTATGAATATGTAATGTTATATAATCAATTCTGTTTTAATTGGACCCATGATAAAGGTGAACCCATACATGGTTTGGAATAATATGAAGCCTATATTTAATTATGTTAGAGTTTTTTTTTGAAAGTATTTATTATTAATACTAAGGATAATTTTGAGATATTTTACTCCAACCATGAAGGATGAATTTTCCAAATTTATTCAACCTCAATTAAATCATATATAATTTTTAAAAAGGACAATGTTAGTGTAAGAATACCTTTGTTTCAAATTCAATGTGATAAATCTACATAAGCCCAAGACATATTTATAAAACCTTTAGAATTATTTTTCTTATTTGAATATAAATTCAAAACCTTATTATCATATTGTGAAATAGTCTTAAAAAGCTTCCAAATATGAAAACCTTCTATAACCTAAGCCTAAACCTATAGAGAAACCTGAGGTGACCAACCCAACTTTTTTATGATCTATTTGGACACTTAAGTACCATATTTTAGATATTGTCCTCAAAGACCTAGATAGAGGTTCACAGATGTGATCTTATCATAGAAATCATATTGAAAATCAAGAATTCTTGTCACATCTTAAACCTAATAACATTAATGATGAAATTGATGACAAATTATAAGTAATGTATATTGATGAAATACTCAATCAATTTGAAAGAAATAAATTATGGTAATTTTTATATAAAACCATGGAAGCATTTTATATTAGAACTAAATGGGTTTTTAGAAACATTATAGATTACTTATGAATAATAATAACAAATAACGCTATACTATTTTCAAAAGGGTCTAGTCATGAAGAAGGAATAGGCTTTGAAGCAAATGTTGCACCGATATCCATACTTGAATCCATCAGAATACTACTTCTTTTTTAAGCTCATATACACTTCAAAAAGTATCAAATGTTTGTAAATGGTGAATTATAAAATGGTTATAGATGAATATTATTTTTTTAAATAACAATAGTGTTTTAAAAATCCTCATTTATGAAATTGTCTTTTAAATTAATTAAGAATTTATATTTTTTGAAAAAATTACCTATGGCTTAGTATGATAGGCTTGTCACTTTTCCTATATCGAAAGGATTTTTGAAAGGTATATTTGATTCAAAACGTCTTACAAAATGTATTTTAAAAGGCATCTTTGTTTAAAAAAATCATATAGATTATATTATTTTTGGATCTTCAAAAAACTCTATATGTGTTGATATTTCAAGGAAGATGAAAAATGAATTGAAAATGAATAATGGATGATAGTAAATTATTAATCAGATTTTATATTTTTCAAAATAATTAAGAAATTATATTAAAAAATTGTTAATATACTAAGGATATTTTGAAATAGTTTAATCTGGATATCACTAAATTTAGGGATACTCTTATAAGTACACAAGTAAATTGGATCTTGATAAAGCTGAAAAACTAGTGGATAAAACTTATTAAAGATGTATGATTGGAAGTATTCCCAACATTATATCTATCTAGCTAGATATTATGGTTAATGTGAGTATGTGTGCTCATTTTCAAGAAAATACAAATGATTTAATCGTGGTTAATGTAAAAATAATTTTCAAATACCTCAAACATACTACAAATTTAGGGTTGTTTTATTCGAAGAGGACCAGAATTGTAATTAGTTAGTTATTCTGATGCAAATTTTGTTGGATAAAATTTAGATAGAAAAAGAACCTATGTAACATGTAATTTTTAAGGAAGGTCTAGAGTACCTTGGTGTAGTAAGAGATAGAAATTAAGTTGCATTGTCTACTGCAGAAGATGAATTCATTGTTATAGATTTCTACTGAGGACAAATTTGTTAGATGAAACACACATCACTATAATTTCACTACTATAAATCCTACACATCCCAATTCCTATATCCCAACAGTTTGGAAAAAAAATATTTGTATAGGGGGTCATATACCAATAGTTATCAAAATACATTAGGATATGATATATAATAAAATTCAATCCCAACAATTTTGTGATACTGTTGGGATAGATAAATATAATATAAGTCTATCCCAATATTTTTTTAAAACCATTAGGAAAGAGAAATTCTATACTAATGTTTATAGAAAACTATTGGGATATAATTTTTTTCAAAAAACCAATACAAATGGACTTGAAAAACTATTCGTAGAGGTCCCAAAAATTCAACTTCCTGTCCCAAAAGTTTGAAGAACCATTTTGATAAGTATCCATATTTTTTTGAATTATTTTCTAAAATATATAAAATAAATAAATATATAAATTAGTATATACATATATATCCAAATATATTAATGAAGATAATTTTATCATAGTGGTTAGGTATTTGATATATAAAGTGGATGTCGTGGGTTCAACCCTTGGTGGAATATTTTATTTTAGTTTACCTATCCCAACAATTTTAATTGTTAGTATAGACCTATCCCAATGATAAATCAACCAAAAAACCTCCAAAACATTTGTATAGCCTATATTTCAAATAGTTTAGTAATATAAATTATGAAATTTCCCTATAAATTGTGATAAAAAAGTGTTATAAATATTTATCATAATCTTTTATCACATTCTAGAACAAAACATATTGATTTAATACATCACTTTTTGAGAGATCATTTTTAAATTGGTTATAACACACTTGAATTCATTGGTTTATAACACTAGCTTACTAATATTTTCACTATGACATTCAATTATAAGAGAATCAATTACATCACACATCAGTTAGGTATGATCAATTTTAGTTAAGATTATTTATTATGTACTCAACATTGTGAATGTCTTACCATTATGAGTGTCACAACATTATAGATTTATCCCCATTGATACTTATCACAGTTGATAATTATCACCCCGGATGCATCTCATAGTAGATACTACTCAACGTTTTGATATTTCTTACCATTAGAATGTTTTATTCCTTTTTAAAAAAATTCATGCTATTATCTTATAAGTCGTCGGTTTTTTCTCCCTAACACCAAATCAGTTTTGACCTTTTCTATCCTGACTGTTTTATTTCTTTTTCCATCACCAAAACCAACCGATCTGACCTCCATGGACAAAGTGTAGCATCCCTAATTGTATTCATTGTATGAGTCACATCCTATAAAGAAGAAAATGGGGAGCTGAGTCATCCAACAGTTGGGCCAATAAATCCCGAGCCAGAAAATCTAACATTTGTACCTGAAGAAATAATTAAAAAAATAGTGGCTACACTTGAGTAAATATTTGGTTCTTCAAGTTATATAGAACCATGGATGGGTGGAATGGTTATAAAACTATAGAAAACCAAATTTTACTATTATATCATTTTACCGATAAAACCCTTAATAGTCATACAAAACAAGGATTGAAATGTTTAGTGTGTCGGAAAAATTAGGACCATGAAAAAAAATACAAAATAAAACATATGGATTTATTTAATTCCTTCTTCCTTAGATTTTTATTAGTCCTTGTGGTCTCCTTAGTACAAGTATTCAATTGAGAATATATATCAAATAAATGGATAAGCTAAAACCCCAATAAAATGATAGATATGAACATGGATCAGTATCACTTAGGGTGAGAATAATAATTATAATCATAACATAAGCATGGAATCAACATCATAATTTTGTAATTAATCCTTATATAAAGTCATGGGATGTTGAAATACATATAAATACAACATCATTTTTTAGTAGTTAACCACCAAACATAGTTGTGAACAAAAATAGGATCATTTTAATACATAGTTCTCTTTTTATCATGAGATACATCAAGTTAACCAATTAATTAGACCACTATATAATTTTGGGCTCACCAATGGCATCAAAAATATTTCAGTTAGTATATAATTCTTGGAAAACCCCTCATATCATAACATTTACATTATATTCCATGCCACATAGAAGGTATATCAATCCTTGACATAAAATAAAACATGGAAAGGAATGGGATTCATTTAAAATCATAATTTCATAAATAATATTTGGGGTTCCAAGAAGAATGATGAAATTAAATACATGGTATAGTAATCATCAATCTTATGTGTAGAAGAAACAATATCAATGGTAGTAAAACATGTGTTTTAAGAAAGAATGGTAATTTTGGAAAATTATTTTTATTTTTCATAAAATATTATTGGAAGAATGTATATCCTATAAATTAAATGGGATGAAAAAATAAAGTACATTCAAGGAATAATAAAAGAGTTTCCATCCTGAAATTTTTAATGAATGATGTATAAACCAAGAAATGAAATTTTGTTCGAGAATCCTCTTTCCTTATGTATGAATTATTTATTCACCTTAATATCCTATATAACAAAATTATATTCGTTAATTAATAGTTCCAAATCCTCTCACACCTATATTTTATTTATTATAATTTTATTATGTTTTCTTGTGGACATTTTGATGAGTTATAAGGATCAATTTCACCATTTGGGAGTGTTTTCTTCTTGGTTTTCATGATCGGTTCACTTGCATATGTGTGTGGAAGATTGCGTAAAATGAGGAAAATTATCTAGAAAAGAAATTATATTTCTTTAATTTTATTATAAAAGATTAAATTATTTTATAAATAATTTTTTACATTTTATAAGGATGAATCCTTTGATAAAATTTAATGATAATCATTTTAGGTTAGTTTTGGTAGTTTTCGATTACTACAAACTTGTTTTGTTTTATCAGTTAGTATAATGTATTTTTGTAAGTTACAAATAATATAAAAGTTATAAAATATATTTTCAAATAAGTTTAAACCATTATAATTTCTTTAAGACAATCCTTGATAGTGTCAAAATAATATAAAAGTGCATTGTCTACGGTTATGGTAAGTACACACACCATGGATGATAATCTCATTTTCAGAATAAAAAAAATTGGATGATATTTGAAGATGAATTATTACATTAAAATAATAAAATTCATTTACATAAAAGATAATATATTTATCATTTCACTAGGATAAATTGAGGTGATGAGAGAATAATAAAATAAATGAAATTGAAAAGAAATTAGAAGGAAAATAATGAGGATCTTCCCTATAGAATTTCTCATCATTGGGTGCCTCCTTAGGGAAAATGGGTTAGTCTTTTGGTGAGACTAAAAGTTATTGAATGTGGGGGATGGGCTTGGGAAGAGTACTGGGAATAATTTTCTAATGTCTCAAAGTAAGGAAGGTGTGAGAATAATAGGTTGTGAGTGGTGGTATTTATAAGAGAGGGCATGGGTGTTTTCTCATTATTAAATTCAATAGTTTATTATTTTGTCTCCAGAATATAAATAATTTGAGAATTATCAATAAATATATCAACATAATTATGGATACTTCTATATTTGGGGATTACATCATCATTACATCATTAGTGACTCTTTAATTCATGTATTTATTTTTTATTATAAATTACCGAATATTACTATTCCCCCAAAAAATAATGTATCTTAGAAAATCCCAAACAAATCACCGCAAATATGATTCAATATGTAAAATTTAAAAAATAGCTCTATTTTATGAATATAATTTTCTATATATGTGAAATTTAATATTTAATTTGAATCATCATTTACTTGGAAAATAAAGATTTTAAAATTATAATTGATTTTTGACACTTTGAAAAATTATGTAAGGTATCATAAAATTTTCCTGTAACCATAAGACAAAAAATTGTTAATTTATGAATTTATTTTATAGAAATAAATTTTATTTTAAATAAATATATTAATTATGAAATTGTAATAACATATTTCTAACTTACAAATTTCCCAACACTTCATTAATAATTTTTTTTAAAAAAATTACTTATACTATGATCTAATTGAATAATATTTCTATTTATAGGATGGATAATTTTTATATATACATTCATGAGAAGGGATATTATTCCATTGGTAAGATTTCTGTTCCTAATGTTCGTATTACTATATCAAAGTTCTTGTTATTATTCCATCATTATAGGATCCTGAATTTCTAGAAATTCCACTTATTTAATTCATTATTCATTTATAGAGTTTTTATTGTGTTCAGAATTTGATTTAATGGGGTTATAACATTCAACATAATAATAACATTTGAATTTATATTGATAAAATTTTGGTGAATTACATTTCCCCCCCCCCTTATGAAATTTCTCCCTAGATATTTCATTTTATATTTTATATTAAAAATAAGAGGTGGTAGTTCTCTTTCATCACTTCCTCTGATTCCCATGTTGCCTCATTGAACTATAGGTTTTCCATTGTACTTTTACCTGGTGAGTGGTCTTGTTTTGTGGGACTTTATCTTTATGATCAAATATCTTTACTGGATTCTCCTCATAAGGGGGATCATTTTCCAACTTTACCACCTCTAGATTCAATAAATGTAAGGGATCCAGTATGTAATTCCTCAAGAAGGATACATGGAATACATTTGGTTTTTGAGGTGTGGTTGGTAGAAGTTCCAGTAGATAGAACACAACACCGAATCAATCAAGAATCGAAAAAGGGACGATGTACATGGACTCACCTTTACTTTTTTTTACAAAATATAATGATCATATTCCATAGAGATATATAGAGGAATACAATGTCTCCAGCCTCAATCTCTAGGTCTTCGTGACTATTTTTTCATTTCTCTTTTGTTGAATTCGGGTGCCTTGATGTGATGCAGAATGGTTTTTACCTTTTCCACCATTTTGTACAACTGTTTTATTTCATAGCAGCTTATATTCACTGACATCATTCCAACACACTAGTTTTTGGTATCTTTTCCAATAAGGGGCTTCATATTGAGAAACTTTGATGCTTTATTGGAAACTATTTTCCTATAAAAACTTGACAGTAGGCAGAAGATGGTCTCATACACCTTTAAATTACATAGAACATGCTCTCAACATGTCTTATAGAGTCTAAAAAGTATTCATTGATTATACAGTAGTTTGAGGATGATAATACACACTAATATTTATCTCATTTTTTAGAGCATGTTGAATACATTTCCAAAACATAGTGGTGATTCTTAGATCTCTATCAGATACAATCGATAGTGGAAATATATATATCCTTACAAATTTTCTAATGTATATCCAAATATTTCGATCTGGTGATAAGTCCTCTTGAATTGGGAAAAATTATGTATTCTTTTTGAGATAATCCACAATAACCAATATATCTTTGTTTCATATGGATATCTTCGGATGTCCTATGACAATATCAATGGTGATGTTTTCTAATTTTCATGTAGTTTTGGGTAATGGTGGCATCAACCCCTTATAAGTTTTTGTTTATTCCATCACTTGATAAAATACCAATAACATTGATATATATTTAGATATCTCCTTCTTCATATTTTCCCACTAAAAGTTCCCTTGAAAATATTGATATATTGTTGTGCTCCTTGCGTGAATAAAAAAGGTTTATATATGTCTCCTATTTTGAATCTCCCTATTTATCTAAATACTAGATGATAAATATATTTGTGAACCCAATATTATGAATCCTTCCTTGTCAATTTGAAACTCATAGGATTTACCTTTTCTCATTTCTTCTACCTTTTTTGAATTTAAATATTATTTCATTGATCATCCTTTATTTTCATCCCGAGGGATAGTTGAGAAATCATTTTAGAAATGATTTAGGATTTTCCTTATTTAACAATTTTCATGTCAATACTTTGAAAATCTATGAATATTTTATCCTTCTCAATTCTCATCATTGATAATGTTTCATAATCTTTCATACATTGAAACTTTACCTCTTTATTCTCCTTAGTAGTTCTGTAGTGGATTGAGTAGTAAAAATCCTTGATTAGATTAACCATATTTGATGGCGCATATTAAGATCCTTTTATGTGAATATATATTTTATGCTCTTTTGATCGGTATATATCTCACACATATCCCCATAGAGATAATATCTCCATATTTTCAATGTAATGATCAATGTTTCTATTTTAGATCATGCATGGGTTTGTTTTTCTTGTGAATAGTAAATTTCCCAGGGGTATAGGATATCAATTTTTTATTTTCACCAATAAATATCTAAATCCCTTATTTTAAGCATCGTTGTATACTAGAAAGAGTTCCCCACATGTTGGAAGTCCAAGTACTAAAGTAGTGATAAGTCTCTTTTTTACTCATTCAAGAAGTCTTCACATTCACTTGTCTAGAAACTATTTTCTCCCTTATATATCAGTTTTGTTAGTGGGTTTCAAAGTCATGATAAAATCATCCCAAATCACCAGAATTGACTACATACATCATGGAAAATACATATCTCTATTATAATATTGGACTGGGACACACTTCCATTACCATTATCTTATAAGGGTCCACATATATTCTTCTTGTTGGAGATAACATTCCCAAATAATAATATATCCACTATCTTCAATGCACGTTTACTATAGTTTTTCAAAAAAATTACCCCTTTTAAATGTTTTTAGAAAAGTATTCAAATTCTCCTAATGTTCCCCCTTACTCATGGAGTTTATCAAAATATCATCAATAATGACTACAAAAAATATGTCTAGGTGATCTCTATAGACTGAATTCATTATGTCCAATAATATTGATGGATAATTAGTGAGTCTTATGGGAAACACAATGAACTCATAGTTTCTATACCTTGTTCGAAATTCTTTCTTGTCAATATCTTACTTCCAAACTTTTAATTGGTTATATCCTGACTGAATATCCACCGTAGAAAAAGACATGGCCCCACACAGTTGATCAAACAAGCCATCTATCTGTGGAAGGGGATACTTGTTGTTTATTTTCATTTTGTTGAGCTCACAATAGTCAATGCATATATGAATTGAGTTATCCTTCTTCTTGATTAAGGGTATCGGTTCACCCCATGGTGAACCACTCAGGAGTATAAAACCATTATGTTGATTATATTGTAACTACTTCTTCAGTTCCTCCAACTTAAGGGTGTCCATTCATTAAGGTATGTTTAATATAGGTGGAGATATAAGAATATGATCAATTTAGAACTCATCTTCTATTCCATGAGGAGGACCAACCAATTCATTACAGAACACATTAGTGTAGTCTCTTATAATGGGACTGTATTTGAGAATGATTCTCTCCATTATCTCAGTCATTTGAGTGAGATATGCAATCTCATATGGAAATAACATCCAAACCTGATATAATTATTCTGAATGATATTCTCCCTCCTTAAACTTATATATAATTAGAATATACATTATTGTTGTGAATACTTATCTCCCTTTCCTATCAGTTGATGTTAGATTTGTATAATGATTAAAATCCATAACTAATATTTCATAAATCCCCACCAAACTAAGTAATACAAGGTTTACTGGGAGGATTGGTCCACAAACAGAAATTGAGGATGAGTTATATAAATTTTATGCATTAATTTCCCCATTTTATATTCTCACAGATAACACAACTGCCATAATTGGGGGTGTTTCAATATTTCTACTAAACTTGCATGATAAGAAAGAATGTGTTGAACCAGAATAAAATAGTTTGTTAACTAATATTGGATGAATAAATAGCATACATGTCACCACATAATTTTTGGGATCCAACTTTTTATTAGTTATGTAATAATACTTCTCTTGATCCTTTAGTTTTTGTGGTTATAGATGTTGATTCCCCTCAATAACTCAAGGCTTAGTGTGCTAGATTTCATAGAGCCCTTTCTCCCAATAGTCGATGCATTGAACCATGGGTAGTTATCTCCTTTATTCCAACACATTTGCCTAAATTCTCATGTATTTTCAATAATCATGATCCTTGTGGCCTTTTCTATCAAGCATATAACATTTCCCTCTCCCTTTTTGGTAGTTACCATGATGCATATTACCACAATTTTGATTGGGGTGGTTGAGATTTATTTCCACCTATCTTGTTTGATCCCCCATCATTAAACTCCATAATTCATTTCATATCACCATTTATAGGAGACCATTATACAAGCCCTTTCTATGTTTTGATAGAATATTGAATAAATTCATCATAACTCCCAATGTATTGAAAATCTTGTTCTCTTTGATGCTGTGGGTTTAAACCACTAAAGAGTCTATCAATTTTTCTATCAATGTTTAAAATCAACCTAAACCATGACTTTAAAGCCCTATGTAATTTTATTCATAATCAATAAAATATTATGCATCCGTTTTCATCAGATCTATGAATTATATCTCCATATTTGTATGATTATTTTTAGGTAAATAGTTATTAAGAAACATTATCATAAAATCTTCCCAATCCATCACATCAATTTCATCCTTTATCTTGGTGTTCTTAATCAACACACTACATTGGTAGGACTGTAAATTTGGATAAAAAATATACATAGTAACCATGTACATCTCAAAATATGGGATCATAAAAAATTTATTCTCCATTGATTTTACCCATAGTTTTGGGATGAGTATATCAAAGGATACACTAAAAGTAAATGGTTGTTGTTGCCTAAAAGACTTGATATCTAGTTTCTCTATATTAGGGAATGAGGATGTTCTAAAATTTTCAAGTTATTATTCATAAAACGAGAATTCTTGGCACTCATCACCATGGAATTCATAACTCCACCTCCCAAAGCATTTTGGATTTCATTCAATAAATCACTGTATTTTCCCTCATATTGGTTATTGGACTGATTTCTCATGGTTTCCACCATTTTATAAAATAGAAATAGTTAAAACAAAACATTATTCAATAGGTACTGAATAAATAATTTATTCCATTATCCAATTATATCAAGAGTAATATCATGTTGGATACTAGTATATATTGTCTCATCTTAATGGTTTTCACTAAGGTTCATTAATCCAAATTTCCAAATTCACAAAACCTTCTTTTGATTCCAACTATTGTGACCCCACTTTTATTATTAAATAATTTTAAAGGTAAATATCATAATAGTGTTAAAACCCATGATTTTAAGGTTTAGTTTCTTGGGAAAATTATAACTATACATAACATTTAAAAAAATAAAACATAAAAATTTATCCAATTCCTTTTTTACTAGCTTCCTTTTTTCCATCTTGTTCTCCTTAACACAAGTATTAACTGAATAATATACATCAAGGGAAGAGGTGAGATAAAATTCATGAAATTGGATAGACAAAAAATTTATTAAATAACATGGGGTTATAATAATAATAATCAACATAACATAATAATTTAATAATCATCATAAGTGTGAGAAGAATCATTATAAAAAGGCATGGAATGTGGTAATGCAGAAAAATGAAATATCATGTCTAATTGGTTAACCACCACAGATATTTTTGAAAAAACATGGCATCATGTTCATTAATATATCACATTGCATCATTATATTCATCACATTATCCAATAAATTATAGTGATATATAATTTTGGGCACACCCATCACATCATAACATTTTCATGAACTATATAATTCAAGATGCACCTATAACACCATAACATTTACATTATCATGTTGGCCACATAGATCATATATCAATATTGGAAATAAAATAGACCATGGAAAGGAATTGGTTTCATTTCATAAGGAATAAATTCATGAATAAACATTGGAGTTAACAGTGTAAATAGGGAATAACATACTTGTTATAAGAATCGGCAATAATGAGTGAAGAATAAAAAATCTAATCGGAAGTAAATTATGTGTTTTAAGAAAGAAGAGTTCATTTGGAGAAATATTTTAATTTGACATAAAATTATATTGGAAGAATGTGAACACAAGAAATGAAATGTTAAGTACAAAGAAATTATATTTGATGAATAATAAAAGAGCATCCATACTGAAATTTGGAAAGAAATAGGGATAACCTATGAATTGAAATTGGGTATGATAATCTCTTTACCTTATGTTTGAATGATTTATTCACTTCCATATCCGAAATAATAAAATTACATTAATTAATTAATAAATTAAGAACATATTATACATTTATATGGTTCATTGTAAATTTATTATGTTCATTTATTTCCATTATGATGAGTTATAGATTTTAATTTCATCATTCGGGAGTGTTTGTTTTTTTGGTTTTCATGATCGGTTCACATGCATATATATATATAGAGGATTGAAAAAAATTGAGGATACCTATATAGAATTGAAATTATATGTTATTAATGAACTTATAAAAGAATAAATTATTTTATAAATTATTTGGTTTTATTTTATGAGGATGAATCCTTAGATAAAAGTAATTGATAACCATTTTATGTTAAGTTTGGTAGTTTTTGACCATAATGAAATTGTTTTGATTTATTGTTTATTATTATGAATATATGTTAGTTACAAATATAAAAACGGTTGAAAATATATTTTACAATTTTTTTCAACAATTATAGTGGTTTTAATACCATCCTAGTTGTTGGTAAAAGAAAACAAAAGGGCATCATCATCAATGGAGGTAAGTAGACACACCACTGATGGTAATTTCAATTTTATAATAAAATCAAAGGGTAAGATATTTGAAGACAAATTATTCCATTAATAGAATAAAATTCTAGTATAATAAATATACATGAGTTATTAGTCCACTTCGATAAGTGGAGATGTTGAGATAATACGAACATAAAATGAATTGAAATGAAATTAAAAGGAAAAGAGAAGGGCTTTCACCTATGGAGTTTCCCCTCATGGAGAACCTCATTAGGGAAAAGGATTTGGTCTTTTGATGATTCCAATAGCTCGTAGACGTGGGGGGAGGGGCTTGGAAAGAGTTTTTGGAAAATTCTGAAAAGGCTCATTTCATAGATGGTGTGAAGTAAAGAGGTAGTGTGGGGTGGTATTAATAGGGGAGGAGAGGGGTGTTTACTTATTATTATATTAATTAGTTCATTATTTTGGCTTAGGAATATGTAATGTATGATAATTTTTACTAAATAAATATTAAAATAATAAAATATAGTTAGATATTTTGGGATTACATCATCTATGACTCAGTAATTCAGGTATGTAACTTTTATCATAAATTTTTATATTTTACAATTCAAAAAAAAATCAGGTATTCTAGAAAAAATACCAGAAAATACCTCTATCCATTTTTTAAGTGATGGATAAAAAATGAACTCTATTTTATGAAAATAATAATCTAAATATGAAAATTTTAATTTTTAATTAAAATAATCATTTACTTAGAAGATACCAATTTTAATATTATAAATGATTGTATAAAACATTGAAAAATTATGTAAGGTTTAATTACCTTATATTATAATAAAATTTGTTTTACTTTATGATTATATTTTATGAAAATAAATTTTATTTTAAATAATTATATTTTTTTGAAAATTGAAATTAGATATTTATGACTTATATAAATACAAACACTTAAATAATTTTAAAACATCTATTTTCTTATACTATGACATATGTATATCATATATTCATTTATAAGATGGAAATGTTTTATATATACACTCATTAGAAAGGTTACTATTCTATTGGTAAAATTTCTATTACTAAGGGTCACATTACAATTCTAAAGGTAATGTTACTATTCCATCAGTATAGGTTCCTTAATTTTTATAAATAGATATTATATAATTCATTCAACATTTATAAAATTTTTATTGTGTTTTAAAATTGATTTTATTTGTTTTATACTGTATGAAATAATTTTAAGAAGGTAATTTCCATTGATAAAATTTTGAGTCATTACATTCTTCCCCCCTTATTAAATTTCACCCTCAAAATTTCATTTTATATTCTATGTTTAAAATTGATGACGGTACATCTCTTTCATCTCATCCTCCATTTTCCATTTTGCATACTCATACCTATGGTCCCACCATAGTATTTTGACAAGCTTAGTAGTCTTGTTTCATATAACGTTATCTCTATGGTCTAAGAACATTATTGGATTCTCATCATAAGAGAGATCACAATCTAAATGTAACACCTCTAGATTTAGTTCATGTGAAGGATACAATATTTAATTCCTCAAGATGGATACATGGAATACACAGTATACTTGAGACAAGGCTAGTGGAAGTTCCCATCGATAAACCACAACTTCGACTCAATCAACAATCTAGAAGGGGTCAATGTACTTGGGACTCAGCTTTCCTTTCGTCCAAAATAAAATGATCCTATATAATAGCGATATTTGGAGGAATTCCATGTATCCATCCTAAAACTCTAGGTTATTTTAATGTTGTTTTTTTCATTTATATTTTGTTGAATTTGGTCTTCCATGACGTGATGATGAATGGTTTTCACCTTCTCCACCACTTCTTTAAAGATTTCATGTCCTATAATATTACGTTAACCAAATGTATCCCAACACACTATAATTTTGCTTCTTTTACCATAATGGGCTTCATATGGATCCATTTGGATGCTCGAGTAGATACTGTGGTTGCATGAGAACTCAATCATATGTAGATATTGGTAAAATCCTCCTTTGAAGTCTGTAGATCATTGTCTCAACCTATTATCTAGTTTATGAATATCCCACATGGATTTTACATTTGTTTGATGATAATAAGTGGTACTAAAGTTCATTTTAGTGTTGAGATCAAGTTGAATAAATTTCCAGTCCATGGAAGTAAATTTTAAATCTCAATCAGATACAATCAAAAGTGGTACTCCATGTAGCCTTACCACTTATCTAATGTGTATATGTGAAAGTTGATAGAGTGATAAGTCCTCTGGATTTGGGAAAAGTGATCTATCATTATGATACGATCCAAAACTACCCCTATAACATTGTTTCTTTGAGATATATTTGGAAATATGGTGATATATCCCATGGTTATGTTTTCACATTTACATATTTTAATGGGTAATAGTTGCATCATTCCATTAATTTCTTTCCTTTAATCCATCACTTATTTACATACTAGGCACATAGATGTATATTTCAGGATCTCCTTCTTCATATTTTCCCCCTAATTTTTCTCTCAGATTTCTTGATACATATTTTTTCTCCCTAGGTGAATAGAGAAGGTTGAGCTATGTGTGTAATTCAGACTCTCAATCATTATATCTGGATTGGATGGCACACAATTTTGTGACCCAACTCTTATGACTCCTTCATAATAAGTTTTAAACTCTAAATATTTCCCCTTCCACATACCTTCTACCTTTTTTCTAAATTTGCAGTTCATTTCATTGAGATCCCTTTATTTTCTCTATGAGGAATGGTTCAGTAATCGTCTGAAAATGGTTGATGATGTTCAATCCTTAATAATTCCCACTTCCATGTTTTGAAAATCCAACAAGATTGTATCCACCTCAATTATAATCGTAGATAATGTTAGAGGATGCTTTATACCTAGCACATCAACCCCATTATTTTCCTTGTGAGGATGGTAGTGGAATGAGTAGTAGAATTACATGATTAGATCTAACCATCCTCACTAGTGTATAATAGGATTCTCCTATATGAATATATATTTGAAGAACAAATAGTTAGTATATATCTCACACCTCTCCCTATAGGGATAATTTTGCATGATTTTCATTTCAAATATCACATCTGCCAACTCCAAATCAGACATGGGGTATTTTAAAAAAAATCTCACTAGATTGATTCATAGTCTATCACTTTTTCATTTTTCATCACTAAAAAACTAAATCCCTTTTTTTAATCATCGATGAATAAAAAAAATATTTTTCCACTTGTAAGAAGTGTGAGTACTAGAGTGATGGTATGCCTCTTTTCTTAACTCTTTGAAGCAGTCCTCACATTGACTATTCCAGACAAACTCTTCTCCCTTCTAAGTCATCTTGGTTAGTTAGTTTTACAATCATTTGAATTTCATCACAAATCAGTGGAAGTAAATAGTTATACCAAGGAAACTATAAATACTTATTATAGATATAGGCATGGGCCCCTCTTCGATTACCTTAATCATGGAAGGATCTATATATAATAATTTCTTGGTGATAACATTCCCCAATTATGATACATCATCCATACAAAACTCATATTTACTATAATTTTCATAATGTTTCTCCCTTTGATAATTATTTACAATAGTATTCATATACTCCTCATGTTCCCAATTTCTCTTGGATTATATCTTAATATCACTAATAATGTCTACCACAAATTTTATGAGGTAATCTCTAAAGACTCTATTAAACGTACATGAATATTGAAAGATCATTAGAGAGTATGAATGGTATCAAAATCAACATATATCTTACATACCTCATTCGAAAGGAAGTGTTGGAAATATCAGTCTTCCTCACATATAATTGGTGATATCTGGACTGATTTTCCACCATATAGTAATACTTACACCCACATAGTTGATCCAACTAGTCATCTTTTTGTTGAATGGGATACAAGTTATTATTGTTATTTTTTTATATCATTATAATCAATGTGTAGGTGCATTGATCCATCCGGCTTCTTGATTAAGAGGGCTGGTACACCCCATGGTGAGGAACTATGGCATATAAAACTCTTTTCCATATTCTCTTATAACGTCTTCTATAGTTTCTAGAACTCATCAATGGATATTCTCTATAGTGCATTTGTTAGTGCCATAGATCTATGAATAAGTCCAATTGAGAACTCATGCGCTAAATCTAGAGGAATTCTAGAAAATTCTTTTGGGAATACATTAGTGTAGACCTTATAATGGACATGTATTTGGGCATGATTCTCTCATGTGTCTTAATCATTTGAGTGACATATGCTTTCTCATAAGGTAGTAATATGTAAACTTGAGATGGTAATTCTAATGTAGATTCATCCTAATCCTTAAACTTGTAACGAATAGGATGATACATTGTGGTGTGAAGTGTGATCTACCTTTCTAGAAAGTTGATGTTGTCTATGTATAAAGATAACCAATCCATACCCAATATAAAATCAAAATCCACTAAAGAAAGTAAGAAAATATTTTTTATAATGTTCAGTCTAGAAACAATAACCAAGGAATAGTTATATACTTTGGATAAAATTATCACCCAATTTTCCATTACCACATATAACTCAACCTCAAAATTTAGAGGGGGTTTTGAATAGTTCTACTAAACATGCAAGATATTGAAGAATCATTAGAAGTAAAATCAAATAGTAAGTTCTATATTCATGAAAAAATAACAAGAGAACCTATCACCACATCACTGTCAGGCTCCACATCAGTAGAAGTGATAGAATAATCCTTCCCTTGATCCATTGGATTTGGTGGTTGATGACTCTAATCACCCTTAAGAACTCAACACTTAGTTTAGTAGCTTGTATAGTGCCCTTGGTCCCTATAGTTGAATCATTGAACCATCGGTGCTTCTCCCCTTTATTCGAACACATTCTCATTCTTCCTCATGTATTTTTTATTATCATGACCTTAGTTCCCCTATCTCCCGAAATTATAGAATTTCACCATCCCTTTGTGGTAGTTACCAAGATGCTTCTTTACATATTTTTTACATGTGGGTAGTTGATCTTTCTTTACAACTATCTCTTTAGATCCCCCTACTCAAAACTCCATCTTTCATTTCTTATCACCATAGCCATGGGACCATTCTCTAAACTCCATATCCACTCAAAGATATAGTAAAAACATTCTTCATAACACCTAATGTCTCAAATAGATAGAGTATATTAATGGTCTAGTTTTAAACCCATATGGAATCTATCAATTTTTCTATCATTTCTTATAAGAAAACTATAAGAATTCCATGAAATCCATGGGAAATCTTTAAAATAGTACATGAAAAATTCACCTTCATTTTTCTTCAACCCTATTAATTTTATCTCTATCATTGTAAGAAGAGTTTGAGGGAAATAATTTTTAGGAATAATTATCTTAAATTCTTCCCACTATAAGTGTTAGGTCCACAAGGCTGAATACCCTGAGAGGGGGGGTGAATCAGAGTATGACTAATTTAAAATTAAAGCCCGTTATGATCTTGTTTCACTATTATGAAAAACACTCTTCTCTCTCTTTCATGTTGCACAATATAAATAGAAAGTAAAGTAAGCACATGACACAACAATTCTATTTGGTTCACTTCTAAGGGCTACATCCAAGGAGCATACGCCGACAGGTTTCCGGTCGTACCAAATTCCACTATACTTCACTTGCTATGGATTACAATGTGTGGGAACAGTAACTCTATCCCAGGATCAAGGCCTTTACATGGTTTAGGGTCATCTCACTACCTTTTCAAGGGTCACTCCCTGTTTCTCTCTCTCTCTCTCTCTCGCACACTGCTGGTGGAGAGGATCACCTTCTTCCTCTTCCTTTTCTCACTGCTCGGGAGGGAATCCACTTGAAGTTTATAGACCTATAGGTCTCTACATTTTCATGAAATAATGCATCCTCTATTGTATGTGGATGCTCTGTTGAAGTCCATCTTTCACCCGTAGATGAATCTCTCTTTGCACCGAAGGTATCGGGCAATCCCCCAGCATCCACACAACCCTGAATCACTACTAGAAATCAACCGTCATCGGCGCCCTTCTCTAAGGTGGTGCGCAAGTCTTGGTGTGCAAGTCAACACATGCGCACAATTATTTCTTAACACTTGCACGACTCAAGATTCCTCAACTCACAACTTGTGCGACTTGCCTCCTTTGACACCCAAATCACCTTAGGTGTGCAACAAACAGTCAGCGCACAACTTCAAAACTGGCACGGAAGTCCCACTTGCGTTACTTCCACACCTGCACGACGGGAGCTCTGATTTTTGTATGTATTGAACTCCATGAAAAATGAGGAGGGGTGGTCCAGTATTTATAGGCATTTAAACTACCTACACGACAGCGCGCAAGTCCCCCTACGACGTGCAAGTCTCGGCGCGCAGCTCAACCGCCCTGGCCTCTGTCGCGCTACTCACTTGCGCTTCTAAACTAATACTTGTGTGACCCACCTTTTTTTCCATATTTTGAAGTTCAGATCTAGAAAAACAATGGGTGCGCAAGTTCCCAAGCCTCCTAGGCATCGGCTTGCAAGTCACTTCATGGCGTGAAAGTCAATTACGCGACCTACCCAATACTTGCGCGACCCTTATCCCTTTTCCAATTATTGATGTTCCGATCTTTAAAAACATTGGTCACGCAACTTTCCAATCCTCCAAGCATGCGTCACGCAAGTCCTTTCCAAAAATAACTTTTCTCCTTCTGTTGATTTTAGGCCCAAAAATTTGGCAAATAGTGAAAAACGGCGCCACCTTATATCTTCTCTTTTTGTGATGCCTCCAGATCATTAATTCCTTTGTCGAAGTTCTTCAATCAAACATTGATCAATTACCACAACTCTTGAACTTGACATGTCATCAGGAAATCCCCTTTGTCAACAAATTTGTATGTCATGGTCTTCATTGTCAACAATCACATCACTGAAGTACACTTTGTCAACAAACACAATCACCTCAAAAATGCTTCAATGATACCTTGAGGGATTTTTTCCAAACAATCTCCCCCTTTGTGTTTGTTGACAACTCTTCCATAAAAAGATACATCGTTGATTCTTCAGCCACAATTCGCCTCATTGAGATTCTGATAGAGATAAAGGATTTACTCAACACATACTCTAAGCCCACATGAGCAATGCCGGGTGTGAGAAACAAGAGTAAATGAAAATTTCAACAATGAATAACTTCATCTCTGAAATTCACTATTGACACCAAAATGATACCAATTTTTAGAAAATGGATACCAATTGTTGGAAATCTTCTTACCACATTCCAAAATCTCTCGTTTGCTTTTATCACGATCCACGACTGTTGTGATATCTATTCTTTGATCGAACACATCTAGCATCGTCAGATTTCATACGCTCCCCCTTTCTCATTGCTCCCCCATTCTGGATACTCCTCCTATCAGCTTCTCCCCATATCAATCATGATTCATTAGATTACCACACTGTCTCCCCCTTGAATAATCACTATTTTATCCTCCTTTGCCAACAAACTGAAAGGTCACGCCTTTGTAGTCTATAACAGAGTATAGAACACATATCAGCACATTAGGTAAAAACACATCATACCTCGGGGAGAGTAGGGGTCCACATCCACACTAATTTAAGTTCAGGGAGTCGACTGAACTCCCAGAACCAATCGATGCCTCTCAAACGCTTCCTTGGGTAAGGCCTTTGTCAGAATTTCTGCAACTTGTGGCTCTGTAGCCACATACTCCAAATTCATGATTCCTTTCTCAACTTTCTCTTTGATAAAATGATACTTTATCTCAATGTGATTTTTCCTTGAGTGATGGAAGGGATTTTTGATAAGATTTATAGCACTTGAGTAATCACACTGGATTCTGATTGCAGACTTCACTTCAACTCCCATATCATCAAGCTGCTGCTTCATCCACAATAATTGTGTACAAGCTTGAGTGGTCGCATTATACTCAGCTTCTGTAGTTCTCAATGAAATCCAATCTTGCTTCTTTCTAAGCCAAGAAATACACAGTCCACCAAGATATAATTCACCTCCTGACGTTGATTTCCTATCATCTACTGAATCAGACCAGTCAGCATCATTATATCCCAATAACTCTGTCTGATATTTATCAGTATATGTCAATCCGGAATCCACTGTGCCCTTGATATACTGAAGTATTATTTTCACTACAAGCATGTGGCTTTCTTTTATATTAATCTGATATCTCTCTACTTGGCATGTGGCGAAAACAATATCAGGACTTGTTGCGGTCAAGTACAGAAAGCTCCCAATAATTTGCCTATATTCAGTAATATTAACTGACTTACCAACCTCATCTTTTGATAATTTCATCTGGGTAGAAACCAATGTCTTCATTTACTAGGAATTATCCATTCCAAACCTTCACAGAACCACCTTGGAATATTTATATTGAGAAATTAATTTTCCATTTATTCCTTGTGTCACCTATAGACCAAGGAAAAACATTAGTTCACCAATCATTGACATTTCAAACTCATTTTCCTCAATTCATAAAATTGTCTACATTGTGCATCATCTGATCTACCAAATATTATGTCATCTACATAAACCAACACCATCATTCTTTTATTTCTATTGTTTCTGAAATAGAGATTGTAATCACCAATGATATTCTGAACCTAGTTTTCATCTTCAGCTGCATCGGAAAAACATTTTGGCTCCACCTGAGATAAAAATGATGTTTTATGTAATGACTTCATTCTTTGAGTCTGAACTGGAGCTATCTGATCACCAATGATATTTTTCCTATCAATTTTAGCTCGACTCGATGGCTTCCTTGCAGACAAAGACTTGAAACATTCTTGTTCATCATCAGTATCTTCTTCTTAGTCAGCCTCTGCCACTTCTATCACCCTGTGTCTCTTACCTCATCATCACTTTCATCCAGAAACTATTCATTAAGTCGTTGATTATTCTGTTCATTTACGACTATAGTGACGTCATTGATCTCAACAATTTTTCCAACCTTTTTTGAAGCATTTATATTCTTTACTTTTCCCTGAGTAGCCAAAAAATATCCCATCATCTCCTCATGCCACAAACTTCCTGTGATTTTCTTTGATGAGAATGAAACACTTACTTCCAATGATTTGAAAGTATTTCAATGTTGTCTTCTTTCCGTACCACAGTTCATACGGAGTCTTCCCTTGCTTCATACACAACATAGACCCATTCAAAACATAGACCGATGTCAAAAATTCTTCCTTCAAAAATTTCTCTAGTAGGTCTTTATCAATAAGCATCATTCTGGCCATGTTTTTGATGATCCGATTTCTCCATTCAACCACTCCATTCTATTGGGTAGTTCTCACTGGTGAAACTTGATTCCTTATCCCGTGTATCTTGAGATAGTCTTCAACTAGACTGGTTGTGAATTCCGTACCATTATCAGTACGAAACTTCAGAATTTTCTGCCCTTGCATCCTTTCTGATTCCCTCCTATACTACTTTATGAAACTGAACACCTCTATCTTATGGGTAAGGATGAATACCCAGGCCATTTGGCTATAATCATCAATTAAAAGGACATAGTACCTTTTCCCATTTATAGCTCGTGGTGAAATAGGTCCACATACATCATCATGTAACAATTCAAGAACTCTGGGTGATTTCTGTTCCTTTGGCCTGTATGTTTTTCTCATGATCTTCCCTTGTTGACAAGAATCGCATGTATGAGTATAATCACATGATTATTTGGGAAGGTCTCTAACAGCATCACACTTTACCAGATCTTCTATAGATGGTTGGCATAGAAGACCAAGTCGCTTATGCCACAACTGGTTTTCTTCCTCTCTGGATAAAAGACATATATATTCTTCCCCACTTACATGGTAAAGATTTCCCTTTTTCCTTTTTCTTTGTAGGACAACTGCTCCATATTTTCCCATGACAGTACTGGTATTCATGGTAAACCGTATAAAATGTATTGAGTCACATAATTGACTGACATTGAGAAAATTGTGACTGAGACCTTCTATAACCAAGACATCAGCAAATATGTTTTCTTTGCCCCCAAACTTTGATTTCCCTGAGCTAACAATCTTCAGGCCTTCATCATTTCCAAATTTGAAAACTCCTTCTTTTCCATATTTTATGCCTGTAACAAGATCCTTATTACCCGTCATTTGGAATGTGCAACCATTGTCAAGGATCCACACACTAGATTGATCTGATGCATTAAGGGAAATCTCGGCCACCACGACCTTCTCATTTTTCTTCTTCTTGTTCCATACTTTTTCCATCACACTCAGCATAGATAGAGGCTTCTGTTCTTCCTCAGAGTATGATGGACCAACTTCATCTTGTAGAGCCGCAAATCTATTCTGAAATTTTAACTCACTTGTCGATTTATTGATCTACTGCTTGCGTACATTTTGATTCTGCTTTGGTACATTTCTTTGATTGATCAAAGTGCAGTACCTAGTCATGTTCCCAAATCCTCTGCACCAAAAATAGTGTCCTTAAAAATATGTTCTAAAAACCATTGTCAATTTGGTTTCCACCTCTGTTCATGTTCCCTTCTATATCTCTTGGCTATGGAACACACATACTGTGAATTTCACATCTTCCCACAACAATAACACCTGATATAGGGTGCATTCCTTCGTGTTACATCAGCACTACAGTTTTCTCTTTGGGATCTATGAATATTCGGATTCTGTGTTGTGCCAAAATCAACATTCAATTTCGGGAAGGGTGCCTTCGGTCTGACATCAACTGCCAAAGATTTTTGTTTCTTATCAAGCCCTGAATCAGCCTTAGCATTTGATCTTTCTTGCTGCTTCACTCTTCTTGAACTATGAGCCTCCTCTTTCATCTTCTTTGTCTTCTGAATGGCTTTCTTTTCTAATATCACATTGCGGGTCAAGTTTTTTTCTTGATCCTTCATTTTTCGTCGATGACTGACTAGTTCTTCTTCAAGATCTTTGATACGTCTGACCTGCTCCTTTCCGGGGTTAGTCAAACAATTGATTTCCTTCTTTTGTTCCTCAATTTTAAGATTATGCTCAGTAATATTTTTTGAGCTCTCTAGTATTGAGGATTTTAGTCTTTCAATTTCTTCTAACATCTCAGACTTTTCTTCATCCTGTTGTTGTATATAGATTTTTTCTTCATGAACCACTTTATTGGCTTTCTTCATTTTGTCTCTCCAAACGTCTATCTCCTCAAGAGATGCTTCCAATTCGGCTTCTATATCAACTCTCCCTTCAATTTCTTCTTCTTCCTCAGCGTCAGCATCTTCCTTTTTCTGATAACTACCAACAATCACCACCAAGGAATTTACCCCACAATCTCAGTAATTTTCTATCTCCTCAACCTCTTCATCCTCAGACTCTTCTGAACTTTCAAATTCTTGTGAAAGAAGATTCTTTTTCTTGAAGAAATTTCTGTTTAATTGTTTCTTCCCTTTCACAAACGCCAAAGTCTTCTTCATGGGAATTTCAACTTCATCGTCATCATTATCGTTATCTTGAAACATCTTGGGGCATCTTGCCGCAAGATGACCATATTTTTCCCATCTAAAGCATGCTAGTGGAAGTTTCCCTTTAAAATTTCCTCTTCCTCTTTGCATATTTGAGGAAAGGAATGACATCACCTCATCTGCCTCTTCTTCTTCTTGAGAATCTTCAATGGTGAGCATCTTCATGGCCTTGAATGCTAATTCTTTAGATTTCCCATTTTCCACAACATCGTTATCATCATTTCTCATTTAATATGCCACAAGAGTGTTGTGCAGGTTATCCAATGTCAGTTATTTTCTGTCTTTATCTTCCCAAATAGAAACTTTCGGATTGAACCATGGTGGATTTTACCTCAATATGCGCTTCGCAATTTTTATATCTTCGATAATTTCTCCAAGACCCCGCATTTCTTCTACCACAACATTTACCCTGTCAAAGAATTCATCAACAGACTCATTCGGGTTCATTCTCAGATCTTCATACTTGTTCCACAACACTTGCAACTTTGCCTCTCTCACCTTTGTGTCCCCTTCATATATATTCAATAGTTTTTCCCACATTTCATGTGATGTTTTAAAAAACGTCACCTTTGTATATATAGGATTGGATAGGGATCCCCCTAAGGCATTGATTGCTTTGGCATTAGCATCCAACTCTCTATGCTCAACTTCTGATAATTCACCACTATTGATGTTAGTTGTTATACCATGCATTGCTGCTGCGAACACATCCATTCCTAAAGATCAGAAGTAGTGTTGCATCTGATTCTTCCATAGCTGAAAATTGTTTCTATCGAAGATCAGAATCCCTTTATGATTACTGACCTCCATTGAGAGAATAACTAATGTCAACCTTTCCCTATGATACCAATTGTTAGGTCCACAAGGCTGATTACCCTGAGAGGGGGGTGAATCATGGTATGACTAATTTAAAAATAAATCTCGTTCTGATCTGGTTTCACTGTTAAGAAAAACACACTTATCTCTCTTTATTGTTGCACAATATAAATAGAAATTAAAGAAAGCACAAGACACATCAATTTTACTTGGTTCACTGCTAAGGGCTACGTCCAAGGAGCATACACCGACAGGTTTCCGGTGATACCAAATTCCACTATACTTCACTAGCTGTGGGTTACAATGTTCAGGAACAATCACTCTCTCCAAGTATCACTACCTTTACAAGGTTTAGGGTCATCTCACTACTTTCCCAAGGGTCACTGCCTGTTTCTCTCTCTCTCTAGCACACTGTCGGTGGAGAGGATCACCTTCTTCCTCTTCCTTTGCTCACAGCTCTGAAGGGAATCCACTCATTGTTTATAGAACTTTAGGTCTCTTAATTTGCATGAAAGAATGAATCCTTTTTTGTGTGTGGATGCTCTGTTGAAGTCCAACGTTTACCCGTAGATGAATCTCTCTTTGCACCAAAGGTATTGGGTAATCCCCCAGCTTCCACGCAGCCATGAATCACTATCAGAAATCAACCGTACTTAGCGCCCTTCTCTAAGGCGGCGCGCAAGTCTCAGTGGGAAAGTCAACACTGGCGTGCAAGTATTTCTTAACCCTTGCGTGACTCAAGATTCCTCAACTCACAACTTGCTCGACTTGCCTCCTTTTTCGCCCAAATCACCTTAGGCGCGCAACAAACAGTCGGCGCGCAACTTCAACACTGGCGCGCAAGTCCCACTTGTGCGACCACACACCACTTGCGTGACATCCAGACCTGCGCGACAAGAGCTCTAATTTTTGTATGTAATGAACTCCATGAAAAATGGGGAGGGTTGGTCCAGTATTTATAGGCATTTGAACTACCTGCGCGACGGCGCGCAAGTCCCCCTACGGCGTCCAAGTCTCAGCGCGCAGCTCAACCGCCCTGGCCTCTGTCGCACTACTCACTTATGCTTCCAAACCAATACTTACGCGACCCACCTTCCTTTTCCGTATTTTGAAGTTATGATCCTATAAAACAATGGGCGTGCATGTTACCAAGCCTCCTAGGCATCGGCGCGCAAGTCACTTCACGACATGCAAGTCACTTGCGCGACCTACCTAATACTTGTGTGACCCTTATCCCTTTTCCATTTTTTGATGTTCTGATCTTGAAAAACATTGGTCGCGCAACTTTCCAATCCTCCAAGCATACAGTGCACAAGTCCTTTTCTAAAAATAACTTTTCTCCTTCTGTCAATTTTCAGGCCCAAAAATTTGGCAAACACTGGAAAATGGCACCACCTTGTATCTGCTCTTTTTTTGCCACCTCTAGATCATTCATTCCTTTGTCGAAGTTCTTGAATAAAACATTGATCAATGACCACAGCTCTTGAATTTGACATGTCATCAATAAATCCCCTTTTTCAATAAATTTCTATGTCATGGTTTACTTTTTCAACAATCACATCACTGATGTCCACTTTGTCAACAAACAAAATCACCTCAAAAATGCTTAAATGATTCCTTGAGGGATTTTTTCCCAACAATATGTATTAAATTTCATCTTTTGGTTTTATTTTCTAATCATCACCCACCCTCATATGGCCTCTCTATCATGATGATAAATAGACAGTGTCAACTATCCATCTCATAATAGTGAATCACACAAAATATATTTGGCATTTATTTTACCCCCCATTCCTCAATGAGTGGATCAAAAGATCATATAAATTTTGGTGGTTGTTTCCACATAAAAGAATAACTAGATAGTTTCTTCCTATTAGTTAAATGAGGATGTTTCCACTTTGTTCAGGTTATTATTCATAGCTTGAGAATGTTGGGTAAGAGTCACCATGAAACTTTGAACTCTACCACTCAATGAATTAAGGGTGTCCTTCATGAAATTTCTACATTTTCTCACACATGGTTTTTTGTCCTGATTTCCCCTGGTCCCCATAATTTAATAAAATATAAAATGATTGAACAAAACATAGCTCAAAAATTCCTAAATAAATAATTTCTTCCATATTGAAATTAACACTAAAGGCATATATTTTGTGATCCTGATATAATTACTCTCATAATAAGGGTTTCATTGTGGTTCTCTAATCATAATTACCAAATTAACTTATCCATTCATTGATATCAACTATAGAAACCCTAATTTTTCTATTACGTCATACTAATGAAGAAAAACATAATAGTGTTAAAAAACAAGATTGAAAGGTTTCGTGTCTCAGGTAAATTAAGACTATAAAAACATTGAAAAAAGAAAACATTTATTTAATTCATTTTTCACTTGATTATTATTTGGCCTCTGGTTCTCCATATTACAAGTATTCATAAGGGTATACATCAACAAAAGGGGTGATCTCAAATCCCAGGGATAAGATAGATAAAAATATGGATCAATATAACATGGGGTGAGCATAATCATCATCCTCATAACATAATAATGGAATCATTATAATAATAATGCGAAAAATCATTATATAAATGGATGAAATTTGCAAATTCATAAAAATTAAACATCATATATTAGTGTTTGGACACTGAAAATAGTTGTGAATAAAACTTGAATAATGTTCACACATATTTCACTTTGGATAGTTATATAAATTACAATACTGAATGCATTGGATCTCTATATAATTCTAAGTGCACCCTCCACATCATAACACTTTCATGCAATATATAATTCTGGGTGCACCAGTTAAATCAGAGCATTTACATTATCATGCATTCAACATAGAATATATATTAATCTTCGACATAAAACTACTCATGGTAAGGAATGGGTTTCATTTCAAAAATCATAAAATCAAAAATAAAAATTGGTGTTCCCAAAATAAATATAAAGCAACATACTTGGTACATGAATCATCAATCATAGGTGAAGAAAAAAAAGGGAAGTAAAATGTGGATTTTTATAAAGAAGTGTTTCTTGGAATAAAATTTTCATTTTTCATAAAATCTAAGTGGAAAAATATATATCCCTGAAGTGAAAATGTATGAAAGAAAATTATATTTGAGTAATAATAAAAATGAACATCCATACTAAAATCTGGAAAAAAAATAAAAAACCAAAGAAGTGAATTTGGGTTTGAGTATCCCCTTACCTTATGTTTGAATGCATTGTTCACTTTAATATCTTGGATAATATAATTAGATAACTTGATTAATAAATAAAAATAAACTTGTAAATTTATTTTATAGATTATAATTTTATTTAGTTTACTGATGACACTTATGATGAGTTATATAGTTCAATTTTATTGTTATGGAGTATTTTTTCTCTTATTTTTCATGACTAGTTAGGTTCCACACACGTATATAAGATTTCATAAAATGAGGATAATTATCTAGAATTGAAATTATATTTAATTAATTAAATTCATTAATATTAAATTATATTATAAATTAATTGGTTTTATGTTAAGAGGATGAATCATTAAATAAAAGTTAATGATAATAATTTTAGGTTAATTTTGGTAGTTTTTTTTTGCAACAAACATGTTGAGTTTTGTCATTTATTATTATGTTTTTAATGTTTGTTTCAAAACATAAAAAATGTTATAAAATAAATATTAAATTATATGAAACCATTATAATAGTTTTTCAACCATCCTTGAATGTGGTAAAATAAAATTATAGTGCATCATCCATAGTGGTGCTAAATTGACACAATAGATATGATGATTTCATTTTTTGAATAAAAGGAAAAGGGAGGAGGATTGAAGAAGATTTATTCCATTAACATAATAAAATACATGTAACTAAAATTTTATATGGTTATCATTAAATATATATAAGTGGAGGTGAATATAGAATAATAAAATAAATTAAATTGAAAAGAAATTATGTAGAAAAGATAGAGGATTTTAACTCTTGAATTTCGCATCCTTGAGAACCTCCACCGGGAAAAGGGTTTAGTCCTTTGATGATACCAAGATATAATTGAAATTAAGGAGGGTTTAGAAAGATTATTGGCAAAAAATTGTACAAGGATCAAATCTTGGATGGTGGGAGGATTGAAGGTTTTGATAGGTGGTATTTATGGGGGAGGAGAATGGTGTTTTCTCATTATTATATTCATTAGTTGATTATTTTGGATCTAGACTATGAGTAGTTTGAGGATTATCGTGAAATATTTTCAAATAATGAATGATATATCTACATTTTGGTCTCACATCATCCCTACATCATCTATGACTCAAAAATTTATGTATTTTGATTTTATCATCAATGTTCATATATTAATATTCATCAAAATTCAGGAATTTTAGAAAAATAGAAAAATTTCACTTACCATATTTTAATGTTTAGAATTAAAAAATTAACTCCATTTTGTGAAATATGTTTTCAAATATGTTAAATTAAATATTTATTTAAAATCATCATTTACTTGGGAAATACTGATTTTAAAATTAAAACATATTTTATAACCAATTGAAATATTATGTATGGCCTCCTAAAATTATGTTACAATCATAAGACAACAATATGTTAATTTAAGAATAAATTTTTGGAAAATAAATTTTCTTCTAAATCATTATTTTAATTATATAATGATAATTTAAAATTTATTATGTACCAATATACCAACATGTAATTAATAATTTTTAAAACACTTATTTACTTAAACTGTGATATAATTATAAATTATTTTCATTTTCAAGATGGATGTGTTTTGAATATAAATTAGTTGGGGTGGTTACAATTATATTGTTATAATTAATATTATTAAGTGTCACATTACTATTCCAAATGGAAACGTACTTTTCTATCGGTATAGGTTCCATAATTTATAGAAATACCAATTATTTATATCAATATTCATTTATAAGGTTTTTATTATTTTATCAATGTAATTTTATGTTGTTTAAAATATAAGACATAATTATAAGTTGGTAAATTCCATTGTTAAAATTTTGGGTTCTTTCACAAATGATGAGAAACGATTTTATCCTAGGTTGAAATATTAGTTCTATGATTATGTGGAGTTATGTTTTTAATTAAATTAAGACTGAGTATGAACATGAATTAATTGTAAAAATGTCCATTATTCAAGGAAGTATGATGAATGTTTGAATGTTTAACAAGAAGGTGTTTTCAATCATTATCAAGGGATTCTTCTAGATTCAGGTGATGTTTTTTGTTTATGAAGATTCCCTTGCTATGTTTACTGGATAGAGAATATTTTGAAGAATGATTGCTTTAAAGATTTATGGTGAATGCATATTATTTTTTAAGTTCATACAGATGATATTGTGTTGATGGAAGTATGAATTTGTTAATTTAAGGTATCAAGATGCCTAATTGTTATTTTTTATGAAATTATGATAGAAGATAAATCTTTTTGGATATCTTATTCTTCACATGATGGAGATGTGTAAGCCTACATATAGAGAAAGTTCTCTAATCAAATTGATGTTCACTTCTTCAATGCTTAAATAAATAGGTCTGGTTAGTGATGATAATGATATTATTTTTGATTTTGGTGGTTACTACATCACAAGAATAATATACATAGGAAGGAAGATTTGTGGTAGCATATGGAAGAAACAATGGGTAGGTGATAATGGACAGCATTATGATAACTTTATTACATTCTGAAACTCATTTATACATAGAGAACTAGTGGATCCGGTCTGGAGCCTGATGATATTGTTGATTATTATGATGAGGAAGAAGCGGTAGATGCCTTTAATGATTAAGAGGACAAATAATTTACAATTGATGAAGGATGTGACCCTGATTTTTCATGATAATCCCCTCATATTTCCTATGGATCACCTATTTTACCTTAGTATCTCCCCAAAAGATTGAAATTGTTAATGTAAGAGAGTGGTGAAGATGAAATTGAAGTTTCTATAGAAGAACAATTCAAGAGTAGTTTTTAATTTTATTGATGAGAATTGTGATGATTCTGATGGAGAAGATAAAGAGGAAGATGAAGATGAAGATGATGATGGTTTTGATAGTCCTAATGGTCCAAGTGGCCAAAGTATTATTGTAGAGGTTGAGATTCCTCAAGAACATTTTTCTTCTCAAAATATAGCAAACACTAAATTAGAATATATAACCAACATAATTAAGGATGTGGATCTGGTAGGCAGAGACAAAGAATCATTAGTTGAGGGGGTTAAATCCCCATTTTTGAAAGTCATCATGAGGGTGTTTCTATTTATGGAGAAGTTTATGTTCATATTTTTTATAATCATAAAATTTCAGATAAATATTTTTATGTGAAAATGAGGGTTAGTTCAACTTTGGAAAAGTTATATATAGAGTAGATGGAAGATGATCCTGCTATTATTGAGCTAACTGATGTTGTCCAGTGAATTGTTAAGACCTATATCGCAGTACCTGTTGTAGTTTTATCTATTTTTTATGATTCTTCTATTTATAAGACTTTTAAAATATGGATTGATCCAATGTTATAGTAGTGGGATCTATTTCTTCTATGTTTTCAAAAAAATGGTGTACTAGTTTTTCAAGATTCAAGAGATCCTAAGGTAAAATTACTTAGACTGATTTTATCATTAGGAAAGCAGGAAAAATTTATAGTTGTTTTTAACATAACTGAATGAGACACACCTTATCCTATGACTGCTTCTACTATGGTTCCTATGGATGTTGTCACCAAGGTTGATTTTGATTATTTTAGTGAAAAACTTCTCTCTGATTTTGATGTCAAATCGAGGAATCATCCTGCATTGGTTTTTATTGTATGTGAATTGGATGTATGATATTTTTTGACATGATTATTTATCATATTCAACTATAAATGATGCACCATATCCAAGAAATTGAAATAGAAAACCAAACGTTTGAAAATGAATTGTAATCCTTAAAATTCATTATATGGTAGTTGTAGTCCTAAATATCTAATTCCTTGATAGACTTGTCAAAAGGATTGAGAATCCTACTTCATTGGTTTCATATTCAAGTGCATATTCTCCTCCTTTTTTGAGGTTGATATTCGTAGATCTGTTGTATGAGAATAACTCGCCGATCATTCAATAGGTTCTTCAGGTTATACACCTTCCTTACCTAAAGAATATTGTAGAATGTTCGAATAATATTGTTATCATTCTCACATTATAATTACGGAATGCTTTAAAGATATGATGTCTTATAGAGAAACCATAACCAAATCCATCAAGTGAAATCTATCTATGATTTTCACTAAGCAATAGATGGAGGCACATTTCATGTTCTTGGTAGAAAATCTAAGGTTGTATCAAGTTTCCCAAGCCTTCAAAGGTAATGTCAACTAGTTATTATTTATCATGAATCTTATACTATAGTTTTTTATGGAAGAGAAAAAATAATTCTTCGATTATATAGATCAAGGTAGAAACATAATCACTGATTTCATCAACCTTATGAATACATTTCTATATGTGAATGAAAATAAAGTTGTATCTTTTGAGGCTATATATGTTAATTCCTATTTTACTCCTCTAGTTACTACTCTATAATATTTCTGGACATCTATGACCAGAGATCCTCATCCCCCATTTCCTTCGAGATTCCAACTATTTTCTATGTCTCCTAGAGAATTCGTTTAACACTTATGCCTAATCATCATCAATGAGCCTCCTTCTCTCACAAATACTCCTCCAACCATCCCTCAAGATCTTATAGGTCCTCTTGTACCTTACTCTTTAACCACGAGGAAGATAAAATAACATCATGATCCCATGTTATAGCCTATGAAATGTTGATCTTAGACTTTTTGTTTTTGGTTGGATTTTTTTTGTGTCACTTTTATATTGAATCATTTTGGTTGTACCATCAATGAATTTTTAATTATAAATTCCCAATTTAAACTTATTTTGTTTATTTTTTATTCTACTTCTATGAATTTAGTATTTTATTATTCAATTTTTGCTAATCTAAAAATGGGTAGAAGATTTAATTTGATTTATTTCCATTTTATTATTCATTTGATACTATATATGTTACTTTGATAACATATTCCTTTTATCTTAACACATATCATTGATACCCTATGTATCTTCATTACCTTATATTTCATGGTGTATAAAATTTCACGATTTACCTTTGATAAGATATATATATAATTATACGATCTTTGATCATCATAAATGGGGATATTGTTGGAATCCGGGTTTCAGTTATCACTAAATTGTTTATATTATGATATTAATGGGATTTATTATTTATGTTTTAATTTTATATTCTAATACATATTGATGAGATTTCGATAAAGTCTAAAAATGTCTCACTATTGAATTTATGTAACCTCCAGAGGCTAACTCACTGCTGATGAAAAACATCAGTAAGACTCATCGTCAAGAAGTCTAACCACAAGGAAGTCTCACTGCCATAGGCTAACTCATAGATGAAAAAATATATAGAAAAGTGTTGTAAACACTAACCATCAGACTTGACACCATTGATGATGAGTCATCTCCAAAGATGACTCACTACTGGGATCTTAAATAACCTATGTAATAAAAATATCATCCATCAACTATGACCAACTAACAAAAAAGACTCACCATCAGCTATGACATGTTTCTAAACCATGAAATTGAAAAATTATAGATATTACCCACCGTCACCTCTATCTCACCACAAAAAGGGAACATTTCTTGTGTCAAGACGACCTACCTCAGAGAAGAGTCATCACTGGACTTAGAGACAGCCAGAGTGTCTCCACAATAGATATAGTCACTCCCAAACTCTATGTCACCACCAGTTAAAGACACTTCCATATTGTGTCACCATTCTAAAGACACATCCCTTATGTTTTATTATTATTTTTTAATTATGTATCTCTAATGACAATATTATCAATTTTAATGTGATTGATTATCTTAATGATTGTTCTTTAATCTTTTTCATGGATGAGTTAAATATTGTGGCAGAACTGAGTATGAGGAATAGTTCCAAAATTCTTCTGTTAAATGTCAATTAGACAACCCTGTGTGAATAAAATAATATATTGGTAAAATATAGACAGACAAAGATATTTACAATTAATGTGAGTTAATCCTTATAGTAAGAACCAGAAGAGATTGTGTGATGCATATTTCATAAAAAGGACTATGATAGAAAGGAATAACAATCATTTAGATCTTATTGACAAAAAAATTTATCTACGACACTTTTTTCTACACCAAATTTTAGAAACATGACTCAAAAATCAATTCAATCTACATTCAAGGAGTCATGAGATGTAGATCTTATCTGATTGAGAAATAATATTGTTTATACGTTCTTACTTCAACTTTTTTAAATTTACATTTACATTATGATAAGTGTGTGTATACTCTATTTATTATACACATGTTGTCTCCTACTATAAAATAGACGATACTTAGATATATTCTCAAATAGTTTTTATTAGTGTCCTACGATTACTGTAGAAGAGGTCACTATCTGGAACGTTATATTTGGTACTCCCACAATTAATTTGTAATAGGTCACTATATGGCTTGGATAGTTATCAAACTATTGTATACTAGCTCCAAGTTGTGGATCAAATTTTAAATTTATAAAAGCTGCTTGGAAGAACATGATTTCTAATTAATGAGAACTATGTACCAGCTTAAGAATGAACATATTATATTCTATTTCTATGATGTTTATTGAATGTCCTATTTTTAAATTTTTTAAAAAAAAATTAAACTAAAAAATATACCATTAATTTTATAATTAATTTTAATTATTGTTTTTCTATGACATTGAATGAGTAAATTGATTTCAAAGGTTAAAGTAATATTATATATTGTTTGAAACAATACCTAATCAATCTGTAAGAATTTTTTTGAAATGTTGAGATTTATATCGATATATTTTTTTCGTTATCTTGGATATATTTAAATTAATTTCAGGATTTTATTTAAACCGTTTTTTATTTTAAATTTTTATTGGGTACTCAATTCACCTAAGCCCCTCTTAAGATACTCACTCGGACCAAACAAATTATGGGAGAATGATTCCTCATACATTATTATAATATCACTTTTGTGAATATATTGGTTGTATTATTTTTTACAGTAATATTATTTACCTAAAGCTATAGCACCACAATATTTTTTGAAATATTTTTTGGAATTAATTTAATCTTTTGGATATATTTCAATTCCCAAAACAATGAATATAGATTGTGTTATATGGGGGGCAATGTTTCATTCCTGATTTGAACGCATAACCAAGTAGATGTCTCAGTACTTGTGACACATACATTATCTTAAATTAATACCTGAAACTATATTGGTTTTTTGTTAAAGATAATGTCTATTTCTTTTGACACCTCACTTTACAATCAACACCGAGTTTTACGGGACTATAGTGTTTTATTAATATTTTTATTAAAATATTATTATAGTTACCACCTATCCATAAAAATGGAATTAACAAATAGTATTAATTGAATTATAAAAACATGATATAAACTTGTATATAAAATTATTCATTTGGTTATAGGTTTGATATAAATGAATTTTAGAACTATTTCAAAATACAAAAAAAACTTTTTCTCAAAAACAATTTTCTTTCTAAAAACATCATTTTATCTCATTAAATTAAAAAAACTATTAATGAATGTTTTTAATAAAATATATATATTAAATGTTTAAATAAATATTTTTTGTACTCATCCCAAAGAATTTATAGGAATAATATAATAATAAATCCAATTTTATGAATACAAAGGTGTGTTTTTTAAAAGGGTGATTTTTTAAACTTTTAGTAGAGAACCTGTTTTAAATATAATGTTTGAAACTTTTTTTATTTTACCTTAAAAATATAATTATTCATTGAATAAAGGATATCCTAATTTACTTTTTCTTATTTTTTGTTTTTTTATAATAAATTTCTTGTTTTGATTAATAGTGAGTTTTAATTAAAAACAACCTTTATGTCTAAATAAATTATAGCATTAAATCATATTTTTGATTGGTTTTAAATTATAATTTCCAAAATGTTTTGTAATTTAATCCAAGGTATGTAATTGGAATTATTTTCACATTGAATTTGGATACATAAACATTTCAATATTTTGAACGTTTTCAGTTTTAAAACTTGTTTTCTCATCCCTTCTATAGAATTACATTTAAATTAATTTTGTCATTTTTTTTGTGTTTTGAATTTTTAAATATTGATTCCATATTTTTAGTCAGATGTTTCAAATTTAAAAAATAGTTCTCTTTTATTTTTAGAAAATATGAACCGATAATTTATTAACATGGTTAAGGGTAAATCGTGTAATTAAGGGTAAAAATAAATTCATAATATTTAATAACTACCCCAAAAAAATATCATTTTTTATTTGATGATGTTAATTTAACTCTTATAACACAAATTTATAAATTTAATAATTTAATTGTCAATTACTTTTTAAGGTTAATTGGTTAAAATTAAATTCAAATATAGTAACAAAATGTGACACTCTACTCTGAATAAGTGTAATATATTTAATATGGGGTTAAATATATGATATTATTAACGATTTTTATTACAATGAAAAGAAATTTTATTTACATTCTATTGAATTTTATTTTTTATTTCTAGTGAATATATAATTATCATGAATAATAGCACACTGATGGTGAAGTGATTATTCAATTAAATAATTAATCAATCAAATCTTATTAGAAATATTAAAATAAATATAATTTTAAATAATTATGATTATCCACAAATCTAATAGCTGAATATGAAATTTTAGGGTATTATTGAATAAATTGGTTGGACATTAGTTTCTTTTATTTATTTTCATAATGTCAATATTATGAATAGTGTCAAATTTTACACATATAATATATTAAGAAATAAATATTTTATTAAATTAATTTAAAATCATATAAATATTTAATATAAACAATGGGATGATATATTGTCTAAAATATATTAAATTTTCTATTTATGATTTAATTTATACTTTATATGTAAACATTTCATCTTCTTAATATTAAAATCAGTGTTACTATTTTTAAAATTAAAATGTATTAACAGAGTTAATGAAAATGATAAGGTTTAAAATAAAACCAAAACGTCTCTAGAATAAATTGGTTAATGAAATTAAAACCTTAAAATATTTTATATTTGATTAAATGTCTACTTGGATGTATTTTTATTGATATTTAATTTATTATATATTAATATTGTGAGAAATTACAAAAGTGACTCTCCCTTCTCTTATAAGATGGAACATCCCATTTTCTTCATTTCACAATTCAGAACCTATTTTATGAAGACAAAATCTCTTTAAATATCATAGAAACATCCTTTAATTTGTCCCATAATAATTAATTTGTGGTAAAATCCAACCAAATAAGTTATTTTGTAGAATTATAAGTAGTTACCCAAAGAAGAGTTAACTTTCATCAATGAATGTTTTTTTATTCCTTCCATAAAACCAATTAAATTATATTTTTTTAATATTTATATAATAACCTAATAATAATAAATATACTTATATGTTTTTATATAAATCATTCCTCCTACACTAACACACACTTCCATTTAACAGGACACATAATCATCGCTCGTGTGTAATATGGACTACAGCATCGCAAACCAATGTCGCTTTCGCTACCATTTACAACGTTCATGGATAGAAATAATGATGTAAATTATGTATTTATATGAAATATAGGATTATTATTATTTATTTCATATTATTTAAATAATATGTAACACATAACTTCATAGATTCCACTTTTTGTAAATATAATAACATTGCTTTTGGAGTTATGGACTACAACCTCTTAAAAGCGATGTGATCCAACCACACATTACATGGATTGTATTAAGAATTGGTTTAGTAGATAATTATATGATATATATGAATTTATAATTCTATTATAATTATAATATATATATATATATATATGTCAATTACTTTCTATCTTTCAATATGACAATAAAACGGAAATAGCATTCTTAGGTTTGTACGACCTCCATCTCTATGAACAATGTATTCCATTTCATATGTATATATTTTATAAATTATTAAAAATATTTATATAATAAATATATATAATTTTTATACCATTTTATACATGCTTTTAATAATTAAATCATGATATGGGTGAGATTATCATTATAAAAGGTCAAAATATATGCGAAAAACAACACAGATATTACCCAAAATGTAACATTAACATGGTATTGTTAATAAATGGGTGAAATAATATCATAATAAAATCATATAGAATATTAGATATATGAATATTGGTATTTGGATGATTTATAATAAATTTATATTTATTATATGGGAGGATTGAATGAGTGTGAAGAGAGTCATGACATAAGGTAAGAGATTCTCGCCTCACTTTTATATTCAGTGAGATACAAGAAATGTTCACTAAATATTTCTTATATGTGGTTTATATAGTGCACATAAATTAATTTATTAAGTCTTACCCTATATTTTATGGTTCTTAAATATCCAAATAATTTTCATGGGACATTTTATTCGACTGATTAAAAAGTTTTAAGGGGATTTCTAGTCGCACTTTAATTTATGTTAGACTTATGCCATATTCACCAATCATTTATTTTTTGTAGTGTGTATACTACCCATGAATGTAATATATGATATTTTTCATTAAAAATAATGGGTATTTACAAATATATTTTGTGATCTATCTTTCCTGGGGCTTACAGTTCAAAAGCTACTTAATTGGTAAGGTAATTTTGTTTGAATTTTCCTTATTTGATTCACATTTTAGGTTATTCACCAATATTACATTACGAGGTGTATATACTACCATTTTACATGTTGTATCACCAATATACTTATTTTCATGGTATTTTAGGTATAATATAATGTTATTCCCTATTTTTTTGTAAATGAATGTTCCTTCAAAAATTATATTTATAAAAAACATTTCTTACATGATCTTGGATAGATTTTCAAGGAAATTTATTTTAAATATGTTTAAAATGGTTTCCAAATATTACTTTATATATTTTAAAACTATTATTAATGAAAATTTATTTCAAATTGTTTTATGATTTAAAAAGTTGTTTTAAAAAGAATAGTATATTTTTCTTAAGAATTATTTCAAATGATCTTTCAAAATCATTTTCCATCTAAGACAAAATTATTTGATGTTACTTATGTTTTACTAGGTATATGATCATATGAAAAAATTAATACCATTTCTATGAATGATTTAAGCTTATAATGGATTGGTAATTATGAATTTGTTTCTCTTACATGAGTTATGTTATGATGAAATGTTAATAAAATAAATTTTTTTAACGGTTCAGATATGATTGTTGTTCTTGTGGAACACATATGTATGGTTTTCATTATGTGATGGGTGGGACCTATATTTCCCTCCAATTCATTGGGTAAATATATATGACTCATGATATAATTTAGGAAACAAGTATATAGGCTCAATCTATTTTAGAATATGGGGTATGTTGATCCCCTATGGAAGATAGGGAAACTAGATCCACTATAGGAGGATGAGGAAACCGGGTCTACTATTAAAAGATGGATACATCTGATCCACTTTGCGATGATGGGGAAAAATAATCCCTTATAAACAATGGATTCCAATATATGATGGTAGTATGTCCCGACTAGAAGTTTTATCCCCAATGAAGTGCCCTCTGAATTTTTTGAAATACACCTTGGCATATAGGGAATGATATTATAAGTTTAAGATTCTACCACAAATTCATTTATTATTTCTATATAATTTTTTCATGGATACTTTTTGGATTACACTGTGATTCATATCTTATTAACTTCCAATATTTAGGGTCTAACTTAAGTATAAACTCTTTGATATGCATGGTTTGATCTTAAAATATTGTTTTTTATATTCTCATACCCTTATGTTCATGATACGCTTATGTATCTTCATTGTTTACCCTTAATGAGAATATGGGATCACCATTTATTATAATTATTTTCACCATGATATGACTCATTGTATTAGGTTTGATATGTCCAAGAGGGTTTTAGTTATAAATAAATATCTTGGAGGACAAGTAGATGTGTTATGAACCTATTGTTTATGATTCCTAGTTTCCAATGGCACTAATAGAATATGGTATATGGGTGTGTTTTTACGTATTTCTGAAAAAATGATGTAATACACACGTATGAAAATCCTGGATCATTATTTTTGGTATCATAGCAAAGAATTAGTCAGGATTTGGAAACTCAGATGAGAAAATTTTGAATAATCTCTAGGGATATTTCTAAGGATATGTCTAGGTATGTCTCTATGGATATAGCTAATGTGTCATTGATTTAAGAACGTGTCATAATTGAGATATTATATTGGTTATATTTCATAGATATATCTTTTTCCACTAAGATATATGTTGCACATGCTATGAAGTTTTTTTATTGAGGGAATCAAAAAGATATTGGATTAATATTGATTGTGATAAAAAAAATCTGAAGAGCATTCAAATAATATGATCAATGGAGTGAAGTACATTTTGATCATGACTAATTAGTTTTCATGGAATAATATTAACAATATATACCTTAATCAACTCCCAGAGTCACCCAAGAAGAGAAGGAAAGAGTTTACGGAGAATTTTGTTAATGAATACCATTGGGGGAAAGGATTCACTTTCCATTGTGCCACTATTGTTGGAAGAAACACCCAAATGGATTTATTATAGGAACAAGGATATGTTTTGAAAGTGTAAAAGAACAACACAAATCAAGTAACTAAAAAGGGAAAATCAAATTTGTCGATAATGAAATAGTTGAGAATATTGGCCTCTATAAGGTATTATTGATTGATAAATGCTTCAAATTTGTAATGAATGGGCATTATGAAAATTTATAACCTATTGGAAAATCCCTTAAAGACAAACAAAAAAGTGTAATAATAAAAGGTTATAATGATGATGATGATGATACTATATTTGAATTGTTGAAGGAGAGAGGTATTATGTAACTAGATGAGGTATCCTTGTTTATTTCCTAAGTATGAATTGGAATAATCAAAGTGTTGGAATATTTGTATTAAAGAATTAAGTTATTTGAATTTTGAAATATATAATGACTCCCCAATTTATTTTTTTCTATAATTATTTAAAATAATTCGTTAAATGGTTCCTATGGACTCGAAAATGGATTGGGTTGGTAAGGTGGTAATTTTATAATACATAATATTAAACGAAAGATAATGCTTAATATATTCTAAAATTCGACCTAATTATTTTTGGATGAAGATATATAAAATATGAATAAGTAAATTGGATGATATATATTACTATGAAACTAATTAAGGATTTTTTGATAATGTTATTTATGCTATCATGGATGGAGTTATGACATTTTTTTGGTTAAGTAAAATATCCAATAATATTTGGAAAAATAATAATAAATGTTTTCAATAAGGATCTGTGGTAATTTCCATGTCTCAAGAAAATAATATATGATGGTATTCACTTGTTTTTTATGTAACAAATATGATCTACATTAGGATATACTAGGGATAAATTCTAATATATTTTTGATAAATTTAATGAACTTATTTCTAAAATTTTAGAATTTCATATTTTTGAAGGGTATGTGTAAAATTTATATAACTTTTTATGTAAAAAATAAGATAAGGTCTTAGATATTGACATATTATATCACTATGTGAGGATTTATGCATATGGGATAACTTCCAAAAACCTTTCTGTTTTGATAAATTGATATAGAAATATTTATTGTCATATTTATGGATCTCATTATCTGCTAACGGTTCAAGAATGAAAAAATCAACTTTATTTAATGAAGTAAGAGATGATGTGGAAATTTATTATGGCGTAACTAAATGATGATATTAATATTATAAAATGTGATGAAATAATGTAGGTATTTCTTCTCATGAGTATTCTCCAACTCTAAGGATACGATCTTGAATTCAAAAATATTATTGTAGTAACTTCTTTTCTGATGAATCAAATGATCCATTAGATCATCGCATATTTATATCATTATGATTGTTTAATTTCTCATATCTAGGTTCTTTATCACCCTCCATCAAAACATGATTGTAAGATTTCCCTTCCATTTTCATGTCTTCACTTTTCACCTATCTTCGCCTATGTGGAAACGAAGGTATGGGTTACTTTGGGTAACAATTGGGTTTCTAAATTTTCATGTTAAAATAATGTTTCAGTATTCATTTTTACTATGTAGGATCTTATGAAAGAAACTTTTAAGTGTTAAACCTTTGAGAACCTAGAAGAATTTTGAGGGATAAAATCATTTTAAGGGGGGTAGAATGTAACACCCTAGGATTTTGTGAAATATAATGTTCAAATTACTTTAATATTTTTTATATTTTTCATTTCACACAACACTGAATATAGTTTGTATTATTTGGAATCACTATGTTTTTATCGCTTTGTACACAACAACAATTCATGGTCACTCTACACATGACACTTAGATTATATTTCTGTAAATTCAGCACTATATATGGTTTGTGTTACAAATAATACAGAGTTCTTATGATAGCTTTCATTACATAGAAGAACAAATATTATTGAACAACAATATACATTTAATATTTTTATTAAGGCATTATTTTAGTTACTACCTAGCCATTGAAATGGAAATTACCAATAATATTAACTAAATTATGAAAATATGATTTAAAAATATATATAATGTGAAAACTATTTTATTAATTAGTTATAAATAAAATAATGATCTAATTGAAATTAAACAAATTATTTTTCAAAGAAATCTATTTTCTATGTACAAATACAATTCTATCTCAATAAATTAAACAAACCACTATAGGTGATGTTTTTAATAAAATATATTTATTACATATTCAATAAATAAAATTTGACACTAATCCAATAGATTTGATAGGAATAAGATAAGAATAAATCCAATTTCATGAATAAAAAGATCCATTTTTCCAAAATGGTATAGTTACTACCTATTAATGGACAAAAAATTTTAAGTATAATTTTTAAGAATTTTATAATTTTTATTAAAAATAATAAAAATCATCTTTGAAATAGGGTTATCATATTTGATGTACGTTCAATTTCCATTATTTTTATGGTAAATTTATCATTTTGATGAATAGTGAAAACTACTAAATTTTAATTGAGAACATGTTTTCCATCAAAATAATTTGTAATGCTAAATTATATTTTTAATTTATTTTAATGTATAATGATAAAAAATTATAGTTTAATTAAATTTTTTTCATTGGAATCAATTTCATATTGAATTTTGATATAAAATCATTCCATTCTTTTAAACTTTTTCAATTTGAAAAAATGGTTTATCATCCTCTATACATGATAAATTTTAAATTAATTTTATTCATTTATTAATTTTAAATTTGGAAAAATTGAATCCATATTTTGAATAATAAGGATCCAATTTTTTAAATATTTACCATTTATTTCTAGAAATCTGATTAGTAACATTAATGATAGTTATTACCGTAGTTAATGGAAATTCAGGTAATTAAGGGACAAAATAATATTATAAATCTTATAAAACTACCCTAACCTATTTTTCTAAATTTAATAACTTAATGGAAAATTTTCTAGGAAAACAACTTGTATGTTATTAAAATCCAATAGAGTGAGAAAATCTTGAATTCTTACTCTATATAAGTATAATATTTTTAATATGGGGATAAATAAAAGATATGATTGACTGTGTATATTTTTATAAAATATAAATTTTTTATCCAAAAAATTTTATTTTATTTTTAATTATTAGTGAAGAAAATATTATCATGAATATTTAAATAATAATCATGCAATTATTTATTAATTAATGATACAATAAATTAAATGATGTTAGAAATTTTAAAATAAATATAATTTGATAAAATTATGGTTATCAACTAATTTTATAGGTGAATATGAAATTTTATGGCTATATTAAATAAGTTTTTGATGTTATTATTCTTTATTTATTTTTGTAAAGTCAATGTTTTGAATAATGTTAAAATTGACACCTATGATATTTTATAATAATTATATTACGTGAAATTAATTAAAAAAATTGAAATATTATATTAGTAAAATGGGAATATATATTGTTTAATATATATTTAATTGGTCATTTATGATCCAATTTACACATTATATGTGAAACATTTCATCTTCTTAATATTAAAAACATTGTTACTATAGTTAAAATTAAAATGGACAAACTAATGTCTAATCAAAATGATATGGTTTAAAATGACACAAAAACAAGTCTAAAATATATTGGTTTATAAAATTGAAACCTTATAATATCTTATATTCTAATAAATTTTCATTTGGATGTATTTTTATTAATATTAAATTTATTATAAATTAATATTTTGAAAATTTCCAAAACTGTCCCTCCACACTCTTATAAAAGGGATTGTATCCTTCTTTAATATTCACACTTCAGAACCTATTTGGATTGGAGAAAATATATCTACATATCTTAAAATTTTACATAAATTCCACTTAGATGTATTAATTTGGTTATAAAATCAACCAATGCTGTTTTTTTGTTCAAATAATATATAGATACCAAAAAAAGTGGTAATGATAATCAATAAATGTATTTATTTTATTTCTTCCATGAACCCCATTAAGTTGAATTTATTTTCATTTATATAAAAACCTCATTGTCTTATATATACTATTATTGTTTATGTTAAGGGTTATACTAAAACTCATATAGATACACAATCATTATTTATGTGTACAACGGACTACCACCTAACGTATTGATGTCCCTCATTCTTTAAATTCTACTGGTCAAGGATAAAAATAATTATGGAATTTCTTTTTTTATTAAATATTTGATATATATTATAAATTTAATTTTTTTTAATTATTATATAAGACATATCATCATACATTCTATTTTTTGTAAATATGATAACTTCATTTGTGGACATGTGGACTATCACCTCCTCAAATCAATGTGATTCAATCACACATTACACATAATGTATTAAATATAGTTTTATTAAAGTTATATTTAAAATATGAAATAATATTTATAATTAAATTATTATATGTGTATATATATTTCATATATTTTCTTTCATTAAATTTGACAATAAAATGAAAACAATGTTCATGCATACATACAACGTACTGTCTCTATAAACGGTGTATTCCATTTCATATTTTAGTATTTTATAATTTATTCTAAAAAATTTATAAAATGAATATATAATATATTTATATAATGTTTTAAATTATTTAAGTTGGTAAATCATGATCTATTTAATATTATCAAGAATAACATGTCAAAACATATATGAAAAACAACATGAATATTACCTGAAGTGAAACATTAACATAAAATTGTTCATAAATGGATGATGTAGTGTCATAATATAATCATATACGTCATTAAATATATTAATATGGTTATTTATATGATTTATAATAAACTAATATTTATTATATAATATATTTTAATTAGTATAAAGAGAGTCATTACATAAGGTAAAGGAGATCTTTATCACTATTATTTTCTATGAGATAAAATACATGTTCCCCACATTTTTATTATATGATGTGAATATACTTCACAAAAATGAATTTTACGAGTCTTAACCTGAATATAATTGTATTTACATATCCATATAATTTTCATGGGTCAAATGATTTGATTAATTACAAACTAGTAAGGGGATTTTGAGGCTCACTTTAATTTTCGTGAGACCTATGCCATATTAACCACCTCTTTCTTTTGTGTGGTGTATATAATACCCATGAAAGTAATATATGTTATTTGTCTTTATATTTAATGGGTATTTACATAACCTTTTATGATATCTATTTAATGGGCTTTATAGTTCAAAAGTTACCACATTTTAAAAAAAAAATTGTCTCAAGGTTCCGTCTTTAAGATACTTGTTATTTTATATGCATATATTATTTTATGTGTATTATAAAAATAAATTTTACTTGTTTTATAAAAAATATACATAATTTTATGATATTATAAATTTTTTTAATCTTATTAACTATTTGGTATGAAATATATGTTCCTTCAGAATAACGATTTATAAAAATGTTTTAAAAGTGTTTTACAAGATCTTACATGAATTTTAATAGAAGAGAATTTTTAATATATTTAAGATGTTTTTAAAATATTAATTTATATTCTCTCAAGGTTATTTTATATTTAGATGGTCATTTAAATTTTTTTATTATTTAAAAAGTTTTTTTGAAATTAGAAATCATATTTTCTTTAATAATTATTTTAAATGATTTTTCAAAATCATTTTCCATACAAGAAGACGTTAATTGAAGTGACTTATGATTTTTAAGGAATATGATATAATGATACTATTATTATTACTTCTATAAATGTTTTATGAATATAATTTATCGGTACTCATGAATTGTTTTTCTTTTCCATGTGTTATGTTATGATGACATTTTTATGAAAGAAAATTTTTTATGGGTTTTGATATGATTTATGTTCCTGTGGAGAAAATATGTATGGTTTTCATTTTGTGATGGGTGGTACCTATATCTCCTTACAATTAATTTGGTAAATTTTTTTATTTCATAAGAAAATTTTGGAAATAATTTGATAGTCTTGATCTATTATGGAAGATGGGGAAACCAGATCCACTATGGGAGATGGGGAAACTTGATCCACAATGGGAAGATGTGGAATCCTGATCCAATATGAAAAGATGGGGAAACTCAATCCACTATAAAAATATGGGAAAACTCGATACATTACAAGTAAAATATTATGACAGGGAATAGTTGTGTGTTTCTCCTAATAGGTGTAACCCCCATGAATTACCCAGTTTTGTTTTGGAAATGTACCATGACTTGTAAAGAGTGATTTTATATATTTATGAGTCTGCCACAATTTCATGTCTTATTTATATGTTATGATTCAAAGTATTATTATCATAATTATGTTGTTATAAATATCTTATAAACATAAAATATTTATTCCATGACACATGTATATGATCTTTAATATGTAGGGTATGATCTTCAAATGTTTTTTTATGTTCTTAGGCCCATATATTCTTGTTATTCTTATGTATCTCCATTATTTACCCTTACTAAGAATCATAGATAACACTTTTTTATTTATATCTCCCCCAAGATATGATGAAAGGTATTATGTTTAGTATATCAAAAAGGGTTCTAATTGTGAATAAATATATAGGAGAAGAATTATATCTGATAATAACCAGAATTTTATGTTTCCATGTTACAAAAGAAACAAAAATAATATGGTCATTGGGTGTGTATTTATGTATTTTCACAAAAATGATGGAATATCTATGTATAAAAATACCATATAATTATACCAATGGGTTATATTCCTATAGGCTTAAAATATATTAATATTTTAGGTTACTTTGTTTCATTATATCTTGAAACATTCGATTATAGGAAATATGGAAGACATTGTTACTATCAAAGAACAAATTTTCTCTATTTGGTCCATTCTTGAGTTAGTTCAAAAAGAACATAACCATATCAATAGTTTTCTTTCTTTATTATTAGAATCATACTCCTCTTCTGTTGTAGATAATGTAACAACATGCTGCAATGGGGAAATCCAACTGATTATTATTGCACCAAATATAAATACCAAGAATGGATTAATTTTCTATAAATCCATGTCTCTAGTAAAATAATAATCAATAAATTCTTTCATTTGAACTACATATTTAATAGATAAAGTCATATCCTTGATTCCATTCATGAATTTAATGATAGATTTCACTTATTCTGAATGTTTCCTTCTGATATTTTACATGATATAATAAATAATGAACACTAAAAAAATTTCAGTTTTGTACAAACCAGTACATACATAAAACTGCCAAAATCTAAGGAAAAATGAACATTTACCATGTCATGAAATTATTTATCCATTAATGGTTCTTGTGATTTAGAAAACATGAAATTTTCAAAAGGTGGGGTTGAGACTGGTTCACTACCAATTATTCTAAATTTATCGTTGACCTTCTTTATCAATTCCTTGAAAGATAATTCCAATGTATTTTTTTCCTATACCTATTGATTCTCATTTTACAATATTTTATTGGATTGACTATGGTTCTCTATATAAAACATTTCTTAAAAATTCCAATTATGTTCCTCAATAGGATGGAACTCTAGTCTCGTAATCAACATGTCATCATCTAATGAAATTATTGTGAAATACATACCATGGAAATATATTATTTTTTAGAAAAAATGATTGGTATCACATTAATAGGAAATTTTTTCTAGCATTAATGTGTTGAAATTATAATTCCACTATCATCGAGCTTATTTCATGACATAAAGAATTTATTACAAATTACAATCAATATACTCCTTCCGAAGTAAATAATAACCCTTGGGTTAAAACATGATAATTTCATATTCTAAATAAAAATGAAGAAATGATTTATTTACATCATTATACACTATGTATAGATCATTTTACACAAGAATGATGAGAATTATTCTAATCACTATGTATTTCACTATTGGTTAGAATGCTTTATAAAAGTCAATACATTCATTTTGTTAAACCCCATTCACTATTATCCATTAATTATATCTCTTAATTTTATTAGTATTATATTTTAAAAAATAGAATATTTATTTTCTAAATCTCATTTTAATTCCAATTTTTCATCTAACTCATATATATTTTTTGGAATTCATCTCCACTTCAATGTATGAATCCTATAGTTTCTAGCCTATCGGAGTTATAAGGAAATGGCCTTAAACATTAAATAATCATGATCTTTAATTAAAAATTTTATTCTTTTACATTTGAGAATGTTTTTAATGTTTATTTTTTTATATAATGAAGAAATAATTCTTACATAAAAGACCATATAATATTAATTTGACAAATCCTTTCAATATGAATTTTTTCTACCATATTTAACTTTTATAACAAAACAAGATTTATTTTCATCGAAAATATTCAAAAATTTCGTCTTGACCTATTTAATTCCTGAACTTATCCATAAATAATGTAAAAAAATTCAAAAACATGGAATTGTCCAAAAAACTCATGTAAGGGACATAAAAAGTATAAAATAGTTTTTTTAGGGAAGAACATGAAAACCCATGAATAGCCTTTTCTTAGAAACATAACATCTTACCAAGAAATAAAATTATCATTATTTTTAAAATAATTATTTATATTACCTATTGAAAGATAATTATTTCAATTAAAACTCATTATAAAACATAGAAAATTCATCTCGGTGTGTTGACACATCATCTCACAGAACCCTTACAGAACCACTACTATTTATAATAACCATACAAGAAAATTTCCAATATTATTCTACAAGGACCAAAATAATTACACAAAAAATTAAATGATGTATTTTTTTAGAAAATATGAAATATTTCAACGGAATCCCCAAATAAAATAATGGTCACTATGGTGAAAAATACCCATGATCTTAATATATATTAAAAAATGTAACATTTATTTTGTTGTTTGTCAAAATCTTCCATATAAAACACATAAGTGGGTTTCTTTAAAACATTTGAAAATAATGTAAAAGGAGACATTATATTTATTTCCTAATTCTTTTAATTGAACATAAAAAATTTAATCAAATCATTTTGGATACACAGACATATAAAAGGATAAATTGGAAGGAAACATTAAAAGAGGATTGTTTTAAAGTATTCCTTTATCACATTGGAAATGTATTAATCACAAGCCTCCAGAAAAAATAAATTTATATAAAACATTAAATAACATAATAATAGATATATTCATAATATAACATGTCAAATATGATTTAAATACACCTCATAAAATAATATTGGTTATAAAATCAAGATATTCCTCAAAAAAAGTAAATTGAGACGAAGTCCCTTACCTTTAGTCCGGCTCATATCATACTAACTAATTAAATTATGATAATTATTTACTTGGTTAAAAATAATTTTCATGTTTATTGTTCCTTGTATTTAACTTATTAACAATTTATATATTATTACTAAATAAATTATGTTTACATAGGATGTTTCGATAGTATTTGGATTATGTGTCAAACAATGACATTGGTAGGTTGAATATGGTCAATGAGGTCAATATTTAATCACATTCATAATAATAATAATAATAAAGTAATTATAATTTTTACTCATAAATTATAATTTATTACTAATAATTAAATATGGTTTTGAAAAATGAAGTATGTTACAATCATAGAGATAGTTTCTTTTACGTATACATGAGTAGCATTTCCATTTTTTAATGACCATTATGGAAATAAGGAAGTAATAATTTATCATTTTAGAATGATAATAATCTAATATATACATTATTATTTCATTAACTATAAATATTTTTATCATACATGTGGTGCGGTTATGAAAACTGAGTCACATCTCTTCACGAAGGTGGTGTTCAAAATGTACCGGAACAACGATATCATTTAGTAGTTAGTGAAATGGTGTGAAATAAAATGATATATAATATTTTCTATATGATAAATATTTCATTAATGTCATAATTATTTAATGTATAAGTTAGGTACAAAAGGGGCCTAGATACACAGAGTGGGGGTGATTCAGAGTATGGATATTCCTTTCTAAATTCTTCCTACCCCACTAAATCATAACCACCATATTATAAGAGTTATTTTTTTGAAAATAAGTGTTAATGATGATCTTAATATTTCATTATTTATCTGATGATTATGATTTGAATGTAAATAAGTAAATAAATTACAAGGGCGAAATCATTTATACTTGGTTCACCCTCACTGGGCTACATCCAAGGAGCATACAACGCCAATGTGCCGATTGTAACAAATTTACTAAGGATCACTACTAAGAATGATGTTTTGAGCTAGATATCATCAATATCAAGGATAACTTCCTTTACAAGGATTAGTGTCTTCTCACTATATTCCCAATGGTCACTTCCAATGACTATTTCTCATGATCAATGCCAGTGGGAAGGGTCATTGTTTAACTCTTCCTTCACTCACTACTCTTAGAAGGGATTAAAACAGACTTTATGGACTTGTAGGACCATTAATTTTAATTAATTCACACATCTTAAATTGTAGGTAGATGATCTATTTAAGTTACACTTTCATCCACCTATTGAATACCACCTTACCACAGATTCTTTGGGAAACCCCTTTTATGCACTTTTTGGGATGCACACTACATTTTTGAATCTCCCTCTTTCATGAAGCTCGAATATCCTTCATGAAGCTCTGGCATTTTCGCGATTATCACTCAGCCTTCATAAATCCAACCTCTTTTTAAAGCTTAACTAGACTTCATGAAGCACATTTATTTCACAAGGCTTACATATCCTTTATAAATTCTTTTACTTTTTGTATGGCCATAACATTTGGTTGTCTTTTACAGCCTTCACGGACTTCTTCGCATATCACCTTCACAAACCACACTTCACAGACTGGAATTCACGAACTTACATTGCAATTCAAGAGACATAATTTTTTTTAATTCTTAATTCACTTTTAATGGGGATAGATGCTTATTTATATGAATTCCACTGATTTCATAACCTTCTGGGCCACATCATCACCATTTGACTATGCTCCTTTATTTCCATTGTGATGCGCCTTTTTTTGAACATCTATAGAAATTTACCATTCGTGATGATTGACGTAATCACAGAGCCTCCCACCACTACTTTTCACTTTTGTGATTCTTCACTCATGATGCATCTCACCATCGTTTTTCACGATGCTTTTCATTGTTCGCATAGATAACCATCAACATTATTTGATCCTTTAAAAAACACTATACATGAATCCCATCATTGTGATATTCATTCCTTTACGATATTTTAATATAGCCTTCAAGAAAATCCACTTTTCGTGAAGAAATACAAACTCCAAATTTGTGACCCCAAAAAATTTGGCAAACCCTAGGAAACTGAGTCAGCTTATGTTATCACTTTTTTGTACTACTTTTAGGGAATCCATTTCTTCATCATGGATCTTTTTCAATATAAAATGTCTACAATCTATCCAACCTCTACAACTTAACATATAAACCTGATTTTTTTCATAAATGGAGTCATCACAATAATACTAAGGTGTTACCTTGAGGGATGTTTTCCTAACACTCTCCCCCTTTGGGTTTTTGACAACTCTTTCACAATTTTATTCCTTGTTTAAGCTTCATACATATTCTTCCACCATTAACATCAGGTGATTTTTATAGAAATAAAATATTTAATAAACACACACTCTAATACCATATGATCCACGCTCAATGTGAGAAACATGAGTAACATGCATAGTTCATCAATGAACCACATCATTTTGAACCAGTCAACTAAATTAATCATGAACTCTGACTTTGATGATATTTATCCATTTATCAAACACTTCAAGCATCATCATATTTTAAACTATCCTAGTATCTCTACTCCCTATAGTGACCATCACTTTACAAACATTTACATTATATAACTTTTTTGGAATACTTGAACATTACACAAATATATGCCCAAATACTATAGTAAGTAAAGTGCCATTGGAAACATTGAAACATAATCACAAGTACAAATGTAAGCTACATCATCTCCCACAAGGTTCATTTTTACTAGAACCCTTCATTGACATATCAAACATAGTACATATCATCATAACATGTGGGAAAGGAACCATAAATTGGGTTAGATCAAATTCTTAATAAGGGGGAAAAAGGGAGACATGTAAGCATAAACACGAGTACAAGGGTATGAGAACGTGATCCTATAAATTGAATATTATAACCTTCATAACAAGGATCATAACCAAAATCATGGAATAATCAAAGGAATTTCATGTGACATGAATCATACAAAATAACAAGCATAATCGACAAAATCATAAGATAGTAATAATATAGGGAATTGTGGAAGACATAAACCTGTAATATCATTCCCTGTAAGTCAAAACACATTGCTCGAACTTATCAGGGAACTTCAAAGGAATTACACCTACTAGGAGGGATACACCACCATCCCCAATCACAGTTCTTTCCTTTTAAGGGATTGGATTTCCCCATCATACAATAATGGATTGGGTTTCCCCATCTTTCATAATCATGGTGACTACACCTACTGGACAGGAAAACCCACCATCCCCAGTGGAAGTAATTTCATTTTATCGGATTGGGTTTCCCCATATTCCTATAATGGATCAGGTTTCCCAATATTTCATCATCATAGAGACTACACCTACTTGTCCTGAAAAATCATCATCCCCATCGAAAGTCCATTTTTTGTAATGGGTCATGTTTCCCTATCTTCCCATAGAGGATCAAGCCCATCGACTTGATTTACATCATTATAAAATGAGAAAAAAAATCTTTTCTCAATGCATTGGATAGAGATATAGGTCCCACCCATCACCTAATGAAATCATACATACATGATCCATAATATAATAAAAAAAATATCTCATATCATAACCCATATAATTAAATGGATAAAATAAACATGTAATCATATTGTAACCTATGGAAATAAAATTGTTTCATAATCATTTCATCATAACAAAAACCCTAATAAAAGAAGCAGTTTTCTAAATCACAAAACCCATAAATGAGAATAAGGTTCCATAAACATATTACCCATGAAAAAGAAATGTATTTCTTGAAGACTGTGACATTAAGAATCACTCATTAATAGAAAGGATATGGATGGAAAATTTAGATCATTTCTTATAAGGAATGAGTATCATTAATAGATCTCATATTAGATGGAAGATAATTTTGAGATATCTTCTAAAAATCTTTCTTGAAGAAAATATCCTTTCTTATATGAAAAATGATTTTTTATACATAAAACTATTGGAAAATCATTTTTCCCATAAAATACCTTAAAACATATAAATAATACCTGAAATCATCTTGGAGAACTTTTCCCCTGAAAACTATTAACATAAGATTGAAGACATTTTAAAAAACTTTTTCTTTGAAAACACTTTAATTCTTTTAAATAAATTTTTTAATTTTTTTGGAAACAAATTCAATGAAAATACTTTGAAAACAGGTAAATATGACTTGAAAAGAATTTTGAAAATAGTTTTCAATGAAAAAATATAAAAGAAGTTTGAAACCATTTGAAAAACAAATTCGAGAAAATTACATAAAAACATGTTATTAATGATTAACCATTTTAATAATGAAAATTTTATCTTTGAATAAATAACGGTGGGTAAATCAATACTTGTCATATGAGTTCGAAAGAACATTTTTTTCAAGGTAAAAAGGGTATAAAATTCCTTGTTCGAAAATTGAAAAGAATATTCCCTTGAATAGGTTTGTAAAATAAAAAACGGTTTTAAATGTGTTTTATATATTATATTATAATGGTATAATATTTTTGTAAACCATGTTTGGAAAACATAGATTTTTGACCAAAGAGAGGGTAAAGTCGAGCATATATAACAATAATTTCTTAACTATATTAGGTACCTAAGAGTATAAAATGGGACCAAACATAATTATATCATGAAATAACAATTTATAATAAAACTCATGAATTTTCAGGAGATATGGATCATATGATTTCATCGAAGTATGTATAGACATAAACAATATCGAAATGTAATTACATTGTCTCAATAAACTCTTATAAATTAGTATCTTTGGATCATTCTCCCCATGTAAGGACAGTAAATTACATGAAGAATAGAATATCATGAAAATATTAATATTCATGATATTACATGTAAAATGGATGTAAGTACATATCAGAAAATACTTTAGCTTCAAAATAAAACATAAGTCTAAATGAAGGAAAATTGAGACAAAACATTTTTACCGATTTTATAACTTTTGAAACATAACACTCATGAAAGAAGGATCATAAAATGGGCATGTGAATACCCATAAATTAAGTTAACATATACAGATAATAAAATCACATAATGTACATACACCACAAAAAAGTAAAGAGTGGTGAACATAACTTTTAGCTCGTGATAATTAAAAGTGAGAATAAATCCCCTTACCTTTTGTATAGATCTCTCTATACTCATACAAGCTTATGGTATAATAAATATATGTTCATTAGATATCTTTTAAAGAGTATTATTATTATATCTATGATAATAAATGGTGTAATTATGACCTTATATTACCCACAATTAATGAACCTATTTTAAGGTTTCACTTCGGGTAAGTTTCACTTTGTTCCTCACATGTGTCTTACTTTGTTACATATTTGATCTTAATTCATATATCATGATTCACAAATTTATAAAAAAAATTAAATATAAGTTATATACTGAATATGTATATTATAATAATCAATAACACAATTATGTACGTAATGGAATACACCATTCATGGATATGCTAAGTTGTACGTACGCATGAACATTGTTTTTCGTTTGTATTGTCGTATTAAAATAAAGTATGTAAATGAAATATATATATATATATATATATATCGTTAAAAAGGTATAATTAATATTTCATTTATATCATATATGTTCATTAAAACCATCCTTAATACATTTCATGAGGTGTGTGAACGAATCACCTCAGTTTGAGGGGCGGTAGTCCACACTTCCCCAAATGAGATTGTCGTATTAACAGTAAATGGAAGGAAAAAGGTTTTATGTTTTAAATGGAATAAATAATCACATATACATAGTAAATATAATATATGAAATATATATACATATCTTACATCATATGTTCCACCATGATTTTCTGGTAAAGGAGAACTGAACAATCATCATTTTATGAGGCAGTAGTTCTCCATACAATGAAACAGTACGTTCAACATCCATTAGATGGAGATATGTGTAAGTGTAAGTCTGAACCATTTCATAAAAACATCCTAGTATATGGCGAATATTGGTTTTTTACACAATAATGGAATTAATAGAGTCTAAATGGGTGATGTAGGAAAATAAATGGAAGGAGTTTGTGGGAAGATGTTACCTTTAAATCATGTAGCTCCTTTTAGTTTGCACCAAAAGGCTTTTATGGGAGGATTTATGCCCAATGGGAGGATTAATGGTAAAATAGAGTATTTTTGGGAGTCTAATTAGCAATATATCTGACTTAGATAAATGTTTTTAGAGTTTTCGTAAATGGTTTGAGGTGATGGCATTTTTTAGGGAAGAAAAATGACTCATAGGGATGTTTTAGAAACAAATTAGGTGTGCACATGTTCTCACATAAAAAAAGTAATAAAAAACAAAAAAACAATAATGGAAGGTTTTTCGAATAAATATGGATAAAAAATCGGTTTCATACAATTTTATATGTCATTTGGGCCATTAATGTTTTGGTTTTGTCCCTAATTAAGCATAATTTGGCCTTAACTACTGTGATTAATTTTAATTGTGTCTACTAATAATTTTTATTAAAATTTGACATGGTCTAATAGAACTATAAATACTATACTGAATATAATGGATTATCTTATATTTTTTAAATTCACTTCACAAAATTTGAAAAATTAAGATAAGTGCTAATCTTGTAAATGTGACGAAATAATGGGATTTTATAGTATGAAAAAGTACAAAAGTTTGTTAATATTATATATTAACTTTAAATGTGAAATTGATCATAATGAATTTCATTGTATTAGTAGATATAATATTTATCTAACTTGACCTTAAATTTTTTAATAATATAATTAATAATTAATAATTATTTAGGCCAAAAGGATGTTTTCAACAAAAAAATAGTATTTTTACTATTCATCACAAAATGATGTTTTCTCGGAATCAAAACCCAAACAATTCACCCTATGATAATTTTAATGTTAAAAATTAAAAAATAATGTTTATTTTAACCAATTAAATTTCTAAATATTTGTAAAAAAAAATTATTATAAAAATTGAATCATTCAAGAAAACATTATTTTTAACCTAAAAGGACATTACCAAAAATATCATCTTTCATTAACAATATGTTTTTTTATAGAAAATAATTATAAGAAACATTTGAAAATTTATTATTATTGTTTTTATTACTATGTTTAATGGATAGGTTATAACTATATTATTTAAATAATTAAATAATAAAAATATATGTTTTTTAGAAACATAGTGTTTCGTGCATCGTATGCAAAGTTAGTGTTGTTTGCAGTGAAAGCCATGTTTTTATTGAAAGTAGCACAAGACAAGTTGGCACTGTGTGTAGCGCAAGCTAATTTTCTATTCTAGGGAAATGGAATGTTTCACAGAGAAATTTAATGGATATATATATATATATAACTGTTTCCAATTTCATGCAAAATGTAAAAAATATTGGAATGATAAATTAATTAGAAAAAAATCTAAAAATGTGAGGGTGTATCATTATACCCCCCCTTAAAATGAATTTCACCCTTGAAATTATTCTAGGTTATCAACTGTTTAACACTTGAAAGAATCATTTATAGAAACCCACATTGTTAAAAAGGATACTAAAACATCCCTTCAAAAGGGATATTTAGCCAAAATAGTTACCCTATGTAACATATTACTGGGTTTCCACTTAGGATTACAATGGTTGGGTGTGAATATTGGACATGGAGGAAAGTCGTATATATTTATATGGAGTGATTGAGGTCATCAATCACAAGAAATTGAATGATCAAAAGAATTTTTTTGGCCACAATGTCAAAATATATGATGATTTAAAAGGAAATCAACACAATGAAAATTAAGGTATTATGGAAATAATTTTTTTTGATCACATTCCTAACATTGAGTAATTATTGATAAATTTCTATAAATAGAATCTAATTATTGGTTTGTGCATTGAAAATTTTATAATACATCCATTTCCTTGTGGAATGAATGTCTAGAAATCAACTTTAATGAATAATGAACTATAATACTCTTTTGATGAATTATAAGGACCCTAAAATAATGAAAAGTAAATTATTTGTCTCTTAAAATATACTTGTATTAATATATAAACATAAAAAGTAACACTAATAGTTCATCATACATATTTATTGATTACAAGTAAATTCAAATTAATCGAGAAATCACGTAGGCCAGTGGTAGGCGTGAAACACTTATCATTATTTAGTCATCGGTTCAAGACCTGCAGCCATGCCCAACTTGATTAATTTACACCCGACATAAATAATGTCTCTTTTGAAAACCAAACAGATATAAGATATACAATTGAAATTATTGAAACAATTTTAGCCACTGATTATCATTTTAACCTTGGTTTTCAACATAATCTTAGTGCACAAATACATCCTATGATTTTTAACTTAAACATTTCATGAACTGATCACCTTACAACACTCTAGATAGATGAAAATACAAAACCATAGAAATAGAGCCACAAAATCATATTAACATTATTCTTCAATATCAAAAAGTATCTCATTGTTGAAACATTCCAAACACGTGACTTGAAATATGGTAATAACATGAATTACCATAAATCCTTTTGGAAAACATTCATGATTTATCATTCCAATGTATATTATATTTAGTCCATAAATCCAAAAATACGATAGTACTCATTAATGATAGCATAAAATAACTTTCAACAAGTCCATACTTAGTACAGAGGTAATCAATACTGTCCAATTATGTTATTCGTATCCCACAAATCATTATCCATAAAAAATTATCTTAACATAATGTACATGTTATGTGTTACCATTCCTTAGCCAAAATATCACCTTATCATTATTTATTTTCCCCAATCCATAGGGAACATTCAACATAAACTTTTAAATATAGAGAAAAAGCATAAGCATAAAAATCCTTGTATATTTCTTCACTCATAACATATGATTATAAATACTTTCATTACATCATCCTTAATCTATTAATAGTAATACCACTTTCCTTTGATAATTCATCTATAGTGTTATCATAATATATTTTGTAACCATTACTCAAACCACCTTGTTGATTTATTTTAGGAACATTCCTCTTGGGACATTGGGTTGGATAATGAACATTTTTTCCATATGTAAAACACTTATCCTTTGGGGACGACTTAGGGAGGAAAAAATTACCATCCATTTCATTAACCAAATTATTAATTTTTTCCTTATAGTCACATGCCTTGTGTTATTATTTTTCAAAGTCAAAACACCACCTTGTTCCTCTAATAAATTCACTTAGGTGATTCTTCCCACATTCATAGGACAAAAGAAAACAAAATTTTCTTTCTTATGTGACCTCCATTACATGAACTCTCAACAAACTCTTTATTTATCTTTTTAGTGAGTCTGAGAGTTGGTTAAGGTAAACATTTTCAATCATGTTCCAGGAATGGTGATTAGTAATGATAATGATATCTTTCACCCCAAGTATCATCCTTCCAAACTGCTCATTAAAAAATCTTCCATCACATTCAACATTAAACCAGTTCCTTCTAGTTCCTGCAATTAACTAAAACAATAAGTATAGTGTGAGAATTTCTTAACATAGAATAAAACCACATAGAGATGAAAATAATTAATTAAAATATTCCTAAATAATGACACCTTCCATAATCTATGATACATTAGGTTTATCCTATTTTATTCATATCTAACATATATTTAAATCCTTCATGATGTTTTATGAAGAGTTTGTGAAGTCTCGTAGCATATCCCCCAGGAGTGTCAACCTAGGTGTACAGCATGGCCCATTGTCATGTACCAGATAACATCGGGTCAATATTAAAACATATTGTTAGACTTGTTACCCCTAGGTAAATCTGTGGTATGACCACATATATATGTAGTATCTATACATATATATTTCTAAGAAACCACTCACTCTATAAATCACCAAAATCCCCAAAAAATCCCAACATGTTAACTCATCCTTATATTTATCCTAAAATACATCACTAGACATATACATAGAAATTTAAATTGGGATATCACTATGGTTTTATCATCCCTGTTTCTTAATGTGGACTATACCTTTTCTCTAATACCAACTGTTGTGGCCCTCTCTTTACAAACATTAACATTACATAACTTTTTCAGAATACATAAACATTATACAAACACAATCCCAAAGAATATAGTTGGTATTGTGCCTTTAGAAACAATGAAACATAAACATTGGTACATATACGAGATACATCATCTCCCACTAGGTTATTCTTGACTAGAACCCTTAGTATACATATCAAACATAGTACATATCAACATAACATGTGGGAAAGGAAACAAAAAAGTAGTGAGCTTAAATTCTTACTAAGGGTAAACAAGGGAGACATGTAATCATAAACATTAGTAAAAGGGTATAAGAAAATTATTCTTTAAATTGAATATCATACCCATATTATAAAAGATCATAAATAAAATGTTAGAATAATGATTGGTAGTTCATATGAAAAAAACATATGAAATAAAGAGCATAATCAATGAAAGCATATGATAGGAATAATACATGGATTTGGGGAAAAAATTAACTTGTAATATAATTTCCTATAATCCTTGATATATTACTTGAAATTCTCAGGAAACTTCATGGAAAATGAACCCATAAGGGTGGGAAACACCACCATCCCTAGTCATAGATCATTCCTTTTATGGTATCGAGTTTCCCCAGCTTCCCATAATAGATTGAGTTTTCCCATCTTCCGTAATCATGGTGACTACACCTGCTGGACCGGACAAAGCACTGTCCCTAGTTGAAGACCATTCTTTGTAAGGGATCAGGCTTCCCTATCTTACTATCATTTATTGGGTTTCCCCATCTTCCATCATCATGGATACTACTCCTACTGGGTAGGACAAACCATTATCCCCAGTGGAAGTCCATTATTTTTAAGGGATAGGGTTTCCCCATCTACCCATAGTGGATTAGGAAAAACAACATGATTCAAATAATTATCTCATAGTATATAAATCTTTACCCAATACATTGGAATAAGATATAGGTCCCACCCATCACATAATTAAATCATATATACATGTTCCATAAGATCATTAATAAACATATCACGTATCATAGCCCAAGATGGAATGGGGAACAAAAACAAGTAAATATATCATAACCTATAGAAAGAGACATGTTTCATACTCTTTACATCATAAACATAACCTGTGAAAATAAAAGAATTTTAGAAGCATATATCTCATGAAAGATAAATTGGTTTCATAAACGTATTATTAATGAAGAATAAATGGGTTTCATGAAGACTATGACATTAATCATAACTCATTCATAAAAAGTATATGAATGGGACCTTTAGATAATTTCCTAGAAGGTATGAGTAACATAAAAAGATCTCATCTTATATGGAAAATAATTTTGAAATATCCTTTAAAAATTCTTCTTGAGGAAAATATCCTTTCATGTTTAAAAAAGGATTTTAAATACACCAAACTATTTAAAATTAATTTTATAATAAAATACCTTGAAAATATATAAATAATACAAGAAATCATTTTGAAAATATTTTTCCTTGGGAACTTTTAAAATAAGATTCAAAATATTTTAAAAAAAAATTCTATTAAAACTCTTAAAAACAATTATATAATGATTGAAAATGTTTTGAAAACCATTTCATTGAAAATACTTTGAAAACATGTAAATATGATGTGAAAAACATTTGGAAAATAGTTTTACAAGAATACATAGAAAATAAGTATGAAAAATATTTGGAAAAACAAATACATTGAAAAAGAAATTTAAAAAGGAAATTTCATAAATATTATCCTTTTTATTAACTCAAAATGGAGATTCGAAGATATGGTGGTGGTAAAATATCTACACGTCGTATGAGGTCAAAAGAACATTCCATTTTCATGGTAAAAAGTGTAGAAAAATGCCATGTTTGAAAAACAACAAGATGATTTATTTCAAGATATTGGTAAAATACTAAAATCATTCAAGTATTTTTTATATATTATACAATAATGGTATAATATTCTCGAAAAAGATTTTACGAAAACCCAAATTTGTGAGAAAATATGGGGTAAAGATGGGCTTTCCTAAAAACACTTTCTTAAGTATCTTATATACCAAAGAGTAGAAAATGGTACCAATACATGAGTATATAATGACATAAAATAGGACAATGAGACGCATGAATTTTCTCAAGATATGGATCATAATATTTCACCATGGGAAGTAGAAACATAAAAAATATTGAAAAGAAATGATATTGGCTTAATAAAATCATATAACATGTTATCTTGGGATAATTCTCTCCATATAAGGAAACAAATTACATAAATCATATACTCAAAAGGTCAGATCCAAGAATGCTTGGACCAACAAATTTATTAATAAAAATAAAAGTGTAGAGACAGTATATACGAAAAAAGAGAGAGTTTACAAGTCATAATAGTCATAGTCATCACACCCGTACCTGGTCATGTCGTCAGCATCAGTTGATTCCCATTCTGATTAAGTCTCAATTTTTTTGAGTAGCTTCTTATAAACCTTCCTTTTTTATATTTCCTCTATATGTAGCTTCTCGGTATCCTTCTTAGTAGATGACCTAGTGGTCACTGTCCTCGGAACTGTAGAGTAGTTTTTCCTTGGTTTCCTTCTAACAGGGTCAGTCCTGATACCCTCACTGTCAGAGATCCTTTTCTTTTCTCCTAGAATAATTTCACTGTATGAAACTATACTCATGTCCATATCTATTTCCTTGGCCTCATCTTGAGTGTCTCCCCACTTGTAGAGGATTGGTTCCCCAAATCCAGGAGTGGAATCCTCCGCCCTTTCCATTGGTGCATCAGAGATGTTCCCCCGTTTAGCAGAGGAAGATGGTTCTGTCTGGAAATTCTGTTCTGTAAGAACATTCTTCGTTAAGGCGAGAGCAGGGCTCAGAATCTCAACATTAGTAGGCTCGTGAGATTTAGGAGGATCAAAAGATATAAGTGGAGAAGCATCAATTATCAACTCATTTCCATTCCTATGAATTGGAAGATCACGAGGGTCAGACTTCGGAGGAGGGTCACTGTCCCTGGTGGAAAGCTCGGGTAGGGGAGAATCCTTCAAATTCACATTATGTCGGCAAAGATTGGAGGGGTTCCCTCACATCCCACCCTCCTTAAATGTAATGTTTTTGCGGCACAACTCCAAATAATCCCCCACAGCCATGTACTTAGTGCAGAAAAGTGGTTTGTTTTCATATTTAACATCAATAAGAATTGGATCATAGGGAATAAAAAGTGTTAACATGTCGTTGATAGTGGATCTAAGATCAACTTCCACCAGAATTCTAGCAAAGTGACCATACCTGACATCTTTCGTTTCCTTATCAAGATGGATGGGTGTTCCAATCATCATTCCAATATCATTAAAGATCTCTAGATTCTATAGAACCCAATTAAGCCCATGAAGACGCACCCATAACTGAGCGAAGAAATTCTTAGCATTGGAGATGTTAAATTCAAGTGACCATTCATGCAGATGAATCCATCCTGACTATAAAATCATGGACCCAAAACTCCAATCTTTATGCTTCACCTCAGTCGATGGAAACAAGCAGTGAAATAATCCCCACCCAATGGAGACACATTTCTAGTTTTCAAAACCCCATAACATTGAAATCTTATGAAATAGATCTTCACATTTCCAGGCCAGTGAGCCCTTTCGGAGGATCCTCCTAGGATCCTCATTCTTTTTCACCATTGTGGAAGCCTTAATAACATCCACAAAGGATCGCTGCCCACACACGGTGGACAATCCATCCTGCAAAATTTCCAGAGTTCATAAACGTGCAAGTCGCCCACTGTTCAGAGGGATTGCAGGTCACCCCTGTAACACAATCACCCTTCGCAGCAGCCCTAACCGGATGAGGGTAATTCCAAATAGCTCTAGACTGAACCCAATAAGCCCCATCCAGATCACGAGAATCCCCAATCGGATCTCAAGTAGCAAACGGATCTTGAGTAGCTACAAACTACCGAACAACCCAAACTGGATCCCAAGAAGCCGACAAAAGCTCCCGATCATCCCCAGCTGGTATCCCGGCTGGACCAAGTGCAAACTGTCGGCCATCCTTTGATCTTCGAGGATCCAGCTCACCGGAAGAGGGTACATCGTGAGGTGACACACGTACACCAGGTGGAAGAAGCACTGAGTGCTGCTACCACGCCACCCAGGACTGCATCACATTCACCAAAACGTCGCAAATCAATGCGATTGAAGCCGAGGAATTAAGGGATCGGCATCGCCACACCAAAACCCTAGAAGCTTCCATCGAGGGTCACCTCCCGCTACTCTCTCTCATCCTCCATCTTCTCTCATATCATATAATATCATGAAAATAATTATATTCATTGCATTACATGTAAAATATAATTATTTACACCTCAAAAAAGAGTTTAGGTGAATAACAAAACATAATCCCCAATGATGGAAAATTGAGACAAAACATTCTTACTGATTTGGTATCTTTTGAAAAATAAGCCTCATTAAATAAGGATCATAAAATGTTAATGTGAATTCCAAAAAAAATAATTACAATCTATATATAATAAAATCATGCTCAATACATACACCACATAAATGGAAATAGTGGTGAACCTAACATTTATCATAATAAAATTAAAAGTGAGAAGAAATCCTTTTACCACATGTATTGACTCTCTCCATACTTTTACAATATGAATTTACATTAAATATAAGTTTATTATACATATTTTTCTAAATAATATTATTATATATATAACAACATATTTTTTATTATGACCTTATATTACCCTATTTTTAACTAACCAATGTAATGTTTTCACTTCGGGTAAAATTCACATTGTTCTTCACAGGTGTCTTAATTGTTAAATCATTGATCCTTATACAAATATCATGATTATTGAATTTATAAAATGATATAAATATCAGGTAAATAAATTATATATATTTTAAATAATATATAGAAAAATGAATTATGTAATGGAATACACCATTCATGAAGATGGTAAATCGTATATACGTATAAACATTGTTTTCTGTTTTTATTACCATGTTGAAAGAAAGTATTTAAATTATATATATATATATATATATTTATATTTATCCCAGAAGAATTACTATATCATATAAGTTGATTAAAAACTTCCTCAATTCATTCCATGAGGTGTGTAAATGAATCACCTCGGTCTAAGGGGGTGGTAGTCGACACATCCTCAAACGAGATTATCGTATTATCACCAAAAGGAAGGTAAAAATTTGTGTGTTTTAAAAGTAATACATAATCTTAAATACATATTTCATATAATATATTACATATAAAAACATTGTTCCTATCATAATTTCATCCATGATTTGTGGTAAATGGGAAATTCACAATCATTGTTTTGTAAGGAAGTAGTTCACCATATAATGAAATCGTATGTTCAATATCAATTAGATGGTGGTGTGTGTAATTTTAGGTCAAAAACATTGCATAAAAAATCATAATATATGAAGGATACAGTATTTTTCACACAATAATGGAATAAAGATAGTTAGAGTTGATGAATAAAGAAAATAAATGGAAGGATCATGAGGGAAGACGTTACCTCTAAATTGGGTAACTCCTTTTCGTTTGTGTGAAAATTATTACATGGGAAGATTTATTCACAAATGGAGGATTCTTGGGTAAAGGTAGGATTTTTTGTATGCTATTTTGGTTGTTCTTTTTCAACCTTAAAAGGATTGAATTGTTTCAGGAAAGGGTAGAGTTAGTGGCCTTTTATATGGAAGTCAAATGACTCACATGGAATTTTTAGAATCAAATTAGGGGTGCACATTTTCATACCTAAAAAATGTAATTACAAACAAAAAAACTCAATAATATAAGTTTTATGTCAAAATTATTGACATATAATGGGTGTTGGACAAATTTATAGGTCATTTGACCCATAATTTTAAGGATCAGTCCCTAATTAATCTTCATTTGGCCTTAATTATTTTGATTAATTTTAATCGTTTTTACAAATCATTTTGGTCCACAATTAACTAGGTATTATTAGACTTTTAATATTAGAATGAGTGTAATGGTTTATTTAAGATTTTTTTATATTTACTTCAAATAAGAAAAAAAATTGATGTGTGAAAATCTTGTTGATAGGACGAAATAATGGAGTTTTGTAGTAGGAAAAAGTTCAAAATTTAGTTAATATTTTACATTCAGTTTCAAAGTTAGATTAATCCTAATGAATTTAATTTTATTAGTATATTTATTACTTATCTAATTTTACCTTAATATAAAATTTATAATATAATTTATCCTTAATAATTATTTGTAAAAAAATATAGTTTTTAACTAAAATGCAATATTTTTTACTATTCATCAAAATATGACGTTTTCTTAGAAAAACCCAAAAAATCACTCTTGGATAATATCTAAATTATAAATTAAAAATCTAAATTTATTTTATCCAGATCAATTTTTAAATGTGTCTAAAATTAATTTTATTAATTAAAGTGATTCATTAAAAAAACAATATTCTTAACATGGAAGGACTTTACCAAAAATATTATCTTTCATTAACAAAATGATTTATTTCTATAAATAAATTTTAAAAAATATTCTAAAATTAGTTATTAATATTCATATTAATAAGTTTAACGAATAGGTTATAATTATCTTATTTAAATAATTAAAATAAAATAAGAGTTGTTTCATAGAAACTCAGTGTTGTGTGCATCGTATGCTAAGCCGGTGTTTCTTGTAGCACAAGACAAGTTGGTAGTACATATAGATAAAGCCAAGATGGTATTGTGTTTGAAAGGAATGTTGTACTTAGTGTGTTAATATATATATATATATATATATATAACTGTTTCTAGTGTCATTTGAAATTGAAAAAATATTGGAAAGATAAATTACATCCAAAAAATTTCTCAAAATCTCAAAGTTTAAAATTTTACCCCCCTTAAAATGAATTTTAGCATTGAAATTGATTTGGGTTATAAAAGGTTAAATAAGTTGGAATCGAATATGTTCGTTACTAGAAATAGAGTATTGTTTTTGTTTATTGTCAATTCTCATTAGATGATCAGGAAATCTGCCAGGAAAGGTTCATATAGTTCAAGCAGACAATGGTATTAAAGGTGGAATCATTTCCATGTGTTTTAAAAATATTTAGGTCCATAATGGAAAATATAAAATAGTTTTTAGAAAATTTAGATTCATGAAATATTGAAGGTGGTTTGGAAACATGCATGTAAGGCATGTTTATGGGATCATTACTTCAAAATATTAAAAAGGAAAAAATTGATCACATGATTTAAATGTGTGCGAAATATAATGTTGTGAGGAAGCATATTATATGAAAATTGTGACTTAAAAAGGGGTCTTTCATGATTGGAAGGAATCTTACATGCACCGATATGGATGCGTCGTAAACTTGTGTGTAGGGTTCTTGAGGCTTATAAATAAGTAGCTACCCCCATAGAAGATTAATGAATTTTTCAACAAAGATCTGGTTTCACTATTGAGTGAAATATTTTCATGCGAAAACATTATAGATAGTTAGTCATAAGACAATGTGTTTCATTAGTCAAAAAAGACCTAGTGAATTATTTTTTGTATTTTTTTGAAAGATAAGGGTTGTACAAAAACTAGGGGTTGTTTGAACATAATCTTGCGCGACAAATCCTAAATCTTGCGTGAAAGAACGGGTGTTGTAAGAAAGTGAAGTGTTAATATTATTATAGGCTTTTGATATCATGTTTCTTTGATCAGTGATCTCAAGTGCAAAAATTCTGGAATTAAATGTAAGTAGTGTCTCATGCTAGATAGAGTCAAAGACTTCAAGGAAAATATGTTGAAGTGACCATGAAGTTGATAAACTGAGTTAGACATATCTCAAAATAGTGAGCCTAGGGGAGTTAATGGAACTGTTACAAGGGAAGTAGTGATCTATCTAAAAACATTTGTAATGATGTGAGCCTAGCATAGAGTTACTATGAACAAACTTTTTTATTCCACAACTAGTGAAGATTAGTTTATTTTCATACGGCTGACACACATTCACCATATGCTCTTTGGACTTAGCCCTTATGGTGAACCAAGTAAAAGTGTTGTGTAGTCTCATTTCCTGGGATTGTTTGATTTTTTTTCTTACCAATCATATAGGTTAATGAGTTCCTACCAAAATGGGAACATGATACATCACATTAGAAGAAACTTTTGACACCCTAATTCACCCCTCCCTTATTAGGGTGACTTGGGGTCCAACAAGTTGTATCATAGATGGGTTTCTAGAGTTAAATATGTCCTTTCTTTTCTATCATGGAGTATTCTGTAGAATTTTGGGGAGTTACACTATTTGATGGAAACATTTTTTAGATATGTAAGAATTTGATGAGGTCTCATCTAGGATCTCTTATAATGAAAGTTCATTTTTCAATAGCACAAGGAATAAAAGTAATTGATCCCACAAGGCTACCTGTGAATGGTACAAACATGAAGATGCATGATCGAGATGATAAAGCGCAATATGACTCACTGCAACTCTTTTTGATAAGATCTATCTAAAGGTGATGAGCCAAACTTCCTAAAATCCTATGTGAGAAAATTTAGAGAATATATATGAAGGATACAACTAAGTGAAGGAAGTGAAACTACAAGACCTGCAAAACAGGTTTGAAAATCTGAAGATGAATCCTCATGAGAATGTAGATTTCTTCATCAATCATATTACTGAATTTGTAGGAGAAATCCGGGGGCTTGAAGAAGAAATAAAAGAAATTTATATTATGATGAAAATTTTGAGAAGGCTTCCACCTATTCATAACCCAAAATTGTCAGTCGTTGAGAAAAGGGATATATCTAAACTTTCTCTAGATGATCTACTAAGTGGACTAGTGGCATATGAAATGAGAGTAAAGCCATAATGTGTGACGACATGTGTTAATAATGAAATGGAATTCAAATACAGGGGAAAAAATAAATTTTAGTAGATAATTTTGATGAACATAATGAGGAAGGAGAACTTCTATCTCTCATTACCATGAAATTTAGGAAGGAAAATAGTAAATTAGAAAGAATGTTTCCTATAGATTGATTCAATTGTGGATGAGTTTGGAACATTTCTTCTAAGTGATCAAGAATGATTGATGATGATGAAAAAGAAGCTGGAGATGTGTAGAAGCCTCAGAAAATGTTTTTAAAAAAGATAGACTTAAAGTCTGGTAATAAGTTATATAGAAAGATTTTTGTCCTTGAAGAAGAAGATGGTGATAGTTAATACATTGAGAAAGAAGAAACGAAATTTAAATATGGAACCTATACATCAATGATGGATATTTTTTATAATATAGAACCATTGGCAGATAATGCTAGAGATAGTCAGTTGACCACTGATGTCTATATCAAGTTGCAACTTAAGGATGCTTTTCAAAAAGCTTGATAATGAATGAAAGAGACGAAAAAAAGTACAAATGAATTATCGAATAATTTTCAGAATATGTTCATCATCATGAAGGAAAAATTGAAAATTAGAATAATTAGTGAATGTACAATCAATAGCCCCTGAATGTATAGAAGATGTAGTGGATTTGATGGTGAGAATTGAAGAACATGAAAAGTTTATCAATGACCTCTCCATAAAACAATAAGAGAATTCAAGAGTGTTTAGGGTCTTGAAGAAGAAGTTTTTACTATTAATAGTAAACATGAAAGTGTTTCAATTTCAAAAGAAACAAAGAATAAAATACATTTTGGAAGATTATCATATGTTGAATTACTAGATATAGAGAAGATTGGTTCTAAAGGAGATTAAAATATTTTGAATGTTCAATGATGTACTTGAATTGGAAGCAATGGAATCAATTATGATGTAAAAATAACAAAGGTTGCAAATAAAGTTGGCTAGAATAAGTGAAATCTAAATGTTTTTCATGTTGAATTGTTACATGTAGTACTGAAAAAGAAATCCCCAATTCATTCTAAATTAATTAATGAAAACAATATTTATGTTTCCCAAACTGATATGAAATCAAAAAAATTATAATGAAGAAGTTATGAGGAGGAATCAAAATGAAAAGACATATCCACTCATAAAATGTCAATTTTGTCGCTATATGGGATGTAACATGTTATATTGAGAAGAGGAAAGGATCTATTTGAATGGTTAAGAGATAGAAGCTTAACAAAGGAGAATAAACTCATATCCTACGTCATATAAAATAAATATTTTCTATTGATAATATTTTCATTATTCTAACTTTTTCCATAAATCTAGGTATTGCAAGAAGATGAATGACAAGAGAAATTCATACAATTCTCCAACATATGTCAATACTCGAAAACTAGATGGTGTGTAAATTCCAATCATTTTTTATCTATTGAAAGAAGGTTACGAATTATAGAGAACCCTTTCAAGTTGAAAAGATATTTCAAAGGTCATTCCTATCCTCCTTTTATTATAATATTTCTTGGATGGAAGAGGGGGGAAATGAAAAATCCAAACTTTTAGAAGTTGATATCAAATATAAAAAGAATAGTTGCACATAAATTCTTGATAGTTTGTGCTCATCCCATATGAAGATAAATGTAGACCTATTAATGAATGTAAATATTAAAAAATCATGTAACAATAAGGTTTGTTAATGATGGTGCTTTGAAAATCAAATGGAGTGGAAGTACTGAATTAGCCAATGGAGAACTAAAGAAAACTGATGTTCTTTATGTTGATGGGTTATTTCACAATCTCTTATGAGTAAGTTAACTCTTTGACATAGTACTTGTAGTTAATTGCAATCAAAAACACTACACTATAAAGGGAAATATAAGGAATTATCTCATGAAAGGCTATATAATAGATGGAAAATTATATCAGGTTGAGAGCAAAGAAAACATTTTCTACATGATAGTTATATAATAAAACAACTTGTGGCATCAGATATTGGGGAAAATTAATCAATAATTCATGTAAAAGATATATAAACTGAATATTTTCATGGATATTCAAATCTGAAGTGTGAACGAGGGGAGACATTTTATGGTTGAATGAGAGGAAAGATGGTGTGTACTTTATATCTTCCAAAGAAGAAAATGGCATCAAATATTCTTGATCTCATTTATAAAAATGTTTTCGGATAGATAAATATTTCCAAAACTCATGGAAAAGGAACTTTTCCATCATCATAGATGATTACAGTAGTATGTAACGTGTGATGGTTATACACAAAAAGTATCAAGTTCTTGATTTCATGAAAAATTATTGATGAATTTCTGGGAATGATAGTGGATGGAAAATCCACATTCTATCATCTAACAATGAAGGATAATATACATCCATTGTATTTTAAAATTACCTAGATAAATATGGAATTCAACACTAGGTGTTTATTATGAGGAATCCACAACAAAATGGAGTTGTTGATCACTAGAATTGACTGGTGAATAGTATGGCCATAAATATGTTGATTTATAGTTGTATCTATCTTTATTATTGGAAAGATAATTTTCAATCAATGATAAATATCCAAAATTTAATCGTGATATATATGTTAGAATCTAAGACATTGTGCGAGTTATATCATGGAAGGAATCCCTCTTTGAATATTTCTGAGTTTTCAAAAGTAAATCTTTTATAAAAAACAAAGAAGAAATTCAAGACAAGTATGGTTATACAAAAGATGAAGAAATATTCATTAGATATTCAATGAATATAAAATTTTCAAAATTCCTCAATAAGAATCATGAAAAAAATTGGAACAAATCGACGTAAATATCATTAAAGCTAAAACAACATATACCTCAAAGAATTTTTATGATAATGTTATTGAAGATGTGGAAGAATTTGAGCATGGAACAAATACAAATATAGAATAATGGGAAAATTGTGAAAAACATTAAGAGGTCATAGAATGATGTGGATTTAGATGTTGAATCAGAATAAGAAACTAGGGCTGAGGAAAATCCTCCTGAATGTCATAACAAAAATTGAAGAGAAGAAATTCTTCATTCCAATATCATTGAAGATTGAAAATATCCCACTCAGACAAGGAGAATGAGGAATAATGCAAAATATGCATTCATATCAGTGGTGGAACCGTCCTCATTTGATGAATCTTAAAATGCTGAATCATGGGTTAAATCCAAGAATGTATAGTTGGATTAGATCAATGAAAAGAAAACATGGGATCAGGTTAGGAGTTCTAAAAATAAAAATCTGATTCATTCGAGGTATATTTTTAATAATAAATATGATGATCATGGAAATGTGATCTAAAATAAGGAGTGAAAAATGTGTAATGGATATTAATATATTGAATGTGTTGATGTTCATGAAAAAATTTCTCTTGTGGTGATACTGGAGTCAATCAAACTTTTTAATTCCATGGAAATTCAAATAGGATACAAAGTGTATAAAATGGAAGACAAAACTTCTTTCTTAAATGGTGTTCATGAAGAAGTAGTTTACACATATCAACCAGTGAGTTTTCTAGTCGGAAATGAGGAAATGAAGGTCTACATACTAATGAAGGCTCTATATGGATTAATGTAGGAACCATAGGTGTGGTACTCTCAAGTGGATTATTATTTGAAAAATATTTAATTCAAAATACAAGGAGTGGATCATAATATCTATGTAAATAATTTCCATAAATAATAGTTCTTTGTACTTGTGTAAATTGATGATATAATATTTAGTGCTAGTAGGAAAGGATTAGTGGATGATTTCTCCAATCACATGAAACTAAATTTGAAATGTCTATGATTAAGGAACTCACTGATTCAGAGGAAATATTACACATTCCTCTCTCATGAAATGTATCTAAGAGCATTGCTGATAAAATTAAATATTCATGACTCCAAACTAATGTTGACTCTGATTGAGTTTTGAAAGAAACTTGAAAATCATGAGTATGGGACTTTTTTGGATCCTATTGTGTATAAGAGATTCATTGGAATACTCTTATACTTGACTGCAACATGGCCAGATATTGTCTTTGTGACATGTTTGATAGCCCATTTTCAATGTAATCCAAATGAAGAACATATAGAGGTAGTGAAAATAATCATGAGTTATTTTAAAGGTACTCATAATTATGGGTTATACGTTGTTGTAGGAAGATATAGTGAACTATCAAAATTCTCTGATGCTGACAGGGTCAATGATATTGTGGAAGGAAATTCCACCAGTGGTGGAGCATTCTATATTTGGAAGAAATGTGTTGGAAGGTTAAGTAAGAAAGAGGAAAGTACATCTCATAGTAATACCAAATATGAATATATATCTACTACCAAGGTGTGAAATCGGTTACTTTGGATGAAGCAGCAACTAACTAACATTAGTGATGAGGTAAAACAACCTATTAGGATTCTATGTGGTCATAAGGCATGATTGATCTTTGGAGGAATCCTATTCAGCATTCACTAATGAAACACATTAAAATCATTTATCACCTCATCAATTAAAATGTTGATAAATTCCTGATTATAATAGATCATGTTGAAACTAATGAGAAAGTGGATGATATTCTGACCAAGCCCCCTGGCAGCAGATGTGTTTGAGAATCACCAGTTTAACCTCAGAGTTGAGCCACCTCACAGTGCATGATGAGGTCCATAGATTCCCCCATCTTCAGTTCAGTTAACTCTTTTTAATCTATTTGCAGAAGTGATGCAGGTTTATGGGGGAGATACGATCTAGGGGGAGTGTGTTTAGAGCTCTACACTAAAAATATATTGGCCTATAGGTTTATTAACAGTGGGGGAGAAGGAATAAATTCAATAGTACAAAGGTGGAGGATGAAATATTTTTTTGGTTATAGGAGAATAGATATTGCAGAATGATGGGAATTCTATAGAAAATGTAAATTATGATCATTTTGTGTTAAGAGGAAATAGTTTAGGACATGTAATCATTCTGTGTCACGAAGAGAATTCATTGTTAGGGGGAGACTGTTCATGGCATGTAATGCATCTATGACCCAGTGAGACATTAACATGGACATCTTTAAGAATTCCAAAACATGGGAACCAAATTCAATCTTCCCATATTATTTATTACACTGATAATTTCTCATATAGACATTGATTATTGGCTGATTTGACTCTTGTGTATCAGGTTATCAAAGTGGCTTGTGCTCTATTGAATTATTCTGAAGATTGCAAACAAACCCAAAGTGGTAGATTATTGGAACCTAGGATATTATTTGTGAGAAATATAGTATGGTTTTGGTTTTTTTTCAATCATCATTATAACATTAATATGTTTTCATGGAAAGTGGTCATACTATTCAAGAATACAATAGTATTTTAGGTGGCGTCATTTCCCACTGTTTTCCAAATATTTGGGTCCAAAAATTGGAAAATAGAGAAAATTGTTTTCGGTGAAGGGAGTTGTGCACAAGATTGAATGTGGTTTGAAAAAGTGCATAGAAGGAATTTTCTGGGATCATTGCTTCAAAATATGGAAAAGGAAAAAATTTCACACAAGATTTAAATGTTCTCCATATATGAGGTTGCACAGATTAATCTTACCTTCACAATGCGACATCAACAGGGGTATTTCATGCTCGAAATGAATCTTACACACACCGATAAATACAATTCTGAAGCTTATGCATAGGTTTATCAAGGATTATAATTATATGGATACCCCCATGAAAGGATTATGAATTTTCCAACTACGATCCTCTTACTCTTCCACATCAAATATTTATGTGTGAATGAATTGTATAGAGTTAATCTTCCACGCAAGGCATTCCATTAGTATGAAAAGACTAATGGAAACTTTTGGTGTAGTTTTTCAAAAGATAAGGCTTGTCTAGAAAGTAGTGTTTGCATAAACATAATCTTTGATGAAGAATTCATGAATATTGGGCGCATCATTAGGTGTTGTGCACAAGTAATGTGTTATGCTTCAAACATGCTTTTGATATCTTATTAGTTTGACTGGTTCTCTATAGTGCATCAATTCAGGACATTGATTCCAGAAGTCTCTCTTCTGGACAAAGACAATGACTTCAATGCAAATATGTTGAAGCAGAATTCATGTTGATAAATTGAGTTAAAATTCTCTCAAATAAGTGATCTAGGGGGAGTCAATGAAAGTGTTCTAAGGGATGTTTTGATCTATCCCAAAACATTTTTAATGGAAATGAGCATATAACAATGAGACTCTGACCAAAATTGTTTTTTTCCAGAGCTAGCGTAGATTAGTTTATTTTGGTATGACTGACACACTATTGGTGTATGATCCTTAGAAATAGGCCTTAGTGGCGAACCATGTAAAAATGATGTGTGGTCTCTTGTCATGTGATTATTTTATTGTTGTTGTTATCCATCATAGGTTTAATGAGTTCTTAAAAACATGGGAACAATATCCATCACTTTAAAAGATATAATTAACACCTTGATTCAACCCACCCCTCTCTCAGTGTCCTGAGGTACTACATAATACTTGAAATTTTTATTCATAAAAGCCACAACGTAAAAATGGATACTAAAAAATCCTTTGATAAGAGAAATTTGGGGCCATAACAGTTACCTAAAGTAACATATAACTAGGTTTCGACATATGCGAACATTGGTTGGAAGTTAATATCAGTCATTGAAGAAAGAATTAATATTTATTGGTATTTATTGAGGTAATCAATCAAAAAAATTCAATGATCAATAGAAAGTGGAGGGCCTCAATGTTATAAATTTTTAATTATTTAAAAGAACATTATCTCAATGAAAATTATGGTATGAGGATAACAATATTTTGATCACTTTAAAAACATTGAGTAATTCAAGATAAATTTTTATTAATAGAATTAAATTCATGGGTTATTCTTTGAAAATTTTATAATACATCCATTTCCTCATGGAATGAATGTCCAAAAATTAACTTTGATACAAAATTAACTACAATACACTTTTACTGGATCATGAGACCCATAAAATAATGAAAATTACAACTATTTTTCTCTCAAAATCAACATGAATTAATCTATATACATAACTAGTAACACGAATTATTAATCACAAATATTTATTTATTATAAATAAATACACATTCCCCAAGACAACATGTATGCTAGTGGTAGGCATGAAACCCTTACCATCCTTTGGTCACGGTTTCAAGGCCTACGACCATGCTGGACTTGATTGGTTGTCACCCAACTTACGTGATGTCCATTTTTAAAAACACAATAATATAATATATAATATATATATATATATCCTTTAATCAATTTTAATCCCTTATTATCCTCTTATCCCAAGTTTTTAAAACAAAATCAGTGATAAAATACTTCCTCTAAGGTTTAAATTAAGAATTTCATGAACAATTAACATTATAACCCTTCAAAAAAATGAAAATGTAGAAAACATTTGAAAAAGAGTTATGAAATAATATTTAAATTTATTACCCTATATCACAAAGCATCTCATGTTTGTAACATTCCAAACATGTGAATACCCTTATTGTATGTTCCGTTGAAACATGGTAGAAACCTTAATTACCATAAATCCTTTGGAAAATGTGTATACATCCTTATCAAAAGTATATTTGATTTAAACATTAAATCCAATAATATTGTATGCTTCATTAATGATAGAAAAAAACCATTAAAAAGTCCTTATATAGTTACAAGGTAATCAATATTGTCCAATTTAGTTATTCAGATCCAACATATTTTTATCCATATAACAGTATCTTATCACAAATTACATGTTAAAGGTTACCTTACCTTAGTCAAAATATAACTTTGTCATTAAATCTCTTCACCAGTCCATAGAAAAAATTCAACATAAATTTTTAAATACTGAGGGAAAACATAAGTTGAACAATCTATGTATAGTTCATCATTCATACCTTTTGAATTTGAATACACTAATTATAACCTCTTTAATCCATTAACAATAATACACCATTTCTTTCACATTTCATCCAAAATCTCTTCATCATCTATAATGTAACCATTACTCACAACACCATGCTGATTCTCTTTAGGAACATTTATCTTGGGACATTGGGTTTCATGATTACCATTTTCTCCACACTTAAAACCCCTATCATTTGATGAAAACTTAGGGAGGCCAAAATTCACAACCATTTATTTAACCAAACTCTTCATTTTTCCTTGAAGTCACATGCTTTATGTCTTTATTTTCTATAGAAAAAATGCATTATTCTTCCTCTAAGACATTCACTTAGGTGATTCATCACACATTCTTGAGACATAGGTAACACAATATTCTTTCCTCTTTGATCTCCATTACCCGAACACTCAGTTAACATATTATTTCTCTTCCTTGGCTAATCCAAGAGTTGGTTAAGGTAAATATTATTAATCATGTTCTGTGAAAACATAATAGGCATGAACATGACATATTTCACCACAGTGGTCATCCCTCCTGACTTCTAATCAAAACATATTCTATCATATTCAACATTAAACTAGTTTCTTCCAGTTCCCGCCATTGACTTAAACTAGTAGCATAGTGTGATAATTTCTTAACATAGATGAAAAATACAAATTTATGAATAGAATTACTTACAATATGTATAAATCATGACACCTTACATAATATATGACACTTGAAATTTATCCTAGGTTATTCATATATGACATATATCTAAATCCTTCATGATGGTTCATGAATTGTTTGTGAATTCCCAAAGCATATCCCTGGGGAGTGTCAATCTAGTTGTGCAGCAAGGCTCATTGTTGTGTACTAGATTACCCAAATTCAAGCCCAGAACATCTTGTAAAAGAAGTTACCCCTAGGTACATCTATTATAGAACCAAATCCACTTAAAGTATCCAGATAGGGATGAATTTTAATGAAACCACTCACTCTATCTTTCACCTATATTCCAGGACATTTTCCCTAAATGTTATCTCATCCTTTTACTTATCCTTTGATAAATCCCTAGACATATACATTGAAATGTACTTAGGGATACCAATAAAAATTTTTCATCCTACTTTCCAAAGGTTAACTATACATTTCCTTTGATACCAACTGTGGCGACCCACCATTTACAAAAAAATTGACATTACATAATTTTTTTGGAATAATTAAACATTATACAAAGAGACTACCTAAGACCGTAGTTGGTATACTACCTTTGGAAAAATGGAAACATAAACACTTATAAATATGTGAGATAAATCATCGACCACTACGTCCTTTATGACCTTCACCCATCTAAGACATATCAAGTATATTACATTCCATCATAACCTAGGGGAAATGAAATAAAAAAGTGGTAATATCAAATTCAAAGTCAGGGTAAACAAGGGAGACATGTAAGAATAAATGTGAGTATAATGGTTTGAAAACATGGTCCTAAAAATACAATAATATAACCTACATATCATGGATCATAATTGAAATCATGTCATAAATATAGAAATTTAATAAGATAAGAATCATATCAAATAAAGAGAATAAGCCATAAAATCATTGGGTAGGAATAAGACATGGAATTATGGAATACAAAATTATATAATATCATTCCCTATAAGTCAAGATGTGTTGATTGAACTTATCAGGGAACTTCATTGGAACTGAACCCACTAGGCGGGACACACCACCTTCCCCTGTTGATGTTATTTCATTGTAATGGATCAGGTTTCCCCATCTTGCCATAATGGATTTGGTTTTCCCATCCTCCATAATTATAGTGACTAAAACTACTTGGTAGGACAAACTACCATACCCAGAAAAATTAATTTCATTGCAAGGGATACAATTTCCCAATATTTTATTAATGGGTCAAGTTTACCCATCTTTCATGATCATGGAGACTACACATTCTGGGTGGCACACACCAGTATCCCCAGAAGAAGTCCCTTATTTGTAATGGATCGGGTTTCCCCACCTTCCCATCGTGGATCAAGACCTTTGGCTTTATTCCCATAATTATCTCATGATATATAAATCTCTACCCAATTCCTTTAAGGGATATCTAGGTCCCACGGGTCAAATAATGAAGTCATACATACATATTCAGCAATATCACAAATAAACATATAACATGTCATAACGCATGAAATGAAATGGGTAACATAAACATGTAAAAATATCATAACCATTGTAAAGAGACATGTTTCATTATAAATTCATAAAAAATATAACACTTGAAAATAAGTAGGTTTCGAAATCATATTTCCCATGACGAAGAAATGGGTTTCATAAAGACCATGACATTAAGCATAAATCACCCATCGAAAGGATATGAATGTATCCTTTAGATAATTCAATAGAAGGTATAAGTCAAATAAATAGATCTCATCTTAGATGAATATTATTTCGAAATATCCTCTACAAAAATTTCATGAGTAACATATCCTCTCTTGTTTGAAAATGTCTTTTTGTACATAAAACTATTTGAAAATATTTTTCTTAGAAAATACCCTGCAAAAATTTAAGGAATACATGGAATCATTATGAAAACACTTTTATTTGAAAACTTTTAAAATAATATTCAGAAAATGTTAAAAAAAATTTATTTAACAACACTTTAACACTTTTAAATAAATATTTGAAATTTTTCAAAAACTATTTCATTAATTACATTAAAAACTTATAAGTAAGACATGAATAAAATTTGAAAACAATTTTCCCTGGAATCATATAAAAGAAGTATGAAACCATTTAAAAAAAATTTTCCTTGAAAATTGATTTTTCAAAAAATATTACTTATTATAAATTTTAATAATGAAAAAGGCTTCTTTGAAATAATGACAACAGGTAAATCTGTACATGTCGTACGAGGTCAAAATAACATTCCTTGTACACAGTAAAAAGGGTTGATAAATGTATTGTTCAAAAATAAGACAATATTATTACACTGATTATATTGGTGAAATAAAAAAAAGGGTCAATTTTTTTTAGATATTATGTGATAATGGTAAAATATTGGTGGATATCCTTTTTAGAAAACATAGATTTCTGACTGATGAGATAGTAAAGGCAGGCTTTTCGAAAAACACATTCATAATTATATTATGTAACAAAAAGTGGAAAATGGTACCTATACATTAGTATATCATTAAGTAACATAGGATAAGGAAACTCATGAATTTTATTTTGAGATGTTTCATATTATTTCATAAAAGGAAGCATGAACATAAAAAAATATTGAAAATAAATGAGGGTGTCTCAATATACTCTTATAACATGGTATATTGGGATCATGATCTTCGTGTAAGTAAAGGTAATTAAATTATTCATATAATATCATAGAAAAATATATATATTAATGATATTATATGTAAAATAGATGTATGTACACCTCAAAAAAAATTAGGTGCATAACAAAACATAATGCTTAAAGAAGGAAAATTGAGACAAAACATTTTTACCGATTTGGTATCTTTAGAAACTTAAAACTTATGAAATAAGAAAAAATAAAATTTCATTGTTAATAATCATAAAAGGAATTAAAATATACATAGAATTATATCATTTTATGTACATACACTACAGACAATGAATGAGTGGTGAACATATCATTTCTCTCATGAAAATTAAAAGTGAGATGAAATCCCCTTACCTTTTGTATTGATTCTCTCTCTATTCATACAAGCTTCCTATATAATAAATATATGTTAATTATAAATATTTTCCTGAATAATATTATTATATATATAAATATATATGGTTTTATTATGACTATATATTACCCTATTGGGAATGAACTTATGCTAATGTTTCACTGTGTGTAAAATTCACTTTGTTCCTCACATTAGTCTTAATTTGTTTCATCATTGATCATAATAATTATATAATGATTCATCAATTTAGAAAATTATATAAATATCAGGTATATATAGTTTATGTATATTATAATTAAATTTAGAAAAATGAAGTACATAATGGAATACAGTGTTCATGGAGACAGTAATTCGTACGTAGACATGAATATTGTCTTCTGTTTTTATTTCTATACTAAAAGAAAGTATGTAAATGAAATATATATATATATATATATATATAATTTTTTCAGAATCACTAATATATCATATATAAATATATATTTTATAATTTCACTAAAACATACCTAATAAATTAAATGTGGTGTGTAAATGAATCACCTAGCTTTGAGGGGGCGGCAGTCAAGACTTCCTCAAACAAGATTAATTTATTAACACCAAATGGAAGGAAAAAATATGTGTGTTGTAAATGGAATACATAAGATTAAATACATATTAAATATAATATATGAAATATATAAAAATAAATTCTCTCATAATGGCCATTATGATTTGTGGAGAAGGATAAATGAACAATCATCGTTTGTGAGGCACTAGTTCATCATACAAAGAAATGGTATGTTCAACATCCATTAGATGAATGTGTGTGTAAGTGTAGGTCATAACCATTTAATAAAAACATCCTATTATACGGGATACTGGTGTTATCCCACAGTAATAGAATAATGATATTTTAATATGGTGAAGAAGGAAAATAAACGAATGATGCTTGAGGAAAGATGTTACCTCTAGATCGGTTAACTCTTTTTGGTTTGTGCAAAAAGGCTTCCTTGGGATGCTTTATTCCCAAAGAGAGGCTTCATGGTATAAGGGAGGATTAATGGTTGTATACTTGGGATAATATTGGAACAACATATAAGGATTTAGAGGTGTTAGGAATGGGTAGATTGAGTGACCTTTTAAAGGGAAGGAGAAGGACTCAGATGGAAGTTTTAGAAACAAATTAGTTGTGCACATGTTCTTACATAAAAAAGTCATAACATAACAAAAAAATATAACGGAATGTTTATAGCCGATATATAGACAACCAATGGGTTTTATAAAAGTTTCTGGGTAATTTGGGCCATTAGTATTAAGGATTACTCCCTAATTATGCATAATTTGGGCATAACTGTTGTGATTAATTTTAATCACGTTTACTAATACTTTTGGTACAAAATTAACATGCAATTATTAGACACTGAATTTTAGACTGAAAAAAATGGTTTATGTATGATTTTTTAAAATCACTTCATAGAAACAAAAAAATTAATATTGGTGTTACACCATTAGACGAGACGAAATAATGAGGTTTTAATGTAGGAAAATGTTCAAAACAATATAAAAATATTATATTTAGTTTCAAAGAGAAATTGATCCTGTTGATATTAATTGTATTAGTAGATGTAATTTTTGATGCATTTTCCCTTAAAGCAAATTTATAATATAATTTATAATTAATAATTAATTAGAAAAAATGTAGTTTTTAAGTAAAAATATGTATTTTCACTATTCATAAAAACATGATGTTTTCTTATAAAAATCCAAAATATTTACCACATGATAATTTTGACGATATGAATTCAAAAACGATGTTCATTTATCCAATTAAATTTCTAAATGTGTTTAATATTTGTAACACCCTGAGATTTTATGAAAAATATTCTTTTAATTTCATTGATGTCTTGTGTTGTACGCTACACCAAACTTATCATGTGATATACGCAACACCATATTATATTTTATTATACGTAAACACTGTTCTTGGCTTGTGTTTCATGCAAGAGAAACCTTTTTTAATAGCGTGTGTTGTAAGAAATAATGAGTTTCACTAAACAATGATATATTGTTATAATATTATTATGAACTAGCAATTATGAATAGTTGTAACTACATTTTGAATTTTAGGACATTATAATTCATCTTACTTATTTTATAGAACATGGTATGAAACAAAATAAGTTTTTAGCTAAAATATGTATTTTTCAAAAAATGTTGTTTTTCCGCCTTTTGATGGTGCACCAACTTTAAACCTAGTTTTTGACATGTTTATAAGTTCAATTTGACAAATAAAACTTCTTCATTATAATTGAGATATAAAAATTTACTTTGGATAAATTTTTGAGATTATTCTGATAACCTTCCTATTTTGATGAATAGTAAAAATACGCTAAATTTTAATTAAAAACAACTTTTTTTATCAAGATGATTTATATGGTTAATTTATAATATTGAATAATTTTAAAATATAAATATAATATATTTTTACCATTTAATATAGTCTAAGTTGTTATCATTAATTTTATTTTGAATTCATAGGTAAAAACATTTCAATCTTTTGAAACGTTTTAAATTTTAAAACTTGTTTTCTCAACAGCAGGATTTATTTTAAATAAAATATTTCCACTTTTGTCTTTTGAATTTGGAAAAATGGATTCCACATTTGGAATCAGTAGGTACAAATTATATTAATAGGCTACTTTATATTTTTAGGCATTATGAATAGTAACTACGGTAAATTTTATTTACTACAGTTAAAGGTAAATCGGGTAATTAAGGGTAACTATAATATTATAAAATTACCCTAACACTTGTCTTAATATAATAATATGATTATATTTTTCCCTAAATCATACTTGGGTCTAAATTTAATCTATTGGAACCCACATGTATTTAATTGATACCTTTTATTTATTTTCATTAAAGGAATGTGAAATATGTCTCACTCAAACTTTAATAATAAGATTATTTTTTATATAAGGCTATACAGAATATAAATTCCATTATAAATAATCATATGAAAGATAAAAAGTTTTTATTTTTCATGGTAATTTATTTGTAATTTTTAATTAATATTTAATTACTTTAATAGCTTATACATTAATGATGCAGAAATCATTTATTTAATGAAAAATCAATAATATAGTTTTGATTAAAATAATAATACGTATCAAAAGGACCATAAACATGAAAAAACCGTATTGGTAGAGTATATATATACCCTAATCATCCAAGGGTCAATTTTTGGACCATTAAGAGCCTTATAAAACAGATTAGGACATTTATATTATTTTATTTTAAGTGATGTCCAAGATGTCACCTTCATAATTTAACAAATATAACAATTTAAATGTTGTGATTTTTAGATGATAAATTCGATTAAAAATATTATTATTAAAGGTGTTGTATATATCATCATCATAGGATTTTATTTTTATTTTTTATGAAACAAATATGTATATTAAATAATTATACAAAAATGTTGAAGTAATTAATTTATTAAGAGAAATACCAAATAAATGGATTTAAAAATATGAAAATAAATAATATATGACCAAATTAGTGTGATAAATGAATTTTTTAGATGAATATGTTATGTTATAATTCCATTAAATAGTTTTTTTCAAAAATATATTTTTTGTGGATTTTATTCAAATAAATGAATAGTGTCAAAATTGACACTATTGTTATTTTATAAAAATAACTTATTATAAAATTGTTTAAAAATCACAAAAATATTTAAAAATTATAAAATGAAATTTATATGGTCTACAATTTCATAAATCTTCAAATTATGGAATATTTAAAACACATAAGTAATTTTTTATAACAATTAAAAATTTAGAATATTATTACAACAAATAAAATTAAATAGATTAAATAATGATAAATCATGTTGATAAGGTTTAAAATTAATTACCAACTTGTAAAAATCTTATTTTATGATGAGATTAAAACCCTATCTCATCTAATATTTGGATACAAGTCATTTTTTGGGGTTTTTAAGTGGGGTTTGAGTTTATTATAAATTAATATTTTAGAGGTTCCCAAAAGTGCCCCACTCCTCTCTTATAAAAGGGCACATCCTCCCTATCCTCCTCACACCACTTTGACCCTTCATTATTGGCCAAAACCTACCCATTTCACTTCTCCACTTCCATATAAACCTACTATAGGTCCAGGTATTTTTCAAATACTAGCTTTAGTGCCCTAAAAGGAGGTTAAGAGGAGGCGTGTCAAAGAAGAGGTAATCTCTTCTACCGATTCTTTCAAGTTTCTTTATACTTCCGCTTCATCTTATTTAGTTGATTCATTATAATGTAATGAAAACTATATAACAAGTATATTGATATTTTATTATAAATATGAAACAACCCCATTTTACCTTCTATCCATCCTATGGAAAACGAAATCACTGTGTGTGCGTACGTACAGAATATCGTCTCCACGCCGTGGTGTAATCTGTTTTTCCACCACCACCTTACTTGGATGGGTATAATGGTGTAATGAATAACTATATATGGTTATTATAAAATCATACTAATTCTGAGATATTATATCATCCACTCCAATTCCATTCAATAATTATGGGAATGATATCATCACTTGTGCGTACGTACGGATTACAGTCTCCACAGCGCGATGAGATTCATTCTCCATGTAAACCATTAAAGAATGATAATAAAGTATATGTAATTAATGATAATGATATATATGAAATAATAATGCTACTGGATTTATTTTTATATATATATATTTCATCTACTTACTTCCATTAAAGTCAATAAAGAAAGGAAAACAATATTCATGCGTACGTACAGCCTACCGTCTCCATGAATGGTGTGTTTCATTCCATTTATCTATATTATATATATATATATACTGAATATATATGATATATAAATCATGTTTTACTTTCTTTATGTAAGTAAATCATGATATATGTATTAATAATAACAAGAACAATAAGTCCAAACACGTACGATAAGTGAAACGATTTTACCCAAAATGATGCTTTAATATGGAATTGACAAAATGATGGGTAATATAAAGTCATAAGTGAATCATATATGATATCATAAAAATTATTATGGTTCTGTTACAAGTTAATAATATGTTTAATCCCACTATACAGGATTTTTAGACATGTACGAATGAAATTGGACCAATGGTAAGGGATATTTATTCCAATCTCGTTCTTATCCGAGATTGTTTATTCGTAAGTATTTACTGGGTTTATGATTATCATCCATGTCCATGATTCAAAAAAAAATTCATAAAATGTTTAATATTATTCCATATATGTTTAAAGTCATTTTTACCCTTTTTTTACTTTTACCACATTGTATTGAATGAATCATTCCTTTGTTTACCATATAAAGTACTATTTGACTTTTCTAGAAAAAGTATGAGAAGAAGGTTTTTTACCTTACACAGTGTGAATATATTTTCATGGTTTCATAATTCTTTGTTTACATGAATATTACTATACAATATTTCCTGATTATTTTCAACAAAATTATTTTCTTTTAAAATCGAACGACATTTTGAGAGAAGAAAATGATTTTGAAGAAGAAAGGATATTTTCCTCAAGAATTAATTTCAAGTGTTTATTCAAAACTATTTCCCATATAAGGTGACATTATTTAGTTTGATTATATTTCAAGTATAATGCTTCTATTATATTCATTTTTTGATTTTTATTATGATGAAATGATTTCCATTTAATTTATATGTATTATGTTAAGATGGGATGATGTTTATGAAACCCATTTTATTCTTTGGGTTATGACGCATGATTTATGATTGTGTTGTGGCACACGTAAGAATAATTTCAATATGAGATGGGTGGGAACTATATCTCCCTCAAATGAATAAGGTAATTATTTATGTCTCATGAGATAGACATGGCTGGAATGACAAGTGAATCAGGTTCAGTAATATAGGGCTAGAACGGCAAGTAAACCCAGTTCAGTAATGGACTTTGTCCACTATGATGGTCTTAGAAACAATTCCTTGGCTACTATAGAAATCATAACATGTGCTTAATGGTTATATACAATTACATGTTTTATTCCCTTGCTATTTTATCATGATTATTGTTACATTATGATCTATGCCTTATGTACTACCATGATTTATGTCATTGCTCAAGATTTCGATGTTTTATGTTCAAGATTTTATGTTCAAATGTTAATGGATTGTTTTTATGTTCTCCATTTTACCCTTACTGAGCATTTGAGCTCACCCTTTATATTTTTTCTTTTCCCCTATATTTAAAGAAATGTTTTAGGTAAGAAAACAAATGGGGAAGATCTTTATGGGAGATGTTGAAGATCTTTCACCATGATTATAAGATTATGTTCTAAGTTTCCAAAGACACTAAACTAATAATGTCCTTGGTCCTTTTTTTGTAATGTATTAATTAATCCACAAAAGTAATTTAATTTTCATGTATGTCAGGATTTTGGTCTCAAAATTTGGTATTAGAGGAAAGGTTTAGTTAACCTTTAGAAATTAGGTTGTGAAAACTTTAGAGAGATCCCTAGAGATATTTATAAGGTATGTTTAGGTATGTCCTTAAGGTTATGTATAAGTATAGTTTATAGTCCTAGAATTATAGTAACGATATTAGAATTAATCTTAAGATGTTAGATATTTAAGGTACCCCCTATTTATTATGTTATTTTCCTAGTATGATTTTTTTACCTCTCACTATTCTTTTTGGGTTTTAGAAAATGGCTGGGAACAGGAAGATTCACAATAATGGAGGATATGATAGACAATGGAATGATATTCTTCATGAGCAACCAAATGAAATGGGATTAGGAAGTCCAAACATTATTATTATGCCTAATCATCAATCTCATAATATGATCAATAATCTCAACCTTGGAATGTTTCCTGACATAGCTAATAAGAGAAAGATGGATTTTCCTGATGATCATAGAGGAATGAAAGCTCAATTTCCCCTATGTAAATCGTGTGGAAAGAGGAATCAAGGAGAATGATTAAAAGGAACTGGAAGATGCTTTGGGTGTGGAAAATAAGGAAACAAATCCATTAATTGCAGTGGAAAAGGTTCAGTTAACACCATGGACATGGATAATAGTATTGCTAAGACATAAACAATGGTTAAATGATTTAAATGTTGAATATATGGGAATTATGAAATCTAATTCCCTAAGGTAATTTCTCATGAAAATAATCATCATGGACGTATGGGTAGTATTTGTATTGATGATGATGAAGAGACTACAAATGATATGTGAGATGAAAGAATTGTTGAATCTCGATCAATGGTTTAAGAAGGTAGTGGAATGATTTATGTTTATCAAGAGTAATGTTGTATAGGTAATGGTACTATGGAATAAAGACATATCTAAGGATTGTTACACTAATTTTTTTTCAAAATGTATTTGAATATATATGTCGAATGGTACCGGTAACCATGAATGGTTATTCAGATATTTTTGGAAAGTAGATGATATGCGCATAATGAAGGGATAAGGAGATAATGAGATGTTTGATAGTATTAATGAGATCATGAATGATATAAGGACAATGTGGTATCATTGTTTGATTATAGAGAAATTTTGGGATTTTGGTATGTGGAAAGAGTTAACTTTTGATAGAATTCATGTTTTAACTAATGTTCTATGGTAATTCATGTTTCATGAGAATACATAATTAGGGTATTCACATGTCTGGAATGTGACCAAAAAAATATATTATACGATATATGGGGGATAAATGATGGTATTTATATTCTTGGTAGATGACCTCTCTAGTAATCTTATCCATTAAACTATGAGATTAGACAGAAGTATTTTGGATAAGCCTAAAGACTAGAATGTATTATGTTGGAAAGAAGATAATATTTTTTAAGGCTAGATCCTTTTTTTTATTTCGGGAATTTTATAATAATGTAGTTTTAGAAAAAGGACAACTCGTAGGATGGGCGACAACCTGTCGTGTCGGACAAGGTTCCAAGAATCAAACCAACAACTTAAGTGCAATAGGCCTTTATCGCCTACCACTGTCCTACAAGAAGTCCACAGTTTGTAGAAATTAGTTTTATTTTATTAAGTGGTATGATAGATTAAGTATAAGTCCATTTTTGGAAACGTATACAATTAATCTCACCACAGATGGGCTTATATATATAACTATTGCTAACCATATGTTTGAGACAAATGGAATGACCTATCACTCTATCGTATAATCCACTAAAACTTCACAGAAGACAAATTCAACTTCATTTCTTTAAGAGATGAAGTGGAAATTGTTCAAGGCACGAACAACAGTGAGATTATACCGAAATCAAGTAAGTATTTCTTTTAATTTAAAAACTATTCAACATTAGGGAAATGATCTTGAAAACAAAAATTTTGGTCCAATTTCCCTCATATCTGATGAATTAGATGGTACCTTAGATCATCACAAATTTAAGGCTTTGTGATTGTTGGATTTTTCATATCCATGTTCTCTACCACTCTCCATCAGATCCTGAGGGTTAGATTTCTCTTCCATATCCATATTATCACCTATGTTCTCCTATGTGGAAATCTAGTGATTAGTAAATTTGGGTAACCATTACATTTCATACTTCATTTTTTAAAGATATGTTTTGGTATGCCTTTTTACGATGTGGGTTTCTATTAAAATAAATTTCAATTAGTAAACCATTTATAACCCTGAAGAATTTCGAGGGAGAAATTAATTTTAAGGGGGGTAGAATGTAACACCATGATATTTTATGAAAATTATTCTTTAAATTTATTTGATATCTTGTATTGTATGCTACACCAAAGTTATCTTATGATACACACAACACTATATTAGCTTGTATTATATGCAAACACTATTCTTGGCTTGTGTTTCACAGAAGAGTAATATGACAACCATGCTTTTTATTACAACTTAAACATGCTTTATTACATAAAACTTCACTTGATACAACAAATAAGATCGAGAGGTTTAGTGTCTTTGGGGCTTAGGATCATTACATAAAAACTTTAAACTTGAAATACAACATCCTTATTGAAAACTTCCTTTACATGACCACTACATTCCTTCGTACTTAGCATTGCATGGGATAACCTGAGGACATGGATAAGAAAAGGGTGAGCTATAAAGCCCAGTAAGGGAGTACACAATGAATAACATGAGGAGTACAATACATGTTAGGCAATAGGCATATCAATAGAGCATAAGAGAGACATGAACATAAAGGCATGATAAAGCATGATAATCATAACATGGAAATGTGGCAACAACACTTAACATTGAATTAGCATGAGCCAAGGCTCATTGCACATGGAGCATGAGTAAACCCTCATTGCACTTGAAGCACGAGTAAACCCTCATTTCACTTGAATTAGCATGATTCAACACTCATTGCACATGACGTATCATGATACTATACTTTACCCAATGCATTGGAACGCTATAAAGGGTGCACCCTTCTTAAACATTTCATTTCATGCATAAGTGTGCCACATGGATCATAAAACATGGATTCATAAAACATAATCATTTCTTCCATGATAAAGGAATGTGGAATTCATACATGAGACTTTATAATAAATATGTAAATGTGCATAAAGGTGAATACCCTTGATGGAGAAATGGGCATGGTATTCACTACACAAATACATTGGCTTAGAAAATCGGTGCGATTTCGGCAGCGTAACGGCGTGACATAAGAATTCATAAAAAAGGTTGATGAGAGAGAAATGGGTTCCTCATCATATTTACATGTAATGGACAGTAAGGAGATCATATATATACATGTCCCTACAATAGAAATGGAATTTAGATTCATGATACAAAAGTATTGCTTGAATGTAAAAGAAGAGAGAGAAGTTCCTTTCGGAATTTCGGCATAGTAACGGGTGTACATGGGAGGCATTTAATGAGAGAGAAAGGGTTCTCCCATAATTAAAACAATAAGAGGGCAGTATCGGGGAGGTGCGAAACCATACCCCAACATTCATAATTGAAATAAAAAAGGCAATACAACTTAAAGAAAATTGACAAAAAAAATGAGAAAGGAGGAAAACCCCTTACTTGGAAGTGTGCTTCCAAAGGCTAGACAGAGGCTTGTGAGAGGCTTCTTGGGAGCTTGGGGCACCTTGAGAGGATTATAGAGAGAGTATGTCAGAGGTTGGACGAACTTCAAGGGCTTTGGGTGAGGAGGAAGTGGGAGCTTGGGTGGGTTTATATAGGAAAGGTGAGAGAATTCTTTATTATTTAGGTTTGGGACCCCTTATATTAAAATAATCCAAACCACAAACCATCCCATGGTATTTGCCCATGGTTTCTGGAAAAGGAAATAGGAAAAAAATATTTTACAAGGCCAAGGTCCGAACTTATTAAAAAAATTAGGGTTGCTTATGTGGAGGTGAGTCACACTCCCATGGAAATTAATTTAAAAAGGCAAAGTGTTGAATAAGTCTTGAGGGCTCCATTAATGCTTTGAAAAGTGAGTCAAACAAACCCAAAACCTCATTATTTTAATGATAAAACACATATTGGCCGAACATAAGGATTATGGTATTTTATTACATCACCATTGGGTCATTATGATGACATAAAACACATTATATATTTAAATGGTATTTAATTTTTACCCAAAAATTTGACTGTCTCAGAAAATTATGAAAAATTCACCGTTGGATAATTTCGACGTCCTGATTCCAAAAATAATATTTATTTTATCTAAATAATTTTCTAAATATGTGAATTTTTACTTTTAAAATAAAAACCGACATTTATAAAAAATTCACGGGTTTTGACAGAAATGGCTTTCAAACCTTAATAAAAATTTTAATTGCATTCATAGAATTATGAGATCATTTATATTTAATAAAAAATAATTTAATATTAATAATAATATTTTATTAAAATATTATTTAATTCAAAAATCCTTTAATTTAATAAAATATAATTCTTAATTAAATAATAACTAAAAACACCGTTTTTACTTTAAAAACTAATTACAATGTATCAAAAATGACTAGAAATTATATTCATTATTATATACAAAAATAATGTACATGAACATGGTGCTACTTATTTGTTACATAACCCCTTAAAATATCCGCATAAGACCTAAGGGTAAGGTGTGCGATGGTGACAGACTCTTGGGGTTGCTTGGATAACATCGCTCGAGTGGTAATCTCTATCAAATTCCATTTTTCCCGTAGACGATCATGTTCGAGCTTGACTTGATGAAGCTCAGCTTGGGCTTGGTCAAGGGAAAAGCCCAAAGATGCCACCTCCTTTCCGAGCTCTGAAAAATGGGCTTCGTAAGGGGCAATTCTACTGGATGAGGCCATCGCTTCCTTTGTCTGAGTAGAAAATTGGTTCGTTAAAGCCTTATATTTAAACTACCCAGATGATCACTATTTAACAGCTATAAAAGTAACGGTCACAAATCTTAACGTTAAACTAAAGAAGTTGACATCTTATAAAAACATTTTTTTTCTAAAGAATCATTTAACTGGATCAAGAGGGATTTTCCATTAATGAAATTTTGGGTCGTTACAACATTCCCCCCTTAAGAAATTTCGCCCTCGAAATTTTCCTTTTCCCACACTAAAACAAATGTGGGTAACTTAGCTTCATCATATCCTCCGACTCCCAAGTTGCTTCTTTAAACTTGTGGTTTCTCCACAACACCTTGACGAGGGACATTGTCTTATTTCGTAGAACTTTTTCTCTACGATCCAAGATCATCACTGGTTGCTCCTCATAAGAAAGATCATCTTCTAATTGTACCACCTCAGAAGAGAGTACATGTGAAGGGTCTGGTATGTACTTCCTTAAGAGGGATACATGGAAGACATCATGCACCTTGGCCATAGTAGGTGGAAGTGCTAGTCGATAGGCCACAGCCCCAACACGATCATGAATCTCGAAGGGGCCGATGTACCTTGGACTTAACTTCCCTTTCTTTCCAAACCTCATGACCTTCTTCCACGGAGATATGCGTAAAAACACCATGTCTCTGACTTTAAACTCAAGGTCTCGTCGACGATTATCTGCATAACTCTTCTGTCGACTTTGGGCTACCTTGATATGCTGCTGAATGGTTTTCACCTTCTCCACCATTTCTTCGACCATTTCTGGTCCAAGCAGCTTACGTTCACCAACCTCATCCCAACATGCCGGTGTTCTACACCTTTTCCCATACAGGGATTCATATGGTGCCATTTGGATGCTCGAGTGGAAACTAATATTATAAGAGAACTCAACTAGAGGAAGATGTTGATCCCATCCTCCTTTAAAGTCCATTGAGCACGCTCTCAACATATCTTCAAGTGCTTGTATAGTCCGCTCGGATTGGCCATCAGTTTGAGGATGATAGGCCGTACTGAAGTTCAGTTCAGTATTCAGAGCATGTTGAAGACTCTTCCAAAAATTAGAGGTAAATCTTGGATCTCAGTCAGACACAATAGATAGTGGTACTCCATGCAACCGTACCACTTCCTTGATATATATCTGTGCCAGTTGATCCAAAGAGAAATCCTCTCGAATAGCAATGAAGTGTGCAGTCTTTGTAAGACGATCCACAATAACCCAGATTGCATTGTTGCTTTTGGATGTCCTTGGAAGTCCAGTGACGAAGTCCATGGTGATGTTCTCCCATTTCCATTCTGGTATGGGAAATGGTTGCATCATCCCCTTAGACTTCTGCCTCTCTGCCTTCACTTGCTGACACACCAGGAACTTTGATGTATATTCAGCGATCTCCTTCTTCATATTATCCCACCAAAAGTTTTCTCGGAGATCTCGATACATCTTTGTGCTCCCTGGGTGAATAGAGAAATTTGAACTATGTGCATCATCCAAAATTTCCGTCTTCAGCTCCGAACTTGATGGGACACATAGTCTTTTCCCAAACCGCACAATTCCTTCTTCATTAACATTAAACTCTGAGGATTTTCCCTTTTTGATAGCTTCCACTTTTTCTTGGATTCTCGCATCATCCTTTTGAGCATCCTTTAACCATTCCAAAAGAGATGGTTGAGCAATCATTTGTGAAAGGATTGATGATGTTCCCTTCTTTATGATTCCCACGTCCATCTTCATTAAGTCTAAGAAGATTGGATCCTTCTCAATTCTCATCATTGATAGAATTGCTGGATCCTTTCTACTTGGGGCATCCGCCACCTTGTTCGCCTTCCCAGGGTGGTAATGTATTGAACAGTCATAATCCTTTATGAGCTCTATCCATCTTCTCTGGCGCATATTAAGCTCTTTCTGTGTGAATATATATTTAAGACTCTTGTGGTCAGTATGTATCTCACATTTCTCTCCATAGAGATAATGCCGCCAGATTTTCAAGGCAAAGATCACCGCCCCCAACTCCAGATCATGCGTTGGATAGTTTCGATCATGGATTTTCAACTGTCTTGAGGCATAAGATATCACTTTATCATTCTGCATCAGCACACATCCTAAGCTCTTCTTCGAAGCATCACTGAATACCACAAAAAGCTCCCCACTTGTGGGTAAAGTGAGCACAGGTGCAGTGATAAGCCTCCTTTTCCACTCCTTGAAGATTTCTCCGCATTCATCACTCCAAGAAAACTTTACTCCCTTTCGAGTTAGCTTGGTAAGAGGGTTGGACAATCGTGAGAAGTTTCTCACAAATCGTCGATAATATCCAGCTAACCCCAAGAAGCTACGGATATCAGTTACCGATGTTGGCCTCGGCCATCCCTCAATTGCATCGGTTTTGGAGGAGTCCACAGATATCCCATTGCTTGTGATGATATGGCCCAAGAATGAGACCTCCTTCAACCAGAACTCACACTTGCTGTACTTGGCATAGAGCTTCTCCTTGCGCAAAGTCTCCAGTACAGTTCTTAAATACTCCTCATGGTCCTCCTTGGTTTTGGAGTATATTAGAATATCATCTATAAAGACTACCACAAATTTATCTAGGTAATCTCTAAAGACTCTATTCATCAAGTCCATGAATATTGCTGGAGCATTGGTGAGTCCAAAAGGCATTACTATGAATTCATAGTGCCCGTACCTTGAACGAAAAGCAGTCTTGGGGATATCTTCCTTCTTCACCCTTACTTGATAATATCCCGACCGCAAGTCGACCATGGAGAAGTATTGTGCTCCACGCAGCTGATCAAACAAGTCATCGATTCTTGGGAGAGGATACTTGTTCTTTATCGTGATTTTGTTAAGTTCACGATAATCGATGCAAAGCCGCATTGACCCATCCTTCTTCTTGACGAAGAGGACTGGTGCATCCCATGGTGATGCACTTGGGCGTATAAACCCTTTATCCAGATTCTCCTGTATTTGTTTCTTCAGTTCTTCAAGCTCAACCATAGCCATTCTATATGGAGTCTTGGATATTGGTAGCGCCCCAGGTATAAGTTCAATTGAGAACTCAACATCTCTTCATGGAGGAAGACCAGGAAGTTCCTCGGGAAATACTTCAGCGAATTCCCTCTCAATAGGCATTTCTTTAAGGGTGGTTTCTTCCTTGGACTCAATCATCTGAGCCAGATATGCGTGCTCATAAGGCAGTAATATCCATGCTTGAGATGATGGAGCTAAAGGAGATTCATCTTCCACCTGACACTTGTAAAGAATCGGGGGTCGATTCTCCATATGGAGTGTGATTTCCCTCTCCCAAAAATTTATGTTGGCTCTATATAAGGAAAGCCAATCCATGCCAAGAATTGAATCAAATTCCACCAAAGGGAGTATGACGAGGTTCGCCGGGAAATTCAATCCAAAGATTATAACAGGGGAGGACTTATACTCATGGGATGCAATGATTGCCCCATTTGCCGTACTCACCGACATCTTTACTTCCATGATTTGTGGTGGTGCAGGGATTGTTCTACTAAACTTTTGAGATATAAAAGAATGCGTAGAACCTGAATCAAAAAGTACGTTCACTATTCTTGAATGAATAACTAGCGTACCTGTCACCACTTCGTTGTTGGGGTTCACTTCGACAGAAGTGATGGCAAAAGCTCTTCCTTGCTGTCTTGGAGGTTGTTGATTTCCTCCGATAACCCTTGGATTAGGGAACTGATTCACAAAATGACCCGGTTCTTTGCATTTGAAGCATTGAACAACGCGTTGAGGTTCGAACGGAGCGTTCCTCCCCTCCGTCACAGCCGCGGGTCCTTCTTGCTGACAGTTAACAGCTAGGTGCCATTCTCTTCCACACTTAAAGCATTTTCTTGTCCCCCTAAGGCAATTTCCAGGGTGCTTTTTTCCACACTTTTGGCAAGTGGGGTGATGGAATTTCTTAGCGCCATTGGATTTATCCATCGGACCACCAGCATTGAAGTCCACCTTCCGCTTCTTGTCCCCATGATACCCCTGTGATTCTCCGATCTCCATTTCAACCATGAGGGCACATCGGACAATTTCCTCATAGCTGTCGAAGTCACGGATCGCTAATGCTTTCCGCAAGCTAGGCTTCAGCCCACCAAAGAAGTGGTCAACCTTGCATTCAGGGGTAACGACAAAGCCGGAAGTGTATCGTACAAGCCTTGTGAAGTTTGCCTCGTACGCTCCCACAGATTCCTCATCTTTCTTCTTGAGGGAAAGGAAGTCCCTTTCCATCTTAAGACGGAGGGTGCGTGGAAAATATTTATCGAAAAACATCTTCCGAAATACCTTCCATTCTAAATCCTCGATCTCCTCCTCAGGCTTCGTATTTTTGATCAACGTCCACCATTGATCAGCTTCACCCTCCATACGATAAGCCGCCAGGAGAACCTTCTCTTTTTCAGAGCATTGGAGAATGGAGAATATCTTTTCAATGGAGTTGATCCGTTGTTCAGCAATCGTGGGATCGGATGATCCACTAAAAGTAGGAGGCCTTTGTCTCATGAAGCTTTCAATAGCGACTTGTTCTTTCTTAGGGGGGGTTGAACGTTCCTCTTGAACAGTTTTTCTATTCAAAACTTGAGTTAGCTGAGAGAGAAGCGTGACAAAGTTCGCGATTCCCGCTCCCATTGGATTGGGCATCTCATAAGTACAATCATCACACTGATCTTCACAACGGTTGTTAGCCTGAGTTCTCCTATTACCGGCTATTGGCTGGAATAAAATGAATGTCAGGGGTAACACATAAAGGGTAATCCAAAGACAAAAGTTGATGACTTATAAATAAGCTTTAATCTCTTTAACTCATGAGTCTATAGGATTCAATCCAGGCTTTTCATGATCTTCCTTCTAACATATATCCTTAGGGGCATTTTTCCCTTAATAAGGGTTCATACAAATATTGTGAATTTATCAAAACATATCCCCCAGGAGTGTTGTAACCAAGAGTGCAGCAAGGCCCGTTGTCGTGCACCAGTTACCGTTCGAGTCTATCTCAAAGCGGTGTTTTCGGGTTTTACCCCTAGGATACATCTGTGCCAGAGCCGCCTCTACCTGCTCGTATCCAGACAGGGATGTATTTGTTTGATAAACCACTTACTTAGTATTTACCAAGACTTAGGGATGTTTTTATTAGGATTAGTCTTGTATCTAAGGCTTTACGAGGGTTTCCTAATCCCAAAAATAACTAAACATATCCTCTGATACCAACTATGACAACCCTGCTTTTTATTACAACTTAAACATGCTTTAATACATAAAACTTCACTTGATACAGCAAAGAAGATCGAGAGGTTTAGTGTCTTTGGGGATTAGGATCATTACATAATAACTTTAAACTTGAAATACAACATCCTTATTGAAAACTTCCTTTATATGACCACTACATTCCTTCGTACTTAGCATTGCATGGGATAACCTGAGGACATGCATAAGAAAAGGGTGAGCTATAAAGCCCAGTAAGGGAGTACACAATGAATAACATGAGGAGTACAATACATGTTAGGAAATAGGCATATCAATAGAGCATAAGAGAGACATGAACATAAAGGCATGATAAAGCATGATAATCATAACATGGAAATGTGGCAACAACACTTAACATTGAATTAGCATGAGCCAAGGCTCATTGCACATGGAGCATGAGTAAACCCTCATTGCACTTGAAGCACGAGTAAACCCTCGTTGCACTTGAATTAGCATGAGTCAACACTCATTGCACATGACGTATCATGATACTATATTTTACCCAATGCATTGGAACGCTATAAAGGGCGCACCCTTCTTAAACATTTCATTTCATGCATAAGTGTGCCACATGGATCATAAAACATGGATTCATAAAACATAATCATTTCTTCCACGATAAAGGAATGTGGAATTCATACATGATACTTTATAATAAATATGTAAATGTGCATAAAGGTGAATACCCTTGATGGGGAAATGGGCATGGTATTCACTACACAAAGACATTGGCTTAGAAAATCGGTGCGATTTCGGCAGCGTAACGGCGTGACATGAGAATTCATAAAAAAGGTTGATGAGAGAGAAAGGGGTTCCTCATCATATTTACATGTAATGGACACTAAGGATATCATATATATACATGTCCCAACAATAGAAATGGAATTTAGATTCATGATACAAAAGTATTGCTTGAATGTAAAAGAACAGAGAGAAGTTCCTTTCGGAATTTCGGCATAGTAACGGGTGTACATGGGAGGCATTTAATGAGAGAGAAAGGGTTCTCCCATCATTCAAACAATAAGAGGGCAGTATGGGGGAGGAGCTAAACCATACCCCAACATTCATAATTGAAATAAAAAAGGCAATACAACTTAAAGAAAATTGACAAAAAAAATGAGAAAGGAAGAAAACCCCTTACTTGGAAATGTGCTTCCAAAGGCTAGAGAGAGGCTTGTGAGAGGCTTCTTGGGAGCTTGGGGCACCTTGAGAGGATTCTAGAGAGAGTAGGGAAGAGGTTGGACGAACTTCAAGGGCTTTGGGTGATGAGGAAGTGGGAGCTTGTGTGGGTTTATATAGGAAAGGTGAGAGAATTCTTTATTATTTAGGTTTGGGACCCCTTATATTAAAATAATACAAACCACAAACCATCCCATGGTATTTGCCCATGGTTTCTGGAAAAGGAAAGAGGAAAACAATATTTTACAAGGCCAAGGTCCGAACCTATTAAAAAAATTAGGGTTTCTTATGTGGAGGTGAGTCACACTCCCATGGAAATTAATTTAAAAAGGCAAAGTGTTGAATAAGTCTTGAGGGATCCATTAATGCTTTGAAAAGTGAGTCAAACAAACCCAAAACCTCATTATTTTAATGATAAAACACATATTGTCCGAACATAAGGATTGTGGTATTTTATTACATCACCATTGGGTCATTATGATGTCATAAAACACATTATATATTTAAATGGTATTTAATTTTTACCCAAAAATTTGACTGTCTCAGAAAATTATGAAAAATTCACCGTTGGATAATTTCGACGTCCTGATTCCAAAAATAATATTTATTTTATCTAAATAATTTTCTAAATATGTGAATTTTTACTTTTAAAATAAAAACCGACATTTATGAAAAATTCACGGGTTTTGACAGAAATGGCTTTCAATCCTTAATAAAAATTTTAATTGCATTCATAAAATTATAAGATCATTTGTATTTAATAAAAATTAATTTAATATTAATAATAATATTTTATTAAAATATTATTTAATTCAAAAATCCTTTAATTTAATAAAATATAATTCTTAATTAAATAATAACTAAAAACACCGTTTGTACTTAAAAAACTAATTACAATGTATCAAAAATGACTAGAAATTATATTCATTATTATATACAAAAATAATGTACATGAACATGGTGCTACTTATTTGTTACATAACCCCTTAAAATAGCTGCATAAGACCTAAGGGTAAGGTGTGCGATGGTGACAGACTCTTGGGGTTGCTCGGATAACATCGCTCGAGTGGTAATCTCTATCAACTTCCATTTTTCCCGTAGACGATCACGTTCGAGCTTGACTTGATGAAGCTCAGCTTGGGCTTGGTCAAGAGAAAAGCCCAAAGATGCCACCTCCTTTCCGAGCTCCGACAAATGGGCTTCGTAAGGGGCAATTCTACTGGATGAGGCCATCGCTTCCTTCGTCTGAGTAGAAAATTGGTTCGTTAAAGCCTTATATTTAAACTATCCAGATGATCACTGTTTAACGGCTATAAAAGTAACGGTCACAAATCTTAATGTTAAACTAAAGAAGTTGACATCTTATAAAAACATTTTTTTTCTAAAGAAACATTTAACTGGATCAAGAGGGATTTTCCATTAATGAAATTTTGGGTCGTTACAAGTAACCTTTTTCAATTGCGTCTGTTGTACACAATACTGAGTTTTACTAAACAACGATATATTGTTATAATATTATTATGAACTAGTTTTTATGAATAGTAGTAACTACATTCTAAATTTTATGACATTATAATTCATCTTACACATTTTATATAACATGGTATGAGAACAAAATAAATATTTGGCTAAAATAAGTATTTTTCAAAAAATGCAGTTTTGCCGCCTTTTGATGGCCCACCCACTTTAAATCTTGTTTTTGACATTTCTGTAAGTTCAATTTGTCAAATAAAACATATTCCTTGTATTTCTATGAATATAAAAATTTACTCTGGATAAAATTTTGAGGTTATTCTGATAACCTTCACATTTGATGAATAGTAAAAATATGCTAAATTTTAATTAAAAACAACTTTTTTAATTAAGATATTTTATATTGTTAAATTATAATATTAAATGGTTTTAAATTATAAATAGAATATATTTTTACCATTTAATATAGTTTTAGTCATTATCATTAATTTTACATTGAATTCATAGGTAAAAACATTTAAATCTTTTGCAACGTTTTAACTGTTAAAACTCATTTTCTCAATAGCGGGACTAATTTTAAAATAAATACTGCAAATTTTGTGTTTTGAATTTGTAAAAATTGATTCCATATTTTAAATCAGTAGTTCAAATTTATTTTAATAGGATACTTTTTATTTTTGGTCATTATGAATAGTAACTACGGTAAATTTTATTTACTATAGTTAAATGTAAATCGGGTAATTAAGGGTAAATAAAATATTATAAAATTACCCTAACACTTGTCTTAATATAATTGGATGATTATATTTTTCCCTAAATTATACTTGTGTTGAAATGAAATATAATAAAACCCACTTATATTTTATTAAGCCCTTTTATAATTTTATTTAAAGGAAAGTGAAATATGTCTCACTCAAACTTTAATAATTATATAATTTTTAATATAAGGTTATACAGAATATAAATTATATTATAAATACTCATTCGAAATATAATTTTTTTTTCTTTATCATAAAAATTTATTTGTAATTTTTAAGAAATATTTAATTACCTTAATAGATTATACATTAATGATATAGAAATTATTTATTTAGTGAAAAATCAATAATAAAATTTTTATTAAAATAATAATACTAATCAAAAGGACCATAAACTTGACCAAACCTTATTGGTCGAGTATATCTATACCCTAATCATCCAAGGGTCGATTTGTGGACCATTTGGAGCATTATAAAACATATTATAACATTTATGTTATTTTATTTTAAATGATGTCAAAGATGTCACCATCATAATTTAATAAAAATAACAATTTAAATGTTGTGATTTTAAGATGATAAATTAGAGTAAAAATATTATTATGAAAGGTACTGTATTTATCTTCATCATAGGATTTTATTTTTAATTTCTATGCAAAAAATAAGTATATTAAATAATTATACAAAAATTATGTAGTAATTATTTTATTAAGAGAAATACCAAATAAATGGTTTTAAAAATATTAAAATAAATAATATATACACAAATTAATGTTCTCCGTGAATTTTTTAGATGAATATGACTTGTTATAAATCTATTAAGTATATTTTAAAAAAAATATATGTCATGACCCGTCCTCGAGGCTCGTGTCGTGACTACCCCAAGCCCGCCTTCCATAGGCCAGGGGTCGGCGACTAGCATCAAAGGCGTAAATCCCAGTAAAAGGGAAGGCATTGCCCTTTTTAAAGTAAACAAACACAACATAGTACACAATTAAAGTAAGCACTAAGTAAATCTGAGTACAAAAGTATGTGTTGAAAAGTAAATGGGCTAGTATACAAACAAAACTGAAAGTACAGTACAACTGAAAAGAAAGTAAAATTTCATTAATGTAATGCGTCAACCACTGAGTCGTCCTTTGGATATCCCACCTGAAGGGTGGGTACAAATGGTCTCCTCAGCTCCTCAGGTCCGGCTGTCCGCCCCGTGTATGTCCCGCCAAGTGGTCCATCACAGGGTACCGTCCAGCTCCACAAACCTCTACCCCGATCAGTGTTGTCTGCCATCTGTATCCAACACAAAGTAGTGCGGTTTTAGCCCACACTGGGGTGAGTATTCAATACTCAGTAGAGACCACATGATCCCCAAATGTCTCCCAGAATCCATGAATGATAAACCCCAAAGGAAAGATATAATCACGAAGTATTAACTGACTCTACTTAGATATATACCCATACATATACCAAAGTCATCAATTCCAGTTTGGCTCCAACTCTCGAGCCTAAGCACAACCCATTCCACACAGGAAAGAAGTCAATGACGTCGTTGATAATGATTACATGTCAAGATTCAGCTCACACATGTATACTACTCATGAAGAAGGGTGGAGATGATTAGATGTAGCCTCTGAATCATCTTCTCTGCCAAACCCACGTAGTATCCTAGTACAGAGGTCGTCAATGCCAAACCAATGTAGGATCCAAGTACAGTAACCATCACTGCCGAACCCACATAGGATCCAAGTATAGTATTCATCGCTGCTGAACCCAGAGAGGATCCAAGTACAGTCTTCCTCACTGCCAAACCCACGAAGGATCCAAGTACAGTCGTCCTCATCATCAAACCCACAGAGGATCCCAGCACGGTAGTCGTCGCAGTCGCAGCCAGCTCTAGGGTTCCCGCACACAGAACACTTGATTGCAGGAGGGTCCACTCTTCGAGTCAAGGGGGGTCGATACATCAACTATTATAAAGTCCGGAGTTGATGTATCTCAAAGATCTGTCACATAAATAGGAATTCAACGTGATAGACGATGCGTCATTCGGACGCCCAGTCATAGAGATATTGGCATTTCCGTTCAAGGGGCTCGGTTGGATATTTGCTCGTTCCAAACCCGGCCATTTTCCAAAGTTGTCCAAAAGTCACTTAGAGTATTGAAAAAGGATTGTCTCGTCGAAAGGGTCCTAATTCCGCAGATGACACGTCGATCGGACGTGCGGTCTTTAAGTTATTCACATTTAAGTAAAAACGGGCTCGGCCCGTTAAGTCCAGTGGGCCAACGGGTCGGGTAAACCCAGTTTTGGCGGGTCCAACCCGGCATGGGTGTTGGACTGGCCCGAATAATCATGAGGACTAGCCCGAGGGGCGCGGCACAGCTCGAAGAGGCGTCACCCGGCCCGGCGTGGCACGACCCAGCCCAACCCAGCAGGGAGTGGCCTAGCTGGGCACATCCCTGCTAGCTCGTCCATCTGGTTGAGCAGCTCGGCCCGAAGTCCGAGCGGTCCAGGGGGGGGGGGGGGGGAACGGCCCCCCGGCTTCCCGAACTTGCATCGGAAAGGGGCGTCGCCCTCCCTAACCGGTCGGTCGAACCCAACCGGCCTCCTGGTGGCCCGCTCGGGGGGGGGGGGGTTCGTACGGCGTGGCGCTCTCCTGGCACCGTGGCTTTCCTCCGCCCGGACGGCCAACAGGTCGGATGGTTATTTTGCTGAAGGGGCCCGCAAAGAAGGCCAAGGATCCTTCACACAGCCGGCGTGACGGCGCCAGCTTTCTCCGTCACGGCATGCCCTGGTCACAGCTTCGTGTTCCCGGCATGGCGTGACGCTGCCCAGCTTCCTCTGTCATGGCCCGCTTAGCAATGACATATCATTTCTTTTGCGAAAGTGACCCTTGCGCCGCCAGCCTATTCCGCGTTCCGCCTCCAGTCACCGATTCCAAAAAAAATAAATAAATAAGATTTAGCGGAGGGCCCTCGGGCCGTGTTTGTTCGTCTCGCGCCATCTATGATAGGCGATAGCAATAGGTCGGGACAAAAAAAGATGTTCAACGACCAATGAGGCGCAATTTTAATCCATTAAAATTGAAAATATTCCCCCTACCTCGAATATGGTTAGTTCTTCGTAGACACGGAAAGTGATGTCGCTTCGTCAATGCCGGGAAAGAACCGTCGTCATTGGCGAGTTTCCCGCATCGGTGTCTCATTCCCTAACATGGAGGGAGTAGAGGATAGAGAATCGTGAAGCATTTTTTGCCGAGACATTCTTCATTGAAGGTGTGTGTTCTTCATCTAAGAATAAAACCGTTCTTCATTAAGGAGAGGAATACTTGTCTCCCTTTCTCAAGATCTCTCTCCCAACTCTCCTTAACACAACTAATTCCCCAAAAATAAATTAATAGGCTAATGCTATTATTTTATTAACACATGAAATTTAAAATTCAAAATTTCATATCACTTAATTAATTAATTGAAGATGTTCAATTCATTAATTAAGGTATGTTGGCAAAATTTTAAGAGGGAGAGAAAGAGTCCTCATAAATAAGGGGGATTGTCATGAATTAAACATGGGAGTTTAAAGGGGGTTTGAAAAAAGTTATGGGAGGTGAAAGGTTTGGGGCACATGTGGGCCCCACCTATCAAATATCCACACATGGGATGATGGGTGGGTGTGGGCCCCACCAATAACTTCCCATGGGAGAAATTAACTTCCATATATATAAATATAATATGTCTAACATTTTTATTTAACTTCTTAATTTAATCCCAATTTTAACATTCAACCCGCATAAAACGCAACTACGGTAAAGGTCCCCATAAGAAAATAACGGTTTTGTGAGTTCATCAGTGCCTTAGAATTTCAATTTCATGTAATTCTTTAAAATATATAAAAACCCGCTCGTTCATTCACTAAACATGCCCGAGCTAAACTTCGGAAAATTATTTCGGGCACACCGGGCCTCAGAATTAGGTGCCGTCAGAAATTAAGTACTTGTAAAATTACAAAGAATTTAGGAAATAAATTTTCCTTGACATTTCCAGGTCATTACAGTACCCCATCCTCATGGCTTTACGTCCCCATAAAGCTTCAACAAAGATTAGGGAAACAAATGAGGGTACATAGCATGCATCTGAGCCTCCTGCTCCCATGTGCTCTCCTGGAGATCCTCTTGCTGCCAACGAATGTGCACTAGAGGAATCGAACATCCTCATAGGAATCAATATTTCCAATCCTCTATCTCCACCGGGACCTCTGCAAATTTCATCCAGTCATTGATTTCTAGCTCCCCATGGTCGATGATGAGGGACGGGTCGTGCACGTATCTCCTCAGCTGAGATACATGGAAGACATCGAGCACCCGGTGCAACTGAGGTGGAAGGTTCGGGCGGTATGCCACCTCGTCTACCCTACTGAGAACCTGGGATGGTCCGATGAAGCACAAAGTTAACTTTCCACCCCCACCAAATCTCTATAATCCACATCGAGGTGAGCCCCATAAGAAAATGTGGTCGTCATCCCTAAACTTCAGTGGTCTCCATATCCTATCTACATAGGACTTATGTCTGCTCTGTGTAGTCCTCATCCACTCCTGGATGATCTTCACCTTTACGGTCATAGCCTTGACCATTTTTGGTCCTACAAGTGTTGACTCCCCAGGGTCTGTCCAGCACAGAGGTGGTCTGAATGGTCGACCGTGCAGTGCCTCATAAGGTTCCATCCCGATGGTGGAGTGGTAGTTGTTGTTGTATGAAAACTCCAACAAGGGTAGTTGATCCTCCCAAATGAAACCAAAGTCAAGGACAGATGCTCGGAGTATGTCCTCGAGAGTCAGAATGGTCCTCTCTGTCTGGCCATCCATCTGAGGATGAAAGGTGGTGCTCAAGCATGGCTACGTCCCAAATTCCTCCTGCAACACCTTCTAAATACGGGAAGTAAAGAGAGCATCTTGATCAGAGATGATAGTCTAGGGCACACCCTGAAGTCATACGATCTCTTGAACATAGAGGCGTCCCAATCTCTCTATCGATCGCTGCTCTCTGGTCGGTAGGAAGTGGGCCAACTTGGTGAGTCGGTCGACGATCACCTAGATGGAGTTGTGTCCTCTAGAAGTGCGTGGAAGCCCCATCATGAAATCCATGGATATCCCATCCCACTTCCACTCCGGAATCTCTAAGGGTAGTACCAAGCCTGCTGGTACCTGGTGCTCCACCTTAACTTTCTTCCAAGTGAGGCATCGTGAAACGAACTCTACTACAACCTTCTTCATACCCGGACACCAGTGCGATCGTCTGAGGTCATGATACATCTTCGCCACTCTAGTATGTACCGCTAGAGGGGAAGTGTGAAACACCCTCAGAACTTCCTCCTGTAATGCAACTAGTACCATGGTATGTCCCCTGTAGAGGATGACGTGCTCTCCTTCTTCAGTAAATCCATAAAGCGCCCGCCCTGCACAAATCTGAGCACGTTGCATCTCACAGTCAACGTCCCCATGATTTGCCTCACTGACCCGCTAAAGTAGTAGAGGAGTGACTATGAGAGAGTGTATAAAGGCTGCTCCATCTCTATCCATGAAGGATATCTACAAAGTAGCTAACTACTACGTCACCTCTCCAAGTAGTTGAATGCCCGACCTCCTGCTGAGAACATCTGCTACCACGTTCCCCTTCCCAGGTGTATAGACTATCTTAAAGTCATTGTCCTGGAAGAATTGAAGCCATCTCCATTGTCTCAGGTTTATGTCCTTCTGCGAGAAGATGTACCTGAGACTCCGGTGGATAGAGTAGACTGTAAAGAACTCACCCATTAGATAGTGTCGCCACATCTTCAATGCGAAGATCATGCTACTAACTCCAGGTCATGGGTAGCATAGTTCTTCTCGTGTTGTCTCAACGGTCGTGAACCGTAAGCGATCACTACTCGGTCATTCATCAGGACACACCCAAGTCTGGTTCCTGATCCATCGGAGAAAACTATGTACCCTATGCCCTCCTCTGGTAGACTCAAGATGGGAACACTGATCAATCTCTATCTTAGCACTTGAAAGCTCTAATGACATCTATTTGACCACGTGAAGTGTTTACCCTTCTTTGTTATTGCTGAAAGTGGTGATGCAACTCTAGAGATGTCTAGCACAAATCTCTAATAGTATCCATCCAGACCTCAGAAACTCTGCACCTCCATTACGCTCCTCGGTGGCTCTCAAGAAAGTACCGCCTCGATCTTCACTGGGTCCACTGCAACCCCAGCCTCCGAGATAACGTGTCCTAAGAAATATACCTCTCAAATCCAGAACTGGCACTTTGAGATCTTACCACAAAGCTGGTGCTCTCGGAGTGTTACCAGTATAACCTGTAAGTGGTAGGCGTTCTCCTCCTCAGTAGTCAAGTAAATCAGTATGTCATCGATGAAATCTATGACAAAATGATTGAGGTAAGGCTGGAAGTGTATTTTCATGAGACTCATGAACACTGCTAGAGCATTGGTTACGCCAAAAGGCATAACCAAGAACTCGTAGTGGCCATACCAACAGCTGAAGGTCATCTTCTGCACATCCTCGTCTCGAACTCTGAGCTGATGGTAGCCTGACCTGAAGTCTATCTTCGATAACCATCGTGCTCCCTTGAGCTGATCAAAGTGGTAGTCAATCCTTGGGAGTGGGTACCTGTTCTTCATGGTAACCGGATTCATGTGACGGTAGGAGACACATAGTCTTAATCTTCAATCCACCTTCTTGGCGAACAAAATCGGAGAAGCCTAGGGTCAAACACTGGGTCAGATGAATACCTTTCCCTGCAAGTCCTCCAGTTGTACCGGCAGCTCACGAAGCTCGGTGGGATCCATCTGATATGTTGAAGTAGATATCGGTGTTTTCCCTGGGTACAGTTCAATGTAGATGTATACCTCTCTACGATTGGGTAGTCCTGGAACGTCGTTAGGAAAAACATCCTCATACTGATCCACCACAATAGGAAAACTCGAACTCCGCTAATCAACCACTCCTTGGATGAGACTAGCCAACTGATGTGTGATCGGCTGCCCTCTACACTGTGTAAGTCCATATTGCACTGCAAAGGCTCCATTCTCACCGGTTAAGGTGAAACTACTACCATCGATGCGGATACACCGCACTTTGTGCCTAATAAAGTTGATCTGGGCATGAATTGTAGATAACCAGTCCATACCCAAGATGATGTCATATGGCCTCGAAGCCGCTAAAAGAAGATCTCAGTCGAAGCTCTCGCATCCTAGAGTAAGCTCACACTATCGGAACCAGTGTGTAATCGATGAATCGTCTCCCGTAGGAGTCTCTAGCCACAGTGATCGAGCCAACGGCTCCGTTGGAATCTCCGAGCTATGAATAAGGGAAATGGAAATAAAATAATGACTCGCTCTTGTGTCTATAAGTACTACAGAAAGGGTGGTGTATACATAGATAGTACCTCGAATCATCTCAGTTGTGTCGTGGTCATAGGCCTCAACTGCCTGGAACTGAGCTTGCCCCTATCTACCAGCTCTTTATGGTCAGGGTGGTCCTTCTGGTGGTGGTGGTGGTAAAGCCTCAAAGCGTCGTCCACCACCCGCTGCTCAGCCAGCTCTTCTACCTCATTCAACAGCTCCCTGCGGACCACCACAGTCGAACCTCTCCCTCTGCCTGGGAGTTCCCTCTACTGTCTGTCGCTCGTCTACATGGCGGGTCGGGCAGTCAGGAGCCATGTGGCCCTGCCCGCCACATGCATAGAACTGCCAGCCCCTCGTATGGCTGGCTCTGCTTCGTGTTCCTCATACATTCAAACCAGTATCCTGAGGTCTCCCACCTGATGTCCTGATCCGCTTAGACCTCTACGATATCTTTCTATTGCCGCCTGAAGAAGACTCCTCTATGTTTCTCCCTGTGGTGCTCTCACTTCTGGCGTCGGCTCAGTAAGAAATCACTCCTCCAGAAGGGATCGCTCCAGCACTCCTGCCTGCATCAGAATGCTGAGAGAGATCATCGAAGCCCTGATCTCATGCCTCAGTCCCAGCTCAAAGGTCTGGGCCTAGAAGAATGGGTCTTGTACCATGTGTGTGGAGTAGCGTAAGAGGTCAGTAAATCTCGCTGAGTGCTGAGCTACTGTCATACTACCCTGCTGCAGATAAAGTAACTCCTTGATGTGCACCACACGGAGGGTGGCTGGAAAAAACTTTGAGTGGAAGAGACTCTCGAAGTCCGTCAAAAGTAGAGATGCATCGTCGTGCACCTAGAGCATCAGGCCCCACCATCTACCATCTACTGCATGCAGTAGACTCGTGGAAAGGATCACCATAAGGTAAGCTGGTGTACCTATCAATCTGAAGACTCTGATGATAGCCTCCACCCAATCCTCGTCTACCTGAGGGTTCATCTCTCCGCAAAACCTGGGTGGCCTCTGTCGCTGAAACTCATGCAACGAAATTAGGTGGTGCTCACTCTCTACTACTTGGGCTGGTGGAATCAGCGGCTCAGCGGGTAGTGGTACCGCTGGTGCCTCTTCTGTAATTGGGCCCTGCACCGAGGCCTCGTCCCTCAGTGGGCTTCCATCTCGCACGTAACTAGGAACCCTAGCTGGCTTCCTTCGTGGGGCCATCCTGAAAAGAAACAAGTGTGTCATGGTCATAAAATATACTTGGTGATCTGACACAATGTACTGACAAAGAAAACATTTGAAACACACATTCAACAAATGTTTTCGTGCACATAGTCAGAAATCAGAATTCAGGGTCCTGGTGTATGGATATGTCGGCCTCCGCACCAACACTGGACTCCCTTTGCTGATATCTACCCTCAATACTCTTAACACTATTGCTTCACAGAAAAGAAATATTCAGAGTCCTGAGTTCTGCAAAAGAACGGACACCTCTGATATCAATTTGTCATGACCCATCCTTGGGGTCTGTGCCATGACTTCCCCAAGCCCACCTTCCATATGCCAGGGGTTGGTGACTAGCACCAAAGGCATAAATCCTAGTAAATGGGAATGAATTGACTTTATAAAAGTAAAAAAAATACAACAAAGTATTCAAGTGAAGTAAGCACTAAGTAGAACTGAGTACAAAAGTAAGTGCTGAAAAGTAAATGGGCATGTATACAAACCCAACTGAAAGTACAATTCAACTGAAAAGAAAGTACAACAGCAGTAAAGTAATAAGGCAACCATAGAGTCATCCTCCAGATATCCCACTTGAAGGGTGGGTACAGATGGTCTCTTTAGCTCCTCTAGTGCGGTCGTTCACCCTGTGTATGTCCCGCCAAGTTTTCCACCTCCGGGTACCGTCCATCTCCACAAAACACTACCCCGATCAGTGTTGTCCGTCGTCTGCATCCAACACAAAGTAGTGCAGGTGGATCCCATGAAGGGTTGAGTATACAATACTTAATAGAGACCCCTAGACCCCTGAAGGTCTCCCAGAAACCACAAAGGATGAATTAAAAAAGAATGATACAATCAAGAAGTATCAACCGACTCTACTTAGGTATATGCCAATACATATACCTAATTCAACAATTCCAGTTCAGCTCCAACTCTCGAGCTCGAGCACAACCCAGTCCACATAGAAAAGAAGTCAATCACACTATTAGTAATGATTGAAAGTCAAGACATAACTCACACAGGTATACTACTCACGAAGAACGGTGGAGATGATTAGATGTAGCCTCTGAATCATCTCCTCTGTCGAACCCACGTCAGATCCTAGTACAGAAGTCATCACTGCCGAACCCATGTAGGATCAAAGTACAGTAACCATCGCTTCTGAACCAACATAGGATCCAAGTACAGTCATCATTACTGCCGATCCCATGGAAGATCCAAGTACAGTTTTCCTCACATCCGAACCCACGAAGGATCCAAGTACAGTCGTCATTGTTGTCGAACCCACGTAGGATCCCATCACCGTTTTCTTCACAGTTGCATCCAGTTCTCGGGTTCCTGCACACAACACGATTAATTCCGGGAGGGTCCGCTCCTCGAGTCAAGGGGTTTTGATACATAAACATTCACAAAGTCCGGAGTTTATGTATTCCAATGTTCTGTCTCGTCAATAGAAACTCAACGTGACAGACGGTGCGTCAATCGGACTCTCGGTCTGAGAGATATTGGCTTTTCCGTTCCAGGGGCCCGGTTAGAAATAAGCTCGTTTCTAACCTGGAAATTTTCCAATGTTTACTAAAACTCACTTAGATTATCGCAAAAGGATCTCCTCATCAAAATGGTCCCAATGCCACAGTCATCACATCGATCGGACGCGTGGTCTTTAAGTTATTCACGTTTAAGTAAAAATAGGCTCGACCCGTTAAGCCCAGTGGGCTGAAGGGTCGGGTAAACCCAGTTTTGGCGGGTCCGACCCGTTAGGGGTGTCCGACCAGACCGTTGAATCGCACAGACTGGCACGAGGGGCACGGCTCGTCCTAAAGTGGCACGGCCCGGCCTAGCCTGGTGTGGCGCGACCCTGTCCGGTAGGGCTCGGGCTGGCACGACCCAGATGGGCACGTCCTCATTGGCTCGACAAGCTTGCCGAGTGACTCGCCCCGAAGGCCAAGCGGTCCGAGGGGGTGGCATGGCCCCCTGGATGCCCTAACCGGTGGTTCCAAGCTGTTCCACCCTCCCTAATAAGTCGGCTGGATCCAGCAGGCCTCCTTGCGCAAGTGGGCCGCTAGGTCGGGTCGTGGTTTGTCCGGTGAGGCACCCTTCTAGCACCACGAATTTCCTCCACCCAGCCGGTCGACGGGCCAGCCACATCATCCTCCAAAGTGTCCCACGAAGCGGTCCATTATTCCTTCTGCACAACCAGTGTGACGACGCTGGCTTTCTCCGCCACGGCCTTCCCTGGGCGCGGCTCGGCGTTCCCGAAACAGCGTGATGGTGTCGTGCTTCCTCCTCCGCGGCCCGCTTGGCCATGGCTTTTCTTTGCATGTCTGAAAGCGGCCCTTGTGCCACCATCCACTTCCGCATTCTATCTCTGATCACCAATTCCAAAAAAAAAAGATCTAGCAGAGGGTCATCGGGTCGTGTTTGTTCGGCCCGCGCCCTCCGCGTTAGGTGATTGCAATAGGCTGGGACAATCAAAGATGTTCAAAAACAAATGAGGCACAATTTTAATCCATTAAAATTGAACATAATACCCATACCTCTAATATGGTTAGTTCATCGTAGACACGGAAAGCGATGTCACTCCATCAATGTCGGGAAAGAACTGTCGTCATTGGTGAGTTTCCCGCGTCGGTGTCTCTTTCCCTGACATAGAGGGAGTAGAGGATGGAGAATCGTGGAGCACTCTTCACCGAGTCATTCTTCGTTGATGGTGGGTGTTCTTCATCGAAGAAGAAAATATTTCTTTTTTGTAGAGAGGTATACTTTTCTCCCTTTCTCAAGAGCTCTCTCCCAACTCTCCTTAACACAATGAATGCCCCAAAAATAAAATAATAGGCTAATTCTATTATTGTATTAACACATGTAATTTAAAATTAAAAAATTCAAATCACTTAATTAATTAATTAAAGATGGTCAATTAATTAATTAAGGTATGTTTGCAAACATTTAAGAGGGAGAGAGGGAGAGAGGGAGAGGAAGAGTCCTCAAAAATAAGGGGGGTTGTCATGAATTAAACATTGGAGTTTAAAGGGGGCTTGAAAAGAGTTATGGGAGGTGAAATGTTGGGGATCGTGTGGGCCCCACCTCTCAAATATCCACACATGGGAAGTTGGGTGGGTGTAGGCCCCACCAATAAATTCCCCTGGGAGAAATTAACTTCCATTAATATAAATAAAGTTGTTCTAAAAATTTTATTTAACTTCTTAATTTAATCCCAATTTTAACTTTCATCCCACATAAAATGAAACAGTGGTAAATGTCCCCTTAAGAAAATACCAGTGATGTGAGTTCATCGGTGCCTTTGGATTTCAATTCTGAGTACAACTTTAAAATATAGAAAAACTCGCTCATTCGTTCACTGAACGTACCCAAGCTAAACTTCAGAAAATTATTCTGGGCACACCGGGACTCAGAATTAGGTGCTGTCAGAAACTGCGTACTCATAAAATTAAAAAGAATTTAAAATAAAATAATTTAAATTTCTAGGTATTTAAGAAATATTGTTTTAAGATTTTATTCAAATAAATTAATAGTCTCAAAAATGACACTATTTTAATTTTATAAAAATAACATATTATAAAATTGTTTAAAAATCACAAAATTTTTTAAAAATTATAAAATTAAATTTATATGGTCTAAAATGTCATAAAGTCTCTAATTATGGAAAATTCACAACACATAAGTAATTTTTTAAAACAATTTAAAATTTATAATATTATTACCACAAATAAAATTAAATAGATTAAATAATGATAAATTAAGTTGATAAGGTTGAAAATAAATTATCAATGTCTCTAAATCATATTGGATGATGATATTACAACCCTATCTCATCTTGTATTCGGATTTGAGTCATTTTTTGGAGGTTTCTATGTGGGGTTTTAGTTTATTATTAATTAATATTTAAGAGGTTTGCAAAAGTGACCCTCTCCTCTCGTATAATAGGGCACCTCCTCCCTCTCCTCCTCACACCACTTTGAGCCTTAAAGCTCGGACAACCCCTGCCCATTTCACTTATCCACTTCCATAAAAACTTATAGATGTCCTAATCTTCTTCAAAGACAACCTTTAGTTCCCTAAGAGGAGGTTAAGAGGAGGTGCATCGAAGAAGATGTAATCTCTTCTACTGATTCTTTCATGTTTATGTATTCTTCTACATCCTATTCTTTAGTTGTTTCATTATAATGTAACGACATAAGTATAACTAATATACTGATATGTTATTATAAATATTAAAAAACTCCATTTCACGTTCTATCCATCCTACAGAAAATTAAATAATCGTGTGTGTGTGTGTACGGAATATTGTCTCCACGTCATGGTGTATTCTATTTTTCCACCACCACCTTACATGGATGTGTATAATGGTGAAAATAAAAACTATATATGGTTATTATAACATCATACAGATTCTGAGATATTATTTCATCCACTCCAATTCCATTCAATAATTATTGGAATGATATCCTCGCTCGTGCGTACGTACGGATTACCGTCTCCACGACGCGATGACATTCATTTTCCATGTTAACCATTCAAGAATGATTATAAAGTATATATAATGAATAATACTGATATATATGACATAATAATAATACTGGATTTATTTTTATGTATATATATATATATAGATATATGTTATCTACTTACTTCCCTTCAAGTTAATAAGGAAAAGAAAACAGCGTTCATGCGTACATACGACCTACCGTCTCCATGAACGGTGTGTTTCATTTCATTTATCTATATTATATACATATACTGAATATATATGATATATAAATCATGTTTTAAATTATAGAAGTAGGTAAATAATGATATAACTAATAATAATATCATGAAAAACAAGTCCAAACACTTATGAAAAATGAAACAATTTTACCCAAAACGTTGCTTTAACATGGAATTGAAAAAATAACGGGTAATATAAAGTCATAAGTGAATCATATATCATATCATAAATATTATTATGGTTCTATTACAAGTTAATAATATGTCTAAATCCACTATACACGAGTTTCAGACATGTATGGAAGAAATTGGACCTAAGGAAAGGGATAATTATTCCAATCTCATTCTTATCTGAGATTGTTTATTCATAAGTATTTACTGGTGTTATGATTATCATCCATGTCAATGTTTTATTAAAAAAATTTCATAAAATATTTAATAATCTCCCATGTATTTTTAAATTTATTTTTACCCTTTTTTTAATTTTACCACATTATATTGAAGGAATCTATCCTTTGTTTACCATATAGGTTACTTTTTGACTTTTCCGACAAAAGTACGAGAAGAATGTTTTTTTAACTTATATGGAATGAATGGACTATTACGGTTTCATAATTCCTTATTTCCATGAAGCTTCATATACATGATTTCATGATTATTTTCAACAAAATTATTTTCTTTTAAAATCACTCATCATTTTGAGAAAAGAAAATGATTTTGAAGAAGAAAGGATATTTTCATCAAGAATTCATTTCAAGTGTATATTCAAAACTATTTCCCATATAAGGTGAAATTATTTAGTATGATTATTTTTCAAGTATAATGTCTCTATTATTTTCATGGTTTTATTTTTCTTATGATTAAATTATATCCATTTGTTTTATATCGATTATGTTAAGATGGTATGAAGTTTATGAAACCCATTTTATTCTTTGGGTTATGATGAATGATTTATGATTGTGTTGTGGCACACGTAAGAATGATTTCAATATGAGATGGGTGGGACCTATATCTCCCTATAATGCATTGGGTAATTATTTATATCTCATGATATAGACATAGCTGTAATGGAATGTGAAACTAGTTTAGCAATACAGGACTGGAACGGCAAGTAAACCTGGTTCAGTAATGGACTTTGTACACTATGATGGTTTTGGTAATAATGCCTTGGCTAGTATGGAAATCTTAACATATGATTAATGGTTTTCCACAATTACATTTTTATTCTCGTGTTGTTTTATCATGATAAATGTTCCTTTGTGATCTATGCCTTATGTACTTCCAAGATTTATGTCATTACTCAAGATTTTGATTTTTTATGTTCATGTTTTTATGTTAAAATGCTTATGGATTGTTTTTATGTTCTCCATGTTTACTCTTACTGAGCATTTGAGCTCACCCTTTATATGTTTTCTTTTCCCCAGGATTTAAAGAAAGGTTTTAGGTAACAAAACAAAAGTGTAAGATCTTTATGGGAGATGTTGAAGATCTTTAACCATGATTAGAAGATTATGTTCCAAGTTTTCAAAGACACTAAACTAATATGGTCCTTGGGAATTTTTTTATTATGTATTAAGTATTCTGGAAATGTAATGTAATGTCCATTTACATCAATATTTGGGTCTCTACAATTTTACTTTTATTATTAAAACTGATTCATTCAAGAAAATAATACTTTTCATTTAATAGAAATTTACCAAAATTGAAATATTTCATTATCAATATGTTATATCTATAGAAAAAAATTATAAACAATATTTGAAAATTTGTTATTACTCTTCATATTATTACTTTTAACTTTATTTTTTTAATTTTCATATTTAAATAATTAAAAAAATAAAAATAGATGGTTCATAGAAACTCGGTATTGTGTGCATTGTACTCCATGTCAGTGTTGCTTGTAGCACAAGCCAAGTTGGTATAGCGGGTTAGACAAGACAAGTTGGTATTTTGTGGTAAAATAATCCTATAAATAGTTTTTTAATATATATATATATATATATATATATATAACTATTTCCACTGTCATTTGAAATAAAAAAATATTGGAATGATAAATTAATATGAAAACAATTCTAAAAATCTTAGAGTGTTACCCTCCCACTATCTCTCTATTGCACCTATAAAAAAATATTCATGTGTCATTTCATAACGAATTTTCTAGCTTTTAATATCACAATAACTCTCACTTTGTCAATGAACCTGAATTCCATTACTTTTTTGGTCTAAATAATGGTAAATACAACCTGTTAGCACATTAGGGAAAATCACACCATACCTCGGGGAGAGGGGGGTTCTCCATAAACTATTTTTTATGTGTTGGGAGTCAACTGAACACCCAGGTCCATTCGATGCCTCTAAAATTCTTATTTCTGTAAGGCATTCATAATAATGTCTATAACCTATAGTTCTGTATGCATATACTCCAACACCACAAGACCTTTCCCCACCTTATCCTTGATAAAATGATTTTTAATTTCAATGTACATAGTCCTTCAGTGATGGATTAAGTTATTTCTAAGATTGGCCTAAAATGAATTGCCCTAATGGAATCCAATATGAGACTTCACATCAACTCCCATATCATAAAAATGCATCATTGTCCATAATAACTACATGCAATCTTGAGTAGGTGCAATATACTTAGCTTTTGTGGTGCTCAACGAAATACAATCATGTTTTTTACTTAGCCAATAAATGAAGGAATAGGGCATGAAGTGGAGCCCCAAACAGGTGGTATTTTAAAAAATTTCACCCATAATCTTCGCAATCTTGTCATCGTCAGTGAATAGTATCCCGTTTTAAGCTGAGGATGTCGTGTGAAGAGATTTAAGTACAAAATAAAACCATAAAATACATGGTTTGAGTATGAGGTAGTTCATGACGTCTAATCGTCATTGGAAATAACTACCTGATGAATATTATGCCTAATTAATATATATCATCCACACATGATCCAATAAATAGTGGGAACACTGTTCATCGGAATCTAGGTGCTAGCACAAAATTTCGATGATGTCATCGATGCTCCAAAGATCACTGCATCTCTCTTCATGAGATGCCTGAGAGAGAGCATGATCTAAGATCCTTGGATCCCGATTATCTCTCTCCAGAAAATGGTTAAGAATAGAGGATAGAGAATTCCAATGAATATTATTTGTAATACTCATATCCTCTTCTATTTATAGTTTCATGTAATTACCAGAAAATGCCAACCTGTCCCCAGAATATTCAACGCTCTATTAACGACATTCTATTCCCACTAATCTGAGTCATAAATATTATTATCACTCTCTTGTAATATATTAAAATATATTATGTTATAAAAATTGAGTCATTAACTCGACTCTTCATTCCCACAAATATTAATTGAACCTTAAATATTTAATATTCATCAATTAATATTTCTCATTTATTTACATAGAAATCCAAAATAAATTTAACAAATAAATTAAATGACCATTATTCTAAATTCTAATAATATAAAATTATTTTTTGCATTTGTTATCATTTTTATTTGAAAAATCCCAGACCCCAATGGTGGGGCCCACCATTTCTAAATCTCCTATTTAACTGAATAGGGAAGATTCATGGATTTGTTATTGTGTGTGACCCTCTAGGACCTTATATCGAGAGAAATGAATATTATTCACAGACCAAGACCGGCATCAAGCAATCCTTCATGGCCCCAAAGAGATAAGGATTTTCACATCCGTGACAACCAACCTATGAACACACACTGTGTAATTTAATCTCTTTGACTGCAATATCTCATAAAGCATGATGCACTCATGTGTCATCACCGTTTTCTGGTTTTATTATTTGTTAATCAAACTGGGTGGACTTACCCTCAACATCCATGGCCATGTTCTTATGAATGAACTAACATCCATATCAACATGGCCTGGGATATATTACTTCCATGACCAAGAAAAGAAAAATCTTTTATTGACCATTCAACCAATGTTATTCCATCAATGATGAACCCAACACAAACTACAATGCCATGATTTCAATATCCTAGTTTTTTGCCTTGCATCAAAGTACCTGATCAATTGACATACAATGGAAATGATCTCAATTCTGGAGACCATTACATAAGATCGTAGATATGAACATCCAATGACATGTGAAACATGTGGTGTTCTTGTTGGTGGGTCAATCCTCACGATCTCACTACTACAGATCACTAAGTGTGAACTTCATGAGAATACATCTCAATTCTTATGATCCCCCAGCACCTGATAGTCTTACATCTACTATGTTCAATTAGTAAGATGTTTATAGACCATAGAACATATTTTAAAATTAATTTCATAGTATCTAGAGGTTCTCATTATAGATGGGGATATAATATAACTTTTTGATACAACAATTAGACATTTGACATTTCCATTTCTATAGTGGATGTAGAAAGTATACAATATAATGGTAATATGACATTATGTACAGCCAACTATATACATGATAGGATAATCAAAATCACTGTATAGTTTGTTCTAGGACAGCCACTATTTTAACACTCCCACTTTCACTAGATACATCTTTTTAACCAAACTTGTTAGCTACTCACATTATAAAGATCATGTTTCTGATGAGTAACGGCTATAGCTACTGGGAATTCCATGGTTCTGCCACATAGCTATTCTGCTATTGCAACCTCATCTATTTGAGTTAAACTTTCAGCTGATGGTATTCCCAAGAATATCCCACTTTTCCATTGTCATAACATGACATCATGGCTAGTAAGAATATCATAATTTATATTATGATAATACTTTCATTACAAGGTGTCATTCCTAGAACTAGAACAGATTATTGAATTTATCTGCTTCTTATATACCTTAAAAGCTGCAATGTACTCACTCTTTATAGGTAAGGCTACCACGGGATGATATGAGATTAACTCATTCATCATAATTTGATTAACTACAATAGTAGATCACTTGGATCTATAGAAGACAAGTTTGTATCCCTTAAAAATGGTGTCCTTTCTTCTCTATTTACCATGTACATATCTTTTGTACTTTATGAAGTACAATTAGATCATTCTAACTATATTCCTTATAGTTCTCCTGTATATAACTGATAATTTCTTCTTATAGATCATATCCTAGAAATATAACTTCTTTTACATATCATAAAATAAATTATTAATCCATTTCTTAAGCGTATGGATTTCAACTCAATCGTTTATCTCTTCCCAGGTACTAGACATGTCAAACTAAAGATATTATTCCATGTGAGATAAGAAAAATTCATTTCTTGAATTGAAAAAACTTTTATTTTTCAAAACTAAGCCACTATATGTATTCTTGACTATGTCAAATAAACCTTTAGATTAACCTCAGTAGATCTTATTCTCTATAACTTAAGTTTCTAATTTATGTCAATCACTAGAGAATAAATTTCATCATTTTCTTAACTAACTATAAGTCCAATATTAGTTTTCCATATGTTTCTAAACATATTTTTCATGGAAAACATTGGTGCTCCCACTAACCTTTAGTAGACAAATGGAAAACATTTGATACAAATGTATATTCTATGATCTTGTAGATTACTTTAATACTAAACCAGATTTTAGTAACTTGAAACCTTTATTAGTATTCTGTGATGTGACCATCCCTTTCTAGGTGTTTTATTTAGACACCATCCATGATTGTTTGTCATTACATAAAATTCTCAATAATATGATCATATAATTTGCTATGAAAAGTAATATTCTAACAAATTTAGGCCTAAAACATGTTCAACCCATTCAAGACTTATTGGTTCCATGATTGTACCATCCATGTATCAACTCAATTGAATACCGATGGAAGGATTCATTATGTTATCCCCTTGGTAATGTGATATATGGAATCCTTTGGTGAATTTCAGTTGGTCTTATCAATATAATCTAATTTCCATACACTTATTATTGGAAATATTATTCACAATTAACAATAGATCACCGTTTGTGGTGAATATAAAAAATATCACCATGTTTTTATCCTTCCTATACAGCATGTGCCTCTAGAACATACTCTGTTCCACATGCGCTTGTAGAACTAGTTATCTATCAGAACTATTTGTGAATCTTGAGCATTGATTAAAAATCCATTCAATCTTTCTCCCACTATATCTAATAGAGAAGTGTTCCCTTTTATAAAATTGTATTCTATCACTTGACTACATATTTTATATCTTAGAAATTTGGGCAGTATCCTAAGAAACAGTAAGGATAATAGATGAAAAATGTGTTTATTCTTGATGTAATTTAGTTTATGTCCTAACAAACTCTTTGCGTCCAAACACATGTCTATATGACATAATGGGTTTATAATCATACTATGAATCATATGATATCCATTTTTTTAGCTGGAATATGTTTAAGAGATTATGCCATTATTTTTGAATCACATCATGAAATATAATGGAAGTTGTTACAAGTTCCAACATTGATACTACTTACATCAATCCATTGATGTATATAAAGTGTGTTTTGGAATTCTTCCACACTACATTTTGTTGATAATATTAACTTATAAAACTTCATCATTAATCCCCCTCATTGAAATCAATTCTATGATGTTGATTAGGTAATGTGTGTTTGGGAATTACTCCATACTACATTATTATGATCGATGATTGCACCATCAAGATATTTTGCAACATGTTCACTCAAAGCATCTCATATCGTCACACCATGCACTAACTTCATTTTACCATTCCTTAATTACTAAAATGAATCATATCAAGTATATATATACCGCTATGTTTCCCTTATAATAGTTAATGTTCCCTTATTTAACTAGTTCCAAATGCTTTGTGACATACCATTACTTCTAAAGGTTCATTTTTCAAAACTAAATGTGTCAGTGATACCAAATTATTTATCTATACCATCCATAAATACAATATTGGGCACATTATTGATGTACACTTTTTGTTTTACTTGACAAATATATATCTTTCCTAATTTGGGTATAAGACTTACATTTTTATATTCATCTATTATTTCCTATGATTCATGTATCACTGAACTATTAATTGGGTATTAGATCCAAAAATAACATTAATTCTAGAAACCTGTAATAATGTCTCCTTATGTCAAAAAGGGAACATGAGATATTGTTTTGGTTTTACTAAATAATTTTTCTACATGAATCTGTCACATGGAAATTAAGAAGTTGTTTACTTCTCAACACTAGCCTATGTATAACACTTTATCAGCCTCTTAGAGAATACACCTGACTTCCAGTAAGGTTTCTATAATTACTTATTTACCATATTAAAATACACATATGTCACTAACATATTGTGTTTAATGGCAACGTAGTAAAACTAAAACATTGTAATGACGAATATACCTGAATAAGAAGCGATAAAATGCTTCATTAATTCATTTTTTCTATTATAGTTCCATGGTTTTTTTGTTAATATGAAATAAAAATAACATTTTTTAAAACCTAATTCAATGAAGGAAGTTGCAAATGTGTCATTTTAATTACTTGACTTTTTGTCTTTTTGCATTGTCATTCCATTTATTTTTCATAACAATTAAAGAAAAAATTGTCTTTGATATTCTTATTCACTTGGACAACCTTACCTAGATAGGTAATGAAGAATTTACTCAATAACTTATTGTTTTATAAATTAAAATGAAACTTGAGTAATGGGGTAAAAATGATATGAGAAAGGGATCCATTTAAATATCATGATCCATATTTCAATTTACACCTATTAGTGTTACCATCATCTTATTCATATACCTGCTACGCTTTCTCCTCACAAACTTCTCTGAGATAAGACATTATGTTTTATTATACATGTCCTGCTGTAGTGACCACAACTAACATCGGACGTTGATTAAAGCATAATGACATAACCATATATGCTTTTTTCATCTTTCCCCTAAAAGAAATTTCTCTCTCTCTCTTCTTGTGGTAGTTTAACAGTGTTGGGAACACTAGAACCCTGAGTTTCTTATATCATTATACTATGTACAAGAAACCTTGTTATTCTTGGATACTCATTCCAGTGTAGATATTTAATTTTTCCATTATAATATCATAGTTTTGAAACATGTGGTATAACTTGAAATGTTTCTACAAAAACAAATTTTTTATGATTAGTTGTTTTATCATTATTACAAGTTAAGACATTTTTATTAATTAAATAAATTATTTAATGTCTACTAGTATTTTATCAAATTCTAGGAACCATCTAAGGAAGAATATTAATATTATTTATCTTGATTATTATAGTGGAAAGGATCATAGAACAACCACTCATAGTGTAAAAGCTATTGCTACACCACTATTTGGAGGGCTCAAGGTGGGATTTGGGCTGGCCGACCTCTTTAAATTATGGTTCCTTGATTTATTCAGTGAATTCCCAGCTTCTAAAATCAAGACATGTTTTACTCAATGCATTCCTCTAAAATTATATCATGTTATATATGGATATTCCTTACTACCACTTTAGTTAATTCAACCCATCACTCATGTAAGGACTTCCCATTAGTTAGTAGAACCCTCTTTTATAGCAAGAACAACACCTCAAACTGTCTGTTTTGTCCATATTTGATTGATGGAAGGAGGTAATGACTTAATAATACATTGAGGGTATAATTATTTTTAGTGTTACGGAATAAATAATTTTACATTTGTATTATAATGTGTTATGTGATCACACTCACAACTGACAATGCATGAAAAAAGAAAAATATATCAAGTCACATGTTCATTTTATCTTGCATTATTATTTATTATTATATAATGTGATCATGCATTATCTAAAAAATCAAAAAAAAAAATATACCATGCAAAAGAAAATGATGACCTGATTGGGAGCCAGTATTATTGGTTGATCCACTGAGTGAATAACAGACCAACATAGACCCTTAGGGATATACCTAGAGTTGCGTCGCCTATGACTCGAAATGCAGGCTATGCCCCTATAATCAATGATATCTCATGTTTTTTATGTCTCCTTGACACTTCATGAACTACATCACTCATCTTGTCACTATAAAACATTTCTCCCACATAGGTGAGGAGGTCTTAGGGTAGAAAAATATATCTCTAAGAATGGGCGTGTAGGACCTTATACATATAATGAATCTGAGAAAACACAGATATCATCTTTTAATTAAAACAAACTAATTATTATAGAACCATGAAGTAATTAAATAAATAAATTAAATAAATAAACATACACTAGACATGTATTTGTTGGTCTTAGGCTCATGATCAGCATATGCATTAACTCTTATATATTAAATAAATATAAAAAAAATCAAATTTCCTTAAATATATCTCAAGTAATCAAATTGAATTAAAAATAACTCAAATTTTTAATTCAATAAGTTCTTTGTTATGTCCCAATTAATTAACATAATTTTAAAACTAAAAATAAATAAATTAATTAATTTAGTTATTCACTAAATTAAATTAATTTACACCACATCAAATCTTGATTAAAAAAATTTTTTATTTAATTAATTTAATTATCAACTGATTATAAATTTATTATTTTAATAAATTTCCTGTTATACTAAATCACCACGTCCCATAAAACAATAGGCAGTGCTTGTCTGAGTCGAGGTGAACCTGCACAGGCTCAATAAAATCTTATAACTTAGTATCTTGGGATCATACTCTCCATGTAAGGAAATTAAACGAAGAATATAATATCATGAAAAGATTTATATTCATGATATGAAATTTAAAATGGATGTATGAACACCTCAAAAAATATTTTAGGTTTATAATAAAACATATTTCTTAAAGAAGGAAAATTGACACAAAACAATTTTACCAATTTGGTAACTTTTGAAACATAATACTCTTTAAATAAGGATAATAAAATGGGCATGTTAATACCCATAAATTTATGTACAATATATATATAATTCAATAATGGGATGTATATACACCACACACAAGGAAAGTGTGGCGAACATAACATTTATCTCACGAAAATTAAAAGTGGGATGAAATCCCCTTACCATGTATATTGACTCTCTTCGTACTCGTACAAAAATAATTTATAATATATATATATGCTTACTATACTTATTTTCCTAAATAATATTAATTTATCTATATTCATACTTTTTTTTATTATGACCTTATATTACCCACTTGTTAATGAACTTATGTTAACGTTTCACTTCGGGTAAAATTCACTTTGTTCTTCACATGTGTCTTAATTTGAAACATCATTGATCCTTATACAAATATCATGATTTAAAAATTTAATATATTATATAAATATTTGGTATATTCATTATATTTATATTATAATAATATATAACTTAATTAAGTACATAATGGAAGAAATCATTCATGGAGATAGTAATTTGTATGTACGCATGAACATTGTTTTATGTTTTTATTTTCGTACTGAAAGAAAGTATGTAAATGAAATATATATATATATATATATATATATATATATATATATATATATATAATTATCCATGTTTCATTACAATATCAAATATATCTTATAATTCTATTAAAACCATCCATAATACATTCCATGTGGTGTGTAAATGAATCACCTCGCTTTGAGGGGGTGGTAGTCCACACTTCCTCAAAAAAGATTATCGTATTAACATCGAATGGAAGGTAAAAAGATGTGTGTTGTAAATGGAATACATAAGATTAAATATATATTAAATATAATATATGATATATATATATATATATATATTCTATCATAATTTCCACCATGATTTTTTTTCAAGGAAAATTGAACCATCATTGTTTGTGAGGCAGTAGTTCGTCATTCATTGAAACTGTATTTTAAACATTCATTAGATAGAGGTGTGTGTAAGTGTAGGTCATAAACATTGCATAAAAACATACAATTATATTATTGATACTTTAATTATCACACAATAATAGAATAATGATATTTTAATAGGGTTAAGAAGGAAAATAAATTGAAGGAGCCTGAGGGAAGATGTTAACTCAAATTCGGGTAACTTCTTTTCATTTGTGCCAAAAGGCTTCATTGGGAAGCCTTCCCCGCAAAAAGAGGATTCATGGTCTAAGGAATGATTTAAGTGTGTATACCTGGGATGAATTTTTATGAACTTATAAGGTTTTAGTGTTGTTAGGAGTTGGTAGAGTTGATGACCTTTTACAGGAAAATAAAATGACTCAGATTGTATTAATAGAATCAAATTAGGTGTGCATATGTTCTTACCTAAAGAAATTCATACCAAACAAAAAAATAATAATGGATGGATTATGGCTGAACTATGGACAACCAATGGATGTCTTGAAATTTTATATGTCATTTTCACCCTTAATTCTAAAAATTAGTCCCTAATTAAGCTTAATTTGGCCTTAACTATTGTGATTAATTTTAATTATGTTTACTAATCATTTTGATAATAAAATAACATGTTATTGTTATAAACTAATTATTATACTAAATAAAATGGTGTATGTTAGATATTTTAAACTCACATCACAGAAGCGGAAAATTTAAGATAAGTGTTAATCCCTTAGATGGGATGAAATACTTGGGTTTTAAGGTTTGATAAAATTCAAAAGTTTGTTATGATTTTATATTCAGTTTCAAAGTTAATTTTATCCTATGTAGTTTAATTATATTAGTAGATGTAAATTTTGTCTACTATGACCTTAAAAATTGATTATATAATTTATAATTAATATTTAATTAGAAAAACGCAGTTTTTAACTAAAAAGTTGTACTTTTAACTATTCATCAAAACATGATTTTTTCTCAGAAAAATCCCAAAAATTTATCCAATGATAATTTCAAGATTCTGAATTAAAAAATGAAGATTATTTTATCCAATTAATTCTAGAAATGTGTCTAAAATTGATTTTATTATTAAAACTGATTCATTCAAGAAAACAATATTGTTAATATAAAAGGACTATACCAAAAATGTTATCTTTCATTATCAATATGTTCTATTTATATAAAACAATTATATACAATATTTGAAATTTAGTTTTTTCTATTCATATTACTAAGACTAAATTCTAGGTTATAATTATCGTATTTAAATTATTAAAACAATTAAAATAGATGTTTCATAGAAACTCAAAATTATATGCATGTTACGCCAAGTCGGTGTTGCTTGTAGAACAAGACAAGTTGGTATTGTGTGTTGTGCAACCCAAGTTGTTATTGTGTGTGAAAGGAATGTTTGAAATAGTTTTTTATGATATATAAATAACTATTATAGTGTCATCTGAAATGATAAAAATATTTTAAAGATAAATTAATTCAAAAAAATCTCAAAATCATGGGTTGTTACACTCCCACTATCTCACTGCTCCACCTGTCACAACTTCTCCTTGTGTCTTTACCTAAGAAATTTTCTTGATTCTAAAATCATAATTTCTACCCCTTTATCAATGAACCCAAATTCCATTCCATTTTAGATTTTAAATTGGGTAAATAATACATGTTATCACATTAGTGATAACAGACCATACATCGGGGAGGGGGGTTCCCCATCTACACTTTTTCAAGTGCAAAGAGTCAACTAAAATCCCCGAGCCATTCAATGCATCTCAAATTCTTCTTTGGGTAAGCCTTTCCTCATAATTTATACAACTTGTAGTTCTATAGGCACATAATTCATCTTTAAAAGACCATTCTTCACCTTCTCCTTGATAAAATGATATTTATTTTCATGGTACTTAGTCCATGAGTAATGGGCTGGATGTTTTCTAAGATTGAAATCACTTGAATTATCCCAATTTATTTCAATAAGATACTTCACTTAAACTCCCATATTATAAAGACGCTGCTTCATCCATAATAACTATATGAATTCTTTAGTAGGAGATATATACCCATATTTTTTAGTTCTCAATGAAATACAATCATGTTTTTTGCTCAGGCAATAAATGAATGAACTGGGTGTGTAGTGGATTCCCCAAACAGATGGGATTTTAAAAAAAACTTCCAAACAATCAATTCAGTCTTGTCGACATCACAAATAGAATCCTTGTTTAAGCTAAGGATCATGCATGAAGTGTTTCAAACACAAAATAAAACTATAAAATACTTGGTTTTAGTCTGAATTCACGCATGACATCTCCTTGTCGTTGGAGATATTTGCCTAAATAATCTGACATCAAATTCCTCTAGACCATCCACAAACACTCTATGAAACTGCGGGAACATCGTTCATTGAAATCCAGGAGCTAGCGCGAAATTCTGATGATGCCTTCGATGCTCCAACTTTCACCGCATCGCTCTTTTTTCGATGCATGAGAGAGAGTTTAATCTGAGATCATTGGATCCTAATAATATATCTCTAGAACATGGGAGAGAGAAAAGAAGAAAGATTTACCATGAATATTCATTGGAAAATTCCTCCCCTCTTCTATTTATATTGACATGTAATTACCTAGAAATTCCGACCCAACCCCCGAATAATCAACACACAATACTAATCTGAGTCATAAATATTATTATCACCTACTTGTAATATATTAAAATATACTATATGATAATAATTAATTCATTAACTCTATTATTCATTCCAATAAATATAAATTGAACCTTGAATATTTAATATTCGTCGATTAATATTTCCTATGTATTTAGATAAAACTCGTAAATACATTTAATAAATAAATTCACTTCTCATTATTCGTAACTCGAATAATCTGAATTTTTTTATTACATTGGTTATTGTTTTTCTTGGACAAATCTAAAACCCCAGTGGTAGGTCCCCCAATGTCGAAAAATCATATTTCACCAAATAGGGATCATTCTTAAATATGTCATTGTGTGTGAACCTCTAGGACCTTATCTCCATAGGAGTGAATATTATTCACAGACCAAGAGTGGGATCTTGTAACCCATCAGGTACCCTAAAGAGATCATCATTGTCATAGTAATGACAATAAACCTAAGCAAACACACTTTGTAATATAATCTATTTGTCTGTAATATCTCATAAAGAAGGATGAACTCACATGTCATCTCCCTATTCTTGATTTATTATTTATTTATATAACTTTACAAAAATACCCTTGACTTCCATGGCCATGGTCTTATGAAGGAACTATCATACTTTTCATCATTGACTAAGATATATTTATTCCATGACCTGAAAGTGACCAATCCTTTTTTGACTATTCAACCAATGTATGTCATCAATAATTCACCCAAAACAAACTACCTCACTATGATTTCAACATCATGGTTTTTGTCTTGCATCAAAGTAAATAATCAATTTACATACACCAGAAATGATTTCAAGTCAGGAGACCATTACACATGACGATAGAGAGGAACATCCAATGACACCCAAAACATGTGGTGGTCCTATTGAAGGGTTTGACCTCAAGATATCACTATTAGAGATCAATTAGTGAGAACTTCCTGAGAAGAAGTATGAATGCTTATGAGCCCCCAACACCTGATAGTCATAAATTGACTGGGTCTGATCAGAAAGATGTATCTAGACCATATAACATATTTTATGATTAATTTCATAGTATCTAGAGCTTTCCATTATAGATTGGGATCCATTATAACCTTAATATACAACATTTAATCACTATAGATTACCATTTAAATAGTGGACTGAGAAAAGTCTACACTATAATGGTAAGATGTCATCAGGTATAGATAAATTTATTCATGATATGGTAATCAAAATCATTGAATAGTTGGGTCTAGGACACCTACAATTTCAACAAAAAATATGCAATCCACCAAGATGGAATGTATCTTCTGATGTTTATTTCTTATTATCTACAAATTCATCCCAATCCTCCTATGTATATCCCAATAACTCTTGTGTAACTTTTTCCTTTTACATCAACCCAATTTCTATTGTTCTCTTGATACACCGTAGTATTCTTTTGACTATAATCATGTGGATTTCATTGGGATTGCTTTTATATTTCACTATTTAACATGTGGAAAATAGAATATCTAGTCATGTCACTATTAAGTAAAAAAGGAATCCAATGATTTACCTATATTATATGACATTAACTACTTTGACCTCATCATCTCTTCATAATTTCAACCTGGTAGCTACCGAAGTCATCATATCCTTTAAATTATCCATTCCAAACCTTCTGAATCTATTGTGGAATATTTTTATTAAAATATGAAAGAGACATTCCTTAATTGTTTCAATTGTATGCTGTGGAATAAAATTATCTCACCATTCATTGACATTTTGAACTCACTCTTCATGAATTAGGTAAATTGTTTTCCATATGATTTATCTGATCAACCAAATATTATGTCATTGACATAAACCAGCATAATCATATTTTGATTAATGAATAATAAGATTTTATCCAACCTTGAAACAAGTAAGAATATTTCATAAACATTGATACTCTGTATCTATTTGTACCATTTTCACATAGGTATTATCAATTTCAAATTGTGATGCCATCTTCATTCATATTGTTGTAAAACACCCATTTATTCCTAAAGAAATTCTGATCTGTAGGCCTCAAAACAATATACCATGTCTGATTATTATTAATTTTTTCAAGCTCTCCATTATCCACTTTTACTCCCCCTATGTCTCTTAGCACATCGTCACTTTCACCATAAAACTAGTCCCATGTTGTTGAAGATTCTATTCAACTTATACTATTGTGACATCATTTCTTTCAACTAATTTTTTCAGCATATTATTGAAACATTTTTTGTATTCTCTTGCATATTCTTGGTATCCTAAAAATATTTATATGATACCATATTGTTAGGGTAAAATAAATAATCATGAAAGACAAGAGTTTTGCTTCTTTTTCCCTGATCGATCTTTTTGATGTCAGATAATATCAACATTCATCCTTTATATCTCATTGATATCTTATCTCTAATTTGATATTCAATTCTTCCCATATGATGTGTAACTATTCTTCTTGTTGGGACCACTATTAATATCCATAATTATTATTCTTCTCCAACATCATTTATTCTCATATGTCACATCGAAATGATCAATTAAAAAAACCTTTAAACCTAATGAGTCAGAACTTTGTGTAGGTAAAAAGAGATAACATTAATAACACAATCATTGTTTATTGCTCCCAATTACCCCAAACTATCTCACACATACATCTATAATTAACTAATTTTATGTAATTATTCCATATTCCTTCTTCATATTTGGTAACTGATATGTGTTAGTTGACATTCTAGAACACATCACATCACTACTTTTCATTTTTTGAGGACAGTTCCCCTTGGATCGTATCTCCCCATGAACCTGGAACACATGAACACTATATAATAGAATTAATACACATAGGGATAGGGGGTACTCTATAATCTTAAAGAATAGTGTTTTGGTTGATAATATTAGATCAACCCATTGATACATTCTAGAAAATTAATGTACTCTTTTTGTGCTTGTTCTAACTGTTCAGTCAGCCTCAACTATTCTCACAATACGACTATACATTCTTTTCCCACATTTTGTGTCTTCTTCTTATATTTGTGTTTTGTGGATTTTTTGTTTTTCACAACCAAGGTTTGTACCCACTAGAAGAATTTTTTTTCTTTTAGGTTCCACCCAAATTCCATTTAACGTGATTCTTTCTTTGAGAAATAACCTCTCAACTATTCTTCTACTCTTACTTCATCTCCCATTGGATGGATATTTCTCTTACCTCTAATTTTTACCAAGATTCATGAGAAGTGAATTATTTCGATACATACTTTATTAAATTTTATTTTATTATTTACCCAAATAAAATTACTCAGATGTGAGTGGAGTGGGTCCTTCGCTAAATGTACATTCTTCTGTCTCACAACTATAATATCTGCTGCATTTTTCGTTCAGATTCGTTTAAATTCATTCAAATAGTTATATTGTGAATAAAAACATAGTGTTGATTGATAAAAATTTATTGGAGCATCCTATGTATCCCCCAAGACATTAAAAAATTGTTTGACATATCATTTTGACTTCCAATATTGGCTTTTTCATTATAGTCCACTGGATTTTGGGGTCTCCCTCTGAGTTCCCTTTTCTTCCCTAATTTATTTCTACTACAATATCGTACTGAATTCCTATGATTGGAACATATAAAACATATCACTTTAAAAGAATAACTTGTTTTATAATTCCTTTGTTAAGATATTGATATAGATTGAGTTTTTCATCTAACATTGATCTCATGTTCTTCTTGACACATATTCTGTTTGTGTCCCATTCATCCACAGTAATATAATTTCATGGATACTCTATTATAAGAGACTCTACTCTCATATTTATCATGATTCTTATTCTTATTCTTAAATTTATAAATATTTTTCTATTCAAAAAATTAAATATATTCCAAATCCTCTAAAAACAACAAGAAGTATGAATATGTTTTCCAAATAAATAGCACATGTTGTCATTACTATATGTAAAAGCCTCTTTAGGTCTATCTCCAACACCTAAAATATTCTTCTTATATCTATAACTTTTCATATCTCTCTTCATTTCATGCATAATAGGGGATCATCATATCTAGTACTACATTTTTTCAAACTTTATGACCATTGAGATGAGAAAATAGGTTCTTGTTTCTCTTCAGAAATAACATATTTTCTTTTCTTTTCATAATAACCTACCAAAGGATAATCAAATAGTATGTTCATAGAATCCTTAATTTTAGGATTTCCATTAGCATTGGATTTATACATTTATTTCTATAAAAATTATAGCTCTTCTCCCAATTATTCAATCTTTATAACCCTTGATTTAAGATGAGCATTATGTTCTCTGTTAATATTATTCCCTCCACTCATCTCATCTACCAATTAACATGTGGCCTTATCCACCATGTCACTTTGGTCATTTATTTTATATCTATCTTGAGAAACAGAATCAAAACAACATCCATTCTCTTCTTGTAGCCTTTTAATATTGTAAACTCATTTAGATAAGTGTATAGCAATATAATCACTTTTGGATTTCATATTCTTAATTACATATAAATTATCTTTATCCTCGTTTTCATTAGATTTTTTATATATCATTCTAGAAATATTTTTCATTTTTTTAGAATGAGAATCATTCATTGACCTCAAATAATTATTAACATCAATAGGATTTTGATTTAACCCTCTTATCTTGTTGACCACAATTTCTAGTGCTTGGATCCAGATATCTTATGATTTAATTTCTACTTCCATTTTTTGATCCAATTCCTTTTTTTCATGTATAGATTCCACTTCAGGACTTCCTGGAATTTCTTCATCATCATTTGTTTCAACATCAAATGGAATGTCAAGTTCTTAACTCATTCTTATAGTATCATAGAGTGAGTCTATATTTTCCTTTTCTGATTCATCCAGAAAATTCTTAAATAAACTATTGGATTCCTTAAAATGAATCACACTTTTTCTGTAAACACTTCCACCCTAAACAATACCTGTTGGGCAAAAATCCCTCAAGGTATCATTGAAGCCTTTTTGAGGTGATTGTGTTTGTTGACAAAGTGGACATCTGAGTTGTGATTGTTGACAAAGAGGACTTCATGGTTGAATGTCAAGTTCAAGAGCTGAGTTCAACGATCCATGTTTGATTCAAGAACGTCGATAAAAGGAATGGAAGATCTGGAGGCGGTACAAAAGAACAGATACAAGGTGACGCCGTTTTCCAGTGTTTGCCAAATTTTTGGGCCTGAAAATCGGCAAATGAAGAAAAGTGTTTTTGGCAAAGGGACTTGCGCGCCGTGGACTTGGAGTATAGGAAACTTGCGCGCCACATGTTTTTCAAGATCAGAAGATCAAAATATGGCTAAGGAAATAGGATCGCGCAAGTTTGGGAGTTGGTCGCGCAAGTGTCTAAAGGAGAGGAGACTTGCGCGCCGAAATTGGGTCGCGCAGGTGACTTGCGCGCCGTCGCGCAGGGTGGTCAGATTGCCTATAAATACCGGACCACCCCTCCTCATTTCTCACTGGAGTTCAAGACGAGAGCTCCCGTCGCGCAGGTGTGGTGGTCGCGCAAGTGGTGTGTGTGGTCGCGCAGGTGGGACGTGCGCGCCAGTGGTTGAAGTTGTGCGCCGGTGTTAGAAGTTGCGCGCCGGTTTGCAGTTGCGCACCAATGGTGGTTTGGGCGTAAAGGGAAGAGAGTCGCGCAAGTTTGGAGTTGAGGAAGCTTGTGTCGCGCAAGTGTCAGAGGAGGACTTGCGCGCCCGTTGTGACTTGCGCGCCGATACTTGCGCGCCGAGGTTGACTTGCGCGCCAAGTAAGGTTTTGTTCCCGCAGTGATTTTCAGACTGTGTGGAAGCTGGAAGTTTGCCCGATACCTTCGGTGCAAAGAGATATTCATCAACGGGTGAAAGTTAAACTTCAACAGAGCATCTACATACAAGAGAAGATGCATTCTTTCAGGAAAATGAAGAGACCTACAGGTCTATAAACTGTGAGTGGATTCCATCCAAGAGCAGTGAGCTCAGGAAGAGGAAGAAGGTGATCCTCTCCACCGGCAGTGAGCCAGAGAGAGAGAAACAGGGAGTGACCCTTGGGAAAGCAGTGAGCTGACCCTAAACATTGTAAAGGCAGTGAGCCTGGGCATAGAAGTGATCTAGCCCGAATCTTGTAATCCACAGCTAGTGAAGATTAGTGGAATTTGGTACGACCGGCAACCTGTCGGCGTATGCTCCTTGGACGTAGCCCTTAGCGGTGAACCAAGTAAACTTGCTGTGTCCTGTGCTTGCTTTACTTTCTGTTTATATCGTGCAACAGGGAAAAGAGAGAAGAGTGTTTTTCTTAACAGCGAAACAAGATCAGAACGGGCATTAATTTTTAATTAGTCATACCCTGATTCACCCCCCCTCTCAGGGTATCCAGCCTAGTGGACCTAACAAGTGGTATCAGAGGGAAAGGTTGAAAGTTGTTCTTCTCTCAATGGATGTAACCAATCATAAAGGGATTCCGATCTTCGACGGATATAATTTTCAGATATGGAAGAATCGGATGCAACACTATTTCCGATCCTTGGGAATGGATGTGTTTTCAGCAGCAATGCATGGTATCACAGCTGATATTAATAGTGGTGCCTTATCAGAAGCTGAGCATAGAGAGTTGGATGCTGATTCCAAAGCAATCAATGCCTTAGGGGGAGCCCTTTCCAATCCCATCTACACAAAGGTGATGTCATGCAAAACGTCACATTCCATGTGGGAAAAGCTTTTGAATATATATGAAGGGGACACAAAAGTCAGAGAGGCAAAGCTGCAGGTGTTGTGGAACAAATATGAAGATCTGAAAATGAACCCGAATGAGTCTGTTGACGCATTCTTTGATAGGGTAAACATTGTTGTGGAAGATATGCGAGGTCTTGGAGAAGTCATTGAAGACATAAAGATTGTAAAGCGCATCTTGAGGAAACTTCCACCTCGGTTCAATCCGAAAGTTTCAGTACTAGAAGATAAAGATCCAAAAGAGCTGACATTGGACAATTTGCACAGTACCTTGGTTTCATATGAAATGAGGAACGATGATAATGAGGCTGTGGAAAAGGGGAAGTCTAAAGAGGTGGCATTTAAGGCCATGAAGAAGCTCACCATTGAAGATTCTAATGAAGAAGAAGAGACAGATGAGGTGATGTCATTCCTTTCTTCGAATCTACAAAGAGGAAGAAGAAAGTTTAAAGGTAAACTTCCACTAGCATGCTTTAGATGTGGAAAGGTTGGTCATCTTGCGGCAAGATGCCCCAAGAAGTTTCAAGATGATGATGATGATGATGACGCTGAAATTCCGAAAAAGAAGTCTTCAGCTTTTGTGAAAGGGAAGAAGCAATTCAAGAGAAATTTCTTCCAGAAAAAGAATCTTCTCTCACAAGAATTTGAAAGTTCAGTTGAGTCTGAGGATGAAGAAGTTGAGGAAATAGAAAATTGCAGAGATCGTGGGGTAAATGCCTTGGTGGCAATTGTTGGTAGTTCTCAAAAGGGAGAAGAATCTGATACTAAAGAAGAAGAAGAAATTGAAGGGAGAATTGATATGGAAGCCGAATTGGAAGCATCTCTTGAGGAGATAGATGTTTGGAGAGCCAAAACGAAGAAAGCCAATAAAGTGGTTCGTGATGCCAAACTCTACATGCAACAACAGGATGAAGAAAAGTCTGAGCTGTTAGAAGAAATTGAAAGACTAAAATCCTCAACACCAGAGAGCTCAGAAAATATTGTTGAGTATAAGCTTAAAATTGAGGAACAAAAGAAGGAAATTGATTGTCTAACAACCACAGGAAAGGAGCAGGTTAGATGTATCAAAGAGCTTGAAGAAGAAGTGGTCAGTCTGCGACAACAACTCAAGGATCAAGATAAACACTTGACCCCCAATGTGATATCTGAAAAGCAGTCTATTCAGAAGACAGAGAAGATGAAAGCGGAGCCTAGCAGTTCAGTAGTAAAGAAACAGCAATTGAGCTCAGATGTTAAGGTCGTTTCTGGGCTTAGTCAAGAACAAAAATTGGCGACAATTGCAGTCAGACCGCAAGCACTCATCCCGAAAGTGAAGGTTGATTTGGGAACAAAACAGAATCAGAATATTCAGAGATCCCAAAGGGGAAATCACAGTGCTGAAATATCACGAGGGAATGCATCCTATATCAGGTGTTATTGCTGTGGGAAAATGGGACATTCACAGTTTGTGTGTTCCATAGCCAAGAGATACAGAAGGGAACATGATCAGAGACGGCAGCCAAACAGAGAACGGTTTTCCAGAACACATTTTGAAGGACACTGTTTTTGGTGCGGAGGATTTGGACACATGGCTAGGTATTGCACATCAATCATTCAGAGAAATGTGTCAAAGAATAATCAAAATGTTCGCAAGCAGCAGATCAATAAACCAACAAGTGAGCTAAAAGATCAGAACAGATTTGCAGCTCTGCAAGATGAGGATGGTCAATCATACTCTGAGAAAGAACAGAAGCCTCAATCCATGCCGAGTGTGAAAGAAAAAGTATGGACCAAGAAGAAGAAAAATGAGAAGGCTGTGGTGGCGGAGATTGCCCTTAAAGCATCAGATCGATCTGGTGTTTGGATCCTTGATAGTGGTTGCACATCCCACATGACGGGTAATAAGGATCTTGTTACAGGCATCAAATATGACAAAGAAGGAGTTGTCAAATTTGGAAATGATGAAGGCCTAAAGATTGTTGGCTCAGGGAAAGCTAAGTTTGGGGGCAAAGAGATGAAACGTGCTGATGTCTTGGTAGTAGAGGGTCTCAGTCATAATCTACTCAGTGTCAGTCAACTATGTGACTCTGGGCACTCTATCCAATTTACCAAGAAGATGTGTATTGTGAAAGGAAAAGATGGAGCAGCTGTTCTGCAGGGAAAAAGGTCAAAGGGAAATCTCTATCTTGTAAGTGGGGAAGAAGATACTTGTCTTTTATCCAGAGAAGAAGAAAACCAGCTGTGGCACAAGCGACTTGGTCATCTATGCCAACCATCTATGGAGGATCTCGTTAAATGTGATGCTGCTAGAGACCTTCCCAAACTATCACGTGATCTCACTCATACATGTGATGCTTGTCAGCAAGGGAAAATCATCAGAAAGACATACAGGCCAAAGGAACAGAAATCAACTAGAGTGCTCGAATTGGTGCACGCTGATGTATGTGGACCTATCTCACCACGAGCTATAAATGGGCAAAGGTACTATGTTCTTTTCATTGATGACTATAGCAGAATGGCCTGGGTATTCATCATAACCCATAAGACAGAGGTATTCAGTTTCATAAAGCAGTACAGGAGGGAATCAGAAAAGATGCTTGGGCAGAAAATTCTAAAGTTTCGTACTGATAACGGTACGGAATTTACAAACAGTCAGGTTGAAAACTATCTCGAGAAACATGGGATAAGGCATCAAGTTTCATCAGTGAGAACTCCCCAACAGAATGGAGTAGTAGAAAGGAGGAATCGGATCATTAACAACATGGCCAGAACAATGCTTATTGATAAGGACCTACCAGAGAAATTTTGGAAGGAAGCAGTTTTGACATCGGTCTATGTTTCAAACAGGTCCCTGTTATGTCCGAAGCAAGGGAAGACTCCGTATGAACTGTGGTACGGAAAGAAGCCAACGTTGAAATACTTTCGAATATTTGGAAGTAAGTGTTTCATTCTCAACAAAGAACATCATAGGAAGTTTGAGGCACGAGGAGATGAAGGGATATTCCTTGGCTATTCAGGGAAAAGCAAAGCATATAAATGCTTCAACAAGAGGCTGGGAAAAATTGTTGAGAGTAATGATGTCACTATAGTCGAAAATGAACAGACTGCTCAACGACCCAGTGAACAGTTCCTGGATGAAAGTGATGATGAGATAAGCAACCCAGGGGGAGCAGAAGTGGCAGAAGCTGACTCAGAAGAAGATACTGATGATGAAGAGGAAAGTGTCAAGTCGGTGTCTGCGAGGAAGCCAAAGAGTCGAGCTGAGATTGATAGGCAGAATATCATTGGTGATCAAACAGCTCCAGTTCAGACTCGAAGAATGAAATCATCACAGTAAGCATCGTTTTTGTCTCAAGTAGAGCCGAAATGTTTTTCTGATGCAGCTGAAGATGAAAACTGGGTTCAGGCCATGAACGAAGAGCTTGATCAGATTGAGAAGAACCAGACATGGGAGATTGTTTCGAGGCCAGCGGACAAGAATGTCATTGGGACCAAATGGGTCTATCGCAACAAGATGAATGAAGATGGCACAGTGATTCGGAACAAAGCACGTCTAGTGTGCAAGGGGTACTCCCAAATCGAGGGAATTGATGTTGATGAGACATTTGCACCGGTTGCAAGGCTGGAGACAATAAGATTATTCCTAGCCATCGCAGTTCAAAAGAAGTTCAAAGTGTTCCAGATGGATGTCAAATCCGCATTCTTGAATGGGGTTCTGGAAGAGGAGGTGTATATTGAGCAGCCAGATGGTTTTCTCATTCATGAGGATGAGAACAAAGTTTGCTGGCTGAAGAAGGAATTTTATGGGCTGAAACAAGCACCAAGGGCATGGTACTCAAGGCTTGATCAGTACTTGAAGAAGCATGGTTTTCAGCGTGGAGGAGTTGATTACAATCTCTATTTCAGCAATGACAGTAATCAAAGGATGATGGTGCTAGTGTATGTCGATGACATAATTTTTGGCGGATCAGATGAAGCTCAGTGCAGACAATTTTCTGAATTCATGAAAAATGAGTTTGAAATGTCAATGATTGGAGAGCTAACGTTTTTCCTTGGTCTACAGGTGACACAAGGAAGGAATGGAACTTTCATTTCTCAATCCAAATATGCCAAGGAAGTTCTAAGAAGGTTTGGAATGGATAATTCCAAGGAAATGAAGACTTCGGTTGCTACCCGGATGAAATTATCAAAAGATGAGGATGGAAAGGCAGTTAATATCACAGAATACAGGCAAATCATTGGAAGTCTGTTGTAATTAACCGCAACAAGGCCTGATATTGTTTTCGCCACATGCCAAGTAGCGAGATATCAATGCAATCCCAAGGAAAGTCACATGCTTGCAGTGAAAAGAATACTTCGGTATATCAAGGGCACGGTGGACTTTGGTTTGACATACAACGACAAATCTCAGACAGAGTTATTGGGATATACTGATGCAGACTGGGCCGGTTCAGCAGATGATAGAAAATCAACGTCAGGTGGTGCATTCTATCTTGGTGGATTGTGTATTTCTTGGCTAAGCAAGAAACAAGATTGCATTTCATTGAGCACCGCAGAAGCTGAGTATATAGCGGCCACTCAAGCATGCACACAGTTATTGTGGATGAAGCAGCAGCTTGAGGATATGGGAGTTGAAGTAAAGTCTCCGATCGGAATCCAGTGTGACAACTCAAGTGCTATAAATCTTAGCAAAAATCCTGTCCATCATTCCAGGACAAAGCACATTGAGATCAAGTATCATTTCATCAAGGAGAAGGTTGAGCAGGGCATCGTGAAGTTGGAGTATGTGCCTACAGAGCTACAGGTTGCAGACATTCTGACAAAGGCCTTACCCAAGGAAGCTTTTGAGAGGCATCGACTAGCTCTGGGAGTTCAGTCGATTCCCCGCACTTGAAATAGTGTGGACGCGGGATCACCCCCCTCTCCCCGAGGTATGCTGTGTTTTCTCTACTGTGCTAATGTGTTCTCTACTATGTTACAGACTACAAAGGCGTGACCTTTGGGTTCGTTGACAAAGGGGGAGAAAATAGTGATTGTTCAAGGGGGATACAATGTGGAGATTTGATAAATCATGAATGATAAGGGGAGAAGCTGACAGGTGGAGCAGCCAGATAGGGGGAGTTGAAGCTAGTTGAACGTGCTTAGCCAGAGCTTAGCTTGGACAACACAGGAAATATGGCTAAAGAGGTGTTGAAGTTGTGAGCAGAAAGGGGGAGCGTATTAAATCTGACGATGCTAGAAGTGATCGATCAAAGAATAGATATCACGACAGCTGAGGATCATGATAAAAGCTGAAGAGTGGTGTTGGACAGTGTTTGGTGTCAACAATGGATGTTAGAGACAAAGTGATTCATTGATTAACTTTTCATTTACTCTTGTTTCTCACGCCGAGCATTGCTCATGTGGGCTTAGAGTATGTGTTGAGTAAATCCTTGGTCGCTATCAGAATCGCAATGCGGCGAATGGAGGTTGAAGAATCAATGACGTATCTTTGTTTGGAAGAGTTGTCAACAAACCCAAAGGGGGAGATTGTTGGGAAAAAATCCCTCAAGGTATCATTGAAGCCTTTTTGAGGTGATTGTGTTTGTTGACAAAGTGGACATCTGAGTTGTGATTGTTGACAAAGAGGACTTCATGGTTGAATGTCAAGTTCAAGAGCTGAGTTCAACGATCCATGTTTGATTCAAGAACGTCGATAAAAGGAATGGAAGATCTGGAGGCGGTACAAAAGAACAGATACAAGGTGACGCCGTTTTCCAGTGTTTGCCAAATTTTTGGGCCTGAAAATCGGCAAATGAAGAAAAGTGTTTTTGGCAAAGGGACTTGCGCGCCGTGGACTTGGAGTATAGGAAACTTGCGCGCCACATGTTTTTCAAGATCAGAAGATCAAAATATGGCTAAGGAAATAGGATCGCGCAAGTTTGGGAGTTGGTCGCGCAAGTGTCTAAAGGAGAGGAGACTTGCGCGCCGAAATTGGGTCGCGCAGGTGACTTGCGCGCCGTCGCGCAGGGTGGTCAGATTGCCTATAAATACCGGACCACCCCTCCTCATTTCTCACCGGAGTTCAAGACGAGAGCTCCCGTCGCGCAGGTGTGGTGGTCGCGCAAGTGGTGTGTGTGGTCGCGCAGGTGGGACTTGCGCTCTAGTGGTTGAAGTTGTGCGCCGGTGTTAGAAGTTGCGCGCCGGTTTGCAGTTGCGCACCAATGGTGGTTTGGGCGTAAAGGGAAGAGAGTCGCGCAAGTTTGGAGTTGAGGAAGCTTGTGTCGCGCAAGTGTCAGAGGAGGACTTGCGCGCCCGTTGTGACTTGCGCGCCGATACTTGCGCGCCGAGGTTGACTTGCGCGCCAAGTAAGGTTTTGTTCCCGCAGTGATTTTCAGACTGTGTGGAAGCTGGAAGTTTGCCCGATACCTTCGGTGCAAAGAGATATTCATCAACGGGTGAAAGTTAAACTTCAACAGAGCATCTACATACAAGAGAAGATGCATTCTTTCAGGAAAATGAAGAGACCTACAGGTCTATAAACTGTGAGTGGATTCCATCCAAGAGCAGTGAGCTCAGGAAGAGGAAGAAGGTGATCCTCTCCACCGGCAGTGAGCCAGAGAGAGAGAAACAGGGAGTGACCCTTGGGAAAGCAGTAAGCTGACCCTAAACATTGTAAAGGCAGTGAGCCTGGGCATAGAAGTGATCTAGCCCGAATCTTGTAATCCACAGCTAGTGAAGATTAGTGGAATTTGGTACGACCGGCAACCTGTCGGCGTATGCTCCTTGGACGTAGCCCTTAGTGGTGAACCAAGTAAAATTGTTGTGTCCTGTGCTTGCTTTACTTTCTGTTTATATCGTGCAACAGGGAAAAGAGAGAAGAGTGTTTTTCTTAACAGCGAAACAAGATCAGAACGGGCATTAATTTTTAATTAGTCATACCCTGATTCACCCCCCCTCTCAGGGTATCCAGCCTAGTGGACCTAACAAGTGGTATCAGAGGGAAAGGTTGAAAGTTGTTCTTCTCTCAATGGATGTAACCAATCATAAAGGGATTCCGATCTTCGATGGATATAATTTTCAGATATGGAAGAATCGGATGCAACACTATTTCTGATCCTTGGGAATGGATGTGTTTTCAGCAGCTATGCATGGTATCACAGCTGATATTAATAGTGGTGCCTTATCAGAAGCTGAGCATAGAGAGTTGGATGCTGATTCCAAAGCAATCAATGCCTTAGGGGGAGCCCTTTCCAATCCCATCTACACAAAGGTGATGTCATGCAAAACGTCACATTCCATGTGGGAAAAGCTTTTGAATATATATGAAGGGGACACAAAAGTCAGAGAGGCAAAGCTGCAGGTGTTGTGGAACAAATATGAAGATCTGAAAATGAACCTGAATGAGTCTGTTGACGCATTCTTTGATAGGGTAAACATTGTTGTGGAAGATATGCGAGGTCTTGGAGAAGTCATTGAAGACATAAAGATTGTAAAGCGCATCTTGAGGAAACTTCCACCTCGGTTCAATCCGAAAGTTTCAGTACTAGAAGATAAAGATCCAAAAGAGCTGACATTGGACAATTTGCACAGTACCTTGGTTGCATATGAAATGAGGAACGATGATAATGAGGCTGTGGAAAAGGGGAAGTCTAAAGAGGTGGCATTTAAGGCCATGAAGAAGCTCACCATTGAAGATTCTAATGAAGAAGAAGAGACAGATGAGGTGATGTCATTCCTTTCTTCGAATCTACAAAGAGGAAGAGGAAAGTTTAAAGGTAAACTTCCACTAGCATGCTTTAGATGTGGAAAGGTTGGTCATCTTGCGGCAAGATGCCCCAAGAAGTTTCAAGATGATGATGATGATGATGACGCTGAAATTCCCAAAAAGAAGTCTTCAGCTTTTGTGAAAGGGAAGAAGCAATTCAAGAGAAATTTCTTCAAGAAAAAGAATCTTCTCTCACAAGAATTTGAAAGTTCAGATGAGTCTGAGGATGAAGAAGTTGAGGAAATAGAAAATTGCAGAGATCGTGGGGTAAATGCCTTGGTGGCAATTGTTGGTAGTTCTCAAAAGGGAGAAGAATCTGATACTAAAGAAGAAGAAGAAATTGAAGGGAGAATTGATATGGAAGCCGAATTGGAAGCAGCTCTTGAGGAGATAGATGTTTGGAGAGCCAAAACGAAGAAAGCCAATAAAGTGTTTCGTGATGCCAAACTCTACATGCAACAACAGGATGAAGAAAAGTCTGAGCTGTTAGAAGAAATTGAAAGACTAAAATCCTCAACACCAGAGAGCTCAGAAAATATTGTTGAGTATAAGCTTAAAATTGAGGAACAAAAGAAGGAAATTGATTGTCTAACAACCACAGGAAAGGAGCAGGTTAGATGTATCAAAGAGCTTGAAGAAGAAGTGGTCAGTCTGCGACAACAACTCAAGGATCAAGATAAACTCTTGACCCCCAATGTGATATCTGAAAAGCAGTCTATTCAGAAGACAGAGAAGATGAAAGCGGAGCCTAGCAGTTCAGTAGGAAAGAAACAGCAATTGAGCTCAGATGTTAAGGTCGTTTCTGGGCTTAGTCAAGAACAAAAATTGGCGACAATTGCAGTCAGACCGCAAGCACTCATCCCGAAAGTGAAGGTTGATTTGGGAACAAAACAGAATCAGAATATTCAGAGATCCCAAAGGGGAAATCACAGTGCTGAAATATCACGAGGGAATGCATCCTATATCAGGTGTTATTGCTATGGGAAAATGGGACATTCACAGTTTGTGTGTTCCATAGCCAAGAGATACAGAAGGGAACATGAGCAGAGACGGCAGCCAAATAGAGAACGGTTTTCCAGAACACATTTTGAAGGACACTGTTTTTGGTGCGGAGGATTTGGACACATGGCTAGGTATTGCACATCAATCATTCAGAGAAATGTGTCAAAGAATAATCAAAATGTTCGCAAGCAGCAGATCAATAAACCAACAAGTGAGCTAAAAGTTCAGAACAGATTTGCAGCTCTGCAAGATGAGGATGGTCAATCATACTCTGAGAAAGAACAGAAGCCTCAATCCATGCCGAGTGTGAAAGAAAAAGTATGGACCAAGAAGAAGAAAAATGAGAAGGCTGTGGTGGCGGAGATTGCCCTTAAAGCATCAGATCGATCTGGTGTTTGGATCCTTGATAGTGGTTGCACATCCCACATGACGGGTAATAAGGATCTTGTTACAGGCATCAAATATGACAAAGAAGGAGTTGTCAAATTTGGAAATGATGAAGGCCTGAAGATTGTTGGCTCAGGGAAAGCTAAGTTTGGGGGCAAAGAGATGAAACGTGCTGATGTCTTGGTAGTAGAGGGTCTCAGTCATAATCTACTCAGTGTCAGTCAACTATGTGACTCTGGGCACTCTATCCAATTTACCAAGAAGATGTGTATTGTGAAAGGAAAAGATGGAGCAGCTGTTCTGCAGGGAAAAAGGTCAAAGGGAAATCTCTATCTTGTAAGTGGGGAAGAAGATACTTGTCTTTTATCCAGAGAAGAAGAAAACCAGCTGTGGCACAAGCGACTTGGTCATCTATGCCAACCATCTATGGAGGATCTCGTTAAATGTGATGCTGCTAGAGACCTTCCCAAACTATCACGTGATCGCACTCATACATGTGATGCTTGTCCGCAAGGGAAAATCATCAGAAAGACATACAGGCCAAAGGAACAGAAATCAACTAGAGTGCTCGAATTGGTGCACGCTGATGTATGTGGACCTATCTCACCACGAGCTATAAATGGGCAAAGGTACTATGTTCTTTTCATTGATGACTATAGCATAATGGCCTGGGTATTCATCATAACCCATAAGACAGAGGTATTCAGTTGCATAAAGCAGTACAAGAGGGAATCAGAAAAGATGCTTGGGCAGAAAATTCTGAAGTTTCGTACTGATAACGGTACGGAATTTACAAACAGTCAGGTTGAAAACTATCTCGAGAAACATGGGATAAGGCATCAAGTTTCATCAGTGAGAACTCCCCAACAGAATGGAGTAGTAGAAAGGAGGAATCGGATCATTAACAACATGGCTAGAACAATGCTTATTGATAAGGACCTACCAGAGAAATTTTGGAAGGAAGCAGTTTTGACATCGGTCTATGTTTCAAACAGGTCCCTGTTATGTCCGAAGCAAGGGAAGACTCCGTATGAACTGTGGTACGGAAAGAAGCCAACGTTGAAATACTTTCGAATATTTGGAAGTAAGTGTTTCATTCTCAACAAAGAACATCATAGGAAGTTTGAGGCACGAGGAGATGAAGGGATATTCCTTGGCTATTCAGGGAAAAGCAAAGCATATAAATGCTTCAACAAGAGGCTGGGAAAAATTGTTGAGAGTAATGATGTCACTATAGTCGAAAATGAACAGACTGCTCAACGACCCAGTGAACAGTTCCTGGATGAAAGTGATGATGAGATAAGCAACCCAGGGGGAGCAGAAGTGGCAGAAGCTGACTCAGAAGAAGATACAGATGATGAAGAGGAAAGTGTCAAGTCGGTGTCTGCAAGGAAGCCAAAGAGTCGAGCTGAGATTGATAGGCAGAATATCATTGGTGATCAAACAGCTCCTGTTCAGACTCGAAGAATGAAATCATCACAGCAAGCATCGTTTTTGTCTCAAGTAGAGCCGAAATGTTTTTCTGATGCAGCTGAAGATGAAAACTGGGTTCAGGCCATGAACGAAGAGCTTGATCAGATTGAGAAGAACCAGACATGGGAGATTGTTTCGAGGCCAGTGGACAAGAATGTCATTGGGACCAAATGGGTCTATCGCAACAAGATGAATGAAGATGGCACAGTGATTCGGAACAAAGCACGTCTAGTGTGCAAGGGGTACTCCCAAATCGAGGGAATTGATGTTGATGAGACATTTGCACCGGTTGCAAGGCTGGAGACAATAAGATTATTCCTAGCCATCGCAGTGCAAAAGAAGTTCAAAGTGTTCCAGATGGATGTCAAATCCGCATTCTTGAATGGGGTTCTGGAAGAGGAGGTGTATATTGATCAGCCAGATGGTTTTCTCATTCATGAGGATGAGAACAAAGTTTGCAGGCTGAAGAAGGCATTGTATGGGCTGAAACAAGCACCAAGGGCATGGTACTCAAGGCTTGATCAGTACTTGAAGAAGCTTGGTTTTCAGTGTGGAGGAGTTGATTACAATCTCTATTTCAGCAATGACAGTAATCAAAGGATGATGGTGCTAGTGTATGTCGATGACATAATTTTTGGCGGATCAGATGAAGCTCAGTGCAGACAATTTTCTGAATTCATGAAAAATGAGTTTGAAATGTCAATGATTGGAGAGCTAACGTTTTTCCTTGGTCTACAGGTGACACAAGGAAGGAATGGAACTTTCATTTCTCAATCCAAATATGCCAAGGAAGTTCTAAGAAGGTTTGGAATGGATAATTCCAAGGAAATGAAGACTCCGGTTGCTACCCGGATGAAATTATCAAAAGATGAGGATGGCAAGGCAGTTAATATCACAGAATACAGGCAAATCATTGGAAGTCTGTTGTACTTAACCGCAACAAGGCCTGATATTGTTTTCGCCACATGCCAAGTAGCGAGATATCAATGCAATCCCAAGGAAAGTCACATGCTTGCAGTGAAAAGAATACTTCGGTATATCAAGGGCACGGTGGACTTCGGTTTGACATACAACGACAAATCTCAGACAGAGTTATTGGGATATACTGATGCAGACTGGGCCGGTTCAGCAGATGATAGAAAATCAACGTCAGGTGGTGCATTCTATCTTGGTGGATTGTGTATTTCTTGGCTAAGCAAGAAACAAGATTGCATTTCATTGAGCACCGCAGAAGCTGAGTATATAGCGGCCACTCAAGCATGCACACAGTTATTGTGGATGAAGCAGCAGCTTGAGGATATGGGAGTTGAAGTAAAGTCTCCGATCGGAATCCAGTGTGACAACTCAAGTGCTATAAATCTTAGCAAAAATCATGTCCATCATTCCAGGACAAAGCACATTGAGATCAAGTATCATTTCATCAAGGAGAAGGTTGAGCAGGGCATCGTGAAGTTGGAGTATGTGCCTACAGAGCTACAGGTTGCAGACATTCTGACAAAGGCCTTACCCAAGGAAGCTTTTGAGAGGCATCGACTAGCTCTGGGAGTTCAGTCGATTCCCCGCACTTGAAATAGTGTGGACGCGGGATCACCCCCCTCTCCCCGAGGTATGCTGTGTTTTCTCTACTGTGCTAATGTGTTCTCTACTATGTTACAGACTACAAAGGCGTGACCTTTGGGTTCGTTGACAAAGGGGGAGAAAATAGTGATTGTTCAAGGGGGAGACAATGTGGAGATTTGATAAATCATGAATGATAAGGGGAGAAGCTGACAGGTGGAGCAGCCAGATAGGGGGAGTTGAAGCTAGTTGAACGTGCTTAGCCAGAGCTTAGCTTGGACAACACAGGAAATATGGCTAAAGAGGTGTTGAAGTTGTGAGCAGAAAGGGGGAGCGTATTAAATCTGACGATGCTAGAAGTGATCGATCAAAGAATAGATATCACGACAGCTGAGGATCGTGATAAAAGCGGAAGAGTGGTGTTGGACAGTGTTTGGTGTCAACAATGGATGTTAGAGACAAAGTGATTCATTGATTAACTTTTCATTTACTCTTGTTTCTCACGCCGAGCATTGCTCATGTGGGCTTAGAGTATGTGTTGAGTAAATCCTTGGTCGCTATCAGAATCGCAATGCGGCGAATGGAGGTTGAAGAATCAATGACGTATCTTTGTTTGGAAGAGTTGTCAACAAACCCAAAGGGGGAGATTGTTGGGAAAAAATCCCTCAAGGTATCATTGAAGCCTTTTTGAGGTGATTGTGTTTGTTGACAAAGTGGACATCTGAGTTGTGATTGTTGACAAAGAGGACTTCATGGTTGAATGTCAAGTTCAAGAGCTGAGTTCAACGATCCATGTTTGATTCAAGAACGTCGATAAAAGGAATGGAAGATCTGGAGGCGGTACAAAAGAACAGATACAAGGTGACGCCGTTTTCTAGTGTTTGCCAAATTTTTGGGCCTGAAAATCGGCAAATGAAGAAAAGTGTTTTTGGCAAAGGGACTTGCGCGCCGTGGACTTGGAGTATAGGAAACTTGCGCGCCACATGTTTTTCAAGATCAGAAGATCAAAATATGGCTAAGGAAATAGGATCGCGCAAGTTTGGGAGTTGGTCGCGCAAGTGTCTAAAGGAGAGGAGACTTGCGCGCCGAAATTGGGTCGCGCAGGTGACTTGCGCGCCGTCGCGCAGGGTGGTCAGATTGCCTATAAATACCGGACCACCCCTCCTCATTTCTCACCGGAGTTCAAGACGGGAGCTCCCGTCGCGCAGGTGTGGTGGTCGCGCAAGTGGTGTGTGTGGTCGCGCAGGTGGGACTTGCGCTCCAGTGGTTGAAGTTGTGCGCCGGTGTTAGAAGTTGCGCGCCGGTTTGCAGTTGCGCACCAATGGTGGTTTGGGCGTAAAGGGAAGAGAGTCGCGCAAGTTTGGAGTTGAGGAAGCTTGTGTCGCGCAAGTGTCAGAGGAGGACTTGCGCGCCCGTTGTGACTTGCGCGCCGATACTTGCGCGCCGAGGTTGACTTGCGCGCCAAGTAAGGTTTTGTTCCCGCAGTGATTTTCAGACTGTGTGGAAGCTGGAAGTTTGCCCGATACCTTCGGTGCAAAGAGATATTCATCAACGGGTGAAAGTTAAACTTCAACAGAGCATCTACATACAAGAGAAGATGCATTCTTTCAGGAAAATGAAGAGACCTACAGGTCTATAAACTGTGAGTGGATTCCATCCAAGAGCAGTGAGCTCAGGAAGAGGAAGAAGGTGATCCTCTCCACCGGCAGTGAGCCAGAGAGAGAGAAACAGGGAGTGACCCTTGGGAAAGCAGTGAGCTGACCCTAAACATTGTAAAGGCAGTGAGCCTGGGCATAGAAGTGATCTAGCCCGAATCTTGTAATCCACAGCTAGTGAAGATTAGTGGAATTTGGTACGACCGGCAACCTGTCGGCGTATGCTCCTTGGACGTAGCCCTTAGCGGTGAACTAACTAAAATTGCTGTGTCCTGTGATTGCTTTACTTTCTGTTTATATCGTGCAACAGGGAAAAGAGAGAAGAGTGTTTTTCTTAACAGCGAAACAAGATCAGAACGGGCATTAATTTTTAATTAGTCATACCCTGATTCACCCCCCCTCTCAGGGTATCCAGCCTAGTGGACCTAACAATACCACCTGACATGTGCTTATTCTTTGAAGATATTCCCTTTTCCATGGTGCACTAATATAAGATCAAAATAGATCTTTACCATTAAAAAATGATTGAACAAGGTCAGATAAAATAAATTAGATAATATAAACATAATCTTTGATGCCAATTGGTAGGTCTAAAAAGGGCGTAGATACCATGAGATGGGGGTTTAATCATGGTGCAGATATTCTTTTCTAAATTCATCCATCCTCTCTAAATCATTACCTCTTTTTTATAAGGGTAACATTGTTTTCACTTAAGTTTTAACACTTATCTTAATATTTCCATCCTAATCTAATGATGATGGTTTGAATGTAATTCAAGAAATCAAGAATAAGGATGTCATGTTTATTACATGGTTCACCCTCATTGGGCTACAACCAAGGAGAATACAATGATAATGTGCCGATTATACCAAATCCACTAAGGCTCACTGCTAAAAATGATGGCTTGGGATATATCTCACCTATACATGGGCTCACTACCTTTATAAGGTTTAGGGTATTATCATTGTATTCTGACGGGTCACTCATTATGTCTCTTTCTCAGGATCACTTCCAGTGGAATGGATCACATGCTCTCTCTTCCTTCACTCGATGCTCATGGAAGGTATTCACGCACAGTTTATAGACTTGAAGGTCTTTCAATTTTCCTAAACTCACACATCCTCAATTATAGGTAGATTATCTATTGAAGTTCCACTTTCATGAAATGGGTGAATACAACTTTTCCATATATTTATTGGTTAATCCCTTTTGAACTCTTTTCCTGATGCATGCTACCATCTTGAATCTATCTCTTTCACAAATCTCAAATCACTTTCTCTATGCTCTATCCTTTTCATGAAGATTACTTAACCTCTGGGAAGCACACCTATTTCATAAATCTCTGATAGCCTTCATGAATATTTTCTCTTTCACTTAGCTTACTTATCCATCACAAATTCCTTTACACTCACAATGGTCAGAACATTTAGTTCACTTTTACATCCCTCGTGAACATATTCGCATATCACATTTGAGAACCACCCTTCTCGAACCACCCTTTGTGAACCACCTTTGTGATTCTGGATCCTTATGATTTTAGTTAAGCCTCACTTATCTTATGAAGGGTTTAGAATCCTATTTATAGGCGTTCCACAAATTCTAGAATCTTTTGGGCCATTTCATCCCCATTTCACAAAGATCCTCTATTTCCTTCATAATTGTCCCTTTTTCTTGAATCTCTATATAAATTTCCTGTTTGTGATACTCATCGTAATCACAGAGGCTCCCATCACTAGATAGCACAGTTGTGATTCTCTACTTGTGATCCTCCACACCATCACCATTTAGGATGCTCGCCACTTTTCACATTGATCACCATCAATATTTTTTGACATTATTGAAATAGTCTTCATGGAGCACATCTTCATGAAATTCAGGCCTTTACAACATTTTAATATAAACTTCATGAAAATCCTTTTTCCACAATGAAACCCAAATTAAAAATTTTGTACCCTAAAAATTTGGAAAAAACATGGAAATAGCATCACCTTTTGTATAAAATTCTCTGTACTTGTTCTATGGTATCCATTCCTTTGTATTGGATCTTTTTTAATATTCCATGTCAATAATATCTCTAGACTCCATAACTTACCATGGAAACTCGCTTTGTAAAAAAACACAATAAACCAAAAAATACAAAAATGTTACCTTGAGGTATTTATTTCTCAATACTATATCACATATATTCATTAAATAAACCCATATCACCTTCCATATAATGTGTTAGTGGAAATAGAATCATGTAGCTTCGTGATATTGTAATCTACCATACACATGAGTGATGCTATTTGATCCCCTGTGAAATAAAAAGTAAAAAAACATAAAAAAATATAACTAAGAAGTGGATAAATTATTTTATGAATATAATATATATATATATACACACATTTTATCCATCATGATACACTATTATGAGTGTCGGTAATGGAAAAATGAATGACAACAGTTTGTGAGGAGGTAGTCCACCGTACACACGAATGATGATTTCATAAACCATTTGATGTAAGTGGAGATGGTAGTAGGCCATGAAATGAATATAAATACATATAATTATTTTTAATATACTATTTTTATTATATAAACATGTTTTAATTATAATTTAATGTGTGGGGGAATAAAAAAATAAGAATGGTTGTTGAAGAATGTTACCCCTTCTTTGGGTAACCTCCTTTTGTTTGCATCAGCGGCCTTCCAAGGTTAGATATACGCCAAAAATATGGATTAGAAGAAGATAAAATGAAATTTAGTATGTTATTTGTCCAATTATTGGCCCGTCAAAAATAATTTTTTGGTGTAATGTTTAGAAAAGAGGGGGTGGCCTTTTTTAAGTGAGGTGAGTGGTACACTTGCAGTTTTTAAGAATAAAACATTGTACCTACATTTTTACATGAAAAAATGGTAAAACATTTAGTATTATCAAGTATAAAACATTATATGGTAAAAATATTTCGATTATAATAATTCAGACAAGGTTTTATTTCATTTTAACGCTTACAATTTTATTTTAACCCCTTATAAACCCATTTTTACTTTAACAATGGCAATTAATTTTAACAACTTTCACTAATAATTTTTTGTCAAATATTATGTTGAAATAATTATATAACATAAATTATTTTTAATTAAAAATATTTTATCCATTTTACCAAATTCAATTCATATAATTGGAAGAATTTAATTCAAAACAAATCCCCGAGATGTGATGAAAATGACGGTTTTCAAGAAGTGTATTATTCAAGAAAACGTTGATTTTACATTAAATATTTGAAAACTGATAGTCACTACATGAATAATAATTAATATTTTTTGATATATAATATATAAATTTCGTATAATACATTTCTCATTAGGTATCTTCTTACTAAATTAATATTTTGAAATATTATGCATTATAAAATGGTTTTTAGAAAAAAAAAACATTTTTAAATAAAAAAAATTGTTCTCAGAAAAATAAAAAAGATTCCAAAGTAATAAGATTGATTAAATATAACTAAATGATAATTATGAAACTTTGAATCAAATTCAAAACATATAGCGACCTTAATTACTTAAATTATAGAAAAGATTGACTTTTTTATAAAAAATGATCTTTTTCACTCTTAAATGAAAAGTAAATATCTTCAAAAAATCACATAATTTAAATGGAAGTTAATTGTGATATTATAATTTCAAAAATCATATTAATATTTTAAATTTAAATTATAAAATTTATATATTAAACTTTGTGATAAATACTTATATGGGAAAATTTTAGTGAAACTATTTCCTTATTTTTTAAAATAATATCTTAATACTTTTATAATGAAAATAAGTATCTTATTCATATTAATAAATATAAAAATGATTTTTTATATCATTAACTAGGTTGTTACAGTCTTCCCACTTTTTTAATTTATTTCCTCGTAATTTGATTCAATAATTAAACAAGAAGGGATATGTTTCCTTCTTATAATTTTCATATTCCCATATTACCGGATCAACCATATAGTTTATCCATAAAACCATAACCTAGTGAATCACCTTATCTCAAAACACTTTTTATATTCAGTAAATAATATTAAACGGTTATTCCTTATAAGGTAGACTCTCTTAAAACTAAATTACCTATGTGATAAAAATATGAGATGAATCTAACACATATTTTCTGAACATTAATAAATGAAATATGATGCGTACCAGTTATATACTTGGAGGAAAATCCACTTAGTAGGAAATTGATCCAACATTATCCAATATCTATTATGGTGTATTGAACTGGGGATATATTTTTTCCTTTCTAAAAAAACACAAATCAATTTTCTATTGATATACTTTGACAAATACATAATCACCCACTTCAAAACAAATATATTTCCTCCGGTTATCCAGAAAAAAAATTTCCCTGCTCTAAGACTTCCTCATATTTTTATGAATCAACTATGCCTTCTTATTAATTACCTCTACAAAATATGGTCCCATCTACTACCTTTATCCTACATAATCCTAAATATTTGTAATCGGACATGAATTTTCATATAATTTCTTAAATAGTGTCATATGTATACTATAATGAAAGCTATTTATATAATAAAACTCAACCAAAGAAATATTTTGATCCCAATATACCAAATAATATATTGAATAAGAACAAATATATCTTCTATAGTCTGATTTTTTTCACATACATTACATTATATTGAGGATGAACAGTTGTACTAAAATTTAATTTAGTACCCAATGACTTCAGAATTCCTTTCCAAAAAAATTATTCGAACCTCAGATCATGGTTTGATATAATGAGGAGATACAAAGAATGAAACTAGACTATCTAATTTTTATTTAGCTAATAAATATGATCTAACGATGTTTTATTGTGAACGGGAAATAAATGTGATGATTTATTTAATCAATAAATATAACCAAAATTGAATTATTACCCCCAAAATTCTGTGGAAATGTTACTGAGAAATCTATTGATATAATGTTTAATTTACACTTCTATAATAAAAATGGTTTAATGATTACATTCTTTAACTGTCGTTCTACTTAAAACTACTCAAAAGTTAAACACTTCATGGAGAAGTTTTCGTTATCTCTTTTCATTCTACTCCACCAGTATTACTCCAAAAGGTTTCCATATATCTTATTGAATTTTATATGAACACAAAATAGATAACTATGAACTTTAATTAACAACTCTTTGTTCAACAAAGAATCCAAAGCAACACATAATAATTTTCCTAATTATTGAACACCTTTACAATCAATATTATAATCCAGAAACGTACCCTTATTAATGGATTCAAAATTTTAATAAAAATATTAATCATCCCTTCGAGAATTATTAATTGTTTCTAGAAAATTAAAATTTAATAAAACCTAAATAAAAAAAGTCGATGTCCCTACATCAAAAACTTCGAGGATAAATTTTTTCAAATCATCAACTGAAGGTTCATGTTATAAACATAACATCGTAAATGTAGAATAATTTTTTTGACTCAAAGAATCATCCACTTTTTTTCCTTTCAAATATGTAAATGAGTTGTGAAATCAGAATCCATGATTAGTCCCATCCAAACACTATTCCTTCTATTTAATACATTCTATGTGAACATATACTTAAATATTTTTTTTCAGTATATATTTCACACTATACTCCTTAGAGTCTATGCCTCTAAATTATTAAATAAAAAAACCATGGTAGCTTATTCTAGATCATGTGTAGGATAATTTAACTCATGAGTTTTCAACTGAAATGAAGCATAAAAAATTACCTAATCACTCTACATTAGGAGACAAACATTTTCTTTCAAAGAAGGATAATTATTAATGAAAAACAATCCATTTCTTAAAGGCAGTTCCATTAAAATAGTGTTTGAAAATCTTCATTTTTAGTTTCAAAAAACTATAATAACAGTCCTTCTCCCATATAAATTTACCTAACTTTTTAGTTAATTTATTCATTGGGATAGAAAAGTGAGAAAATATTTAAAAAAACCATCTTCGATAACTTGATAATACAAGAAAATTATGAATCTCTATTTAATTATTGCATGTTGGCCATACTTCAAAAACATGTTTTAGTATGTCCAACAATTATTCCATATTTAAGGAAAATCAATCCAAGGAAACAAAAAAAAAATCCACCAAAATTCACACATAATAAATTCTTTATATAAAATTTTTTGTTTTAAGGATTGAAAAATAATCATTAGGTTTGTATCATGTTCCTCTGGATATTAAAATAGAAAAAAAATTATTCAATAAACACATCTAAAAAATTGTGTGAGAACTCATAAAAATCACTATTAATAAGGTCCTGAAATATAGTTGATAAATTGGACAGCCCAACTTCCATTACTAAAAAACTCATAATGATTGTATCTTGTCAGAAATTCAGTCTTCAGAATGTCATCCTCTTTCACCTTCAGATAATAGTACCCAAACCCGGGGTTAACCTTAGATAATATTTATTATCTATTGAACTGATCAACCAAATCATCAATATGAGTAAAGTGATACTTTATATTAGTATTAATTTTATTCAAATATCTAAATTCATTTAAAAGAATCATTAGACCATATTTCCTTAAAAAATAGGATCTCCCCATGTTAAATCTCTAGGTCAAATGAAATTCCTATAATTTTCTTTTTAATTATATAATTCTATAATTACCACATGAGTGATCTGATAAGGGGTTCTAATTAGGTTTTTCATCTAAAAAAATTGTAAATAAACTCAACATATAGATTAGGAATTACATTAAGTAAATATTCAAGAAAAATATCCATTTATTAATTCATTAATAGAACATCACTAATTTGAATAGTTTCATTTTCTCAACAATATGAGTTAGGTAACTTTCATTGCCATCTATAATAAATTTTTCATTTCATGGTATGTTATCTTTTGAATGAAATAATTTAATAAAATAGTCTTTAATCTAAAATATCTATTATAATTATAAAATTAAATCCAATCCATACCAATAAATGTATTAAACTCTACTGTGGAATGTTCTACATGGTTTTCAAGAAAGACCATCCCACTGATAACAACCAGAATATTCATATTTATCTCTTTTTCTTTAATGCTTCCACCTAAAGTTTTCACTAAAAGTTATATCATTCTTTGATGATATGATATTCTTAATATACATGAAAATTTCTCACAAATGAATTAATTTGAAGATCCAACGTCAAACTGTATATCAATAGAATTTGAATACACATGTAACATAATTTTCACCACTTCATTTGATAGCATAACATCAACTCTAGTAGTAGTAGAAATATATTTTTTCCACACCATTTTACTTCCAATCTTGATGATTTCTAGCCTGAGATACTAACTTAGAGAATATGTTTTCAGAATAATCTAACACAAAAAACTAAAATACCTCACCATGGGATGACTATCCTTTACACCAATGTTTGTTTCTTCAATATTTTTTTCTTTGTAGTCACAATCCATATAGACAAATTTTATACATCATTAACACTTAAATAATTTAACAAGACATTCTCTAGAGTGATATTTACCCCACAAAACACAAGATGAAAAATTCTTTGTTTACCTCTTGATTTTATTATTGTACATTTCCCCATTTCATTCCAACTTGATGACTTCTTACATTAATCATCACAAGGCACATAAGTGTAAATAATCACCCTCCCAAATTTTTCGGCACAACAATCAACATTCTAATAGCTTTTTAATTCCCATGTTCCCAAAAATCTTTATATAATTTGTGTCAATCGTGATTAAAATCTATTAATTTTACTATAAAAATAACAAACAAATCCTAGTACTTTCCTATCCAATAATGTAAAATTTTATTCATACATGGCCACAAAATTATCATATTTTTACCTAAATTTAATGAATATTTTTCTGTATAGATTCAAAAAAAACTCAAAGAAATATTTCTCATGTAAAATAACGTTAAATTTTTCCCATTCCATAGAATCCTGATTATATTTCACCCTCATATTCTTAACCAAAAAACATCATCAACCATTTTCTCCTTCAAAATGATAAATGGATATAGTTTCCTTTTGACATTTTGAATATCCCAGGATTTTAAATGTCTTATCCAAGCATTGATCCATCCTTTGGCTACTACAAGTTTGTATGATCCTCTCAATAATGGTGGATGATGCCTCGTGAAATTCTCTACATTAGACAAATGCCTTTATGGTAGATTGGGTTCTTCTATAGAATGTATACCACCACCATTAATAGCTTTTAAAAACTAATCCATCACTAAAAATAATCTATTTTTCCCAATTCTAAATATCTCAAGACACTAATTTTGAAGAATAGTTTTACCTCAATTTTTTCCACTACAACAGTCCTATTTCTTCCATCTAAAACAATTCTAAACATACATTTTTTAGATGATGAAAAATTTTATTCTTAAAATTAAATATTGTTTAAACTTACCCATTAGGTGAAATAGTTTGATAGCCTGATATTAACATTATCCGAACATCTAATGTTATATAAACCATCCTTCGATACCAACTATAAGGAGATATCCTTAAGCATTAAATTATATTGAGTTTTAAGGGAATAATTGATTATATTAAATTTTAGGATCCTTCCATGTTTATATTTTAAAATAATTAGTTCATAACATACAAATTTAAATCCATATAATGTAATGTAAACACTTCTGTACTATATCAATTTTCCCCCAAATAAAACCATAAAAACAATACATGATTTCATTGCATGAAAACTCTTCATGGATTTCCTTTTAACCTCTTCTAATCATTTACTATCCTTAAATATTGGTAAATCCCTTTTATAAATGTTGGATGAGAAAACAAAACTCATTACGTGTAACACTCTAAGTTTTTTAAAGAGAAAAATATGTTCAAAAACATATGGGATACACTACACCAAACCCAAACAAACAATTATTATGTAAATAATACCATTTAAACATTTTCATTAAATTTTTACACATGAGTAATATTTACTACATTATGAAATATGTTTATATATATATCCTAAATATATTTGAAATTAATATTATATTATCAATAAAATTTTGGTAATGACTTTTTGATCTTCAAAATATAATTTCATGAAAAATGTTTTTTTATTTTTATTTACGTAAAAAAATTATAATTATTTTTCTTGAAAAATTAAAAAAAAATATTTGATAAAACAAACTCCATTTTAGATTTCATCATATAAATATTAACCTACTGTGACAATTTTTGGTTTTTTAGAAAATATATATTATTTAGTGAATAGTGAAAAATACCATTTTTAAATAAAATTGTCATGTCATTTGATAAATTAATTATTTGAAATGTTAAAATTATTTTTTATATTTGATTGAACGGTAACATAAGAATAATTTAGTTATTTTTAATTTAATTATTTATATTTAAATCATCTTTCTATAAAATGTTAGCAAAAGTTTGATTTTCTGTTTCAAAACAAAATTCTGAAAACTGTTTTAAAATTCATAATGACTCTCCATTATAATTAAATAAAATAAATCTTAATGATAAATGATTTAAATTAAATTTGTAAATTATATATCTATCTTTTTGAATTGAAATTAATATATTTATGATAATTATTTAGACAGTCAAAGTAATATCATTTTTTCCTTAAAAAAAGTCATTTTTTGGAAAACTACATTCCATTGTGCTTGCAAGTTTTATATACAATTAAATTATTCCCCCTCATTAATTATATTTTGATAAAATGAATTCCATATTTGTAATAATCCAAATTAATAATAGGTAATAAGGTGAACATAATTTTTGACCAATATGAACTGTTCCTTTTAATGAATTAATTTATTTCAGAAATAAAAAATAAAACACAATTATTAAATAATTTTTATTAAATATAAATCATAATATAGTTTTTAATAAGTAAATTTTATTTTTTTATCAGGGTTTCAAAACTATTATTGGTCACAACCAAACATTTCTTAATAAATTCTGATTCTATTTTTCAAAGTGAAAATTAAAATATTTAAGAGATTATTTGGATAAAATAAATATTATTTTGTGATTCTAAATTTCTAAATTATCCAATGGAAAATTTTTAAAAAAAATTGATACAATCAAATTTTTTGGGATAAAATAAAAAATTTATAAATATACGGCCAGTCTTACGACATCATAATGACACAAATATTATGTAATAATCACTATAATTTGTATTCAATAAAAAATCCATTTTTCCCATTTAAGATAATATTATTTTTAGATTATTTTATTTATTTTATAAATCCATTATGAATCCTTAGAAATATAGATTATATTTAATGTATTTAAATTCATTTCATTACAAACATTACTCAGTTCCACATCTTAAAGGTTATTATTTTAATAATTTTAGACCATGGACATTTAAAAAAGTGTATACCACTTCCCTCTGGTAGAAACAATGGTAATGTTTGTGGTTCTGATTATTTTATCATATAGACTCCAAAACCTATGTTTGGGAAATAATAAACACCTCTACTCACTTTTCCTATACAAACTCACCCAAAATCGACAATTCACTTCACTAAAGAAACATATATCATGTATTTATTCATCCTTGGGTTATATGGAGTCCTCCCATTATTCCCCTAACATCCCAAGGGGCTCCCTTAAAGATTTTGGGAATCACTCTCTCAATGTAATGGATCTCATTACCTCTTTTTATTGAGGAACATATTTTATGTTATGCCTCTTAATTTCCATTTTTTATGTTGGGATATGTTCTTCTATATCCCACTTACATTCCATTTTTTCTAAATTATGTGGTCCCTTTTCACTCTCATTAATCCCTTTTATGAACGTTTATGTACAGTTTTTCCCATACTGAAATTTGTAAGAGATTTCTCTCTCCTCTTTTTGATTATAGCCCCTTCTTTGTAAGTAAACTTTTAAATATAAATTAGTCATATTTTCATGTCATTATAAAGATCCTTATAGTATAAAATTAAATATATAATAATTTTATATCATTTATCTCCTCTGATTATAGCATTTACCTAAGTTATTACCATGCCAAAAATTATTAAGAGATTTTCCTTGGTCCCTTTTTATCCAAGATCCTATTTTATATTATGCCTTTTAATTTAAATGTGTTTTTATTTGGGTATATTTTTATACATCCCTCTCATATCCCATTTCATTTACAATTTATTAGATACCCCTTTAACACTCTTTAATCTCATCCCAGAACATTTATATACATCTGTTACCTTGTATAATTTTATTAAGGGATCCTCCCCATTTTCTCATTATTCTAGGATCTTCATTTTCTTGTGAATTTTATCTCTATATATTATATTTTTGTATAAGATGTCCTGTATACTTCAAAAATCCACTATGATGTCTAAATAAAGTGACACCCCTTTCACTATCACTAATACCTTAAATGAACATTTATACTCCCAGTTGTGCTGCTGAAGTTTCACCATGATTGTCCATGCTAAAAATGTATAGTGAATACCGATACCAACTTCAAATAAATAGTGTTCACCTTCTTGAACACATACATATTTATTTGAGAAATTTCTTGTATTTATTAAACACTATTTAATCATTGAATAAAATTTAATAAAAATTATTCCATGTTTTATGATCTATGTGGTTATGAATTTAATGAAATTAAAGTGATGACTACACCCGGAATTATATAACAATGCAATGCATTTGGTGATGTTTTAGTTTCATTAGATTTCAGTCAATGGATTATAGAGTGAACCTAATCCCTTATGATACATTTTATACCCTGATGTCTTGTTAGATGAACTTAACCTATGTTTATGATTCCATGATTAATGTTGCTGCCACATTTTTATGGGGTCTTTATGTTATCATGTTATATCATGCCTCAATTTTAATGTTTATGATTATCTCCCCTTTCATGTCTCATTGATATTCATATTTTCTGACATTTATAACATTATTCAAGTTATTACATGTTTATTCCATTAAGGTTATTTTTAGCTCATCAATTTATTATGTATGACCCATGGTTATCCTATACATTTTTAAGTAAGATGGAATAATATGAGCATATTAAGTATGTTTTAAATAATAGTGATGCATTACCCTATTTTAAGTTGTAATATTATATACCTAATTCAAATATATTTCATACTTATCATTCTCATAGGTTGTTTTATGTGTAAACTGATGTAATAAATAATGAATTAATGTATAATAATGACTCAAGTTTTCATAGTTGATATCAAATGAAATTTTAGGTATTTTTCAGATTAGGATTTGAAAACTTTTGAAAAATAAATAAAGATAAGACTAACCAAAAAAAATACATCATCTAATTTTTGATACATATAGATTAAATATATTATCAATAAAATACATTCCTTTTGGATACTCTAAGTGTATATGGACTATCACAAATGTAGATTGGTGTAAAAACAAAAAACACCCCATTGAGCTGAACTTGATTAGGAACTGGTGCATGTCAATGAGTCTTGATGAAATCCTACTCTGACACTCCAATGGGATATGCTTTGAGAAATTCAAAATCTCATTATGAAAAATTATTATGTGAACAAAAATACACATAAGTGTCTATGTTTTCAAATAGACCATAGATAATATAGATTTAAGACTATAAATTCATAAGATAAAGAAAAAATGTCATTTATAGGTTATCCATTTAAATTCATTAGATGTATATTTATGTGTTTTGTATAGTAATTTCAATTAATTTTAACTTTATTATAGTCAATTACTAGAAATATGAAGAACCGATTTAACCACCAATATGAAGGGCAATGTGATGACTGACCAAATTAGATAATATTTGAATTTGAGGTTTATGCAGTAGAAGTAGTATATCAATGAATTTATGTGTATAATAGTCATAAAACATATTAGGATTTATCCATAATAGTTTTCTTTAATGATTTGAAACATATGTTAAATAATACTAATAACCTATAATGTTGATTTAGTGATAAGGTGATATTTTGGAAAACCTGTGATTGAGGGATTGATAACCAATAATATGTTTTTGATGTTGGGATAAACCTAAAGGGTATTGATATGATACTGTAAGACTTATATTTAAAGGTTTTGATACCACATTTAAATATTTATGTAAGGTAAGTTTAGCATGGTTGATGATATTTTCAAAAAATATATTACATGATCAAATCTTTTTGAGTTTAGGGTGATAAATAATATTTCAAGATTTGTTTTCTTTTGTTAAGGTATATATACCCATTACGAGTATTTTAATATAATTATATTATATTTCTTTTTATAGGTTTTAGATTAATGGTATGACACAACTATAAAGTTTGAAACAAATTTAATTTTTAAGGTTTTTTTGTTATATATATATTGGAAAAATGATGTATGTTAATCCTTTGGGATTATTTGTGGCATTTTATTGATTGGTGTGTTATGTTTTATTTCTATTCAATAATATCATACTATATGATTGTCACGAGCCATCCTTGGGACCCATGTCATGATTACCCTAAGCCCTCCTTCTATTAGGATGGTATGTCTGAGTATGATATAATCTATAATACCAAATTTAGTATAAAATATGTAATGAGATGATCCAATACAATAGGGGTGAATTTTGTTCCCTAAAAAATTCTTTAAGGAAATTTTGCATAACCCAAATTCACAACACCTCTAAGATCTATTATCTTCCTTGATTCCAGAAAACTGATTCCAGAAATGAAACTTAACAAAAGTTTACACCATCTAATATTCTACCTTAAAGCATATAGAATCCTATAAAATCAAAGTACAAGTTTAGGGAAGTATATGAAAGTTATAATTTCCTCAACAACTATAATATATAGTGGAAAAAAAAGTATTACAAGTAAAAATAAACAAGTAATAACTCTTTTAACCCAAAGAGGAGGGTATCCAACAAACCAGGATAGAAGGTATCTTGATTTATACTTTCAATAAAGTCTGTCTTACCCAACCCCTGGTAAACCCTCAATCTGAAGATCAGTATCTATCTAGCTATCCCTACAAGCCCTCAATTTGTAAGGAAATCAGAACCGCTAACTTCACAACCTACAGTACTTGATTTTAAGGTAATCGAACCTCTACACTAATCAAATATGCATGAAGCAAAGTTTGAACAAGTCGTTCAAACATTCTGCATGAATCCTGGGAGTTTATAAGAGCCTCTCTCTCTGGAAAACACTTCAAAGACATCTGGGCATAGTTTTCAAAGTTCAGTGTTGAGCTCTTTTCAAATGAGTTTTTATTTATAGGCACAGCTCCAATGGTCGGGTACCTCCTCTAATGGTCATATTCTTCCTTGAATTTCGGAGGGACATGTACATGTGTCACTCAAACAATGGTTAGTTAATAACTAAAATCACGACATCATTTTATAACTAAACAGATGTAATCATAAATAAAACTGATATTCGGAATGAAGGTAAATGAAAGATCGAAGTATAAGTAAAAAACTAAATTCAGAGTCTGTAAATGAGAGTTTTGATTCAAGAATACAAGGATATTCAGATTCTGGATTAATAAGAATTCAGAACTAGAACTTACAAAGTTCGGAGTCAGAGTTCATGAGAAATTGGAGCCAGAACATACAAAGTATAGAGTCAGAGTTCATGAGAATTTGGAGTCAGAACTCATAGGAGTTTTGAGTCCGAATTCCGAGAACTAGGAGTTAGAACTTTGAGAAGTTCGTAACTAGAATTTGTAATCAGAATTCAGAGTTAGAACATAGAGAAGTTTTTAACCAAAATTCGTAATCAGAAATCATAGTCTAACTTTACATAAGTCTGTAATCAGAATTCAGAGTCGAACTTCAAGAATGTTCGTATCCAGAATTCAGAGTTGAACTTCATAATGTTTGTATCCAGAATTCGGAGTTGAACTTCATGAGAGTTTGTATCCAGAATTCGGAGTTGAACTTCTTGAGAGTTCATGTCTACAATTCAGAGTCTTAAACAAAATATTTCATATCTAAGCATTATTTGATTACGAGGTTTTGGTTTCAATCTGAGTTTTATACATAGAAAATTTATGATATGAACAATGAAATCTTGTTAAGTGTAAATTTCCTTGGGGAAGGAAAATTTCCTTATGGAAGTAAAATGGGGATAAAAATGAGTTTTTCCTTAAGATAAGGTTTTTGTGATTTTCAAAATAAGAGGAATGGTAAAGTCATAAGGAAACCTTAATGACTCAACAATCTTCCCCTTTCATGAAGGAATGGAAAAGTCATAAGGAAAACCTTATTGACTGAACAATATCCCCCTTTTTGGAAAGTAAAATCAACCTTAAGAAAAATAATATAAGGACTTAGAATAAATTTCTAGAGTATGAAATTAATTCTTATCTCCTTTTGTTTATGTATAATGGTGAATACGACTAACTATCCCTAAGGCTTTGGAACTCTATGGATCGTATTATAGATTTTTGGAATGAGAATTTTCATTTGAATGTGCAAATCTTCATAATGAGCACTCCCCATTAGATAAACTCCCCTTTACATAGAAATATATATTCTTTTACGTGGAAATATTTCTTCTCCCCTTTAGAATTCTTTTTCCTTCTCCCCCTTTGTGATTTTAAAAAAGAGTTTGAGGGAATTGAAAAACAATATAGTACCTAAAATATTATTATAGACATGCAAACAAAAACAAGCATCCACAATTTCATTGAGATTGGAAGTATTAGTACAAGGAAAAATACCTCAATAGATCAGAGTAGAATTTATTTTGATTATTTTTCCTTGGGAATTAGCATCTTCATAGTGGTCTTCACCTTTTTCAGCTCCTTTTGATATTCCTCAACTTACTTTTCTAATGCCTTGAGCCTATCTTCATAAACCTTCAGGGCCTCTCTCTGAGACTTCATGGCCTCTTCCTGAGTCTTTAGCAATTCGTCTTGCTTCAAAAGCTTTTCTTACATCTCACTCCAGAGATCCTTCTCAGTTTTCAAGGTTTGAACAATATAGCTTAGCTTCTCATTCAGATCCTTAACATCTTGAATCTGAGAATTTTGTTCAAGAGTTAGCTTTTCCTAAAAGCTATTTGTATGATTTTTGATCTTGGGGTCTTCGATGTCAAAGGCCTCTTGGAAATATTCTTGAAACTGATCAAGCTCTTCCATATCGTAAACAATATTCTTAGACCATTTGGTTATTTTCTTGCATGAACATCTGTGAGCTTCATAGTTGATTAGAAAATTCATATGATCAACCTCAATCTTAACACATCAATCCATAACCAAGGATACGAAGTCTAACTTTTGATTCATACTTTGCTCAAGCATCTGGCATCTAGACTCAGTTACTGGAAAGACCAGAATGGTATGCACCAGCTTCTTTAGGTTCTGAACCACAAAATCCTGTCCAAAGGGAGATGACTCTGAATCAGACAATTTTATAGGATATGGTTCTTCCTATAACTCTACCAACTTCTTCTATGAGGTTCCTCTAGCTTCTTTATTTCTAATAATATCGTTGGTTGGGATATCAACCACCACTTTTTTACCCTTACCGATTTTTGGAACTACTTCCGCATCAAGATATTCTTGCTCAAATCAAGATATCTGTACAATTTTATCTTCATCGACTTTTTCCTTCTCTGCCTCAGCTTAAATATCCTCAAGAAGAATGATGTCATGATTGTGACTCTCTTCCTCAGATGGCTTTTTGACTTCTTCTTCACCCTTCTCATCATCCCTCGGTATAACAAGTTTAGAAGATCTGTCTTGAGAAGTCTGGAGTGAATATTTCTCAAAAGCATTTTCTTTTTCATGATATTATTCAACCTGCTTCATCACATCATCAGATCCACCACTATTCTCAGCTTGTTTTACTTATTTTGTAGCTTCCCTTTCTTCCACTATCTTCTCTTGTGGTTTTTCTGGAGTCATAAACCTCTTACCCAGAGTCTTGGGCAATTGTTCAACAAGGAAGGTTTCTGGTACAGGAATATTTTCTAATGCATCTTCTATGTTCTTCAAAAAACATTAGACAATCTCTACCTCAGACATGTTATTCTTCAACTTCTTCCCTTTAGCTTGCTTTTCTAGCTCCTCAACAGTTGATTCTATTAAGGCCTTAGCCTTAGCAGGATCCAAATCGAACTGTGGATCCCCTGGTTTTCTATTCTACTTATCCTCCCTCCATTTTTCTACAACCTCATCTTGGTAGCCTTTTTGCTTCTTTGTTTGAAGAGGTGTGGATTGGACTCCCTTAGACTTAGGGGGTTTATCTTCTGCTTCCACATCCGTCAACTTTCTTTTCTTCCCAGTATTCTTAGATGGTTCAGCTTTTTCAACATTTTTCGGAACAGTTTCTCCCTCTTACTCAGGTAGATCGTAAAATTCTCATGACTCCTTAGAGAATCCAATATTCATTATCTTAAGGGTGTCATCACTGATCAACATCACCTTGCAATTCCTCAGCTTGGAATTTCAGGGGATCTTGAAATATTCTAGGCACCGAACTATTATCTTTGAATGTAGGGATGGATACATGATAATATGAGATCTTAAATTTCCATTTTTAATATTCTCAATCGTAATGAGGATATGTCTCATGACATTGACCTTCTATAGATTTACTAAAAATTCAAGGATATACATATCACTTTTCTTCTGGGTGTCCTTATCACCCTTCCTCGATATGATGAGACCTTGCACCCATAACTGTCGAATCTGATTATTGGTAGATAGATTGGAAATCGTGGATGTCTTGAAATATTTTAGCCCAAGGCATTCCATAGCCTTTTCCTTAACAAAACTTCATTAAACCTATGGTAGCTTATGTGAACAGAATTTAGCATCCCCTTCATATGAGAGCCCTACCAAGCTCGCAGCCTTGGTGTAAGAGAGTTTATATGTCTTTCCATAACTCTTAAATGAGAATTTTTCTCTACCCTCTTCCTTAAAGAAGCAAACTAATTCATAGAATTTTATGAGAATATCTGGATAGACTACATCTTGAGCTGCTGTCTTAGAAATAGCTACACTTTCCCACCCATTGAGCTTTATGTTCATGGAAATAATGGAGTCATACTTATTGAAAACATTTGGGTGTACCAACCTTCCCCTATATATTTTCCACTCTGGAATCGTCTTAACCGTAGACATATCCTGAGAAGGAGCTTCTTTAGACATTCGAACTGGCGGACTTCTGAAAATTTTGGAACGAGCTTTTGTAGAGAAGCAGGGCTTCAGCACGCACGTGCTTGAGAACTAATGTGGGACAACTCTTCAGGGGTCCCTTTTATATAGGTGATGGAGGTGACATTTTATCTTCCAAATCCAATCTCATGGTTGGGAAACCTTCTGATTTGATCTAATGGTTGATATGATAGCGACAAGGAAAAAATTAATTGAATCCGATCTTTTGAGGTTTTGAAAGAAAAACATTTGGATTTAAGGAAACTTGAATTCGAGATATTTTAAAAGCAAAATAAACTACCAGAATGTAAAATGGATTATGAAAACATAAGAAAGAACCATACCTTTCAGATTTCTAGGAAGATTATTCATATGGAGAAATATTATTCTTGGAGAACTTTTGATTCCAAAAAAAATTGAATATGAAAAAATATTCTCTACAAAAAATTTCTAATCCGAGAATTTCTATTTCAAAAAAAATTATAGGTCCAAAGATTTTCATTAAGAAAACTTATCATCTGAAGATTTTCATTACGAAAACATCATCTCTGAAGATTTCCATTGTGAAAACTTCAGGTCCAAATATTTTCATTATGAAAACATCAAATCTGAATATTCTCATTACAAAAACCTCAATTCTGAATATTTTCATTACGAAATCTTTAAAGACTGACGACGAAAAATTTATTATGAAAAAATTTGAAAAACCAACTATTAATATTTTGAAAACCTCATTACAAAATTTTTTGAAAACTTCATTAAGAAATGTACTCCCCCTATGAAAAGGAGTTTATTACTGTAAAGAGATTGATTTAATAGGAACTTAATCAAGGAAGATTACCTTACAGTTATTATTCCTAACCTCTGTTTAATGTATTCAAATCTGTTTTAAGGTAAAGATTTTGTGAAAATATCATCAAGTTGATATTGCATTCCAATAAAATGAAGAATGATATCTCTTTTTTGTGTGTGATCCCTAAGAAAGTGTTGTCTAATATCTATGTGCATTGCACAAGAGTGATGTGCGGGATTTTTACTAAGAGTAATGGAACTTGTATTATCACACAAAATTTGTGTTTTGGAAAAACTAATACCATAGTCTGTGAGTGTGTGTTGCATCCACAACACTTAAGCACAGTAACTTCCACCTGCTATACATTCAGATTCAGAAGTGGAAAGTGCTACTGAGTGTTGCTTCTTTCAAGACCCAAAAACTAATGAATCTCCTAAGAAATGACATGTTTTAGATGTACTCTTTCTATCCATTATACATCCACCAAAGTCAGCATCTGAGAAACTTTTGAGAATAAAATCATTTCCATAAGTATAAAATAGTCCTAAATCCATGGTTCCCTTTAAGTTGTGAAAAATTATCATCACTAACATTAAATGAGATTCCTTAGGATTGGATTTATATCATGCACATAATCATACTAAAAATATTAAGTCTTTACGACTAGCTTCAAGTAAAGTAGACTTCCTATCATACCTCTAAAAGATCTTTGATCTACTAGTTTCCCAGCTTCATCAAGATCATGTGTATTTGAGGTACCAATGGGAGTACTTATACTTTTAGTGCTGTCATATCCATACTTTTCAAGAAGATATCTAATATACTTATGTTGTGGTATATATATTTCTTCTGGTTTTTGAGAAATTTTAAAACCAAGAAAAAATTCTAACTCACCCATCATACTCATTTCAAACTCATATTTCATTAGATCCGCAAAGGAATCAGTTAAAAATTATTGATTTGAACCAAATATAATGTCATCAATATAAATTTGAACAATCAAAACAGTTTTCTTATATTTATTTATAAAAAGGTTTGGACCTTCATTTCACTTAACATAGTTTTTTTGACGCAAAAATCCTTTAATTCTATCATACCAAGCTCGAGGGGCTTGTTTAAGGCCATACAAAGCATTGGAAAGTCTAAAAACACGATCATGATGTTTTGAATCTTCAAATCCCGGAGGTTGTTCAACAAAAAAATCTTCATGAACATAACCATTAAAGAAAATCACATTTCACATCCATTTGAAAAAATTTGAAATTAAAGAATGCTACAATGGCAAGTAAAATACAAATAGATTCAAGTCTAGCTACTAGACCATAGGTTTCTTCATAGTCTATTCCTTCTTGTTGATTATAGCCTTTGGAAACTAATCTAGCTTTATTTCTGACAATGATTCCATTTTTATCTCACTTATTTCTGAAGACCCATTTTACTCCAATAACAAAAGTTTCCTTAGTTCTTTCAACTAAGGTCCAGAATTTATTTATTTAAAGTTCATTTAGTTCATCTTGCATGGATTTTATCCATTCATCATCACCTAAAGTTTTATCAGTTCTTTTTAGTTCTAATTTTGAAATGAATTCTAGATGTTCTACTTTATTTCATAAGGAACTTATATTCCATACAGGTTGATTCAAATCACCAATGATACTATCACTGGGACGATTCATTAGAAATGACTGATTTGGGTTTTGTAAAACTTGTTCATCAACATATGGTAGGAAATCTTCTGGGGTGAATATTTCAGAAGTATATTCTTGTACATTTTCCTTATCAGAAAGATCTTCTATCATAGGTTGATAATCAGTTATTGAAAACACATCTAAGGGTGTAGGTTGAGGTTGTTTAAAAACAGAAGGATCAGTTTCATAAAATTTAGCATGAACTATCTCTTCAAGAGTAAAAGTGTTTCTATTGAAAACTATATATTCCTTAGAAGTGGTGGAGTAACCTAAGAAGATTCCTTCATCAGATTTTTGTGTAAATTTATTAAGATTATCTTTATTATTCAGAATGAATACCTTTCAACCAAAAACCCTAAAGTCGGAAAGTCTAGGTTTTCTACCATTCCATAACTCATAAAGAGTTTTATTAAGAAAAGGTCTAATCGAAACATGATTTATAGTATAACAAGAAGTACTTACAGCTTCAGTCCAAAAATGTTTGGCTATAGAATGCTCACTCAACATGGTTCTAGTTATCTCTTGAATAATTCTATTTCTTCTTTCAACAACACCATTATGTTGAGGTGTTCTGGGTGCTGAAAAGTTATGATTAATGACTTTTCTACTACTAAAAGTTTCAAAATAATAATTTTGAAATTCTCCTCCATGATCACTATGAATATTTATCAATGGAAGGTTTTTCTAATTTTTAACTTGGGCTTTAAAACTTTTGAAATAAGAAAAAGATTCAGACTTCTTTACTAGAAAATAGACCCACGTAAATCTAGTGTAATAATCAACCAATACAAATACATAATACTTTCCCCCAATGCTTTGAGTTTGTGTAGGACCAAAGAGATCCATATTCACTAAATTTAATGCATCGGTAGTTGATATTTCACTGATTGAATTAAAACTTGAATTTTGTTTCTATCCATATTGAAAAGGGTCACATACTTTGGAAGAATCGAATCTATGTTCTTGTAGATCCATAAATAGTTCATTCTTAGAAATTTTTCATAGGTTTTAAGGTTACAGTGTCCTAAACTTCTATGCCACAACCAATAATGATCTTCCATTTCACTTAGGAAAGGTATATCTTGGCTCCTAAGGTCTTCTATGTTTAGTGTGTAAACATTCTCTTGCCTATTTGCAGAAAGAATAAATCCTTCCTTGGAATTGTGTACTAAGCACTTATCATTCCTAAAATTCACAAGGTAACCTTCGCCACAAAATTGAATTATGCTAATGAGGTTGTGCTTAAGTCCATTAACAAATAAAACATTTTAAATCAAAGATTTTCTAAGAAGAACGATGTTATCTATACCAATAATTTCTCCCTGAGCATTATCTCCGAAAGTTATTTTTTCTTCTTTCGTCTTGATAATCTTTTCAAAATAATTTTTGTTACCAGTCATATGTTTGGAACATCCACTATCCATGTACCACGTATTGTTATTGGTACCTTCTTTATTTTTCTAAAAACAAAAGAGTTAGACTTTTAGAATCCAAACATTATTAGATCCAGAATTTTTAGAAAAATAATATGGGTATCAACATTTGTTTAGAAAAATAAATTTATGAAACCCAAGAGATTGAACTTTATTCAAGGAGAAATTTTTCTTCCAATGCCCACCACATTGACATTTAATGAAAAAAGGGGCTCTAGGTGGTACAAAATAGTTGTTTTTGAAAACCGGTTTTTAGTGAGTATAACCTACTCCAATAGTGTTTCCTTGAGGTTTAATTTCAGAATAAATCTTGTCAAAATTTTCCTTCCTAGAGGTAACATTTGCAAGAATCTTATTAAGAGAAAATATTTCGGATTTTAGTCTAATGAATAAATTCTTATCACCATGAATCATTTCCTTAGAGTTAGATTTTTCCTCAAAAAACATTTACCTTTAAAATAGAATTCTTAAGATCTTTAGAAAGTTCTTCCTTAAAAGAATTTGTTTTCTCAAGGTATTTAGAATGTTTTTCTAAAATCTGATATTTATTTCTAAGATCTCTAGAAAGATCTGAAATCTCTTTTGTAAGAATTTCTTCCCTAGTATTTTCCTTGTCTAAATTTTTAGAAATCTTACAATATCTTTCTTCATGTAACATGTAAAATATAGAAACTTCTCATATGAAGTTATTTCATCATTTTCTAAGGATGAAGTATCTTTATTAGAAGTTCAATTTTCAGAATAGTATTTCTTATCAAGTGATACATTTTTTAAAGCCTCGGTAGAGGGTACCTTGTCCATAAGACATGTATTAGGGAAAGAAGTAGTAATAATAAATCCCATATTCTTCTTTTTTGATGAATCATATTCAGAAGATTCACTCTCTGAGGAGTCTCCATAGCTAGCACTCCAAGTATCATTAACATTAAGACTTTTCTTGTGGTTTGATTGATAGAATATCTTCTTGTTTTTTTCTGAATTCCTTTCCTTCTTTTCCTTCTTTTTAAACAAAGGATAATCAGGTCTGATGTGACCTGTTCTTCTACATTCATAACACGTAACTTCACCATATTTCTTATCGCTGTAGTATTTATTCTTGTATTTATTCTCATAATTATTCTGAGCTATAATCTTGTTCATTCTAAGAGAAAGATTACCTAATTCATTCTTAGAATTTTCTGTGTCACTAGATTATGACCGAATAATGACTTCCTTGGATTTAGATCTAGTTACTCCTTCTGGGGTCTTGTATTTCATACGTTTAGATGTTTTTTTGAAAGAAACACCTCCATTCCCATTCTTCTTCTTAACATTTTCAGCATCTCTCTTCATTCTGGTTTCATGCTGAAGAAGAGTTCCAAACAACTCATCTAAGGAAATATGAGTGACTTTCCTGATCTCATCAATAGTTGTCCTTATGGACTCCCATTCATTTGGCATAATATCTATGATCTCATCAAAAAGAGCTTCATCATCCATACCTTTTTCTCCCCTAGATTGTAAACTATTCATGATAGTCATAAACCTTTGCAGTACTTTGCATATGGGTTCTCCATAATGAAAATTAATGCCATGGTATTTAGCTCTCAACATAGCTCTTATAGTCTCTATGACATTAGATGTACCAAAATGTGTAACTTCAAGTTTCTTCCAGATACTATTGGCATGTTCACACAATGATATTTGACTATAGATGTTCCTATTCATGGAACATAACAAAGTGTTTCTGACTCTAATGTTTGATTGATATTCAAACTTCTCATGATTTGTAAAGGTTCTCAATTCTTTATTCGGAATATTATAATCTCCCGTCAGTATTAGATAGTTATCAACTCCAGTATTGATAATGAAATTCTTCATCCTATCTCTCTAGTACTCATAATCACTTCCATCAGAAATAAGAGGTCTTGTAGGATTTAGATTATCAATAGAACCAACATTTAAACCTATCATTCTTAAGAAATTCTTTGGCACACAAACTTGTTAGCAGTATGAGTTTGTAAACAAGAGAAAAATATACTAAGAAAGGAACTAGATATTTTATCTCTAAGAAAGAGTGATTCCGAACTATATGAGTCTGAAAAATATGAATCCCAAAAAGTATGAATCTGGAAATATAGATTCTGAGAATTCCCTTCTGAATCTAATCGTGAGATTAATTCAGATTAAACCAACCCTATGATACCAATTGTTAGGATGGTATGTATGAGTATGATATACTCTATAATACCAAATGTAGGATTGAATATGTAATGAGATTCTCAAATACAAGATGGTGGGTGAATTGTATTCCCCAAAAAATTCTTTAAGAAAATTTTTCATAACCAAAATTCAAAACACCTCTAAGATCTATTATCATGCTTGATTTTTGAAAAGTGATTTGGGAAATGAAACATAACAAAATTTTACACCAACTAATATTCTACCTTAAAGAATATAGAATCCTATAAAATCAGATTACACGTTTAGGTAAGTATAAGAAAGTTATACATTCCTCAAAAACTAAAATACACAGCGGAAAAAAAGTATTATAAGTAACAAGAAACAAGTAATAAATCTTTCAACACAAAGAGGAGGGTATCCAACAAACCAGGATAAGAGGACCCTTGATTTATACTTTAAAGAAAGTCTATCTTACCCAACCCCTGGTAAGCCCTCAATCTGAAGATCAGTATTTATCTTGCTATCCCCACAAGCCCTCGATTTGTAAGAAAATTGGCACCTATGAATTCACAACCCAAAGTCTCTGGTTTTTAAGGTAATTGAACCTATGCACTAAGAAAATATGCACGAAGAAAAGTTCTAACAAGTCATTCAAACATTCTACATGAAGCTTGAAAGTTTATAAGAGCATCTCTCTCTAGAAATGACTTCAACAGCATGTGGTCACAGTTGTCAAAGTTCAGTGTTGAGGTCTTTCCAAATGAGCTCATATTTATAGGCACAACTCCAACGGTAAGCTCCCTCCTCCAACAGTCATATTCTTCCATGAATTTTATAGGGACCTATACACATTTCACTCAAACAACAGTTATTTAATAACTAAAATCAGGACATTGTTTTATAACTAAACAGATGTAAGCATAACCAAAACTAGTATTCGGAATGAAGGTAAATGAAAGTTCTAAGTCTATGTAAAAACGAAATTTAGAGTCTGTAAATGAGAGTCTCGATTCTGCAATACAAGGATATTAAGATTCTGTTTTCTTGGAATTTGGAACCTCTATTCTATAGATTTGTGGAGACTGAATTTCAATAAAACTCGGATTTTGGATTCATAAGAATTCGGAGCCAGAACTTACAATGTTCAGAGTCAGAGTTCATGAGAATTCAGAGCACGAAATTACAAAGTTTGGAGTCAGAGTTCATGAGAATTCAGAGTCAGAAATCATAGGAGTTTGGAGTCTGAATTTAGAGAACTTAGAATCAGAACATAGAGAAGTCAATAACTAGAATTTGTAACCCAAATTTAGAGTCAGAACATAGAGATGTTCGTAACCCTAATTTGTAATCAGATTTAATAGTCTAACATTACATAAGTTCATAATTAGAATTCATAGTAGAACTTCATGAATGTTCGTATCCAAAATTCATAGTTGAACTTCATAACGTTCGTATCTAGAATTTTGAGTTAAACTTCATGAGAGTTCGTATCTATAATTCGGAGTTGAACTTCATGAGAGTTTGTATCCAGAATTCGGGGTCTTAAATAGAATACTTCATATCTAAGAATTATTTGATTCCGAGGTTTTGGTTTCAATATGAGTTTTATACTTAGAAAATTTATGATATGAACAATGAAATATAGGTAAGGGTAAATTTCCTTGGGGAAGTAAAATTTCCTTATAGAAGTAAAATAGGGGTAAAAATGTGTTTTTCCTTAAGATAAGGTTGTTGTGATTTTTAAAATACGTTGAATGATAAATTCATAAGGAAAACATAATGACTCAACAATCTTCACCTTCAATGAATGAATAAAAAATTCATAAGAAAAACCTTATTGACTCAACACCTTCCATAGGTCAGGGGCTAGCGACTAGCAGCAAAGGTGTAAACCCCTAAAACTGGGAAGGCATTTCCTTTATAAATTTTATCACACACAATAGAGTATAAGATAGAAGCAAGACACTGAGTAAAACTGAATACAAAAGGAGTGCTGAAATGTAAAAGGGGCTAGAAATACAAGCCCAACAAGAAAGTAAAAGTACAACTGAAAAATAGGTACAACTGAAGAAAAGGTAAACCAGCTATAGGGTCATCCTCCTGGGATTCCTACCTGAAGGATAGGTACAGATATCCTACTAATCACTCCGCATCCGTTTTTCTACTACATGTACCAACTCGTCGTAAGGTCTACCTTTGGGTACCATCCAGTCCTACAACTCTAATCCTCAGTCAGCGTTGTCTGTCATCTGCAACCAACACAATGAGGTGCGGGCATATCCCGTGTAGGGGTGAGTATAACGATACTCATTAGGGACCTCGAGACCCTCAAGGTCTCACAAAATCTCAAAAAGATAAACCAAAAAGGTTTAATTAAATAAAAAACCTTACTTATGTGTATGCCCATACATATACTTATGTTAACAAGTAATCCATCTCAATCATGAGGTAAAGAAAAAAGTTATTGACTCAACTCAAACCAGGATTTTCTTCTATGGTAGTATCATGTAACATCCCCGGTCACACTGTTGGAACCTCGACTGATGAAGTACTCCTCCTCCATTGAGTATAGTGGGATTGTGCATCACATAGAGGCACTTCTCACTATCCTTGGACTACTGAGGTACTCCTCCTATTGAGTACCATGGGTCTGTTGCGTCACATAGAGACACGTCCCACCGTGGGTCTGCTGCATCACACAGAGGAGCTCCCCTTGTAACATGCTGAGGTACTCCACGTGTCGAGTACCATGGGTCTACCGCGTCACACAGAGGCTCTCCCGAATGTGGGTCTACCGCGACACTAAGGTTCTCCCCACTATGCTAGTCGAATAACTCCGAGTTGAAATGGTAGGAAGTCGTCGGGTCTCAGCCATCTATTAGGTCTCTTCTCTATTCTCATTTGTCTCTGGGAGGATCCACTACATGATCTGCAGGTCAAAATCTCCAATTGTCACGAAGTCCCATGTAGAAGTATCTTAAACATCTGCAATGTCATACAGGTCTCAACGCAACTGATGACGCATCAAACAGACATTTGGTGCCAAAGATATGGCCAATGGATGTAAAGGGTCAGTAGTGGGCCCGGGTTGGGTCTGGTCCGGTCGGACCAACTCGACCCAACCTAGTCGGGGCCGACCCGGTCGGGGTCGACCTAGTCAGACCCGCTGGGTCTCACCACACCCGTTGGGCGGGACAGACTATTAAGTTCATCTGAGTCCGATGAGCATGAGGGTCACCGCGTAGGCAGCTTAGTCCAGAGGCTGGGGCCAGTTTGGCTAGGCCCACGTTGGGCACAGGTCGGGTGGCTCGGTCAGGAAGGATGAGCTGGTTTGGCCAGCAACATCGTGATGGATACAATGGGCCAGGTCGGGAGTTCGGGAGGCTGGCGGCAGCAGGGCAAGCTATGAGCAGGGCGTGCAGGGCATGGGAAGGCTTCAAGCAGGTAGCGTGGGGCACGGGCAGGCGGGTAGGGAACCAGGAAGGTCGTACGGTGCATGGGTAGGCCGCAATGGATGTGGGCATGCCGTGTGGGGTGTTCGACAGGCCGCGCAGGGCGCCAGGTAGGCCAAGTGTGGCACAGGTGGGCCGGTAGGGCATCGGGCAGGTGCGCGGGGCCTGGGGCAGGCCGCGCGGGGCACCGAGCAGGTCGCGCGGGTCACCGGGCAGGTTGCGTGGGGTGCTGGGCAGGCCGCGTGGGGTGATAGTAGGCCGCGAGGGGCCCGAGTAGGCCGCGTGGGGCATCGGGTAGGCTGTGCGGGGCACCGGACAGGCCGCACGGGGCACCGGACAAGCCGGGCGGGGCATCGGGCAGGCCGCACGTGGCACCGGTCAGGCCGCGTGGGGCGCCGGGTAGGCAGGCCGGCGACCGGGTGGCTGTCAGGTAGTCCAGTTTGGTGCAGCTCTGGCTGACGGTGTTCGTCCGAGAGCACTGGTGTGCCGTGGGCACGGCGCGTTTCGAGGAGGCCGCGGGTAGCGCGGCCTTTTTCGTCACTGCCTTTGCCGCCTCATCGTTTTTACGTCACCATGCCGAAGAACGCCACAAGAAGTAAAAATCGATTGAGGATGTCAGGCCATGTTAGTTTGGCCCGTGTCCTCTGCGTATGTGGAGGTTTCATTTGGCTCATCAAGAAAATCATATGAACAAAAACACATCTGTAAACAATTCCTTTATAACCATTGAATATGATAAGAAAAGGTATAACATCATCAAGTAATAAACCACCTACCTTTGATTCATCATTCGTCGTTTCTTGAAGGAGTCACAGAAGCTGGTCGTTGAAGACGTCTCATGACAGTTGAAGCTTCGAGGAAGATGTCGAGGAAGGATCGGCTTCCTTCGTTCTTCATTCTTTGTTGGGAGGGTCGTTCCTCGTTGGATAACCCTTTTCCTTCAATCACCCAAGTGAATTCGTTGTTCCAAATAATAGATTAATTAATCTTTTATTTCATTGGAAGAAATTCAAAAAGGTGGAATTAAATTAAAGAGGCTCCTCCTCATTAATTTACATGTGTTGGCATGTATTAATTGGGGAGTTGGTACCAATTCAAAATGGAGTAATTAACTAGGTCGACTCTTACATAATTGTGGAGGATAAGAAAATTAAATGATAGGGGTGGGGAAGAGGCTCCCCTAAATTAATGTGAAGCTTAAGAGTTTTCTCCACTTTAATGGGGAGTTTAAGGGGTTAAAATCCTCAGTGATCCCTTCAACATTTATCCTCGCATGGGAGGTTGAGTTCATGTGGCCCCCACCACCATATCCTCTTATGGGAGGTTATGGTGTAGGGGCCCTACCTCCAACTCCCATGAGGATATTTTAATCACCAACACTCACATGGTTTCTCAATAAAATAAAGTGTTTCCCACTTTGTTTTGTTATTTTTCCCAATGAAAACCCAAGAACTAAATTCTATCCTTGACTCACTGTCATCAAAGAGAAAGTCTTTATAAGCGAATACAGACACTGCGAGTTCAACGGTGCCCTCAAATTTTAGTTCTGAGCACCGGTTCAAAAGTTACAAAAACCTGCTCGTACGTTTTCTAAACGTACCTGAACAAAACTTCAAAAATTGATTCCGGGCACACTGGGCCTCGGAACCATGTGCCTTAAATTTTCAAGGACTCGTAAAATTCCCATGTATTTAAAGAAAATTATACGAAATTTTCTGGTCTTTACATTCTCCCCACCTCAGGGTTTTATGTCCCCGTAAGCTACAACTCGAACTAAGGGAACAAATGTGGGTATTGAGAATTCATCTGAACCTCCCACTCCCATGTGCTCTCCTAGAGCTTATTGTGCTACCAAAAAACGCGCACCAGAGGAATCAAATGTCCACAAAAGACCTGCTCTTGTCGATCCTCAATCACCTCTGGAACCTCCGTAAAAGTCTCCCCATCGTCGATGTCCTGCTCCCCATGGTCGATGATGTGGGAAGGGTTGTGCATGTATCTCCTCAACTGGGATACATGGAAGAAGTCATGACCCTGGTGCAACTGAGGTAGAAGAGCCATGTGGTATGCCACCTCGTCGACACTGCTGAGGACCTGGAAAGGTCCGATGAATCTCGAAGAAAACATTCCACCTTGGCCAATTCTCCATAGACCTCATCGAGGTGAGACCCATAGAAATATGTGGTCACCATCCTCGAACTCCAGAGGTCTCTATATCCTATCAGCATACGAATTCTTCCTACTCTGTGTAGTCTTTATCAACTCCTAGATGATCTTCAGCTTCTCTATGGTAACCCATACGATCTCTGGTCCCACTAGTGCTGACTCCCCGGGGTCTGTCCAGCATAGTGGCGATCCGCAAGGTCGACCATAAAAGGCCTCAAAAGCTTTCATCCCAATGGGGGAGTGATATATGTTGTTGTATGCAAACTCCACCAATGGTAAGTGGTCCTCCCAGCTGTGACCAAAGTCAAGGACACATGCACGGACCATGTCCTCGAGTGTCTGAATGGTCTGCTCAGTCTGACCATCCATCTGAGGATGGATGGCGGTGTTTAGACTAAGATGCTTCTCAAAAGACACCTGAAACTCCTTCCATAGCCTAGAATTAAATACTGTTACACGATCGGAGACAATAGAAGAAGGTATACCATGTAGCCTCACAATATTCTACACGTAGAGGCATCCCAATATCTCTACTGAACCCTGATCTCTGATCGGTATGAAGTGGTCCGAAATGGTGAGTCGTTCGATGATCAACTAATTTGATTCATGACCCCTTAATGTATGTGTATGACCCATCAGGAAGTCTATGGATATCACATCCCACTTCCACTCTGGGAACTCTAAAGGCTGGACCAAGCCTGCTGGTACCTGATGCTCTACCGTCACTTGTTGACAAGTGAGGCATCGAGAGACAAAACTTTCTATTGCCCTCTTCATACCTGGCCACCAGTGCTATCATTGAAGGTCCTGGTACATCTTCGCCACTCCTGGATTTACCACTAGAGGGGAAGTGGGGAACTCCCTCAACACGTCCTCCTAAAGTGACACTAGTACTAAGGTACGTCCTCTATAGAGGATGACGTGCTCCCCACCTTCATAAAATCCATCTGGTGTCTTCCCTATGGATATCTAAGCACATCGTGTCTTGTAGTTAGCGTCTCTGTGCTATGCCTCTAGGACTCACTGAAGAAGTGGAGTAGTTCCTGTAAAAGACTAAAGGAAAGCTGCTCCATCTCGGTCCACATAAGATATCTGTAAAGCAGCCAGCTACTCGGTCACTTCTCCTAGCAGCTGTATACCAAATCTCCTATTGAGCGCATTTGTAACAACGTTCTCATTCCCAAGGGTATAGACTATCTTGAAGTCATAGTCCTTGAGGAACTCAAGCCAATGTCGATATCTCAGGTTTAGATCCTTTTAAGAGAAGATATACTTGATACTATTTTGATCAGAGTATACGATAAAACATTCGCCCATAAGATAGTGATGCCACATCTTCAAGGAAAAGACCACTGCTGCTAACTTCAGGTCATGGGTAGCTTAGTTCTGATCATGTTGTCTCAGCTGCCAAGAACCATACAAGATCACTGCTCACTCCTGCATCAGGACACACCCGAGTCTAGTCCCTGATGCGTCGTAGCAGACTACGTACCCTACACCTTCCTTTGGAAGCCTCAAGATGGGGGCACTATTCAACCTCTGACTCAGCTCCTGAAAGCCCTGCTGGCATATCTCTAACCATACAAAGGGTTTCCCATTAATTTTCAGGTATGATATTGGTGTTGCAACTCTGGAGAAGTCTAGGGTGAACCTCCGGTAGTAACTAGCCACAGCTAGGAAACTACGTACCTCCGTCACACTCCTCGGTGGCTCCCAAGCAAGTACAACCTCTATCTTCGCTGGATCAACTGCAACTCCAGCCTCCAAGATGACATGTCCCAAAAAGTGAACCTCTCAGATCCAAATTTTGATCTTTAAGAGTTTACCATAAAGTTGGTGCTCTCGGAGTTTGTCCAGTACTACCTGAAAATGGTAATAATGCTCCACCTCAGTAGTCGTGTAGTTCAGTATGTCGTCGATGAGGAATATGACAAATTGATCAAGGTATGGCTGGAATATCCTGGTCATGAGACCCATGAACACTACTAGAGCATTGGTTATGCTGAAGGGCATAACCAAGAACTCGTAGTGGTTATACCGGCACCTGAAGGCTATCTTTTGCAAATCCTCGTCTTGAACATTGAGCTGGTGATAGCCTGATCTGAGGTCTTTCTTCGAGAACCACCATGATTCGTTCAGCTGATCAAAGAGGTCATCAATCCTCGGGAGTGGGTACTTTTTCTTCACGGTCACCTGGTTCAGGAGACGGTAGTCGAAACAAAGCCTCAGTCTCCCATCTATCTTCTTGGTGAACATAATTAGGGCTGCATAGGGAGAAACACTATTTCGGATGAATCCCTTCCCCAATAAGTCCTCCAACTATACCCATATATCACAAAGCTCAGTGGGAGCCATCCGATATTCTGTTGTAGATATCAGTGTCGTCCCGAGGTATAGGTCAATGTAGAAGTCGACCTCTCCATGAGGAGGTAGTCCTAGGAAATTTTTAGGGAAAACATCGGTGTACTGATCCACCACTACATGATAAGTCGGACTCTACACATCAACTGCTCTGAGGGTAAGGCAGGCCAACTGATGAGTGATCAACTGCACCTTCCTCCAAGTAAGTCTTTCATGCGTTTCAAAGGCTCCCTTCTCATTGGTGAAGGTTAACCTTGTCCCATCTGTGCAGACACATGTCACGTTTCACCTAATACAGTCTATCTAAGCATGTACTATAGATAATCATTCCATACCTAAGATGACGTCGTAAAGCCATGACGCCGCTACGAGGAGATCCCACCCGAAGCTCTCACCTCCTAGAGTAATCTCACACTGCCGGCACTAGTGTGTAATCATCAATTATACTCCCATAAGAGTCTCTAGAAATATGGAATGAGACAACGACTCCGTCAGAATCTCCGATCTTTGAACGAGGGTAGAGGAAATGAAAGAGTGACTGGCACATGTGTCTATAAGAACTACAGCTAAGGTAGAGTAGACATAGATCATACCTCGAATCATATCTGGAGCACCATGATCGTAGGCCTCAGCTGCCTAGAGCTGAGCTATCCCTTGTCCACCTGCTCCCTGTGGTCAGGGTGGACCTCCTGGTGGCGGTAGCGGTAACACCTCGAATCATCATCCACCACTAGTTGCATGCTCAACTCCTCTGCCAAATCCACCTTCTCCCTATAGTCTGCCTCGATCTAATCTCCATCTCTTCCTGGGCAGTCTTTTAACCATCTATTGATCATCTGAATGGTAGGTCAGACAGTCATGAGCCATGTGACCCTACCCCCCACATGAGTAACACTGCCTGCTCCTGGAATGTATGTCACTGCCCCGGGTGCCTAGCACAACATATCCTGAGTCATGTGGTTTTCCACCTGTGGGTCTGGCCCTCTTGGACCCCTGTGTCATCTGTCTACTTCTAGCTGCAGAAAACTCCACTACATGTCTACTATTTGTGGGTCCCGCTGCCGGATACTGCTCGGAATGGAAACTCTCCACCCAAAGGGCTCTCCCTAGCACCCCCGCCTGCATCAGGATGCTGAGTGAGATCATAGAATCCCTAATATCATTTTTGAAACCCTTCTCGATGGTTTGGGCCCTGAAGAATGGGCCCCGCACCATATTTGTAGAGAAGCATGAGGGGTTAGTGACCCTCACTGAGTACTGAGTTTCCATCTTGATACCTTGATGTAGATGTAGTAGCTCCTGTATCTGTACCGCACAAAGGGTGGTTGGGACAACTCTTCTCGAAATAGGCTCTCGCAGTCTGTCTATAGCAGTGTCATCTCATCATGCACCTAGAGCATCAGGCTCCACCATCTTCCTACTACTACCTGAAGAAGAATCGCGACAAGGATCACCATATGATCTGCTGGTGTCCCCACCATTCTGAAGACTCTCACCACATCCTCCAGCCAATCCTCAGACGCATGTGGGTCCATCTCTCCCCTGAACCTGGGTGGCCTCTAGCACAGGAACTCGTGCAACACGCTCAAGTAGAATTCATCGTCTTCTGCTGGTTCTGGTGTCATCAGTGTCCCAACATGTAGTGGTACCACTAGTGCCTCCACTGGAAGAGGGTCCTTCACCATGGCCTCTTCGCTCAGTGGGCTATCTGTGCTTACGACTCTCGGGGATCTACCTGGTCATCCATGGGGAGGCTACCTAAATGAAACAGATGTGACACGGTCAAATTATTATACCTGGTGAGATGACCTAGTTGAGATAACGTAAATAAAACTTTTAAAAAGACACACGCAATCATTATTTTCGTTTGTTGTGTCGGAAATCAGAAGTCAGGGTCCTGGTGTATGGATACGTCAGCTGCCACACCAACACTAGACTCCCTAAACTGAAAACCACACTCGGTACCCTTAACACAATTACTTCAAAGAAAATAAAGATTAGAGTCCTATGTTCTGTGGTATAAATGACTCCTCTGATACCATTTTGTCATGACCCATCCTCGAGACTTGTGTCATGACTACCCTAAGCCCCCCTTCCATAGGCCAGTGGCTGGCGACTAGCACTAAAGGCATAAATCCCTAAAACTAGGAAGGCATTGCCTTTATAAATTATATCACACACAACAGAGTTTAAGCTAGAAGCAAAACACTAAGTAAAAATTTATACAAAAGGAGTGTTGAAAAGTAAAAGGGGATGGAAATACAAGCCCAACAAGAAGCTACAAGTACAACTGAAAAATAGGTACAACTAAAGAAAAGGTAAAGCAACTACTGGGTCATCCTCCAGGGATTCCTACCTGAAGGGTAGGTACAAATATCCTCCTCATCACTCCATGCCCTTATGTATCCTTCGTGTACCGACTCGTCGTAAGGTCCACATCCGGGTACCATCCATTCCTATTACTCTGATCCTCATTCAGCATTGTACATCGTCTGCAAACAACACAACGAGGAGTAGGCATAGCCCGTCCAGGGGTGACTATAACGATACTCAGTAGGGACCCCGAGACCCTCAAGATCTCATAAAATCCAACAATGATAAACCACAATGTATGAATTCAATAGATAACCTTACTTAGATATATGCCCATACATATACATAAGTTAACAAGTAATCTATCTCAATAATGAGGTAAACACAAAAGTTATTGACTCTTCTCAAACCAAGATTTTATTCTAGGGTAATATCAAGTAACATCCCCAGTCACACTGTCAGACTCTCGGATGATGAATTGATCCTCCTCTATCGAGTACAGTGGGACTTCCGTGTCACATAGATGTGCTTCCCACTATCCTTGGACTGCTGAGGTACTCCACCTGTCAAGTACTATGGGTATGTCGTATCACACAGGGGTGAATCCCACCTTTGGTCTGTAGCATCACACAGAGGCACTCCCCCTCTTAGCCTGCTAAGTTACTCCACATGTCGAGTATTGTGGGTCTCCCACGTTACATAGGGGATCTCCCCACAGTGGGTCTACCGTGACACCAAGGCACTCACCATTGGTCTAGTTGAATCAATTTGAGTTGAAATGGTTAGTAGGCATTATGTCTAATCCAGCTACTAGGTCTCTGTGCTATGCTCGCTCATCTCCAGGTGGATCCACTCCATGATCTGAAGGTTGGAATATCAAACTGTGACGAAGTTCCACGTAGAAGTATCTCAAAGCTCTGCCATGTCATTGAGGTTTCAACACAACTGACGGCGCGTCAAACGGATGTATGGTTCTGAAGATATGGCCAATGGATGTAAAGGGTTAGTTGTTGGCCCGGGTCTGGTCCGGCCTGGTCGGACCAACATGGCCCAACACAGTCTGGGCCAACTTAGTCTGGGTCAACCTGGTCTGACCCACTGGGTCTGACCCAGCCCATTGGTTGGGCCCACCAGTTTGGTTCGGCCCTATCCGCTGCGCCCGACCAAGTGGACTATGAGGGCAGTTCGGCCCAGAGGTCGCCACGTAGGCAGCTTGGTTCGGAGGTCGGGGCCAGTTCAGCTAGCACCACGTGGGGAGCGTCTTAGTCTGGAAGGCCAAGACGGTTCGGCCAGCGATTCCATGAGGGACACCGTAGGCTGGCTCGAGACGCCGGCTTCAGCAAGGTAGGGAGCTCGTGGCGCGGGTAGGTAGCGGGAACGACTTGCGGGGCACTATGCTAGCCACGTGGGGCGCCGGGGAGGCCGCGTGGGGCACCGGGTAGGTGGTGTGGGGCGCTAGGCAGGCCCCACGGGGAGTCGGGCAGGCCGCGCGGGGCGCTGGGCAGTCGTAACGGTGTTCGGGCAGGCCGGGGGGTGCCAAAAAGGCCGCACGGGGCACCGGGTTGGTCTCACGGGGTGCGCGGGTAGGCCGATGGGGTGTCGGGCATACTGCACGGGGCGCCGTAGAAGTCGCGCGGGGCACCGGGCAGGCCGCGCAGGGCGCAGGGTAGGTCGTGCGGGGTGCCCGGCAGGTCGCGCAGGGCGCCGGCTGGGCGTACCGGGTCCAGGTAGGCCGTGAGGGGCACGGGAAGGCCGCACGGGGCACCGGGAAGGCCGCACAGGGCGCCAGGCAGGCGGGCCAACAGCCGAGCTGTGGCAGCGCAGGCCAGTTCGGTGTGGCATGTGCGGGCACAGGCCGACAGTGTTTCTTCGGGAGCACCAGTGCGCTATGGGGGCGGCGCAGTTCATGGAGGTCTCGGGTAGCATGGCCTCTGTCGTTGCCACCTTCGTCACCTCATCATTGTTATGTCGTCATGCTGAAGAATGCCACAAAAAGGAAAAATCGACGGATGTCGGGCCTTGTTAGGTTGACCCGTATCCTCTGCATTTATGGAGGTATCATTTGGATCATCAAGAAAAGTAGATGAACAAAAACAGGTCTGCAAACAATTCCTTTCAAACCGTTTTAGAGGATACGAAAAGGTATAACATATTCAAGTAATAAACCCCCTACCTTCGATTAGTCGTTTGTCGACGGAGTCGCGGAATCTAGTCTTTGAAGAAGTCTCACGGCGGTTAATGCTTTGAGGAAGATACCGAAGAAGGATCAGCTTCATTATTTCTTTGTTCTTCATTGGAAGGGGAGTTCCTCATTGGAGAACTACTTTTCTTCAATCACCCAAGTGAATTCATTGTGCCAATTAATATATTACTTGATCTTTTGTTTCGGTGGAACAAATACAAAAAGGGGGAATTAAATTAAAAAGGCTTCTCCTCGTTAATTTTTGTCTGTTGGCGCGTATTAATTGGGGAGTTGGTACCAATTCAAAATGGAGTAATTAACTAGGTACGTCCCCCTTAATTGTGGAGGATTGGCAAAATTATATTCTAGGGGAGGTGAAGAGGCTCCCCTAAATTAACGTGAAGCGTAAGAGGTTTCTCCACTTTAATGGGGAGTTTAAGGGGTTAAAAGCCCGTGTGGTCCCCACCTCATTTATCATCCCATGGGAGGTTGAGTTCAGGAGGGCCCCCCCACTATAACCTCTAAAGGGAGGTTATGGTGTGGGGGCCACACCTCCAATTCTCATGAGGAGATTTTAACCACCAACACTCACATAGCGGCTCAATAAAATAAAGTGTTTCCCATTTTATTTTATTATTATTTTCCATGAAAACCCAAAAACTAACTTCTATCCTCAACTCAATACCCTCTAAGTGAAAGTCATCATAAGAGAATACAGGAACTGTGAGTTCAACGGTACCCTTGTATTTCAGTTTCGAGAACCGGTTCAGAAGTTATAAAAACCCACACATACGTTTACTGAACGTACCCGAAGAAAACTTCAGAAATTGATTTCGGGTACACCGGGTCTCAGAATCATGCGCCGTAAATTTCCATGGAACCGTAAAATTTCCCATGTATTAAAAAAAATACATTGTATTTATGGTTCTTTACAATGATAAAAATTTTGGATTTATTATGGTTGTTATTAATATCTTATCATTCATTGGTGGATGATGTGATCTATAAGATGGTTTTTCTATTACATCAGGCAAAAAAAATTATCTCGGGTTCTCATCATTGGGATAAAAAGATGAAATTATTGTGTAAATTAATTAAATGATAAAATTATACTTTTTAAGAAATTATATTCCCTTATGTTCATAGTATAAATGATAATTTACGTTCTAAACTCCAAGAGAAATATATTTAATCAAAAAAATTCTTTCATATTATGGTTATTTTCAATGAACTGATGACCTTTTATCCATCACAGATTTATTGTTATATGGTCATCAATCCAAATATATTAGTTATATATTATAAGATTTATCTTCCATGTCTATGTTTTCTCTTCCTGCTATTGTTCTCGTGTTTGTAATCCTATTTAGGTGAGGAACTTAGTACTTCACTTTCTATCTATTCAAGGAGATGTTTTTTTAACCATTTTTACAGTGTTAGTTTTCAATAAAATTTTTATCATGTGTAACAAAAGTTCATACCGATACAAAGTTAAAATTGCAAGTATGATATTAATAAAAGGTCATATAAATGTAACACAACAATTTTATAATATAGAAAAGTATACTTGATGCATATGTGATACACAACATCAAACCCAAACAAATAATCATTATTTAGATATTACCATTTTAACATATCCCATAAATTTTAGGATATGAGTTTGATTAACTAATTTCTGTTATATATATCATAAATATATTGATAAATTTTTATTAAATAATTAATCAAATTTTGGTAATGTCATTTTGTTCATCAAAACATGTTTTCATCAAAAAATATTTTTTTCTCTTTATAAAAAGATATTATAATTATTTTATTAAAAAATTATAAAAAACTATTTTATAAAAAGTAAAAAATTTTATTTTATTTTCTCATAAAAAATTTATTTTTGGTAGGAAATTTAGGATGTTTCAGAAAATATAGATTTTTCGGTGAATTGGGAAAAATACCATGTTATAAAAAATTGGCATTTATATTGATAAATTAATTAATTTACATGAAAAAATTATTATATTTTAATTTTATTAAAAGGTATGATAGGTAATATTTAGTTATATATTATAGATTTAATTACCATTCAGTCATCTTTATATCATATTTAAGTATCGGTTCATTTTTAGGCTTCAAAATATATTTTTAAAAAAACTGTTTTAAATGTTTGATGCTTCTCTACTATAATTAATTTAAATAACCCATAATGAGAAGTTATTTAAATGAAAATTTTATATTATATATCTATATTTTCTAATTTATGTTCATATAATGAATATTACTAGTCATAGTGTTAATATATAAAAAATATTTTTCATAACAATGCATATTTTTAGTTAAACAGATTTCCATTGTACTTGCAGGATTTTTTTTAAATTAAATAATTCCCCCTATGTAAATTAATTTTGATAAAATTGATTCCATATTTTGAATCATAATTAAAAATAATATCTAATAAGTTAAAGTTATTTTTTAAACAATTTTAATAGTAACTATATAAAATATTTATGCCCATGTTAAAAGGTAAATAGTTTAATTATTGGTAAAAATAATTTTACAATGACAAGAAAAAACATAAACCTAAAAATATGAATATTTATATTTTCTTTTAAATTAAATAATTATTATATATATTCCATATTGATTTTAATTTATAAATGATTACGTAACCATTTTGATAAAAATTCTATTTTGATATGATAAAACACAAACTGTATTTTTCAGTAATATGAAGTGTCAATTAAGAAATTTTTTTTATTAATTAATGTATTTCTAAAGTATATAAATAAAATATTTTTCTATAAATTTTTTTATTAAATGTAGATTTTCATATCATTTTTTTGAAGTTACATGTTATTTTTATATGTGTTTGAAAACTATTATTATGAAAACCCATCATTTTTCAATAAATATTGATTCTATTTTTAAAAGTAAAAATATACATGTTTAGAAAATTATTTGGATAAATTAAATATTATTTGTGGACCCAAAATATTATAATTATCCAAAAATTAATTTTTCATAATTTCAGAGATAGCTGAATTTATATGTAAAAATTATATATGGTATAAATATATGATGTGTATTGTGACATCATAATAACCCAAAAATGATTTAATAAATACTATAATTAGTATAAAAGACCAAATATATGTTTCCAATTTAAAATAATGTTATTTTTAGAGTATATAATTAAATTTATAAGGACTTTATAAATCCTACATATCCTATATTGTATTTTATGGTTTTAAAATTAGTTCTTTATAAACCCGACTCACTTCCACATCATAAATGGTATAATTCTAATAATATGGGCCATTTTCATTATGAAGTAATTAAAACCAATACCATTTGGTAAAAACCAATGGAAAAAAACCATGAGAATGGTTTTTATTATTATTTTATTTTATAGATTCATAAACCTATGTTTGGGAAATAGTAAACCACCCCCCTCTATTTTCCAATATAGACACAACCATGATCCTTATTCACTACACTCAAAAACTTTGGGTCAAATCCTTAATATTATATTCCCTCTCTAATGTCCTCTCGAGGCTTCCCCAAGCTCTCAAGAGTATACCAAAAATCATTTGGAAGTCACTCTCTCAAGGTATGGTATCTCCCTCCCTCTCTTTCATTCATGCACTTCTTTTATGTTATGCGACTCAATTTTAAATAGGTCACATTTGGATATGTTATTCCACATCACATGAACTATTAATTTGATGAATAAATAATTATATCCACCTTTCAATCTCATTAATCCCTTCCATGATCCTTCTTGTACACCCATTACCATACCGTAATTTGTTAAGATATTTATCTCCCCTCATTTCCATTCAATCACCATATTTGTGCGTAGAATTTTGAATCTCAATGAGTTATGTTTTCATATACTTCTAATGATTACACTTGTAATAACATTTCCTTTTTCCAGGTTTCAGTCTTTTCAAATATTTAGTGAAGATAAGTTGACATTTTTCTAAATTCACTGTGTGAATTAATTTAAAAACCTTGGAAGATTACAACCCCTATAACTCTAATTCACCACATGTTGACTTGTCAACAAATTTAATTGTTCTAAAGTTAATTAGATTACTCCACGTGTAATTTTATTACACCATGTATAATTATATTACATCACATGTAATAATCATTAATTGTTTTTTAAAATGTTTGACAGGATTTTAATGGGAAAATTTTATAATATTTACACAATGTGAAATGGGAATACAAGTCATCTAATTTTGATTATCAACATATTTAAAATGCATTTCCAATGTTTTTTAAACCTCTAGACTCACCTAACCTCCATTTTAGGGATTTATCACCCTCTATTATTCATCGTGGACCATCAACGCACCTCCTCCATAGACAAAAACTCATCAGCACACCTCTAGATTTGATATAATTTCATTGTCACACCTCCACCTTGGACCAAACATCATCGGTACACCTCCTAGTTGGCCCAAAATTCATAGGCTCACCTCCATATTGGACCAAATAACCTCTCCCCACAACCCTCATTGACTAAAGACCATATGCACATCTCTCAGGTGTGGGTATCATTATCATTTAGATATATCTCTCTCATTCACTCCTCTTCTCGGATAAAAGAATATAGTTTATCCACTAATGAATCAACATATAGTCTTGTTGGACTTAAATAATGTGTAAAGATAATTTTTTTTGTTTGATCATAGATTTATATTTCAGATCTAGACCGTGTTCTTCATTGCATTCTAGATGGATTTGCTTCAAATTGGGATTATCTATTGGCAATAATTCATTGTCGTTCTTGAGGTAGGTAGCATAAAATTTAAATCCCATTATCATATTTTTTTAATTACATGTATTCTTGTTTTTTAATTTCTTTATACATTAAGCAATTTAATTTCCACAAAGAATTAATTAATTTGTTGAATTAATTAAAAAAAGAATCATTAAAAATGAATAATTAATTAAGAGAGTTAATTTTGGAGTTATTAAGATGTTTGAACTAGATTAATTAATTGATAAATTAATTAATTAGAATGTATTTATTTATGAAATTGTGATTTCAGATAAATAATTGTTAAATTAATTATACAAATATCTAAATTGATGAGATTTAATAATTAATTCATAAATTAGTTATAGTTGTATTGAAGTTGTTGAATAGTGATAATTAATTGTAGAATTATTTATGAGATATTTTATGTTTATTAAATTTTTTGACCTAGAACAATGAATTGATGAATTAATTGGGTTAATTGATTTATTGGAGACAGAACAATTTATTTACGAATTAATTATGGTTATTGAATTTTTTATATTAGGATGAATTAATTATATTATTAATTAATGAGATTAGAGTTGTTATTTAATTGTAAAATTAAATAATGGGGTTGAGTTAGGCTAATTAATTGTCATAAATAAATAACAAAATTGATATCTACAATTGATAGGTGAATTCATTAGAGTGTTTTAATTAGATTAATTAATTATGAAATTCATAAATAGGGATTATTCGAATATTGTAAATGAATAAATTTAATTAATTAATTTGTAAATTAATTAATGGAGATTATCTGGAAGATGAAACTGAATTAATTGAATTAATTAATTAGAAAATTAGTTAAAGGGGATTTTAGGGATGGTGGAATCAAATGATTTGGATTAACTAATTAGTAAATTAATTAATAGGGATTATAATGATGTACAAATGAATGAATTTAATTGATAAATTGTTAAATTAATAAATGGGGATTATTAAGATGGTGTAACTAAATAATTAAATAAATTAATCATTAAGTTAATTAATGGGGATTGTCGCGATTGTTCAATAGAATGAACTGGATTACTTAATTGGTAAATTAATTAATGGGTATTATCAGAATGGTGAAACTTAATGAATTGGATTAATTAATTTGTAAATTAATTAAAAGATATTATTGGGATGGTGAAACAAAATTAATTTGGATTAATTAATTGGTTAATTAATTTATGGGGATTTTTAGAATGGTGTAGTTTAATAAATAGGATTAATTAATTGGTGATTTAATTGACATGGATTACTGGGATATTCAATTGACTGAATTATATTATTAATTATTGAATTAGTTATGTGATATTGAAAGATATTATTTGAGATAATTAATTATAGAATTTATTATATGTCAATGAGGTTGATAATTAGATAATTAATTATTGAATTAATTAACATGAATGGATGTTATTAATTAATGGTCAAATTAATTAATGGGTTTGGATTCATAAATATATAAATTAATTAATGATTGATAAATGGGGTGTTAGACATGATTATCTATACCCATAATAATATAAATTCATGGTTTAACTATGTAATTAATTGTCAAATTAATTATGGGATTTGGATGACAAAATTTGGAATAATTAATTATAGAATTAATTCTGGGATTTGGATGACACAATTTGTGATCATTAATTATAGAATTAATTATGGGATATTAATGTCATAAAATACATAATTAATTGGTGAATTAATTATGATATTTGATGATATTGGTTTAAATAATTAATTTTTAAATTAATTATGTGCCTTTGATGACATCAATTTTACTTTAGATAATTAAATGTAGAATTAATTATGCGATGTTGAAATGGGTGCTTTGAAATAATTAATTGTGGAAATAATTATGCGATATTAAATTGGTTCCCTTGAGATAAATAATTATAGAATTAATTATATGAAACTGAGATAGTTTCCTTGTAATAATTAATTTTAGATTTAATTATGTGATATTGAAATGATTTCTATAAAATAATTAATTGTGGAATTCATTATGTGATATTTAATTGGTTTCCATGGGAAAAAATGTAGAATTAATTATGTGATATTGAGATGGTTCCCTTGTGATATTTAATTATAGAACTAATTATGTGATATTGGAATGGTTTCTTTGAAATGATTTATTATGAAATTAATAATATGATATTTAAATGGTTTCCTTGAGATAATTATTTTTAGAATTAACTATGCTATATTTAGATGGTTTCCATGTAATTATTAATTATAAAATTAATTATGTGATATTTTTTCGTTGAATTGAGATAATTAATTTTAGAATTAATTATGTGATATTGAATTAGATTTATTCATATTACTAATAGAAAAATTAATTATGTTATATTGGGGTGACTGGCCTATGATAATTAATTGTAGAATTAATTAGGTGATATTGAAATGGTTGGTTTGAAATAAATAATTATGAAATTAATTATTTGATATTGAATTGGATACCTTGAGATAATTTATTGTAGAATTAATTATGTGATATTGAGATGGATTCATTGTGATAATTAATTGTAAAATTAATTATATAATATTGAAATGGTTTCTTTGAGATAATTAATTGATGGATTAATTATTTGAGAATGAATGGTAATATGGTCATTCTATTGAGCAGTATAATGATAACATGTTCATTATAATTATGATTGAAAATGTAGGGTAATATATTCATTATTGGTAAAGTAAAAATTGTAACATGGTCGTTATAATACTTAGAAGAAGGATAGTCCCATGGTCATACAGATTGTGTGATTAAATGAATGGTAACATTGTCATCCAAATTGTGTGATTTAACGAATGGTAACTTGGTCATTCATTGTGAAATAATAATTGTAATAAAAGTACTTGGAGATATTTCCTCACATGTGAATAATTTGAACTCCAACATGATTCAAATCAGGTGCTAATATATCATATCACCTTTGAATACTTTGAACATCAGTACTAGTCAAACATGGTATTGATATATGATATTCTCTAGGGAACACTTTAGGCTCGGGTATGATACCAAGTTTGTATTGGGGTAGGAGATTCCTCAGGAACCCTGTAGTTAATAGGATTAAATACAGAATAAATGATATTTTAATAACTCTTTATTTTTGAATTGTACATATTTCTTTATACAATAGCATACACTGCTTGGTTGTGTTGTTTTAGACACCATTGGTGGTGGCCTATTGAGTTTTACACACACCATACTTGAGCTTCCTGAGCGGTGGTCAAATAGTGTCTATTTTTTTCTAAACAGATAAGGTAAAAGGCCATAGGATAGATTTCGTATTGGGTATAGAGCATGGATGAGGGAACTAGATGTGGTTCGGGACCCACATGGAGGAGTTTCCGACGTCCTTATTTTTTTTGGTTTTAATATTGACACATAGAACATACTTTGGCATAGGATGTTTCCCTTTTTTGAAAAACATATAATTTTATCATTTGGTTATCTATTGACATTAGTATTTTTATGGTTATATATTCTTCCTCTTTTGTTTATTATTTCTGTTGTTGTTTTAATGTGATAAAATAAAAAATTGGTATATTCTCCCCATGACTTATAATAGACCCTTACTACTAGTCGGAAACCTCTGGTGTATGGGGAGGTTTGTAATGACCCACCAATTCTCATTGTCTTGAGAGTAAAACGAGTCATTACTAGGCCATACATGATATCCCCAAGACTCCAAGGATGGCAACAAATATCGAAGGGCTTCAAATACAAGTGGGGGAAGATTTACCCTTTATGAAATAAACCATTAAACCTACCAACCATAACCAAACATTAACTATATGATGCATGACCAAATGGAAGACAACTCAATAACTTCATGTATCTCAAAATCACATCAAAGTAAGCAACAGAAAAAGAATAACCATGTATCAAAGTACATAGCGGATAGACTACACAGGACTCTCCAAACACCTCAAGACTCCATGCTCAATAAGATTAAAGCTCCAAAATCTATGAATAGCCCAAAAAACACGAGGTAGTGATAAAAACATGTGAAACGTTACCTTTTCCCTTGTACTAGAAAATAGCATCTCCAAGGTACCAAAGTTACAAAGCAGGGATGAGTATAAAACACAGTTGGTTTTCCCCAATGACATCCTTACTCACGCCATTAAGACAAAATAGTTAGAAACAATTTTATAAAGAAGTTTATATAAAAAAATTTCTCATAAACAATTTATGTCCAAATATAAACATGTTTCCAAAACTATTCATTACCAAAAGAATAAAAGTGCAATTGAAACCAATTTTCCCAGTAATATATTTTTCCAGAAAAATAACTAAACAATCTTAACAACCATTTCACAATATCCCTTTATCTATATACCCAAGCATTCTTCAAATCCATGAAACCAACCATCCATGATACGTTATGATAATTACATACTCATGAGTAGTTACTCATAGATCTACCAAGTCGTCAGAATGTAATTGTTTCCCATGTTCCATTAACTCTACGACACCGAGCATAAGGTCATATTTCAACCAAGCCCCATGTATGAAATTCCCATGTGCCATTACACATTTTAAACTAAAAACAATGTCATATTTCAACCAAGCCCCATATATGCAACATGAACACACAGCACAAATTTCAAACGATCATGCCAAAACATCCTTTTCAATAGAAACACATTTTATTGAAAACCATTTCCATCAAAACCATTTCAATTCCAAATCATTTCAATTCCAAATCATTTCAATTCCAAAATATTTCAATAAAACTATATTTTCCTTGAAAACACATTTATATTGAAAATATATTTTTTTCAATCATTTACCAATTCCAAAAATTCTATAATTTAAAATCATCATTTTAAATTCATGAAACTAAACCCCCTTTTTAACAACTATTCACCAAGATCACACTATTTCACAAAAAACATAAATCATCACAAAAGAAGATATATCTATTAATTTCACAACCAATAATCCCATTTGAATATAATAAATCCAATTTTATCAAGAGGATATGAGATTGAAGCCACCTACCTCGATGTTTTTGACAAAACAATGACAACAGATGAAGAATGCACAAGGATGCCGGTCAATTCTCTAAGAACAGCCTTAGTTCTCTTATCCTAGTAAGATCACGACTCATAATCTAATTATTTGGAATCCAAAAACTTATATCTACCCACTATAGGTTCATATCTGAGAAATAATGGAGATCATAGAAGTAGATCTAAGAACATCTAAGAAAACATGACAAACCAGAATGAATGGTGACATACCTCAAGAATCAGATAAAGATTTGAAGAAAACATCTTAGATCTCTTCCTCTATCATTAAAAACATCATATTTAGACATACATGACATTAAAAACTTATATTCAACCACATGAGATGTAGATCATGGAAAATGAGAAGGAGATAAGGAGGAGTTTTCATAAAACAGAAATGAACCAAGAAGATTGACAGTTACCCCAAGAATCGGGCTTGAAATCCACACGGGAAGGCTCTAGGTCACCACCAACTTGTGTGGGGAGGGTTATCCGGCCTTCTAGGATGAGTAATCTCATGATAGGGGCATTTTGAATCCAAAAAATATATAGAGAGAAAAAAAAGTAAGCACGTATAAAATATGATCTAGATTTGACCTCTGTGCAAGGTTTGACCACACTGTTTGGGCCAACCATGTATGGATGTTGCAGCATTACTTTTGTTCCAAAAACTACATATAAAACCCCAAAACATTCATATCCTTCACCTTTACCCTTTTTATGGAAACACATTTTTTTTGGAAACATGCCACTTTATGGAAACACCCCAGTTTATGAAAAAAAAACCCACTTTATAGAAACACACCACTTTATAGAAACAACCCAATATTATGGAAACTCTCTATTGTATTGAAGCCTAATAAAAGACACACCATTTTAAAAAAAACTTGGGGGACAAGTTATGTACTTGAAACTGGGGATACTACATTCTCCCCACCATTGTTCTTTCCTTCCTCGGAAAGTAGAACACCCTTGCTAGCCAAAAAGAGCTTCGGCCACTAATCTTTCATTTCCTTCTCACATTCCCATGTCTCTTCTTAAATCTGACCATGTTGCCATAAAACCCTCCCAAGGTTGATTTTTTTCCCATGCAAGACATTATCTTCTCTATAAATGTTCTGCACTGGGATATGTACCAATGATGCATCTGGTACTAAGTTAAAGTGATCCCATCTGATCACATGGTCAAGATCATGGTGATACTTTTTCAAATGGGATACATGGAACAAATTATACACCCATCTAAACCGTGATGGTAATTCTAACCGATATTCAACCTCTCCAACCCATTCTAGTATCTCAAAAGCACCAAAGTATCTAGGAGATAACTTTACCTGATTTCTAAAACGATGATGTCCAAGCCTTGTAGAGATCCTCAAGAAGACATTATCACCCACATAGAATGAAAACAATATTTGATGGTGATATGCATAATATTTCTGATGCCTTTGAGCCATCTCCATCATTCTTCTTATCAAATGGATCTTATTCATTGTTTCTTGGACTAGGATTGGCCTGACTAGTGAAGTTTAACCTGTTTCCACCTAGCATAGTAGAGAATGAAAAGGATTCCCATACAATGCTTCAAATTGAGCCATGTGTATTGAGGCATGATAGTTGTTATTGCATGAGAAATCCAATAAGGGTATATTATCCTCCAATGAGACACGAAAATACATTACACAATCCCACAAAATGTCTTCCAATGTTTGTATCGTCTGCTCAGATTGCCCATCGGTTTGAGGATGATACGTTGTGCTCATAGTCAACTGAGTCCCAAGGGCTTACTGTAAGGATTTCCTAAAACGAGACATAAACCTCGGATCTCTATCTGAGACTATTGACATTGGTACACCATGCCTCTTTAACACTTCTTGGATATAGATTTTTGAAGGATCCTCTACCATATGAGTTTCACCTACAGGTATGAAATGGGCTGACTTGGTTAGATGATTTACTATCACCCAAATGGAATCGTGTTTCTGGACCATTCATGGAATACCTCTTACAAAATCTATTATTATATGATCCCATTTCCACACTGGGACGAAAATAATTGTAACTTACCATCTAGTCTCTAATTATTTTTTTTAACCAGTTGATAAGTTAAGCACCACGAGATGAACTCAACCACCTTCCTATTCATGTCATTCCACCAAAATAGCACCTTCAACGCCTTATACATATTTTGTGTACATGGATGTACAACCCATCTCAAATAGTTGTATGAATGAAGGAGTTGTTCTTGAAAAACCATAGGTACAACCATTCGATCATTGAAACACAAAACTACACCCCCAACAAGTTTCCAGCCCTCAATGGTCTCCCCACCATTGAGTTTTGAACTTACAACCAGTCATTCTACATCAGATTTTTGTGCCTCTTTCATCATTTTTAATAAATTAAGAACCAAAGTAGCTGAAAAGAAAATATCAACATCACCTCAACCTTCACATTCCTCATTCATGTTGGCTAAGACTGACATTATCTACCATTCATCTGATGCTTCTTTCGCCAACTGAGCATATGACTTTCTACTCATTGCATCCTCCATCAAACTTCCTTTCCTCAGTGTTCACATCAAGTCAAATTAAAAAAAAAATAGATACTCCATCCATATCCTTTGCCTCATATTCAAATCATTCTATGAGAAAATCTGTTTCAAGAATTTGTGATCTCTAAACATAGAAAATTTATCACCAAAGAGATAATGTCTCCATGATTTCAAAGCATGGACGATTACAGCAAACTCCAAATCATGTTTTGGGTAATTCTTCTCATGAACCCTCAACTTCGTTGAACCATAAGAATCCAAATGATCTATTTACATGAGAAAACAACACAAATCTTGTCCCAAATCATCACAACACACCACATAACCCTATCCTAATTCTAGAAAGATCAAAATAGGGGTAAATGTAATCTTACCTTTTAGTTCCTAGAATTACTTCTGATATTCCTCCGTCAATTGGAATGGATAATTATTCTGGGTCAGAGTTATCATTGGTGAATCTAGTGTTGAGAAACCACACACAAAGCATCAGTAGTAACCAGCTAGACCAAGAAAACATTGTATCTTGAAAACATTCTTTGTGGTTACAAAGAGATAATGACTTATATCTTCTTATGATCAACAGAAATGCCTTTCTCAGAAATGACATGGACAAGAAAACATAATTATTATATCCAAACATCACACTTTGATAATTTGGCATACAAACGATGATCTCATAGGATGTGTAACATTGTTTCCAAGTGCACCTCATGACCATCCCATGTCTTTTAATAGACCAAAATGTCATCCAAAAACACCACAAAAAAAGAATCTTGATATTGTTGAAATATCTGATTCATCAATTCCATGAAGACCAATAATTCATTCATTAGACAGAATGGAATGACTATTTATTCATAGTGATCATATTTACATCTGAATGTTGTCTTTGGAATATCCTCTTTCCGAACACTCAATTTTTGATATCCTAACCGTAATTCAATCTTGGAGAAGCAATAAGCTCCCCTTAATTGATAAAACAGATCATCAATGTGTGGAAGTGGATATCTGTTCTTTACCAAAACTTGTTTAATCTTAAGATAATCAACACACATCTGAAGAGTTCCATCTTCCTTCTTCAAGAACAAAACTGGTGCTACCCATGGAGATGTACTAGGTTGAATGAAACCCTTTCTTTCCAGCTTCTCTAATAGCACATTGAATTCTCGTAACTCTTTTGGTTCTATCCTATAAGACGTAAGGGAAATAGGGATAGTCCCTGGAAGGAGATCAATCGTAAACACCACTTCCCTTATAGGTGGTAATGCTGAGAATTTGTTGTGAAAGACATTTGGAAATTGATCCACAACAGCTGGAAAACTATTTTACTCGATCTCTTCCATTTATTCAAAAGTCAATGCTTCCAATTGGTAAGAGATCATTCCCACCATTGGTTCCAACAATCCCTTTGCACCATTCTTTACAATCCGCTCTCCTCTAAATAGATGCTCAATGTTGCCCTCAGTCAGGAAACTAATTTCTATAATATAATAGTTGATTTGAGCCTTGAATATTGTCATCCAATCCATACCCAAGATTACATCATAGACATCCATATCCAACATTGAGATGTCCCATTTTTTCTTAACTCTATCAACAGTTAAAGCACATGCTCTACACACAAAATCTTGACATTATCTTTCACCGAGAGATGTTTTCATTCATAGAAGGCATCATTTTAGGTTTTTAACATATCTAGTTGGTTCCCAAAATCCTCTTCATCATAGTTCTAGAGTTCTCAACCCCTCTAGTGAAGACAACTATACTTCATCCACTTGTATTTTCAGTAGTGAGAGATATCGTTAATGGAGTATCAATCTAATATCCCAACTCAACAATTTGAAAAACCTGAGTGATTATTTGGACCAACTATTGATTCACCTGTGGCTCGGGTGAAACCAAATTATCAACAACCTCTTCTAACTAGTTCTTATGATTCCTATCAGGTGCCATTTTCTAGACCAAAAATAAACTCTATAAGTCTCACTCTCTAGCAACGGATGGCTTAGCATTTCAAATTATATCACATAAACTATGATAACATTGTTTTCCAAAACAACCTTTTTCCTATGTTCAACCATTTTTTAACACATCAAAAGACTTTGAAATGTAAACCATTTTCAAAATATGATAATCATTTTCTCTTTAAAAATCATTCATTTGAAAAACAATTCAATAATTTTTTAAAAAATTAACACTTTTTTACAACATGAATCATTCCTCAAAATGATGTATGCACTCTGAGGGGGAATTCATTCTTCTACAATGCATGGAATGCCTGTCTCATTGGGTAAGCCCATGACAATGAGATTTCAAAATTCTAGAATGGTCTTCGAAAACATATTTACCCAACTCCATGGAACTTGATGTTAAAGATAAAAGGGTTAGCTGGGTCCTTTTATTCTATACATTTCATGTTCTCAAAATCCTACTCTTGTCTAATATTCCCACTCAAGGAATAGATAAGAAGGGATTTCATCTCCAAATCTAGGAACATTAATGACTTCTTGTTAGGAAATGACCAAACAAGATGACACCATTTGTAATGACCTGCCAATTCTCCTCGTATTGAGAGTACAATGAGTCAATACTAGGCCTTAAGCGACATCCCCAAGATGCCAAAGGCTAGCAACAAATGTCGAAGTGTTTCAAATACAAGTGGGGGATTATTTACCCTATACCAAATAAACCAATAAACCTAAAAACCATAATCAAATAGTCACTCCATGATGGCTGAAAAAATGGATGACAAATTTACAACTTCATGTATTTCAAAATCACATCAAAGTAAGCAATAGCAGAAGAATAACCAAGTGTCAAAGTACACAATGGATAGACTACACAATAATCTTCAAAGACCTCAAGACACTATGATAATCAAGATCCATGCTCCAAAATATTCGAACAGCTCAAACATCACGAGGTACTGGTAAACAAGTGTGAAACATTACCTTTTCCCTTGTCCCGACATATAGCATCTACAAAAGCCCCAATGTGACAAAGTAGGGGTGAGTATAAAACATAGTAGTTTTCCCCAATGAATTCCATAATCATTCCACTGGGATATAAGAGTTAGAGAAACAATTATATAAAATAGTATATATAAAACAATTTTTCAAAAATATTTTATAACTAAATATAAACAATTTCCTAAAACCATTCATTACCAAAAGCAGTAAAGTGCAATTGAAACTAATTTTCCAAGTAATATATTTTCCTAGAAAAATAACTAAACAATATTTACAACCATTTCACAGTATCCATTTATCATCATACCCAACTATTCCTCAATCCAATGAAACTATCTATGCATGCTATGTTATTACAGTTCCATACTCATGGGCAGTTTCTCGTCGATCTTCCAAGTCATCACAAGGTGATTGCTTCCCATGTTCCATTAACTCTTTGGCACTGAGCACAAATTCATATTTCAACCAAAACCCATGTATGAAATTCCCATTTTCCATTAATCCTTTGGCATCGATCACATGGTCATATTTCAACCAAGCCCCGTATATGCAACATGAACACACCACACATATTCCCAACTATCATTCCAAAACAACCCTTTCAATAAAAACACCTTTTTATAGAAAACCAGTTCCATCAAAACCATATTAGAGCCAAACCATTTCAATTCAAACCCACTTCAATAAAACTCCATTTTTATTGAAAACAATTTCAATTGAAAATACCTTTTTCTTTAACCATTTACAAGTTATAGAAAATTTATAATATAAAATCATCATTTTACATTCATGAAACTAAGCCCCCTTTTGCACAATTATTCACCAAGATCACGCAATTCCACAAAAACCATAAATAATAACAAATAGAGATGTTTACATTAATTTCACAATCATTAAACCAATTTAAATATAAGCCAATAAATTCTAGAAATATGATATTAGAGTAAAGCTACCTTCCTTGAAGGTTTTGATTAAACATTGACAACAGATGAAGAATACAAAAGAAAGCTTGATTCTCCAAGAACAGCCTTAGTTCTCTTATCCTAGAAAAATAACTTCTCAAAATTGAATTATTTGGCATCCAAAAACGTAGCTATACCCACTATACGGTCATATCTAAGAATTAATAGATATCGGATAAGTAGCTCTAATAATATCTAAGAAAACATGGCAAACCCAAAAGAATAGTGACATACCACAAGAATCAGATCAATATTCTAAGAAACCATCTTAGATCTCTTCCTTTATCATGAAAAAAACAATATTTATCCTTACATGATGTTAAAATACTTTTATCTACCTGCATTAGGTGTCAATAAAATAAAATGATAAGGATGGAAAGAGGAGTTCACAAAAAATGGAAAAGAACCATGAAGAACCGCACTTAGGCTATGAATCGGGCTTGAAATCACCAAGTGAAGGATCTAGGTAAGATCCAACTTGTGTGGGGAGGGTCCTCCAGCATTCTAGGTAGGGTAATATTAAAATAAGGGCATTTTGAAGCCAAAACGAAATATATAGGTCAAAAACAAGTAAAATCCTAGAAAATATAATCTAGATTTGACCCCTGTGCAAGGTTTGACCACACGGTTTAGGACAACTATGTATGGATCGTGTGACCTTCCTTGTGGTCTGAACACTCCTTATAAAACCCCCAAACTTTACGATCCTTCACCTTTACCCATTTTATGGAAACATGTTTTTACATAAACATCCCACTTTATGGAAACACTCCACTTTATGGAAACAACCCACTTTATGGAAACACCCCACTTTATGGAAACAAACCAATATTATGGAAACTCTATATTTTATGGAAACTCTCTATTATATGGAAACCCAATCAGAGACCCACCATTTTCGAAAAACATGATGAAAGGGTTATGTACCCAAAACTGGAGGTACTATAAGGCACACCTATGTTCATGTGACTGGTTGGGTTTGGGTACGATTGCGTGGAACCTAGGCCGAGACGACACAATGTGGTATTAGAGGGAAAAGTTTCTTTCTTCCTATTTTTTATTACTATTATGGGAAAGGTAGATAATATACTTGGAAGGTTTGGGGTTTGGTTATTAGCTTGTGCAAGGGAGTAGCTAGCCCATGTATAGGGGAAATCCCAAGTTCCCAAGGTGGGATTATTTTCATTGTAGTTTTTTGTTACAGTTGAATATTATTTCACCTTAAGTGATTCAATTGTTTTTTGATGTGGTTTCTATTTCGGTAAATTGTTCAGATTGAATTTTGGCCATAAATTGAATGGGTTTTGGGTCATCATGAATCATTCTAGGATCTCCAGATTATTTGGTGACATGCATCATTGTTGGAAAACATAAGAAATTGCATTTTAGGAAAGTTGTTGAACATGAATTTTTTTTCATACTTGTGAAATTGAAATAAAAATGGTACCTAAAAAGAAATTGATAAAGATTATAAAATGAGCCAAGATGAGAATTAGTGGGTGTATAATTGATAAATTGGAGTAATTGAGAATGTTATTACCTGTTTTCAATTGTGATAAATGTCGTGAAATAAAAATCCTTTATTTTTTTATTTGACACTTGATGTAGGTACTTTGGGTAGTAAGAATTCCCTAGTTCGAAATCTTGGTTCTTGGTTGTGTAAATGATTTTTGGGTTTTAGATCAATGTAGTGAGATGATTAAAGGGTAGGGAAGCCTAATACTTTTGATGGGTTATGGTGTTTCTATAGTGGGTGGTAACATAAGTATTGAAGGATTTTTTTTGGTATTTATTTACAATTTCTTAGTGTTCTTTTAATTTATGAATATCATGCCCCCTACCTTGACTTCATCCTGGGTACACTGAGAAAGTGATGGATTTAAAACAAGCTACATGAATGTGTTTTTGTGGGATATGGATATCGTTAGATGTTTTTCTTATGAATAATTGTATATGCAAGGGTGATGGTGTGTGTTACACAATCAGTGGTTTACGGACCAGGTTCTTAAGAGGGATTGGAACTCGATCAATACTGTGGGACATGGGTGGTGGTGGCTGAGTTATTTGACAATGTGATATTAATGATGATCCTAATGTGGGTATTAATATGTCAATAGTATGTGTGTGGAAAAATACTGTGATGTTAAAATAGTGGCATCAGAATGCCAATGGAGAACATATACAGTTCACCTTCAATATTCCCATAGAAAGGCCAGGTGGGCCTTGGAGGTGGTGGATGTATGTCCTTTCATTGTTATTTTAATGTCAAGGCTAAGATCCAATGTTTCATGGAGTTCTTCTGATTAATGGGAATAGTGAGTTGGGAAAACACGTCGTGTATGTAGTAGATGTTTTTCATTAAACTGATGCGGTCTTCGAGGTGCCCCTTCTATGTTGGTTTGATCATAGTGAGAAGGTGTTCCGAGAAAACACTATGCCAATAGTTCATATCTAGTGAGAACATGGGAATGGGTTAAGGAGTACACATTGGAGAGAGAAGAGGATAAGAGGTCATAGTGGCCCGATATTCCTTGAATCCAAAACTCATAGGTGATTAGGAGTACAGCTCAAGGATGAGCTGTTATAAGGTAGGGATATTATAAGATCCCATTCCTTTTCCAACTTTTACTCTATTAAAGTATTTTGTCAAGATGTGTTTTCTTTGTTTTAATTCACGATGTGAATTAATTATGAATGCTTAAAATAAAACACCCATGCATCTCTCATTCACCACATTTTGACATGTCATAAAATTTAATTACACTACTTGTAATTAGATTACACAACGTGTAATTAGATTACCCCGTGGGTAATTAGATTACACCACTTGTAATCTTCATTATCTATTTTTTCAAATGGTTACATGATATTTTAATGGAAAACATTACAATATTTACATTATGTGAAATTGGAATTCACATCATGTAATTCTGATGCTCGGTTTATTTAAAAGATGTCTTCAATGTTTAGTAAACCTCTAGACTTGCCTCATCTCTGATGGAGGGCTTTGGAACCTCTTCTTCACTGTAGAGCCTTCAGGCACCTCTTCTAGGGACTAAAACTCATCGGTGAACCTGCCCCTTGGACTGGAAGTCATTATCTCACCTCCACCTTGGACCTAATGTCATCGGTGAACCACTGCTTTGGACCGAAAGTCATCGGCGCACCTCTGTCTTGGACCAAATATTCTTCACACACAAAAATCTTCAACCAAAGACCATCTGCATAGCTCTCGTGTATAGGTATCCTTCTAGATCCGATCTATCGCATTCTTTCATTCCACTTCTCAGATAAAATAATGTATTTTATCTACTGCTGAATCTAGTTTTAGACTTGTTCGACATAAATCAAGAGTCAAAGTACATTTTTTTGTAAAATCATGGATTTAGGATTTAGATCTAAATCCTCATTCTAGAGGTATTTTCTTCATATTTGGAGTATCCATTGGAAAGTGTTCATCGCCATTCTTGAGGATGATTGATTAATTTAAATCCCATAATTGTAATTTCAAATTACTTGTTTTGAAGTTGCAGAATTATTATATATATTTAGAAATTTGATTTTGAAAAAGAATTAACAAATTTGGTTAATTCATTAATTTTGAAATCATGAAATATTGATAATTAATTATGGGAATTAGTTATGGAGTTATTAAGATGGTTGAACAAGATTTTTTAATTGATAAATTAATTAATGATAATGGATTGATTTATTAATTTTTTTGGGATAAATAATTGAAGAATTAATTACACCAAGATAGAAATTGTTGAGTTTGAATAATTATTTGATAATTTATTTATTTATCTATTGATGCTATTAAATATAGATAATTAACTATATAATCAATTTCTAGAGCTATTATGTTTATTAAATTGTATGAAATGGAATAAGAAATTAAGGAATTAATTAGGGTAATTGATTTATTACAGATAGAACAATTAATTGATGAAATAAATGGTGTTATTGAATTTTTTATGTTGGGAAAAATTAATTGTATAATTAATTAATAGGCGATGTATTATTATTTATTTGTTAAATTAAATAATGTGGTTGAGTTAGATTAATTATTTTTTGGATTTAATTGAAGAAATTGACATGGAAAATTTATTGGTGAATTAATTGGAGTGTTTGAATGAGATTACTTATTATTAAAATTAATTAATATTGATTTCAATATTGTGAAAAGGAATGAATTGAATTAATTAATAGGTAAATTAATTAATGGGGATTATTGGGATTTGTCAATCGAATGAATTAAATTAATTAATTGGTAAATTAATTAATGGGGATAGTCGGGATTGTGAAATTGAAGGAATTGTAATAATTAATTGGTAAATTAATTAATGGGGATTATCAGTATGATGAAACAGAATGAATTTAATTAATTAATTGGAAAATTAATTAATGGTATTTGTTGGTATGGTGAAACCGAATAAATTGAATTAATTAATTAATGGGGATTTTAAGGATGGTGTAATGATTGAATAGATTACTTAATTGGTAAATAAATTAACAGGGATTTTCAGGATAGTGTAATTGAACGATTTAAATTAATTAATTAGTAAATTAATTATTGGGGGTTATTCCGATGGTGAAACCAAATGATTTGGATTAATTAATTGATGAATTTATTATTGGGGATTTTGAGGATGGTGCAATCGAATGAATTGGATTAATTAATCTGTGAAATAATTAAAGTAGATTACTGGGATATTGAATTTATAAAATTTGATAATTAATTATTAAATTAATTATGTGACATTGAAATAGGTGATTATAGATAAATAATTGTATAAATTTTTATAAGTTATTGAGATTGTGAATGTGATAATTAATTATTGAATTAATTTATTGGAATGGGTATTATTAATTAGTTTTGGAATTAATTATTTGGTTTGGATTAATTAGTTTATGAAATAATTAAGGATTGATAAATGGGGTGTTATGAATCATGATCTATGCCCATAATAACATAAATGCATGGATGGATTGAGTAATTAATTATGGAATTAATTATGTAATTTTTTTGACATAATCTGTGATAATAAATTGGTGAATAAATTATAGGATATTGATGGCATGAATTGGTATATTAATTAGTGAGTTAATTATGAGATTTTAGAATATTGAATTAAATAAATAATTATGAAATTAATTTCACACCTTTTATGTCATTAAATGAACTTGAGATAATTAATTTTAGAAATAACTTTGCGATGAGGAAATGGTCGCTTTGAAATAATTAATTGTATAATTAATTATGTGAAATTAAATTTTTTCCTTGAGATAATAAATTGTGTAATTAATTATGTGATATTGGGATGGTTACCTTGTGATACTTAATTATATAATTAATAATTTCGTATTGGTATTGTTTTTTTTAACCAAATAATTAGGGAACTAATTATGTGATATTTAATTGGATCCCTTGAGATAATTTATGTGATATTGAAATGGTTTTTCTGACATAATTAGTTTTGGAATTAATTATGTGATATTTAATTGGTTACATTGATATAATTAATTGTAGAATTAATTATTTTATATTGATATGGTTTCCTTGTGATAATTAATTGAATAATTAATTACGTGACATTGAATTGGTTTCATAGAGATAATTAATGGAATAATTAATTATTTGATATTGAGATGGTTGCCTTGTGATAATAAATTATATAATAAATTCTAAGATATTGAAATGGATTCTTTCAAATAACTAATCATGGAATTAATTATGTGATATTGAACTGTTTTCATTTATATAATTAATTGTATAATTTATTGTGTGATATTAAGATGGTTGACATGTGATAACTAATTGTATAATTAATTAAATGATATTGAAATGGTTTCATTGAGAAAATTATTTGATGAATTAATTTTTTGCGAAGGAATGGTAACGTGGTCTCTATATTGAAAATTATAGTGGTAACATGGTCAGTATACTTATGAGTGAAAAAGGATGGTTACATAGTCATTCTAGGAAAAGTGTCATTTGTAGCCTAATTATTATACTTGTGAGAAAAAAAGATTGTAACATGGTCATCCAGATTGTGTTATTAAAAGAATGGTAACATTGTTATTAATTATGAAACAATGATAGAAACATGATCATACAAATTTTGTGAGCTAATGAATGGTAACATGGTCTTTCATTATGAAATAAGAGTTGTAAGAAAAGCACTATGAGATATTTCCTCACATGAGAATAATTCAAACTCCATCATGAGTAGAATCAAGTGATGATATATCATATCACCTTTGAATACATTGATCTCTAGCATTATTCAAAGAATATATTAAGATATTTTATTACCTAGGGAATGCTCCAGGCTCCAGTATGAGTTGAATTCATTATTGGGTATGGGACTCCTCGGGAACCACGGAGTTCATAGGATTAAAAAAAGAATAAATGATACTGTAATAACTATTTATTTATGCTTTGTAATTATTTCATTATACAACTACATACACTACTGAATGGATTATTTTAAACATCGTTAGTGGTGGCCAACGGAGTTGGACTCACACTATACTTGGGCTTCCTCACCGATACTTGAATAGACTTTATAGATTTCTGGATATGTTAAGGGAAAAGTCCAAGAGTTAGATTGATGATTGGGGATGAAGAATGGATGAGGGAACCAGATGTGGTTAGATACCCAGCTGGGAATGTTTTCAATGACTTTATTCATTTTAGGTTCCTCATATTTACCCTGGTAACTTACATTGGCATTGCATGTTTCCCTTTTTAGTAAAATATAGTATTTTTTGTTTTTGGTTATCTTGTGACATTGGTATTATTCTGGGTATATATGCTTCCACGTTTTTGTATTTTCTTTGTAGGTGTTTTAATTAGATAAAAAAAAGTCGTTAGAGTCTCCATGTGGTGTATAATAGGCCATTTCTACTAATTGGGACCCTTTGGTATATAGGGAGGTGCACCAAAGGTCACTTGACTGATCAGCTTGGGGGGCAGTTGGTTGGCACCCAAGTCAGGACATTATAAAGTGGTATCAAAGCTCCTCTTTTCATTCTTCTTCTTTTGTATTAATATTTGGGGAATGGTAGAAATAAAACTAGGAAGATTCAGGGCTTGGTTTTTGAGCTCATACATTGGAGTAGCTACCTCATGTATAGGGGAAACACAAGTACCTAGTGTGGTATTGTTTTTATTGATGTTTGTTGTTATAGTTGAATATTATTTAACCTTTGGTGATGCAGTTGTTCTGTGATGTGTTTCTTATTTCATAAATTTTAGTAGATTGAATCATGGCCCCGAATGGCCTAATATTAGTGTTAGCATGCATCATTCCAGGAACCCAAGATTATTTTTTTTATCCTACATCATTGTAGGCATGAACAGGAAAATGGGTTTTGGTAATGTTTTTGACCAGGGACTATTTTTCCAAACATGTGAAATTGGAATGAAAAAAGTCCCTAAAATGAAATTTAAATAAATTTTAAAATAATGAATGATTAGAATAAATGACTGTATAAATGAAAAACTAAAACAAAAGAGAATGTGATTACCCTTGTTAACCAGGACCTATGTGCAGGATGACTAAGTGTAATGATAGGGCCTCTGTTTTAACCATGTGTTAGGATAAAGGGGGAATTCTTGATGTGTTTTTTTGTAAATCCTTCTTGTTAAAAATGATAATTTGTATTAAATAAAAATAAATTCTATTTTTATTTGAACCATGATGTGAGTAGTTTGGGTTGTAAGAACACCCTAGTTTGAGAGTTGAATTATGGTTTCTATGAACAATTATCTAATTTTGGATCAGTGAGGTGAGATTATTTGTGGGATGGGAAGCCTAAGAATATGGACTAGTTAAGGTGTTTTCATCGTGGGAGGTAACATATGTAATGAAGTATTGGTGGTGGTATTCATCAAAATCATCTTAGTGTACTTTTAATTTGTGACGAACACGCCCCTTACCTTGACAACATCCAGGGTACACTGAGAAAGATATGGATTTATTATTACCTACATGAATGGGTTTTGGTTTTATATGGGGAAACATAGAGGTTGTTCTTTAGAATTAGTATATATGTATGGTTGATTATGTGAGTTACGCCATCGGAGGTTTGTGGATCAGGATCTTAAGTGGGTCTTAAAGTCAATGAATACAACGGGACATGGGCCATGGTGGTTTAGTTATTTGAAAATATGATATTAACTATGCTCCTTATGTGGGGAGAGATATGTCAACAATAGTTGTGTGTAGTATTAACATGACTTTTAAATGGTCGAATCAGAATAAAAATGAAGAACCTATAATGTTCACATTAAATTTTCTTAGAGAAAGGTTGGGTGGGCCTTAGAGGTGGTGGATTTATGTCCTTTCCATGTTATTTGTATAGTTAGGATGAGTGACAAGGTTTTATTTAGTTATTATGGTTCTTGGGAATAGTGAATTAGGAAAATGCGTCAGGTATTTAGTTGAAGTTTATCTTGAGACTGATGCATTCATTATGGATCTCCTGATATGTGGGTTGGATCATAGTGATAATGTCATGACCCGACCCTACCCAGGCTCAAGCTGCAACTACCCCAAGACCTCCTTCATAGGCCAGGGGCTGGCGACCAGTGTTGAAGGCATACCAACTCAGGGAGCCCATTGCCTAAGTACATGTACACACACACACACAGCCCACTCAATGCAGAAGTGCAGAGTAAAAAAGAAAAGGAAAGTGCCAAGTGCTACAAATAAACCACAAAGTGCATCGACCTATAAAAATTACAAAGCATGTGCTGAAGTTAAATAGAAAAGAAAAGGGGTAAAACACGCGCCAAATCAATAAAGTGCCATAACCCAGCAACAGGTAAACAAAAGTAAAACAGATGGGAGAGTCCCGCACCTGGAACCCAACTAGGACCACCACATGTGGTCTATGATCCCGAACACCTAAGTTCTTATGAGGTCATGACCAACCTGTTTGTCATCTACAAGGTCACACCAAGTGCGGGCAAAGCCCAAGAAGGGGTGAGTATAAAAATACTTAGTAGGATTCCCCGAAGGCTTGAGGGAGCAACAAAAGAGGTACTAAAGAGGTGAGTAGTAGATCGAACAGGGGAAAGTAAAGGAGAACAAACAAGAGTGAAGTAAAGAGTATAGTAGAGAGTCCAGCTCAACCCAAAAAGAGAGAGGAAGTAGACTCATCCAAACACAAGGAGCTAGAAATGGTGGGAAGATGAAGTTCTCATCGAGTCTTTGCTACTAATAGCAGGAGATTAGACATGTCCAAATAGGAGAAGATAGACACAGAAAGCACATGGCATACCCCGCACGTCTTTGCCACTCCTGGAGGAAGAGTAACCATAAACAAAGAAGTGGGTACAGGAACAAGGTATACACTTATCCATATGCTCAAACTATAAAACCAAACAGAATCGTAAGCGGCTCTCTATATCATAGCCCAGCCCTAGAAAGTGATTAGTCAATAGCTCCAGAAGTAAACACCATCGATGCCCAGCATCCCACACTTCTGCCCTGAATTGCATGTCAAGGGGCTCAAATCACCGCACCTAGACACTATCCTCTTTGGGCGGCACTGGCTCGCCTGTACGGTTTTAGGTCGCATCTCAAGGACACGTCTCGGTGGGGAAAGTGCCCATTGTACTTGTGAGTTCTAGGGAAAGTCAATCCACACCTCGTCACTTCCCCGTAGTCGAGAGGTCTATTCAAAGTCAAAGTTGTCACATCACTGACCCGTACAACCAAGGGTCCCACTCTGGTAGTCACGGAGAAAATCCTGAGTCTAGCCTCATAAGAAGGGATGAGTCTGAAATGCCAACAGGGGACCCACTGCCCAGCCCTACTGGCGGGTAAATCATATTACATCATCAAGAGACCCAATACCATGCCCACTGGAGGGTAGACCCAGAACAAGTCGACATGCGACCCACTACCCCGCCCCTCTGGAGGGTAGACCCTAAACAAGTCGACAGGTGACCCACTGCCCAGCCTTGGTGGAGGGTAGACCCGAAAGAAGTTGATAGGTGACCCACTGCCCAGCCCTGCAGGAGGTTAGACCCAGAACAAGTCGACAGGCGACCCACTACCCAGCCCTGGTGGAGGGTAGACCCGCAACAAGTCGACAAGCGACCCACTGCCCAGCCCTGCTGGAGGGTAGACCCGGAACAAGTCGACAGGCGACCCATTGCACAGCCCTGCTGGAGGGTAGACCTGGAACAAGTCGACAGAAGACCCACTGCCCAACCCTATTGGATGGTAGACCCGAAATCGGTCTGATAGCTCTGCACCGCTACTTACATCACCAGGTGTCAATGACAGTGCCACTCTGCATTGGATTGGAAAGTGTCAGAAGGGATCTCTGTTCAACACCCTCCCATGTTTCCACATTTAACATGATCTCAAATGAGGCTCCACATGACCAAATGGATTACATCGTTACAGTCCTTGCAGAAAAACAAATGAGATAGACTACTTACATGCCCGAAATGGACAACCGGTGAATATGGTACTATTCACCATAGCCAGCCCGTGTGGGGCCTGCAACCCAACTCTGATACTCGTCAGTCAAATCATTCCATCACGATACTCTCAGAAAAACATGTGGAAACGACTACTCAAACTCCTCGAACGAACATCTGGTGAATAAGGCACAAAACACTGCATAGATCTTAAGAAACAACCCATAGGGCCCACGCCTCAACTCCGACATTGACACCTGAAACCACCCCTATCAATTTTTCCTCGATGTCAGGGTCACAACGCTGTTGATGGTGCCTAAAATAGATTCCAAATGCAGAAGCTGCAACTCCCTGCTTTATACGCAAATGGGGCCCTGTGTGGCCCACACCTCAAGCCCAATTTTAGGCGGGCAGATTGCGCCATTGCAATCCCCTCAGAAAAACACTCAAAAATGAGTACTCAAATACCCTAAATGAATATCAGGTGAAATGTGGTGTTTCACCATAAAGCATGAAAACTAGGCCTGGTGGGGCCCGCACATTTTCTCTAACCCGAACGCTTCAGGAAGCATCTCAGAAAGTCCGCACGAGGACTGGGATCTCATTGCTGCTGACGACACATTAATCGGACATCCCAAGCAGGAGTTAGGTCCGATGCAACAATTAATTAATTAACTATTTTTTCACATTTAGTGTTTCATGAAACCGAGCAATGAAACCAACCCGCAAGGACTCTGAACCAACCATGGAAGGAACGTCTCATCTCCGGGGCCACCACGCCTCTGACGGCATGTCAAACGGATGTCCAGCTCGTGAGCCACGTCTGTCGCAACTTTAATAATAATTTAATATTATTGAATTAACCCATCTCGTGGCACCCAACATTTGGCGCAGGACCCAAAAACCCTGGAACATACATCCAAAAGTTTGTCTTATTAACACGGACCTAGGGCCAAAAACAGCGTGCCAAATAGAAACAACGTTTAGAAAATATGGCCCCTTGAACATAAGGGGCCCAGAATGGGCCGGTCCAGCTCACTGCGGCCCACTGGCCGCGTCCCACCCGGAAACTTCTAGACCCCTCGGGTTCAGCTTCTTAAAACAGAGCGGCCCACTGGCCGGTCTTCACTCCACGTGGTGAAACAGGACCTACGATGCATAGTTCCTTGTTCCCCCAGCAGATAGGCTTTGGCCGGCCTTCCTTGACAAGCCAGTAGGACCCATGTTTTGCGGGTCCTGACTTCCTCCGCACGCCTGAGGCCATGCCTTGGGCTCCTCCGTTGAGCGCGAACGGCAGTCGCATCGTCCCTTTTGTCTCTATTAAATCCCCACACCGCCCTCAGATCTCTGTCACGCCGCAGATGCGGCCAACTCCACTGGCCCCTCGGTCGTCTCGGTCTCCCTCCGAGCTCCGCCTGACGCCCGATGCACCGCGCCGAAGTCACCGCCCGCACCTCACCCACTTGGACTCCCTCTGAGCTCCACTGCCCCAACACACTGCCCCGATATCGTGGCCGCCTCATGTCCTCTGGTAGACTCCTCCGTCGTGCCACCCCAAACTCCGGCTACCTTCCTTGCCGGATCCGAGAATTTAGACGGCCGCCGCCACCACTCCGGTGGCCCGATTCCAAAACTGAAAGAAGATTTGGGATCCTCGGGGTGAGGCCTTTGTATTTCCAGCCCCCGATCATTGATCCGACAAGTTTTTCACGTGTTCGAAAATTTTTGTACGAAGAACACCCAAGAACGAGGATCAAAATTGGGCATCGGACTATGGCCTTGTTCGTTCGGCCATCATCCCAGTTCAATAATTATAGAAAATAAGTGACTAAAATTGGTAAAATCTCAAGAAATGGCTGAAGGTGTGGAGATTAACAAGAATCCTAACTCAGATCACTCGTTCGTTGTTGGCGACGTGTCCACATTGCTCCCGCTCCGATCCTCCAAGGCTCTGGTTGAGATCACTCCTCGATCCGTCAAAGAACGGAGAAGAACACCGAAGAATAGAAGAGAGAGAGAGAGAGAGAGATAGAGAGAGAGAAATGGGTTGTCTCCTCTAAACCCTTGAGCGAATTTATAAAAATTCTCTGAAAATATCTCAATGGGCGCGGATTACGAAACCTCCATGACCGCTCATTTTATATCACGCCTAGGAAAAACGCCCCATTTTGAACATAACTGAAGTCTCATATTTCCGTTCTGAGACTCCATTTGAAAGTTATTTGAAAATATGTTCAGTGATAAAAATCACTAAGTCATTAATCCAAAAAGATGGTTTTTCCCCTTGGTGACATCTCTCACAGTAGGCCCGTACCCACAACTTTTAAACCCTGCCTAGGGTAAACAGCATGCTCCAGACTCAACGGTGCCCTCGGTTTTCCAATCCCAGCTACTGTTTAATAGAAACATTCATTTAACCATTAAATGAATAAATTAATTATTTTATTTATCTGTCCAATGTTCTGTTAATGGGCGAGGGGTCCCAATGTCCCACGTCGACATGTTTTCTGTCATTCCTAGGGTAAACACTCCATTCCAGACCCATTAATACCCTCATATTTTTTATCTGAAAACCCATTTAGGATTTATCACATTTATTTGGCATTCCCAGTGTGAACGCACTGAAAATTTAGTTCCGGCCACACCCGGGCTCGGAATCGCATTCCGTCTAAAGGTGCTGCTCAGGATTAACGTCAAGAATATTCCAAAGTCTTTTATAGCAAAAATCGAGTTCTTACAACATTCCCTCCTTCAAGATTTTCATCCCTGAAAATAAAAACCAGCGAACAACTCATGGTACTAAGCCTGCACTTGGCTTTTTCATACCCAGAAGGACTCATGCACAGTCCTGCACCACCGCACACAGACCAAAGGATTTGATCTGTTCACGCGATTTCTTCCCTTTACAATGTTGTGCATAAGAGCACACACACATCTCCTCAGGTGAGTCACATGGGAGGTTTCATGCACCCACTCTCGACCCTAGTGGTTAAGGAAAAGTGGTAGGGAACCTTTCCATCCCTTTGCAGGGTCTCAAACGGCCCAAAGGCCCTCGGGGGTAGCTTAACTCCCCAGCCGACCCCCCCCCCCCCCCCTACATCGCACGCTGTGATGGGAATCACTGTTTGGACCTGGGTCAAAGACCAATGATTCCATCCTTCAGAATATCCATATGGGGAAACACCCAAGGATATCTGGTCATGAAAGGTTTCATAGTCGATGTCCCATGACCCAGACTTTCTTACACGCTCGAAGCGCGAAGGATTCAACACCATTGACTAAAGAAAAAGGTCCCACACCTTCTACCTTTCCTATACAGGGTGACATTGTTTCCATACATCACCCTAGTAACAACTCAAACAAGGATCAGGTAGAAAAATAATTACTCATATAGAGTCTAACAATTCTACTGAAAAATGTAGAAGAGATATAGAGTGTACCTATTATCACCTTATTCTTTGCAGGATCATAGACATCCAAAGCTCACAGCTATCTGTGGTCCCAACTGTCAGCTCCCATAGCCTGATATGGACCGCCTAGTGGTGATGGGAAGACCTCATAAAGTCATCCCCCACTACAAGCACCTCTCACTCCTTTACTAGCACCACCTCTCTGGGCACCACTCTGATCTCAGCGCTGCCTCTATCGTTGTGGTGCACCTGCTTCCTGCCCGAAGTTCTCATCATACCTGGTTGGGCACTCCCATGACAAGTGACCTCGCTCATCACAAGAAAATCACCAGCGCTCTCTGGGATTCCCTGGTTCCGTCCGACGCCACTACGGTCTACGACCATGCCTCTGAGTCCAGTTTTCGGAAGGCCACCTGCGTTGAGGTTATGTCAGCTAACGCCCGCTAGCTGCGGCAGACGCCTCGGCTCTATTGAGCCAGATACCACCACCAACTACAGAACGTGACTGGAAGATCTCTTCCACCAGCGCCTGCTCTAGCACCCCGACATAAGTTTGAATGCCCAAGGGTACTATGATTTCACACATCTCTCTGTGGAGAACTTGCTTGAACTTTCACACCCAGAAGTTGCCGTCATGGACCACGTCTGGGTAAAAACATGCACGGTCTGTGAAACTAGTCACATACTTAGTCACTATTATCCCTCCCTGCTAAAACTGCAGGAGATCTTGGATATAAATGGAGCATAAGCAGGATGGGTTAAAATCCTCATGAAACGGCAGCTAAAAGTTGTCCCACGAAAGTGACGAATCATCGAGTAACTGAGTAACCAAACTCCACTAACACCCAGCTACTCCGCTGAAAATGCTGGCAGCAAAAGCCACCATCAGATTTTCTTGGTTCTATGCAAGATCGAAGAGGTGAACCACTATCTCTAGCCAAAACTGTACTGCGTGAGGGTCTGGCTCACCACTGAACCTCAGTGGTCTCTGTTGCTAGAACTCACGGTGCGCACTCAAAATGCGCTCAAGGTCAGTCTGCTCTACTAGAGCTGTCTGCTGCTCGCTAGGTGGGGGTGCAACTACCGGCCCACCCAGAGATAGGGCTCTCATGATGGGTTCTAGACTGAGGCCTCGTAGCTCACAGGGTCATCGTCAAAAACCAAAGCTAGTATCTTGGTTGGCTATCTTCATGAAGACATCCTGAATGTTATCAAGGAGTGCCATGATCATATGAGAATATATGTATATAACAGTAACAATAATGGGGAGTTGACTCAAGAATGACATTCAAGACTCAATCATATGTGATGCACAAACCAATTTTCCCTGCAATGGGTGTCTAAGAATACCGAGTCGACAAGCGGGTTATCAGGGTCCTGGTGAATTGATACGTCGGTCGTCACACCATCACTGGGCTGCCTGGCCTGAGAGCCACTCTCGAGACATGTGGACACTAGTTCCCTAAATCCCAACCAATTCCTTTTTATGGATGTCCGAACAATTTCCCAAGGAACTGACCACCTCTAATATGACTTTTCCATGACCTGATCCTACCTGGGCTTGAGTCACAACTACCTTAAGCCCGACTCCAAAGGTCAGGGGTTGGCAACCAGCGCCGAAGGCACAACAATGTGGGGAGGCCTTTTCCTAATTACCTGTACACACACATGTATCCCACTCAATGCAAAAGTGCAGTGTAAAAAGAAAAGGAAAATAACAACTGCTATAAATAAACCACAAAGTGCATCGACCTATAAACAGTACAAAGCTAGTGCTGAAGGTAAACTAAAAAGAAAAGGGGTAAAACATGCTCCCAACCAGTAATGTATCACAACCCGGAAACAGGTAAATAAAATTAAAATAGTTGGGAGAGTCCCACACCTGGAACCCAAATACGACCACTGCACGCTGTCCAAACTCCCAAGCTCCTAAACTCCTTTGACGTCACGACCAACCTGCCCATCGTCTACAAGGGCACACCATGTGCGGTCAAAGCCCAAGCAGTGGTGAGTATAAAAATAATCAATAGGATGCTCTGAATGCTCAAGGGAGCAACAAAAGAGGTACTGAAGAGGTGAGTAGTAGATCGAACAGGGGAAATTAAAGGAGTACAACCAAGAGTGAAGTAAATTGTATAGTAGAGGGTCCAGCTCAACCCAACAAGAGAATGGAAGTAAAGTTGTCCAAACAAAAGGATCTAGAAATGATGGGAAGATGAACTTCTCATCGATTCTTCACTACCAATAGTACAAGAATAGGCTTGTCCAACCATGAGAAGCGATACATGGAAAGCATGTGGCATACACCGCACTTCTTCACCTCTACTGGAGGGAGAGTAACCAAAACCAAAGAAGGGGGTATTGGAACTAGCTATACACATATCCATATGCTCAAACTAGAAACCCGAACAGAATCGTAAAGGGATCTCCATCTCATAGCTCAGACCAAGAAAGTGAGTAGCCAACAGTCCCAGAAATAAACACCATCGATGTCCAGCATCCCTCACGTCTGTCCCAAACTGCAAGTCAAGGGGCTCAAATCACCGCACCTCGACACTATCCGCATTGGGCGGCACCGAATTGCCCACACAGTTTTAGGTCGTGTCTCAAGGATGCGTATCAGTAGGTAAAGTGCCCCTCGTACTTGTGAGTTCTGGGGAAAGTCAGACCACACCTCATCACTACCCCGCAGTCAAGAGTTCTATTCAAAGTCGAAGTTGTCACATCACTTACCCATACAACCACGGGTCGCGCTCTGGTAGTCACGGAGAAAAGCCACATACTAGCCTCATAAGAAGGGTTGCATCTAAAATTCCAATGGGTGACGCATTACCCTACCCTGCTAGAGGGTAAATCATAATACATCATCAGGTGACACACTGCCCAGCCCCGTTGGAGGGTAGACCCAAAACAAGTCGACAGGCGACCCACTGCCCAGCCCTGCTGGAGGGTAGACCTAGAACAAGTTGACAGGAGACCCACTGCCCAGCCCTGCTAGAGGGTAGACCCGGAACAAGTCCATAGGCGACCCACTGCCTAGCCATGCTAGAGGGTATACTCGGAACAAGTCTAGAGGTGACCCATTTCCCAACCCTAATAAAGGGTAGACCCGGAACAAGTTGACAGGCAACCCACTGCCCAGCCCTGTTAGAGGATCGATGCAGAACGAGTCAACAGGTGACCCACTTCCTAGCCCTACTAGAGGGTAGACCCAGAACAAGTCGATAGGCGACCCACTGCCTAGCCCGGCTGGAGGGTAGGCCTGGAACAAGTCGACAAGAGACCCACTGCCCAGCCCTACTGGTGGGTAGACCCAGAACAAGTCGTCAGGCGACCAACTTCCCAGCCCTACCGGAGGGTAGACCCAGAATCGATCTGATAGCTCTGCACCACTACTGACATCACCAGTTGTCACTAACAACGCCACTGTGCGTTGGTTCGGAGTGTGTCAAAAGGGATCTCTGTTCAACACCCTCCCATGTTTCCACATTTAACATGATATGAAAAGAGGCTCCACATGCCCAAACGGATTACACCGTTGTAGTCCCCATGGAAAAACATGCGAGATAGACTACTTACTCGCCTGAAATGGACAACTAGTGATTTTGGTACTATTCACCACAGCCAGCCCGTGTGGGGCCCGCACCGCGACTCCGATACTATTCGGTCGAATTGTGCCATCTCAATGCTCTTGAAAAAACGTGTATAAATGACTACTCAAACGCCTTGAACAGACGTCTGGTGAAAAAGGTGCAAAACGCTGCACACAGCTTAAGAGACGGCCCATGGGGCCCACACCTCAACTTCGACATCGAAGCCTGAAACCACACCGGTCAATTTCGCCTCGATGCCAGGGTCACAACGCCGTTGATGGTGCCTAAAACAGACTCCAAATAAAGAGGCTTCCACTTCTCTCTTTATACACAAACGAGGCCCTGTGGGGCCCACATCTCGAGTCTACATTTAGTTGGGAAGATTGCGCTATTGCAATCCCCTCGGAAAAACACTCAGAAATGAGTACTCAAACACCCTAAACGAATGTCAGGTGAAAAAGTGGTGTTTCACCGTAAAGCGTGCGAACTAGGCCCTGTGGGGCCCGCACCTTGTCTCCAACCCAAACTCTTCTAAAATCATCTCAAAAATTCTGCACGACGACTGGGATCTTGCTGCCGCTGACGGCGCGTCAATCGGACATCCCAAGCATGGGTTAGGTCCGACGCAACAATTAATTAATTAATTAATTAATTAATTAATTTTTCACATTTAGCATTTCGTTCTACTGAGCAACGAAACCAAACCTCAAGGGCTCTGAACCAACCTTGGAAGGACCATCTCATCTTTGGGGCCACCGTGCATCTGACGGCATGTCCAACAGACATCCGGCTCGCGAGCCACATCTGTCGCAACTTTAATAATATTTTAATATTATTGAATTAATGCGTCTCAGGGAACCCAACTTCGGGTGCATGACCCAAAAACCCCGGAACGCACTTCAAAAATTCTTTCTTATTAACACAGACCTGCAACCATAGACGGTGCATCAAATGGTCGTGCCGTTTAGAAAATACGGCCCCTTGAACATAAGGGGCCCAAAATGGGCCGGTCCAGACCGGCCGGCCCGGTCCAGCTCGTCGCTACCCACCCGGAAACCGTCGGACTCCTCAAGTCCCATTTATTCTAACAGACTAGCCTACTGGACTATCTTCGCTCCACGCGGTGCAATAGGACCCGAGATGCGTGGTTCCTTGTTCCCCCAATAGACCAGCTTTGGCCGGTCTTCCTTGACAAGCCAGCAGGACCCCCATTTTGCGGGTCCTGGCTTCCTCCGCACACCCGAGGCCAATCCTCGGGCACCTTCACCAAGCACGACCAGTTTCCGTGTCGTCCCATTGGCTCCATTGAATCCTCATGCCACCCTCAGTTATCTGTCATGTCGCAGCTGCAACCCACTCTGCCAGCCGCTCCGTCGTCTCGGGCTCCCTCAGAGCTCCGCCTGACACCCGACGCACCGCACCGACGTCGCCGCTCACGCCCCTCCCGCCTAGGGTAAAAGGCACATTCTGGACTCAACGGTGCCCTCAGTTTTCCCATCTGAGCTACCGTTTAATATATACATTCGTTTAACCATTAAAAGAATAAATTAATTATTTTATTTTTCCGTCTAATACTCCGTTAACGGGCGAGGGGTCCCAAAGTCCCACGCCGACATATTTTATGTCGTTCATAGGGTAAACAACCCATTCTGGACCCATTCATTCCCTCAGATTTCTGATCTGATACAAATTTGAGTAGTTATCCCATTTATTTGGGGTTCCTAGTGTGAACACAATGAAAATTTAGTTCCGACCGTACCGGGGCTCGAAATTGCACGCCGTCTGAAGGCACTGCTCATAAATAACATCACGAATATTCAAAAGTCTTTTATTTCAAAAATCGGGTTTTTATAGAGAAGGTGCTGTGGGAAATCACAGTTTTGATTGTTCATATGTTGTGGGATCATGGGCATCAGTTAAGTAGGAAACATTTGAGAGATAAGTAGATAAGAGGGCATAGTGGCTCCACCATCCTTGACTCCGAAACTCAGGGGTGATTGAGTTTACATCTTGAGAACGAGCTATTATAAGGTTGGGAGATTATAAGAACCCATATTTTTTCATGTATGACTATTTTAATGTTTTTTTGAAGATGGGTTTTCAATGTTTTAATTCAAAACATGAATTAATTAAAAATACTTAAAAGATAACACAACCTGTAACTCTTATTCATAACATTTATACATGTCACAAAATTTAATTACACATTGTGTAATTAAATTACACCACGTGTAATCATATTACATCACATATAATATTCAGTAATTGTTATTTTAAAATATTTGATGTGATTTTGACGAAAAAACATTATAATATTTATATGATATGAAAGGGTAATTCATGTTTGGTATTTTTGGTTAACAATATATTAACAATGTGTCTTCGGTGTTGTGTGACCCTCTGGACATTCCTGACCTATGCTTCAAGGATTTTGAACCCTCTCTTCTTCTCTATGGATCCTCCACACACTTCCTCCATTGATTGATACTCATTGGAAGACCACTACCTTTGGTTGAAAGTCATTGGCTCACCTCCTCCAAGGGCATAAATTCATCGACGCACCTCCTCTTTGGACCGAAAGTCATCGGTGCACATCCATCTTGGACTAAATATCCTCCACACACCACTGTCGTCTACTTAAGACCAATTTTTCATCTTCTAGATATGCTAATCCTTCTTTTTTAGATCTATCGTCATCTTTATATCTTCCTCCCAGATAAAAAATATTGTTTATCCGTTGTTGAATCTAGATCTAGTCTTGTTGAACTTAAAGAAATATTTATGAGATCTTGTTTGTTTAATCTTGTATTTATGTTTCTAATCCAGGCCAAGTTCTTCTCTACATTATGGATGGATCGGCTTCAAATTGTGATTATCTGTTGGCAAGAGTTCATCACCATTATTGAGTTAGGTGGTCTAAAATTTATAACCCATATTCTTAATTTTTAATTATGTGTATTAAAGTTGTATAATTCCTAGATCTATTTAGGAATTTAATTTCTAAAATAAATAAATTAATTAGGTGAATTAATTAATATTGAAAACAAGAAATATTGATAATTTATTATGGGCAATAATTATGGAGTTACTAAGACAGTTGAACCATATTAATTAATTGAGAAATTAAGTAATGTTAATGGATTGATTTATCAAATCGTCTTTTTGGATAAATAATTTTATAATTAATTATACCAGGATATAAATTCTTGAGGTTGAATAATTAGTGGATAAATTAATTATTTTAGTATTTAAGATGATTAACATGGATATTTAAATGTAGAATCAATTACTATAGATGTTATGATTATTGCTTGACAGGGAAAATGTAATTAAGGAATTAATTGGGGTAATTGATTTATTGTAGACAGAACAATTAGTTGATGAATTAATTGGGGTTATCTAATTATTTATGCTGGGAAGAATTAATTATAAAATTAATTAATGAGAGTATAGTTGTTATTTAATTATTTAATTAAATAACATGGTTGAGTTAGATTAATTAATCCTAGTAATTAATAAATGAAATTTGCATGAACAATTAATTGGTGAATTAATTAGAGGGTTTGAATTAGATTAATTAAATATTAAATTAATTAATAGGGATTATTGGGATAGAGGAACCGAATGAATTGAATTTATTAATTTCTGAATTAAATAATGGGGATTAATGGGATGGTTAAAATGAATGAATTAAATTAATTAATTGGTTAATTAATTAATGGGTATTGTTGGGATGGTTAACTCGAATGAATTGTCTTAATTAATGGTTAAATTAATTAATTGGGATTATTATGATGGTGTAACTGAATGAATTGCATTAATTATCTGGTAAATTAATTAATTGGGTTATTAGGATAGTGCAAGTGAATGAATTGATTTAATTTATCAGTAATTTAATTAATGGGAATTTTTAGGATGGTGCAATCCAATGAATTGCATTAATTAATTGGTAAATTAATTAAGGGGTATTGTTAGAATGGTGTTATCAAATGAATTTGATTAATTAATTGTTGTGTTAATTAATAGGGATTATTGGGATGGTTCAACTGAATTAATTAGATTAATTAATTTGTAAATTAATTAATGGGGAATGTCGAGATGGTGAAATAGAAAGAATTAACTTAATTAATTGGTTAATTAATTAACCTAGATTTTTGGGATATTGATTTGATAGAATTTCATGATTAATTTTTGAATTAATTATGTGATTTTGAAATAGATTATTAGAGATAATTAATTATTAAATTAATTATAAGTTATTGAGATTGTAAATAAGATAATTAATTTTTTAATTAATTAATATGAAAGGATGATACTAATTAATTATTGAATTAATTAATATGGTTGGATGAATTAATTTATGAAATAATTAATGATTGATAAATGGGGTGTTTGGCATAAGGATCTACACACATAATAATATAAATGCATCGTTGAACTGGGTAATTAATTATGGAATTAATTTATGGGATTTAGATGAAAATATTTAGGATAATTAATTAGAGAATTAATTATGGGATGGTGATGTAATAATTTGTGATTTAATTATGAGATTTTATGTCACACCTAGAATTCGCGTTGCGGTATTTTTCTAATTTTTTATTATCCTACAATTTTATCTTCATCTAAAAAATTTGTTTTTTTGAAATGCGGAACAAGATGGCTTTTTTTTGTTCTTTAGCTCTAACAAATGATCATTTTTACATGAAAATTCTCAGTGCGTGAGTAGGGAATGGACGATGCAGCTTCACCCATTTAACATGAGGCCTACCTAGGTTGCAGGTGGTTAATTAACCAAATGAAACAAAAAAATTAAAAAAATAAGAGTTAACCCAATAGTAATAATAAAAATGAGATTATTATTGTTATTATTATTATTATTATTATCATTATTAATATTATTATTATTGATACATTAATTGAGTTTTTAATATTAAATTATAACATTATTAACCATTTATTATTAATATTTTAAGTAGGTTATTTTTATTAATTTTTTAATCATTTTAGATTAGTTTATTATTTTTAGGTTTTCATTCATTTTTCTTTCTATTTTTTAACCTATTTTTTATTTATTTTCTTTCTTCCTTTTCTCTACCTCACTTTCTCTCCCACGTGCATTTTATCCTCTATGTACGCTACAAGTTCCCCTTGCAAGCCTCTCATCCACCATCCTACTCATGTCTAGTGCTGCCCCATCAACCTCCTTACCTACTGGCGCTGCCTCCCCAGCCTCCCCACTAGCCAGCACTGCCTTCCGCCGGTGTCCCCACCTGCCAGTGTTTCCTTCCTCCAACCTCCCCACTCCCATATCTATCACTGCCGTGGTGGCCTCCCTCCTTCGGTTGTTATGACCAGCCCCACTTTCTTTCAGTCCTCGACTAGCTACACGCTACCCATTCCAAACCCCCTTAGCACTACCGCCTCTCCCTCTACACTTCGGGAAAACCCTCCTTCTGTTATCTAGAGTTTTGATTCATGTTCTTCGGTGTTTTAGGTTTCCAGTAGGTATGTGGTCTGATTTTAGGGTTCTAATATAATGTTTTTGGTATGAGTTCTTGAATTAGGATTTGTGATGGGTTCCTTGTGTAGTGAATGTGGCACAAATATGTGTTTACCTCTTTTTTTTTGAAAGTTTCACAATGTGGGGTAGGTGGTTATGCATTTTACCATTATTTTTTGAATTAACTTTCTTCATAAATTAATTTATCATATTTATTAATCAATTTTTTTGGTGAAAATCTGGGTTTTAATTGAGATATGATATATATATATGTGTGTGATATAAGTGTTTTTTATGTGAAAAAACATGATGAACCATTTATTATAATTTTATAAACTATATAGATTTTGTTTTGGATTAGTGTTAATGTGTGTTGATTCGTAGTGGAATATTTGGTTGAATATTTACTGTTATGTGTCATGCGACATATTTTCAAAATTGTTACATTAATTTTTTGGTGGTTTGTTCAACTGTGGGAATGGTATATTAAACTATTCAATTGATTCATTTAATTCTGAAAGTGGTGAAAATTATGTTCTATAAGTATTTTTGATTAATTTGATATGAAATAGAATTTTAAAGTTCACTTTACATGAAATAAAATTGGTGTAATATTGATGAAATTTCTTATTGTGTTTTTCAAAATGATTAAAAATAAATTGAGTCAATGATTTAAAACCTACACTAAGATATTTATCAGTATATTAGATATTGTGTAGTTAGTGTGTTAAAAAGTGTGAAGTATGTGGTTTATGTATTGGTATAGTTTTAAAAAGAATTTTTCCTTGAAAATTGTATTGAGTGAGCATTCGACTTTAACAAAATTATGCGGCATGTTGGGAAGTTGTTTAATAAATTTTCCCAGTGGTGTGTTTAATTATAAGTGCCTTTTAAAATTATAAAAATGGTTTAATTGAGTGTGTGGCCTATTTAGATTATAGTTTCAAAGTATTTTTGGTGTGCTCGTGGTTTTAAAAGAGAGTTTGGGTGTGCAAAGGGTGATTATGTGTGTGTATGTACCCTGCTAGGATTTTTTGTATAAATATGACATATGATGGGAATATGAATTTCTAAGAGTGAAATTGGTGGTGTAAATGGTATCTTGGAATTCATGAGTTTTTAGATTTGATTGTTTATGTGATGTGCACCCTTTATGAACTTGGAACTTGTTTGAGCACAGAGTAGGAATCTTGGGTTGCTAGGAAGGTGGACTAGACTAGTGAGATAGTGATATGAGGGTGTCATAGGACCTGTTTCACTTAGTAGGATCCACAGATTCACAAATAACTAAACATATGAATGACTAAGGGTCATTATTTCTAAGAAACACATTCTAAGGATCATGATTTCTAAGACACGTTTTCTGTGGTTTGTGGTTTACAAGCCACTTTTACTAAGGGTTTTGGTTTCTAATCCATTTTTCACCACGATAGGAAGATCTAGAGACCCACTCTAATAACACCCATGAGGCCTCTCATGTACTAGGTGCTCCTTGTTTACTTTACGCTCACCATCGTGACACTTGAGATATCTTAAAAGTAAGTATGCATATGGGTTTTAATTTAATTTGTTTACTTTAAAATTGCTTTCTCTAAAAACTGATTAAGCATTTCGTTACTTTTTATTTATTTAACTATAAAATGTATAGGACATTTAATGGTTATTCATCCTTTTCAGTTGAATGTTACTCGAAATTTGGATCACACCCTATTGACACCTTTGGGTGTGTGTATACATTGTTCTTTGTGTATTCCAGGTTGAGGTATCGAGCCTAGTGACGGTGGTTTTGGTTTTTGATGGTCTTCTCATGCTGGTTAGTGTTTGTATCTTGAGGATTTCGTGCCTTAGGTTTCTTGGAGGTTGGTATTGGAGTTTTATTTTTCTATCTTTTTGTTGTTCGCTTTTGGTTTTTAGTTGAATCGTAAACTATAATCTAGTTTATAGTTTAAAGGAATGTTTGGTTTTCTATTCCAATTTCATTTTTTTGTCTTGTTAGTGTTTTTGTGTTTATTGTTTTAGCTAAATTGTTCCCATGATTTTTTTTGGATACCCAGGCACTTATTCCATCCCATAGGGATTGGGAACGCCCTTCAGGCCATGTCGCGAACCGGGTCGGGCACCCAGTCAGATGGTGACCAATCCTCAGTCATGACAAAATGGTATCAAAGGAAGGATTAATCTCTTGGTTTGTGTACTTTTGGGATAGAGTCATAGTAGACCAAAATTAAGATTGTCGGAACGTGACGTCCTAGCTGCATGAAAGGTGTTCGACCAGCGCACCTCATATCAGGACTCGAGTTACGGGGGTAAATTGAGGTTTGTTAGAGTCTTTATTCTTTATGGTAAATAAGTCTTAGGGGAAATGAAAAGGGAGTATGGTCAGTGGACCTAGTGATATCACAGGTCCTGGAAATCCATGTGGATCTCAATACATTGTCCTAGAATACTCTCTATGGTGGTGACATGGTTGGTGTATGGATTCTAACCATATGTCCTAGTCACCCACTGATACTAGTTTTCTATTTCATCGTTTCTCATCTCTTTTTTTAGAAGCATAGAAACCTCGTTTTTAAGTAAATATGATTTGGGCATGGATAATTATTTTAAATGAAGAGATTTAAAAATAAAATGATGTGTATGGTTTGAAAAGTATGGGTTGAATGTTTTGGTTTTGAAAAATGGAAAGGTCTAATTTTGATCTTTGGTGTTCTAATGGGAAAACACATGCATGGATATAAAAGGAAAGAGTAATGGTTAATGGTACGAGTGGATGAGTGCTTGGATGGACATGAGGTGGGTGTTAGCATGGCATAAGAACATACATGTGTTTGGCCCATAGGACACCATTGGTGTTTGTGAAACTCACTAGTTTTTTTATTTTAAAAACGTTTGGTCAAATGAAAATTTTGTGTTTAAATAACTGGTGATTATGTGGCATGTCCTTGTGTTTTAAAAATGTTGTATTTGAGGTGTTTCGAGCCGAGGATCCCTTTTTAATGATCTTTCCTCAATTTTGAATTATTATTTGTAAATTGGTGTGAAATTGTTTGGTTAGTTGTTACTTTTGAAAAGTGCTTCGGGAATCCCTTGTAGTTATTCCCCCTACATGTTTAGTCTTTTATTGAGGTATGCCTTATCCATTAGACCAGTTTTATTGTGTCCATGTTTTTCATTCTTGAAAAGTGCATGCCTCCATAAGGAATTAATTTGCGGTTGAAGTATGGCCACAGATAATTAGCCATTGTCTGACCTTCTAGTTGATTAAATAAATGAGTCTCCCTTTTGAGTAATAGAGCTAAGTCTATCCCCTTTTCATTCTATGGGCCTTTTGGTTCTATTCAAACTGTGGTATGTTTCAAATTTTTATAATTATCTTATAATTTTATCTACTTATAAAAAAATTATTTTGTTGCAATGTGGGCCAAGATGACTGGGGTTCTATGCTTTTGCAATGATAAATGATCATTTTTCCTTGAAAATGTCTGGCACGTGGGTAGGGAATAGACAAATCAAATTGTCTAGTCTAATGTTCGGCATGCCCGTTGTCTGGGTGGTTAATTAACCAAATGAAAGAAAATAGTTTAAAAAAATTATTTAAGAGTTGACCCAATAATAATAATGAGATTATTTTTTGTTATTATTTTTTTTATAATTATTAAAATTTTAATTTAGATTTTAATATTAAATTATTAAATTATGAAACTTTTATTAGTTATATTTTAATTAGGTTATTTTTATTAAAGTAATAATTAATTTAGGGTTGTTTATTTTTTTTAGGTTTTTATCCATATTTAGTTTCTATTTGTTTCCCCTTTTTTATTTATTTTTTTCATTATTTTCTCTCACTTACTTTCTCTCCAATGTGTTTTTCTTCCTCCTTGTGGGTTGCGGTCTCCCCTTGCAAGCCGCCTCATCGGCCTCCTGCTCCCATCCAACACCACCCAATCGGACTCTTCACCAACCAGCACCACCTCCAGGTAAACCATCCTTCTCTTATCTAGGTTTTGGATTCATGTTCTTTGGTGTTTTTAGGTTTCCATTGGGTATGTTGTTTGATTTTTGGGTTTTAATATGATTTTTTGTTCTAGTTCTTGAATTATGGATCGCGCTGGGATCCTTGTGGTGAGAATATGGCACGAATATATTTTTACATCTTTTTACAAAAGTTTTATCAAGTGATGTAGGTGGTTCCATCTATAAACATAATTTTATAAATTAATTTTCTTCTTAAATTTATAATTCATATATATTAATTAATCTGTTTGGTGAGAATCTAGTTTTTAATTTAGATTTGATATATATATATATATGTTATATTAGTGTGTTTTATATGAGGAACCATGAAAAACCCATTATTAGAATTTTATAAACTATGAAGATTATGTTTTAGTTCAACGTAAATGTATATTGAGTCATTGAAGGATATTTAGTTGAATCATTAGTGCTTTGAGTGATGCTACATATTTTGAAAATTGGTTCATAAATTTTCTAGTGGTTTGTTTAGCTCTAGGAATGGTCTTTTAAACTATGTAGTTGATTCATTTAATTATGCAAGTGGTGAAAATCATGTTCTATAAGTATATTTGAAGAATTTGATATGAAATATATTTTTAAAGAGCACTTTTCATGAAATAAAGTTGGGGTACTCTTTATGAAATTCCTTGTTTTGTTATTTCAAAATGTTTAAAAAGAAATTGTGTCGTTGATTTATTAAAATGAATTTGAAGTGTGAATTGTGGTTAGAAAGAGTTTGGGTATGTGTTTGGGTTAAAGATAATTTTTTGTGTGTGTATTATTTCAAAATGTATTTTGTGTTTGTAAATGATTGGTTTTGGAATTTGTTGTGTCATCTTTTATTTTTAAGCATGAATGTTTATGTGATGTTTATGTGTTTAGTTGTGAAAACCTACACTAAGCTATTTATCAGTATTCTAGAAACTGTTTTGTTGGTGTATTAAAAAGTTTGAAGGATGTGGTTTGTGGTTTTGTGTTGGGTCAAAACCCATTTTGTCTTGAAAAGGGATTTGAGTGAACTTTCAAATTAAAAATAACTTATGCGACATGTTGGGATGTTGTTTAATAAATTTTCTTAGTTGTTTATTTAATTATAAGCGACTTTCTAAATTGTGTATCTGGTTTAATTGTGTGTATAAAAAATGGATATTAAGTTTTAAAAGTATTTTTTGTGTGCGTATGGTTTTAAAAGAGTGTTTGAGTCTGAAAAGGGTGATTGTGTGTGTATAAGTATCCTATTTTGATTTTATGCAAAAATGTGACATGTGACATGAACATGGATTTTTAAGAGTGAAATTGATAGTGAAAATGGTATCTTCAATTGTGTGGTGTTTTATCTTTGATTGTTTATGTTATGTGAACCCCTTGTGAACATGGAAGTTGTATGAGTACAAAGAAGGAAGCCCGGTAGCTAGGAAGGTGGACTAGACTACTGGTCTAGTGATTTTCGAGTGGCTTATACCAAGTTTCACTTAGCAGGATCGGTGACTAAAACACTAACTAAATATATGTATGAATAAGGTTCATTGTTTCTAGGCCACATTTTCTGAGGGTCGTGGTATCTAAGCCACCTTTTCTGAGGGTTGTGGTTTTTATGCCACGTTTTCTGTGGGTTGTGGTTTCCAAGGCATGATACACTCAGACACAAAGATCTAGGTACCCATGCTAGATTACACCCACGAGGCCTCTCTTATACTTGGTGCTTGTTATTTAAATTATTCTCACTAACACGACACTTGGGTTATCTTAAAAGTAAGTATGCATGTGTGTTTTAATTTATGTTGTTTACATTGAAAAAAATCCTTAAAAACTAGTCAAGAATTTATTTCATTTTTTTTATTTAACTAAAAAATGTATTTGTCATTTAATGGTTATCCATGGAATATTTACCTTTTCAGTGGAATCCTACAAGTCCTTTATATCACACCCTACATACAACTTTGGGTGTATGTAGACCTTGTTCTTTGTGCATTCTAGGTTGCAACACCATGCTTAGTGATGGTGGTTCTGGTTTTTGATAGTCTTCCCATGATGGTTGGTGGTGGTGGCATGAGGGTGTTCTGCCTCATGTTGCTTGGAGTTTGGTGTTGGAGTTTTAGTTTCCTGTCTTGTTGTTGTTACCTTTAGATTTTTAGTTTATTTGTTGGCTTTAAACTAGTTTATAGTTTAATGGAATGTTTGGTTATCTGTTCCAGTATCTGTTTATTTATCTTGTTAGTGGTTTTCTGTTTATTGTTTTGGGTAAATCATTCCCATGTATTTTTTTGATACCCGAGCACTTGTGCCAACCTGTGGTGACATGGAATTCCCTTCGAGCCATGTCTCGGACCATGTCGGTCATTGGGTCATATGGAAACCCTGCCTCATTCATGAAATTTGAGGATATTGATTTAAATAATTAACTATGAAATTATTTTTGTTCCTTTGATGTCATGAATTGAACTTGAGATAATTAATTGATAAATTAATTATGTGATGTATAAATGGGTGATTTGATGTAATTACTTATAAGATTAGTTATTTGATATTAAATTGGTTTCTTTGAGATAATTATTTTTATAATTAATTATGTGATATTTAGATTCTTTCCTTGTGATAACTAACAATATAATAAATTTTTTGATATTGAATTGGTTTCCTTGAGATAATTAATTTTATAATTATTTATGTGATACTAAAAATTATACATTGAAATAATTAATTGTTGTATTAATTATGTGACATTGAATTTGTTTCAATGAGATAAATAATTATATAATTAATTATGTGATATGGAGATGGTTTCCTTGTGATAATTAATTATATAATTAATTATGTGATATTGAATTGGTTTTCTTGATATGTTTAATTATAGAATTAATTATGTTATATTGAAATGGTTTCATTGAAATAATTAATTGTGGAATTTATTATGTGATATTGAATTGGTTTCCTTGAGATAGTTAATTTTAGAATTAATTATCTAATATTGAGATGGTTTCCTTGCGATAATTAACTATAGAATTAATTATGTGATATTAAAATTATTTCATTGAGATAATTCATTAATGAATTAAATATTTGAGAATGAATGGTAACATGGTCATTCTATTGATAAGTATAATGGTAACATGGTCATTATACTAATGTGAGAAAGAGGATTGTAACATGGTCATTCTAGGAAAATTATAAATGGTAACATGGTCATAATACTTGTGTGAAAAAAGTATGGTGACTTGGTTATCAAGGTTTTGTAATTAAATGAATGGTAACTTGGTCATTCATTATGAAACTAGGATGGTAACATCGTAATCCAAATTGTGTGATGTATTAAATGGTAACATGGCCATTCATTGTGAAATAATAATAGTAATATAGGTTCCCCTATACATGGTCTCACATGAGAATAATTTGATCTCCAGTATGAGTTGAATCATGTGATGATATATCATATCCCCTTTGAATATTTTGAGCTCTGGTATGATTTTTAGTAGCTATTAAGATATTATATTACCAATGGAATTATTTAGGATCTCGTACAAGATAATGTTAGTATGGGGGTATGAGTGTCCTAATGAATCCTGAAGTTAATATGATTAAATAAGGAATAAAGGATAATGTAAAAAAATATATTTGAATATTAATTATTTATTTGGAAAAAAATTTAAATTGTTTGATTATATGGTTTTAGACACCATTGGTTATGGCCTACTAAGTTGTACTCAAACCCTACTCAGGTTGTCGGATCTGTACCTGAGTAGACTTTATTGTTTTCAAGGCATGTTAAGAAAAAGGACCTAGGTTACATTGTTGATAGGGGGTGGAGCATGGATGAGGGATCCAGATGTGGTTCGGGACCCGCTTGGAAGAGTTTTCCATGTATTTATTTATTTTGGGTTCTTCATATTGACACTTGCCACTTACAATGGCATAACATGTTTCCCTTTTCAGTAAGATATTATATTTTATGTTTTGGTTATCTTATGAAATTGGTATTGTTCAGGTTAAATATTCTGCCACTTTTTCTATTATTTTCTCTAGTTTTATACCTTTATAAAAGAAAAAAATGAGGTTATATTATCCCCATGATTGATAATAAACCCTCACTGTTAGTTGTCATCCTATGGTGTATGGGGAGGCATGCATGAGGTCATGTGATTGACCAAATTGGGGCACTGTTTTGCGGGACCCTTGCTGAGAAACTACACCCATATTTTCTAATTTATTATAAAACAATTATATACCATTTATCCTATTTAATTATGTCATTTACCTAAGTCGTTAACATGCTGAAATTTAGTATGTGATCTCCCTCTCCCCTTTTTATTATGGAAAATATTTTATGTTATGCCTCTTAATATCTATGTGTTCTTGAATGGGAATATTTTCATACACCCCTATCACTAATAATTTCATGTAAACATGATTATACATCCATTTCACCCACATTAATCCCTTCAATAAACCTTTATGTACAACTATTACCATACAAAAATTTATTAAGGGATCATCTCCTTCATCCCTTTATTCATGCATCTGCATTACCTTATTATTTTTATATCCATTGAAAAAAATTTGGATATATTCTCTCATATACCAATCACTACCCTTGTTATTTCTAAATTATGAGATACTCATTTCACTCTCATTAATCCCTCCCATGAACATTTATGAACCCATGTTATGCTGTCGAAATTTCACCATGATTTTCAGTGAAATAAAAAATTTTAGTGAATACCCATATAGATTTATTATTTGTGGTGTTCACCATTATGCACTCATAAATCATTGATTGGTGACTTACAAGTATGCATATCAAACTCCTTAGTCATGGAATAAAATGTGATGAAAAATGATTCCAATTTGTATGTTCTATATGGAAAACATATGAATGTGAATGAAATGAATTTGACGGGTGTACCAGGAATTATATATGGCACTAATTCATTAGGTGATGTTTAGTCTCATAAAATTAATTGAAAGGGATTAGGTTGTGAACCTAATGTGTCATGGTACTTTTCCATCATGATGTATTGGAAGTTATTTTTTCTCATGTTTATAATGACATGTTTAATATTGCTCCCACATTTCCATGTTTCTTTATGTTATCACGCTCTATCAGGCCTCATTGATCTATTGTATGACTCTCACCCCTTTCATTTCTCATTGATATTCCAATTTTATAACATGAAATAATTTCTTCATGGTATTCCATTTGTATTCTCTAACTAAGCTTAATATCACACCCCTTTATTATTTATATCCCCTGGTTATCTGATGATTTTTTAAGTATGATAAAATAATATGAACATGTTAAGGATGCTTTTATTAATGGTGATGTATTCCCTTGTTTTGAGTTTTTGTGTAATATACCTCATTCTGAAATACACTAGTCTTATAAATCTTCTAGATTGTATTTTTTTTAGTATTATGTAATAAATCTATTATTAATGTGTAATAAAGAGGTGTGTTGTCATCATAAGGGACATAAAAATTGAAGAAATGGTATATATATGAAAAACATGAAAACCTATAAAAAACCATTTCATAAAAACATATCTGTTTAACCATAAATGAAATTATCATTCCTTTAAACATATAATTTATATTACATTTTGAAAAAAACAGATTTCCAGGAAATCTCATTAGTAAGAATATAAAATTCATGATGTTATATTGGGGCATCATCTCATATAACCCTTTTATAACCCCTAAAAACCCCTTAAAAATTGGACCAACTATATAGACAACATACAATATAGTTATATTAAGAACATAATAATTACCCAAAAATGGAAAATTTCATTTTTCGTTGTGGAAAATATCAATTATTTCAAAGGATTCAATAAATCAAATAATGGTAATGTAAGTAGAATAAATCATTGTCTTCATAAACATTAATAATTGAACATTCCTTTTTACTATTGTCAAAACATTTCGAATAAAACATATAAAAATATTCCTTTTGAAAAACATTTAAACTCAAGTAAAAATAGTCATATAATGTATCATATGAATATTTTATGACCACATAAAAAAATTTATATAATCTGCAAAAAACATTAACATGGAAAAGAAATAGTCGGAAGGAACATATTAACAGAGGGTTTTGATAAAGAAAATTATCTTATCACTATGGAAATAATTGAATCATAAGTCGCATGAAAGAATAGTATTAAAAAATTAAATACCATGACAATAGAAAAATTCATGACATAAAATTTCAAAGGGTCTATATAAAAAATTCGTAAAGTAATATAGGTTCATAACATAAAAATATACCTCAACAAAAGGAAATTGAGATAAAGTCACTTACCAAGAGTTTGAATCGGCACATACATTTTTTATCTTATTGAATAATAAACATCTGTTAATTATTAAATTTCATATTAATAATTATTCAGTAAACTATTCTTTTTATTTACCATATTACCATGTTATATATTATTTCTTAGACAATAAATATTATTTGGATGTTTCGATGATATTTCTCTTATTTTTCAAAAATAACATTGGTATAATGATTATGGTCAAAGAGGCCATTATTTATAAATTTAAAGAATAATAATCATGAAATAATTATAGTATTTATTCATAAATTATACTTTTAATACCAAACATGAATTTTGGTTTAGAGAAATAATGTACATTACAATCATCGAGATGGTTGGTAGTACGTACACTTGAGCACTATTTTAATTTTTCAATGATCACTATAGAAAGAAGTTTGGTGATATATTGTATTTTAATAATGGAAATAATATCATATATACAATGTTATTTCCATAAATAGAATTATATATATCATCTATGTGGTGTGGTGATGAAAAGATAGCCGCATCGCTTTAAGATGGGAGTAATCCACTTGTACATGAATGATGTTATCATTTTCTAGTGAGGGAAAATATAAGAAATAAAATGATATATTGTCTTTTATGAATGATAAATATTTAATTAAAATCACAATGATTATATATATATCACATATATTAATCATCATTATATTTATTACCTTCCATGTAAATCATTTGTAAAAAATTAACCAAATCGCTTTCTAAGGCGGTAATCCACCATAGAAACGAATAACATTATCATTTCCCTTATGGAATGTAATGTAAAATGGTATATATAATATAATGAATTTATATATGTATATATATATAATTAATTAATATTGTATATTTAATTTAGATACATCATCATTTCCAACCGTGACAGGTGGTAATTGAAAAACGAAGTACATCGGTTCATTTGGTGATAGTTTGTAGTACACATGAATAATGATTTTTTAACCTATTTGATAGAAGTGGAGATTTTTATAGGTTATAAAATTAACATAATATAATAAAAATATATTTATAATACTAGGTTAATTATATCAGAATATTCTAATTATAATTTAATGAGGTGATGGAGAAATAAAAAAAGTTCATTGGAGAATATTGCCTCTTCTTTGGGTAACCTCCGTAGTTTTTCACCAAAAGATTTATTAGGTTTGATTAAATCCAAAAATAATTCCTACTAGATGAGTGTAGAAAATTTGTGATTTTATTTGGTTGTTGAGGTTACTAATAAAAAAAAATTAATGTTTTAATAGGATATGAGAGATTGTGGCCTTTTATAAGTGAGTTGAGCGGAAAACATGTAATATTTTGAGAATAAAAAATCTTACCATCGTTTTTCACATGTCATAGGGGAGAAAAAAAAAGTATTATCAATCTTTATACATGAGAGGGTCTAAATATTGTATGAAAATATATGTTATTCAAGTTTCTAGGTCATTTTATCCCATATTATATTTTGTTTAAAATCAGGTAACCCCATTTTTTCCTTAACCATGATAATGAATTTTTAATTTTTTAACTCTTCATATTGGAAAAAAAGTAAGGTAAAATTTTTATATAATACAAATTATTATGATTAAGAATATGGAATACATTTTACCGAATTCAATTTATATAAGTATACAAATTAAATTTAAAACAAAACTCGTAGATGCGACGAAATGGCGGGTTTTCATTAAGTGTATTTTTCTAGTAAAATTGATTTTATATTAAATATATGACTTATAATAATAATTTTATGAATACAAATTAATATTTTTGGATATATAATCTAAAAAATTCTTTTAAAATTTTTTCTCAATAGTGATAATCTTAATTAATTGAAATGTTTAGACAATATTTATTTGAAAATAATTTTTTCAAAAAAAATATTGTGTTTAAACACAAAAATAGACATATACTAAAAACCAATATCAAAATGATTACAAATAATTAATTCAATTTAATATAAATAAATAATAAATATGTTACCTTAATGTATATTCAAAAAATATTTATGCTTTTAAAATAATTAAATAATTCAAATGAATGACTTTTTTAATAAAGAAGTATTTCCTCTATTCACTAAAAATTAATAATTTCCGAAAATTCCTATAATTTACCATTAACTAAATTTTAATATTATTATTTAAAAAAGTATAATAATATTTTAAAATGAAAATTCTATAATTTATATGTTAAAATTTTAAATTAATCCTTATAATAAAATGGTTTAGTTAAATCTATTTATATTTTTATTTAAAAAATTACTTATATTTCAATAATGAATATAACTACATTATTCATATTATAAAATATAGAAATAAATTATTTTATCATTACATGGGTTGTTACAAGAGTATTTAGTTCTTCTAAATAGTTTAGTTCCTCTGTATAGGATAGAAGTAGAATATTTGTATCTATTCTAAACCTATAAACTAGTGTTATTATATGAGTAGAAGATCCTAGAATAACCTAAGGATCATCCATTGGAACCTACACATTCAGTATACATCCACCCAAACATTATTGTTCTGATAACAATCTTTAAAAACTATATCTATTTGATGGAATTATATTTTCTGCATCAGCCTCTTAATTTTCCCCTAAAATTTCCAGACACATAGTTCATCCGGTAATCTCTATCAAATTGTCTTGAACGTAATTAATTAATCTGACATAAACATCCTTATCATCAATGTTATGATATTTATATAGAATTTCTTAATTAAAAACTACATCTATTCTCTCAATGAATTTTATATTTTCTCCATCGCACAAAAGATATCCAATGTTCTCATCACTGCATCTGATGAGAAATCACACCATGCATTTTACCTCAAATATAATTCTACCTTTATAATGGACATGAATATAAATGATACATACAAATACATTGAGAGGTCACTCCTCTAGTATCTTACCCGAACAATGTTAATCAAGTAGATATTATCCCACCACTAAAGATGGAATTCTGTTCGTTGAAAATATATCTATATTTATAGTTTCTACCCAAATTACCTCTGGAATTCTAATGTCAAGCCTCATACACTGATATTTCTATTGTAAAGTCAGATTCATCGTTTGAGATACTCCATTTTATTATATAGTTCCTTAATTTTTTTCTCATTCCAGATTCCCTTATACAGAAAAAAGTTTCAATAGTTGGGTTCTATGAACTCCTCACTATTTTCAATCCATAGACACTGCAAATATCATTAACACTACCTTTAAACCAAAACCTCAAACAATATAAACACATAAAAATAATCATATTTTTTATTCAAGATTTAATCCTTCAACATATGAATGGAATCATTAATGAAAGTTACAAATTACAGAGGTCCTCTATTATTTTTAATAGGGAAGATCCCCAATAAATATAATGATCAATTTATAGAATTCAATGTCATATATTTATACTATATAAGTTAAAGGAAACATTATATATCCCCATCATAAAACAATAAAATCTTTCAAGGAAAATGGGATTGAGTTTATGTATTTTTTTATACAAAATCATTCAAATTATTTTAACTCAGTTGACCAAACTTATAGTTATAGGCTTCCAAATCGTCCAATAAATTGATTCAAATAGTTACATATTTATCTTTTCAGCTATTTAATTACAAAGTTCAATTATTTACTCTATAATTAATCCACATAGAGATTATGGTTATATAAAAATATCTATCTCAAAAATTCTTTCTAAAACTAACACACATCAAGCTATCAAACTAACTTGAATATATCTTGGAGGATAAGAAAAAATTAATAATAATTTAATATCAAGACATTTTTTCCTTCAAATTTTACCATCTACTTTACCAACTATATCCAGATCATCATTGTCTTATAGATATACTCTTCATAATATTACCAATATATAATCAATTATAAACCCTTACACACTAGTTAAATTAAAAGATACACTTAATTCAATAACCATAGGCTCTTCTCGAATGCTCACACTCATTAACAAATCGGTGCTTCTTCCTATTTTACTGAATGAGTTTTTATGTCAAAAAGATGAAGCCTTTATCTTATTCATACAATTATTTTTCAATTTTACCCTTATCCCCATAAATCAAATATGTATTAAATGGATTATCCAATTTACCTGAACATCTTCTCTTGGAATTCTTATATACATACTTATTCTTCTAATTATCCTTTTGTTAAGGTATCCATCCTTTTCCTGTAGTATAAAGAGAACTTATGGATATAGCATAGATTTCCTTCCAACTAAAATCCTTATTCTAAATAGTATTTCAATTAACATAAAATAAAAGACTTATCTTCCCACTATAATTTCTCACTACTATTACTAGGGAATCCCAATTTTTAAAAGTGAAGATAAAATAATAAAATCCCATAAATCACTCTTGAATGATACCGTCACTAATTAGAGATTCCCTTTGATCCTATTGAAATAATTTATGTGATCTGTGGAGGTAATTTCATCTAATAACAATAATCGAAATAATACTAGAAAACATGAAATCTAGTTTAAGAGATTTTTGTTTTTTCAAACATGTCATTTAACGCTTTTAAACTATTTCTAGTAGTTTTATTCTATTGAATTAGTAAAATAATATTCTATGAAAGTGAAATTATCATTAAGGATAAATCTATCATATCCAACTAATCTCATTCCATTATGTCAATCTTCATAGAAAATTTACATGAAAAAGGAGCATATAGATCTGTTTGAATCAGAAGATCATCTTGTTTCATACTTTATAAGGAAAAATCCATCCAATAATACCTGTTGATACAAACCTTCCCTTACTATGAAGTCACTATTCTGATAACAGTAAAACTAAATAAAGTCAAACCACTCGAAATTGAATAGAAGGAGACACCTAAATGTTGTGATTGATATAGAACCCTCTATTTCATAACACTTATATGAGAGATCTTCTTGAAGCGGTGTTGGAGAAATATAGAGCAACAGTTATTCCAATTGACCTGACATGATAAGAAAATTTTACATCAGAAAGGGATTCTATTTAACCATGATACAATGGTCCATCTTATTATCATACACTACACAATAGAAATCTATAAATATAATCAGATGGAAAAAAAATTAAAAAAATAAAGGTTTATCTGGTCACCACACACTCTAATGTATGTTACCTAAAACTAAGATGAGATTCCAACTAATAACCATACAAACTTGATTCAAAAACGTCACACAAAGACAAAAATAATTATGTGGTTCTTCAAAACATCTTATATCTATAAGAGAGCCTAAAAAATTCATAAATGAGATACAAATTCAATATAAAAAAATATCACTCACTTCCTCTACAATTTTCAATTTCTTAGACTATGAGGTCCAAAATGCACATCATATTAGCATTCACCATAGTTGGTCTACCACCTTCATTTTATAGTGGCCTAAATCAAGTGAACTAGTTTCAGAGACCTTTGATATATACATAAAGTCACCCACTAACCTGGTCAGCAACAGATACATTGTTGATACATCCAATGAAACTTCTAATAAATGGTACCCATGAAATCTACAAATGTAATGAGAAATTAGGTAAGTGGACATTTTCAATGGGACTCCATCCAATGAATGTATTTTTTATGTACTATGTATTGTATACCCAATCTAGAAAACAAAGTCCAATGATAGTTGTTTTGGTGAACTCATCCATATGATTGAACTAAAACATCACTATAGGATACCTCTCTGGGATTATCATTGTTTGAGGACCTCATTTTGGATATTTCATTCAAGTGAAACTGATGATGTTTCCAAAAACTGAACACATCATACTCACACCATATTTTATAAATTAATTTATGATCAATATAATATATTACCTTAGTAAATTGAACTATATGAATACCTAGGGGGAAATATTAATAATAATTGTTAAGTACATAGAATTCACACTCTATAGAAAAAATGGATATATAAAAAGCTAATAAATTCACTTAGTCAAATGAACCGTTTGGATATATAGGTGAATAAACATTAATTTAAATAATATAAGTAGAAATTATATACACTATATAAGATATATGGATATAAGGCTAGTAAAATAGATTATCCTAGTAAATTTAATTATTTTATTATTTTGATGAATAGCCTTTATTCATAATAATTAAATAAAATATACTCACATCTTATTAGTGAAATGAATACATGATTAGGTCAGTATATTATTATAGTCAATCAAATTGTATGACTATCTATCTTAATAATCTCTAATTAATAGAATGAAGTATAAGGTGCTCATCTCATAAAGAATTAATGAATACAATGTTATATAAATAGTATTATCTAATCAATTGAATGGTGTATATATCTAGTTGAATTCAATTAAATATAATTATTAATATTTAGGGATTCAAAATTTTAAAATAATTAATCTTATCAAGTTATGCATATATAATTTTTATTATTGGGTACATAAAATATTAATAAAATAAATTTTGTATAGATATTTTTATACATGAATTTTCAGAAGTTGGAGAGTAAATAAATTTTAAATAAACCCCATATAAAATTTGAAATATTTAATCTCACATATTTGATATAAATTAATGATATAACATTCTTTGAAGGAGAATATTTTAGGTTGTTATGCTTTCATGGAAAAGGTGAACATCTTCCAAAATCATTTTTAATCAACATAGTACTAGATATATGATCCACAAAATATATATTCATCATAATTACTTGTAAAAACTTCCACAAGTAGAAATAATTTATCTTTGATATGAAAATTATAGGAGAACAATGGTTTGTTTATCATTGGATAACACTATGTTACATGCCTCTTAAGATAATTTTAGTGTTATGAAGACTTATAAATGGAGAATAATATAAGTGGAATAGGGTATCACACTAATCGGATATAAAAATGAAAATCCATAAAATTGTATTACAATAATATGATAACAATATATTATAAATTTATAGGATTCAACAATGGAAATTAAATTGGGAATTGAAAAAAATATAGAAAAATGACCCTTACTTCAACATGGTGACGACTAATAAAATGGATAAAATGAGATTGGATGAAATATATATGAAGAATGATACATGAATGTAATATTAATATAAAATATTATAATAATAATATGATATTAAATTGTAATTTAAAAGAAATTATAACAAAATAATTATGATTGGGAAAGTAAGGGAGAGGTATTTCAACCCTTACTTTGACATAAAGATGAATTTAGAAAAAAGAAATTATGAGAGTGAATAAATAATATATCCTATGAAATATGTAAAATATATAATAATATATTATAAATATAATTATAACACCAATGAAAAATAGTTCACATGTGTAATTAAAAAAAATACAATTGGCGATTAAATGAGAAGGTGTGTGAATACTTATATCACTTAATCTTCTTAGCTTAGAGGTAAACCTTAGAGAACCAAAAATCCTCCAAATTGAAGTGAAATACATAATATATATCATTGAGAGGTCTATATATAGTGCATTAAAACATTTGGTATGATAAATTAGAATTAATTTCTATGGATCAGGTTACTCCACTGAGAAAGGGGGTTGCATTAGTGGAAAATGGTTTTTAAAATTTATGTCCCACTTAAATCATGCTATGTTACAAGTTGAATCTCAATCAACTAAAATATTAATTATAAAAATGACTATTATATATTTAAAATGAAATATTAATGAACATGAAAATGTTTACATGGTTTTCCCCCTTTTGGGAATCCTTCTCCTTAACCTAGTTGGTTGGACTCCCTAACTGTAGATTCTTCTCTATTAGGAAAAATTTTTATAATATTAAAATAATTTTATAACTAATTTATTTTTAAAGTAAGATAAGAAATATATCCTTAAATATTTTGTTTCATTAGAATAATTAGATAATAATCCTCCACAATGGGCCTCATGAATATTAAATAATTGATTCCTTAGTGCAGAATTAGATATTGATTTGCTACTCGATTCTCAACCCCATATTGAATTAATTAAATTATCAATCTCAAATATATATATAAATAATAGCTACTTATCATTTTTCACAGTGATATCATATTCTCTCTATCTTTTGATAATAAGTACAATATAGTTGATACATCCACTCTTAAATAATTCTTCCCATATTCATGAAATAAAGAAAATTCTAAAATCTAAATAATTCAAAAAATATAATTTCCATATTAGGATTCTAAAAAACCATCAATATAATCATTAACCGTGATCTATTTCATTTTATAATCTAATTAGTCTCTCAAACATGAACCATGATATCAAAATATTATCTCCTTCAATATAACTACATGTATCCTATTCATTTCCACTTCTACCATTTTTTAATATTGACTGCTGAACAAAATCCATTTGAGAAATGTCTCCATGATGATCACCATAAAGGAATAAATCAAAAATAAATGAATTTTTAAATTTCTTTAAGTACCCAAATTTTTATTCTTAATGAAAAAACACAAATCCATCTACTTCTTAGTTGCATCCAAAAGAACTGCCCTACAGTGCAACACTCAAAAACCCAAAAACATTAATATATACACCATGAAACACATCGTAAATAATTGTATCATCATTATAAATATATTATTTGATCTGAAAATAATCTCTAAATAATAACATTAAAATACCATATCAATTTCAAATATTTCCTTATTCAATAGATAAAAATTTAAACTCAACAACTACCTTAAGATAAATGAACTAAAAATATCAAAAAAATGCGAATACATATCACCTCATTTAAAAAATAATTTGAATTAGTATGAATTACATTGTAAATGTGTTTTGAAATATTTTAGTATAAAAATTTAAAAAAAAAACTTTTTCTCTTCACAATATCCAAATTTTAGATGTTCAAAATATCTTTTAGGATAAAATAATCCTTATAATCCAATCCTTATGGAACATTGATTCTTGAGGAGATCAATCTTATAATCATTTTAAATATTTACAAGTAAGAAAAAATGAACATTATGGTTTAACAATATATAAAACATTCATCCTTTTAGATGATTAATTCTTATGATGAAACCAAAATATCATCTTTGTGGAAGATAATAACTCATGTAGATTCTTAATTAATACTCTTTATAAGAAACTCAAGTGACTCTTATAGAAAATTTCATTACATGATAAGGAGTTAAATTATCCTTAATAAATCATTAATTATTACATTATCATTATTTTGGGACATATAAATCAACATTATGTTTGTTTAAAAGATTCCTCAACCAGAGAGGATAAGTCATGAAATATGTAAAAAAAATTCAAAAGTATGAAAAGAAGAGTTTTATTAAAATTAATTTCTTGAAAAGGAACCAAGACCAAAGGAAGTTCATCTAACCAAGTGGTATCTACTTTAATCCCTATATTGGACAATACATCTTCCACATGATTTTCTTCATGACAGTTATAAGTAATGATGAAGTTGGTATGTATTAGAATTTTCATGCATTCAATCAGTTAAGCAGTATGTTTCCAAGATAAATGTACTATATGATTTCTCATTTAACAAACGATGGACAGAGAATCAAACTATATCTAGAAATTGTTTTATCCCTTTAAGAAAGTATGTGAGCCCACATGGATGATACCTTGATATTTTTCTTCAATTTTCCATTCCAGACCATAAGAGCCATAAAAAAACTAAGAATCCTTTCATCAATATCTTGAAAGATAGGCCCAAAAACTATAGGGCCTGGGAACCCTTTTGATGCCCCATCTATGTTGATTTTTAACCAAATTTGAAAATGAGGTTTCTAAGCAACCTCAATGGTTTTAGAAGGTGACGTATAGATACCATTATAACATAACCATTTCAGAATACACAAATCCTATGCTTTTTTATAAAAATAATTATTTTGTATCATTTAGATTCTTTGATTGAGATATAATCCAGGAAATTGATGAATAAATACTAAAGGAATTATTATTATTCCTAGTATAATTACTACCAGATGACTTCTATACAACCTCTAATGAATTTCACATTTTATTAATACAAATGAAAACCATCAATAACTGAAACAGTACTATAATACCCCCATTTTTATTTATATTATAAATCATTACACTCTTCCAAATTATCTCAGATCTATTTTATAACTCACCAAAACTCATAAGAATCATCAAATAATATCTTATATCATATGATAATTTTCTTCCACTACACTAACATATAATTTAATTTTTTTAAGAAAATTCCTTATCTTTGTGTCAAGAAAATATGGGGAACTGAACTAAATGAACTCTCCCTCAATTCAAACACCCTCCTATAACATTAATATAACACCTGTATAGAAATATCAATATATTTATATAAAAAATATTGTATATTTCCATTTTAACATGGATTCCACCCCCTAGTAAAGTGTTTTGGCAGTATTTCCCCCACTTTTTCAACCCAATTCAAATCCAACTAGTGATGATTTTCCAAACATCCTCAAATGAGAGGAGTGGAATAAACATGATGTTCTATCCTCAATTTGATAACCTGTATATATGATTACATTTTTAAATCATATTTGAAATACGATTAGCTATGAAAATATATTCCCACTTGATATTTCAATTGGAAAATATTTCTTTACTGAAATGACCCATGATATTTATGTGTTGGGATTTATAATGATATATAGGGTTTTTAGAGATTTATTACTCTTATTGTCTCAAAATATCTTCAATAGACTTTCATTTTCCACCTTATAATATTATAATTATAATTTCATTCATAGAACCCATGTGATTGCATGATTAGTAGCCACATACTCTAACTAAGGTATTATTAGTGTCCTTGAATTCTATTTCAAATTGTATCAGCTCACACAACCCCTACAATTGAAGAAATATTAACATGCAGTGGATATTCTCTTTGTACAATCAACAGTCTAATCTGAATCAGTAAATATAATATTGTATAAATATATATTGGATCTATATAATAGTGTTTGGTTCACTATTCCACTGGCATATCTCAAAACACCTTTTTCTCTATGCATTTTTTAATGCATTATGTAACTCTGAAATCTTACACAAAGTGTTACTACATAGAAAATTTCAATGGTTTAATCTATTAAATACAATAAGATTCTAATTAATCTTTAAAAATACTTTTGATCAACCTTGATAGTATTCTTATACTTAAAACGTTTTATTACAACTAAAAATGGAGTCAAAATCTCTCTTTTCTCTTCCATCAATACTTTTTCAATAATTCTATAGCATATTTTTCTTTGAGTACAAAAATTATAATATTTATTCTCAACTTATAATCATATAATTTAAATCAACACTCCCAAAAAATATATCTCAAACTAAGTTTTCATCTCCATAGGAAAACTATCACAAAGATACACATTTTCATTAGAAAAAATTATATCATCTTCATATACTATCAAAATAATTGTACCTATTGAAAAATACTTTTCATATAAATTTTTCTAAAAGTTCCATTTTTAAAATTCCATTTGTATTTAGAATCCATTAATATTGGAATAAGAGGAACATAAAGTATATTTCAACACATGAAAATCATTTTTCGAGTATACAAACTATGCTTCCATTCAAATAAAGAAGGAGACCCTTTGGTTTCTTGAAAAACACTTCTTCTTAAATTTCACAATTTAGAAAAGTTTATTTTACAACCATTTGATAAACATTATAATATATGTGTGCAACCACTACCATAAACATTCTAATGATTTCCAACCTTTGTACTAGTGTAATGGTTTCTTAAAAATCCATTCCTTTAAATTTAGAATATCCCTTATAAGCCAGTGTTTCCTTTTTTACTCTAACATCACCCTTCTCATTAATTTTGATTATATTCTTGAACTTAGTGATAATGAATTTTTTTCATTATTTCTTGCAAAAAACTCTCAATTATGGGGTTTTAATTTTGATTAATATCATCATTCATTTATTTTATCCTATATTTATTATGAATATATTTAATAATATTTCATTGTTCTGACTAAGATATATGATATTTTTAATAAACAAATTTGAGTCTTTTTCTTATTTTTTAATGATATTTTTGGATTCCAATGATATTTTCTATTTCAATATGTTTCATTAACCATTTAAAAAAGATTTTTCATGAAAATAAGACCCATATTAATCACTTGTGTGTTATCAATATATATATATAAAAATTGTTCTATTTCATATTCATTCTCAACATGGTTGTTAAAAAAATACATGATGTTTTATCTAGAAAACTCTAGATTTATTGTAACTATTTTTCATGAGGGTTATTTAATTTCAATAATTTTAATAGAATAAAAATCTAAATACTATTAAAACTTTTCATTCTATCACATTTATCCACTAATATCTAATTAGTATCCTATAAAGTCCCCTTAATTTATACACTCTTCAAACATTCCTTGTTTTAAATACATGATCTTAACAAAGAAAATATTACTAAATAAGTTTAAGTAATTTATAGTTGAATTGTTATTATATGACTTTCTATAAGGAGTAATATTTTTCTTAGGTCACAGAAGCCAACTATTTTGAATGTCTGCATCAGGGCAGAAAACTTTTCTCAATAAATATTTTATGATTATTTTCAACTAAAAAAATCATTCCCAGGTAAAAAATTACCCAATTATTTGTTTTTTAATTATATTCCTTTTTTGTTTATATTACATACAAAATTAATGTATCAATCCTTGTCTAGAAATATTACTTTAGACTACATCACTTATTTATTTATTACCAGTATCATATCTCAATTTCATGATATAGTGTCTTAACCCATTTTAAACTTGACTCTTAAAAACAATGAATATATTAATGGATTATGACCTTTTATTAATAAATATATATCAATAAAATTAAATCATAAACAAAATTTATGAATTATAAATCACTTATTTAATAATATTTCTTCATGGAACCACATAAATCAATTTGGATGAGTTCATGTGTTCTGGTAGAATGAATGTATACCTTTTTGATAGACCTACTTCCTATTTTAAATGTGACACAAACATTACAAACATCTATTATTAGCTTGGGTAGATCTATTTAAACCATATAAAACTAAATTTTTCTCATTTTTATTGGTCTAAGATGACCATGATATCTATGATATAGCCTAGTCTAATATTTTTCACCCAAAAAACATAAATTTTTACAATCAAAAATTAAAAATAGATTATGATATTATATATATATAATCATTCCATACATTAATATTTTAATAACACAAAATACCTTCTGAAAAATAAAATCATGTTCATCCTCACATAGCTAACTAACACTCAATTGAATGTTTGTTAACCCTTCTACATATAAATCATCATTAAATTTTAGATTTTTGTTCTCAATATTAAATACCTTTTATTTTTAAGGAAAATTGATATCAAAAGGAAAATTATACTGATTCTTGTTACTAAATATTTTTTTTAGAATCTACAGATGACGTTTTATGTGGGAAGAGAAACCACTATCTAGAACTCATGATATTTTTCATCCATTCGCATTAAATAAAATTTTATCAATACAATATTTTTCATCCTTAGGATACTTAATAATAATTAAATTTTAGTATAGTAAGACTAAACTATGGAAACATTCATAAAATTCACTATACAATGACCCCACTACCCACACCTTCCACAAATATCCCAAAACAATCAAATTTGTTCTATGCCAACAAGTTAGAAATATTTTTCTTTATATCTTTCATTCATTATGAATCAATTTCTTATATTCTAATTAAATCCCCCTAACTTCATGAATATTTCATTATAGTGAGATATTATACTCGTAAGTGTGTGGATTTTCCCCAAACAATCCAAAACACCTATAATATCCTTCGAATTTTAATCTTCTAGATTCATAAAAATTCTTTATGAAATTATGTTTAATTTTTTTCTCCTCCTTTTATATATGGGTATCAATGTGATTCTATTTGGTAGGTGATAGAAATACAAAGTTCCTCTTTTTTTAATAATATAAGATAGTTTTTGTACTAATTTTTCATTATCCAAACTTAACCATATTTAGTTATTTAACTTTTAAAATTATAAAAATCATAATCAAAAGCCAATTTATTAAGTAAAAATTTAACCTAATTACTTATGAAAGTCTCATAAATAACTTTTAAGGATTCACCATTCACTTCAACATATTTTATGTAGCCGTATTTTATATTCTTCATCTAATTTTTAGAAATATGATATTTATATTGTATCTTAGACAACTCTTATTCATTCATATAGTGTTTCAATAAAATATCCTTCACAATGTTTTCCTGACCATTAGAATTTTTCTTTAACTTCTTGACTTCATCCATATTGATTGTATCATTATTGGTAAACATATTCTTATCTCAATTAATCTTATTCATTTATTTTAATAGTATTTTATATATTTATTGAGAATTTTATTATGCTCATGAAAATCATCAAGATTATATTTTAACATGTGTTCAAGCTTGGTGTGTTCTAAATCATTGTCTCCACTACCTAACGAATGAAACCATTTTTTTAACTTAATCTCTCAAATTAGTAATGTTCACACATAATTCATTTATAGATTCACTACTATCTTAATAATTATCTTCTTATTCATTCATCATCATATTTTTCATCCTACTTATGGAAAATCTCTTCTTGCTTCAACCAGATTTAGATGATTTATTTGATCTTCTACCCCACTTATTTAATTAATTGTTCACTTATTTTTTTGGATTAAAATTACCTACATTATTCTTCGGATTGTTCATATGAAAATGTCTAATACAATTTAATTTATATCATCTAGGTGAAAATTTACCTTTATTCTTGATAATTTCCTTCGTGAAACTTTTTTATATAAGAGAAATGACTCTTTGGAAGTATTCATCCTCTTATTAATCCTCATATTCACTTTGGATTTCAACATCATTACCATATTTTATTTTTATCATTCTCATGGTCCCAAATTATATTTCATATTTTATATTTTTCTTGAAGGATACGTTTTTTATCATTTCATAGGCAATGAGAATATTATGAATGTAATGACCTAAAATATAATTCTCTTTTGAATAAATAAATTCCTTAATAAGTTATTTAGTTATAGAAAACACATGTGAATATTTGATTATTTTGGACCATTATAAGTTTTATCCTGTCTTATTTAAAAGACTTTTATAAATTATAACTATGGATAATATTTTTGTTGTAAATTGATTGTTATGATTATTATATATTAAGGGTCATGATATGTTTAATTGACACATGTGGAAGGACAGATGTCCTAGAATGGTTGGATAATACCCTATGAATCCCATTTATTGGAGCCTCTGAGGGGGTTAACATATTTGGGATATGACCTTACCAAAACCCAAGATGAGATTCAATATATAAATAATGAGGGAAAATGTTTATGGGATAGTTTCAAGCTCATTAAAATCATGTTTTAGGCCTTATTCCCAGAACCTCACTAAGAAAATCTCACCATCACATATCATAATCTTAGGGAATACCATTGTGCAATAAGGGGTTATGTATCTCATCCCTAATAGTATAAATATTTATTTATTTATTTCTAATAAAATTAATTTTATATTTACCCTATTTATTATTACTTTATAAATAATTAAATAATGTTCTTGGTAAAACAATTATTTTTATTTATTGATACACAAATTATACATTTTTAAAATATATAATTTTAATAAAGATACTCATTTTGATGAATTCATTTTGTTTTGAAATTAATTTTTTTAATAATATTTTCTTATTAAACAGTGTATATTTTAATATAAATGATAAACTAATTTTACCAATTCAAATGTAATTTGTATATGGGTTGAAAAACTATTATTCCGAAATACCAATATTTTTCAATAAATGATGATGTTGATTTAAAACAATAAATTTGAAAATTTGGAGAATTATTTGGAAAAATTAAATCTTATTTCTTAAATCAGTACATTGAAATTTCCCACTAGTGAATTTTCCATAAATTTCAGAGATAGTCAAATTGTTAGGTCAAAATTAAATACCATATAAATATACAGTGTGTATTATATCATAAAAAATCCAAGAAGTGATGTAAAATACTATAAAGAGTATCCGTGGTAAATTTTTTGTTTCCCCTTTAATATAATGTGTTTTTATGTTATTTTTTTAATTTTATAATCCATTAATGAATTCTCCAGAACCTATATTATATTATGAAGTTTCACAATCAATTCAATATAAACCTGGCTCACTTCAACATCACAAAGGGTAAAATATTAATAATTTAGGTACTCAAACTTATAAAACAAAGAAGTATACTCATAATTAAAATTAAAAATTAGAAAAACCCATGGGATGGTTTATTTGGGATTAATTTTTTATATTTAGTCCAAAACCAATGTTTAGAAATTAATATTGAATTCCCCTCTCTTTTTCTATATAAAACAACCAAACCTCCAATTACTCTTCACTCAATACCCTCAGATCCAGAATTTACTCTGATATAACCTCACTATATCCCTCCAATGGTTTTCTCAATCTCTTGAGAATATCCTAAAATTATTTTAGAAGATCCCTCTATAGGTAATGGATCCTCTCATTCTCCTATTTATTCAAGAAAATTCATCATAGTATACCTTTTCGATTTCGAATTGGCCTTCTTGGTAAATGTGTTCACACATCAATTTTTTGTCCTTATGATTCCGGACATATTATAGAACCCTTTTACACTCATTCTCAACTACTATAAACCTTAATTTACAACTTCCATGCTGTATAAGTTATCTTGTGATTTTTCATGATAAATATTTTTATATATAATGCATGTTAACATTTCCAATAATGGTTATTCACCTAGTTTTACTTATCTTTTATTTATTGGGAATCCCGTTTATGTAACCCGTACTCTTTAATCATTGGTCTAAAAGTTATGAAATGCATCTTTTTGTTGTATGATCTATGCGGCACATTTATATATGTACATGATATGAAATTGATGTGTGGGGAAAACATTATATAGTCCTCCAATGCATTGGTTAATATTTTAACCTCATGAGGTTCCATTTATGGTGTATAAGAGGTCATCCTAAGAACACTATGATATGGTTTAATTTTTATTATAATTGAATTATGTTTATGATTTCTTTTTTTTATGTTGTTTCCACATTCCTTTCCTACCTTCATGTTATCATGATATGTCATGCTTTGTTGTTCATGATTATGATTTTCACAAATTTTATTTCATCTTGGTATTACTATTGACTCACATGTATAATAATCATCATGTTGTGCTTTGATTATTCCATTAATATTCTTTATAGCTCACCCCATTATTATTTACATCCCCATGTTATCTCATTAATTTTTAGACAGTTGATGGATTTTATAAGAATATTGAAGGAGTTGTAAATAATGATATTTTATCCACAATCATGTTATTATTTTATGTATGTAATTTCCCAAACACTCTAGTACATATGATCTTCTTGGATTATATTAAGTGTGTCTTTATGTAATACATCATGAAATAAACTGTATTAAATATATGGGTTTTCATACTCAGTATCAGAGAATGTCTTGTTATTTTTTAGGATTTGGATTATAAAACTCTACTGAATGTATTAGGTATATGACTAAACATAGGAAAATCAGAAAAAATTGGTAAAATATTGAGTTATTGGTTTCTAAGAAAATACATCCTTATCATAATACTACATGATGATAGGGATCTTGAACAGCTATACCTAGGGGTAATAACCCCGAAAAGGGTGCATTGATCTAGACACTATCATAATCTAGTTAATGATAATGAGCCTTTTTTTAAACCTTTTTGGACTCTCATTATTGGTATTCTCTGGTAATATTTCAAGCACACTATGATCAACTATTAATGAAAAAAAAATTACTACTATTTTTTATTAAGAAATAGATCATGAATAACTTATATTGTAACCTCTAGATTCATAAATTGAGGAATATATATTGTTTTTTTTTCCTATTTAAGGATTTTGATTCCCCATTTACGCGTTTAATAGTTCTGAAATTCTCATCCTCAGTTCTATTTTGAATGATGTAAATGATAAACACCATAATCAAATAGATAAAGGTAGGCTTATTTCCCACTCAGGAACTTCCAATGTCCTATGTGATTATGTTTCTATGCATTATTTCATATCATACATGTTTAGTAGAACAATTCAAACAACACCTCAAAAAATTGAGTTGAGTTATCAATGAAAATTAAAATGGGGAAATCAGTTCTTCCTAAGAAAATAAACCCCCTTAAAAACATTTATGGATTTATTTCAATTAAAACCTTTTGATACTCTCTTTAGTGAAATTTAATGTTATTCTAGAAATGTATTTTGTTTCATTGTAAAGATCCAATATAAATTTTTAGGATAAATAATTACCATCTATGTCATAAATCAAACTATAATTCTATACACGTGCATGGAGGAAGATGAATCTTTTTTGGTATCATTATCTAATGAATGAATATGATTTCCCTATGAATATTCATACCTTTCTCAAATAATTAAGAATAATGAAAATATATTCTAATAAGAGATTCCCATTGTGAGAGAATACACTGAGGTGGTTTCTAAAGAAATTTTTAGCCTTCCTTTAAGGTCATAGGTTGAATTTTCAAACAAGCTTATACCCCGATCGTTTCCAATATCAAAGAGTGCATATAAAATGGAAACTATTGAACTTGTCGATTTGATGAAATGACTAAAATAAAATCTAAATAGATGTTTTATACATCTAAGGGCCGAATCATGGGGAGAACCAATCCTATCACTACTACAAACCATTCCATAAAAGCGCTAAAAAAGGAATTAATCAGTGGTGGAAAAGTGCTAACTATCAAAGCATAATTAGAAGCCCTAGAACTTTATTAGCGTTAGAAAAGCACTGATAATGGGGTACCTTATTAGCACTAAAAAATATCCTAATAATGGGGAATATTGAAGTTTGTTGTAACAACACATCACATCACTATGAACTTCATTAGAAAGAATCAAAATCAAGTACCATTACATAATTTAATGGAAATAAAATTTACAAAAAAATACAATAAAAACAATATATTATAGATATTTCAAACATTGGTTAATACAATTACATAAGTAATTTAAAATTATTACATAAATTAAAAACCATCAATGTTTCTTCATATTTTTCCACTAGCCCTGAATCATGCTACTGCCAAAAAAGCCACCCATGCTCAAGAATATGAACTCACCTATATAAGAAAAAAAATCATATGTTAATAAAATATATGAAGAAATAAATTTAATAGAATGGGTTGATTTTAATGTAAAATTTGAGTTATACCAGGAAGACTATGTATCAGATTGATTTCCAGTTGATTCTTGAACATCACACCATTTATTATTCTTATTTAAGAATTATCTCTATGAAAATTAACTAAATTAGTACAAGATAAAAATAATAATGAAATTAATATAGAAATAGAAGATAAAATGATGGGAAAATATAGGCTCATTTTCTCTGTTTTGGTGATGTTATGCACGTTATAAAATAAAATGACACTTTTATATTCAAAAGAAATAGTTGAATTCATAATGATCAAACTATGCATTGTATTTGGGTTCAGATGATTTATACACTTCTGAAATGACTTATAGTTCTTTTTCTAAATTTTCAAAACAATAAAAATGTGTCTGCATAGTTTTGAGTATGTCACTTGTATTTTTCTTACTAAAGTATCATTTTAATATGAAATCATGGGAATTGGGTAATACTAGTTACATAATGTGTTTCTCTGACTTGATATTGATTTTAAACATCAAAGATGACATAATATTCATCATCTTATATTATCAGGAAAATCCTAGTGCTTTTTCTTAGTTTTCAATTAGTGGCACTTTTGTAACTAAAATATCTATTTTAAACTAATAAAATAAACTTTGAGTCTTAAAGACAAATTTATTTATTAGATTTAGGTGAATTTAATTCCTATATACAAAAAATGACTTATGGATCATTTTCCTAAACTATCAAAACAATATGAACGTGTTTTCTCAATTTGGAGAATGTCAATTGACTGTTTTACCAAAATTAATGTTAATTTTAAATAAAAATACACACATGGATAGGTCACATCATGTGTCAGATTAAGGTGAGGATGAAACCTACTCATCCCAAATGACTTATGGATAATTTTATTAATGTATGAAAACAATTTGAATTCGTTCTATTGGTTTTGAATACAAAACATTTATTTTTTAATTAAAATGTCATTTTAAATTGTAAACATGCACATTGAAACCAAATGGTCACCTCATGCTTAAGTTTTATATAATACTAATTCATAAAAAGCAAAAAATAAATTATTAATAATTATACTAAATCATGAAGGGAATCATCAAGAATTTTCTTGGTTTTCAGTGAGTGACATTTTTTAAACTAAAATGTTATTTTTAAACTAATAATAGTCTCATTGAATCATACTAGTAAAATCATGTTTCTTATTGATGTGGTACTGATTACTACACATAAAAAAATGCTTATGGATCATTTTAATAATGCGGCTAAACAATCTGAATGTGTGTTCTTGTTTTTGAGTATATTAGTTATATTTTTTACTAAAATTTATGTATTTTTTCAATTAAAAGATGCACCTGGAGTCATACTGGTCACAACATGCATCACATTGATGTGTGAATGACTGTTCCAAATCCAAAATAACTTGTGTATTTTTTTTTATAAATTATAAAAAAATATGAATGTGTTTTATGAGTTTTGATAATGTCACTAGTTTTTTTAATAAAATGTCATTTTGAACTAGAAACATACTCTTTGAGTCATACAGGTCACATCATGTGTAAGTTTGATGTGATACTGATTAGTACACTAAAATATAAATTGATAATAATTTTATTAAATTTTAATCATCCTTGATTTTAAGTGTGTGACACCATTTGAACTGAAATTCCAATTGTAATCTCATAATGGACACTTTTAGTCATACTTGCCATATCATGAATCCAATTGTTTTGTGGATTATTCCTACATGTAAAAATGAATTATGGATCGTTTTCATAATGTTTCATAATAATAGGAATGATTTTTCTCAATTTTGATTATTTCAGTTGACTTTTTTACTTAAATTAATGTAAATTTTAAATGAAAAGACTCACTTTGCATCATACTAGTAATATTGTGTGTCAGATTGAGGTTTTGCTGTTTCCTATAATGACCAAATGATTTATGAATCATTTTACTAATGAATAAAAATAATATTAATGGGTTTTATTGGTTTTTATTACGCCACATTTCTTTTTTACTAAAATGACATTTTACACTAGAAATGCAAAATTTGAGTCATACAAGTCACATAGTGTGTCTATTTGATATGCGAATTATGCCTATATATCAAAAAATGGATCATGAATTGATTTCCTAAACTATTAAGATAATATAATATTGTTTTCTCCATTTTTAGTGAGTGAAACTTTTGGGAATAAATTATATATTTTAAACTTATAATGAACACATTGACTCATATCAGGAACATCTTGCATCATATCAAGGTGTAGATGACTCCCACATATAAAAAATGACACTTTGATACTTTTCAAAAAGTATCTAAACAATATGAATGTGTTCTCTTGGATTTGAGTATGTTAGTTTTCTTTTTTACTCAAAATAATTCCAATTTAAAAATGGTACACTTCTAGTCATACCTGTCGCACCATGTGTTAGATTGTGGTGAATCTGACTACTATACATCCCAAATGAAATATGGATCATTTTATTAATTTATAGAAATAATCTGAATGCATTGTATTGGTTTTAAGTACTTTATTTTTCTTTTTTCTAAAAAAAATTTAAATCGGAAACAGACACATTGAGAAGTACTGTTCAGATCATGTGTCATTTTGACGTGACATAGATTCATACATGTCAAAAATTATTTATTAATTTTTTCTTAATTTATCAAGACATTATGAGTCCATTTTATTAATTCAAATTGAGTGATTCATTTTAACTAAAATAACAATTTTAAACTGATAATAGACACTTTAAGTAAAATTGGCCACATCATCTATCATATTGAGGTTACACTAGTTTATAAACATAAAAAATGACTTATTGATCATTTTAATAATGTATCAAAAATATATGAATGTTTTTTCTTAGTTATGAATATGTTAGTTGTGTTTTTTACTAAAATTAATGTCAATTTAAAATAATATACAAACTTGGTGTCATTCTGATCACATAATGTGTCAAATTCTGGTAAGTATGATTCCTAAACATATAGAATAATTTATTTATTATTTCTCTAAAGTATAAAAACAATCTGACCTGATAATATTACCATAATTTCAACTGTTATTCCTTGCCAAACTACAAACACTACATAAGTATTTGATGTTTTTATCCAAAAACAATTCTCATTATTGATCACCAGAAGTGTATAGGACACTCTTTGACCCATTACATCATGGGATATCACCACAATGTGAAAGATTTTTTGCTGAAGAACATCGAATCAATATGCTGGGTTTGTATTTCGAAAATAAAAGGAAATTAAAAGCATGGTAACCATGTTAGAAAAGAACGTGTTATCTATTTTGTGTCTTTTTATAGATAGTTGAATGAGAAATATGACTTCAAAAAATATATATGAAAAAAATAAGTATTGGATAAAAATTAAAAGGGAAATAACATATAAATAATAGATAAAATGATACAATATTAATTATATAAGTAGTCAAAATTTACCATTTAGGATTTATGTATACATTCATAACCCATTTAACTTTTTTTTATCTCAGTTGCATCCTCAAAGCCTAAAATCTCATGAGAATGAGAAACTTCATACAAACCACCCCAACTCAAACAAAATAATCCACCAATATAAAAAAACAATTCCTATGTGTGTAATATTAAAAAACTAAACCTAAATATAAACAATAAATTAATTCTATGGAAAATGATTTTAGTGTGAAAACATCAATATTACCTCTGTGATTGAGAAGATGCAACATTGTTTCTCATTATGTAAAGGAAGTTGAGGGAATATGAAGGAAAGTGAAAAATTCAAAAACTACAGGGGTGAAATGTTTTTGAGGTAAAAGAAGTATGTATGAGTTTTTGTGCATAAATTCATGAATTATGGATATAAATCTTATAAAATGAATGAAATATACATGTATAAAATGTAAATTAAATCAAAATTTCATTATATAATTTTTAGTAAAATAAAGAAATCATATCATAACATTACCTTTACATCATCCCAAAGGGTTCCCTTATTTATAGTTTATTCTTCTATGGGATTAGTAACCTCATCACATGAAGAAGACATTTCCTAGATTATTAGACAAATAATTAATTTAGATTGTGTTAATTTAGTATAGATATATAATATTATGTGGAAAAATAAAGTATATTAAAGAACATTTTTCTTCTCATTGAACATTATTTATTTTTTAAAATGTTTTAGGGATTTGGAACCTCTAAAGAAAATATAAATCCCCTCTTTGTGGAACCCTATAATGTACAAGGCAATGTACACATCAGGACCATCATTAATTGATTATGATATCCCTATGAATGGGTCATTGTTTGTTGAATTTTCATCTTACTCGATATTTGTTTTAGTCTCTAATGTCAAAATTGGACAATTATTCTTTTCTAGATCTAAGAAATAAAATTATTTCACTTATTTTGATTCTATTATGAATGAATCATCTTTTTCATCTTTCACATTGAAATTCACATTCACAAATCCCATTTCATCAAGTTTTATTGCACTTTTATTTTCAACCCATATGTTTCCAACTTTAAAATTATATATCTTCAATATAGCTGACAATGTTTTGTATTTAGTATAACTAGTATACAATTATCTCTTGGGATAATTATTTAATATCTCAAACAAATTTAAAAATTAAAAATTTATTTCTTCAATTTTCATTTTCATTTATTCCATGCGATCTCTATCATCATTTACTCCAATATTCATATCAAATTATTCATAAACCACAGTATCGTCCCAATTGGTGTGAACAATTTTTTAATTTTTTAGGTAAAAATTTTTAGTTTCAATCTATTATTAAACAATTAAAATGTTCCTAAAACTTTTAGGAACAAATATTTCTTAAATAAAAATAATTTAAACACATAAAAATGATTTGAGAAGGGTTATATGCATGCTCTATTTCAAAATTTATGAACTCTTTAACTCCAAATTCATACTCATTTGTCCAATGATTTACATGAAACCCTTTTCAATTCATATCACTCCTATTATATTCAAAAAATATTAATTTTTAATAATAAATAAATAAATACACATAAGATATTCATTATAAAAGGTGAAAGTTGTAAATAATTCTAATAAGTGTAACAAGAATATTTATTATTTCAAATAATTTTAGTATTTTTTTTGAAGAAAATGGTTAGTTAAATTTAAGAAAAGAAATACCTCACTATGGTAGCTGTTATCCTTTTATTTCATCCAAAGGTGGATGTCATAGGAAACTACAATCCTCATCAGCTCCATCTCTCGAAGAGTTATTACTGTATTTTGTTTCTTGAGACACTACCTCCATCTCATATGTACATGAAACTATGTTTCATGATTTGATGTAAGTAGTATCAATCCACTGTATGACTACTACTCAGAGTAGTTCATGAAACATAAATGATATGGGAGGTGATTCTCAGGAAACAAATTGCAATAATAACTGTTTGGGAGAAAAAATCTGATAAGGATAGTAGTTTTACTCCATTATGATCACTAAAGGGGTAAATGCCTCCCATTTGTGATAATTACATCATTGGTAGTAGTTATTGACTTTTGGGTTATTTAAGGTGACATTTTGGGGGAATACACATTCTTTTATATGATTCAATGGTCTCCACAGGGACATATTACGATATATGTGTCCTTGAGACCTCAATGAATTCTATGTTTGTTAGAGAAATCTGACTTTTAATACTTTCTATAATCTATATAATACCATTCTTAACTATACTAAAATGATCCATCATTTATTTTTTAACTATAATCAATAAATAAAAATATAATATAGGAATTTATGGAGTGTTAATATACCCAAATATGATAAACAAGAATAATAACATCTTCATCCACCAACTAGAAGATATAAAAATGTATTGATAAACATTTTAGTAAATAATTAGTTATTCCATATACATGGATTGTAATCAAATATTAAATGGGGAGGAACCAATACCTGTAGACCCAAAATGATGATTACCTAAAAATATTTTCTAATAATTATTCCCACATACATATAATTTTATAACCTCTATTCTTTTTTTAACAAGTGATATAACAACCTAAGTAGTTTTTTATTTAATATTAAGGTTATATCAAATATAATTATTCTCCATAACTTCTCTTAATAAATTTTTTCTCCTAAATAACTAATATTTAATTGATCAAAGATACTTATAGACTCTGTAAATATTCTAGGGTTCTTGAATATACCTCTTTATAAGCATACTCATGTAGAATAATATATAATAATAAAATAAAACATTCATTTAAAAAATAAATAAAATCAAATATAAAAATATAAAAAATAGGTCACATTTTAATAGACCAATATTAAATGTGTACTGAGTAAAAAATAATATACATATAAAAAGTTATAAGTGAAGAATATGTAATCTTTAGAAAATCTAAAAAGTATAATGAGGTGACTCTAGACATGATTGGGTTAGAACCACCTATATGTATGATGATGAGTTCCTATGTGTATAACCTATTAGAGACCCAAAACTAGCCTACCCTGATGGACTCTCATATAGACATTGATACAAGTTGGAACCTATACAACCAAATAAGGATAGCAATGTAACTATATCTCATCTGTCACTAAGATGTATACGGTCTCTACTATGATAGTAATGGGAGGAATGGTCACCTTTTCAGAATACATCTCAAAAAATATTGATCATAACCCAAACACACCTATTCCAAAATCGTTATAGTACCCATCTATACAATCTATATATTTAAAAGAAAAAAAATTACCACTTCAAATATAATATAGACAACATCCATAGATGGTCATGAATTTTTATAAAAAACCCATTTAATTTTATGAAGAATTCCATAAAACATGATAGTAATACTAATTTTCAATGAAAATCTTCTTTTTTAAAATATTATTCAAAATAAAAAAATTGAGAATCAGAGAAATTTAAACTGTTCTAAATATTATTCAAATTCATAATTTTAAAAAAACACATATTAATAGTCTATCTTGGAATTCATTTTTGATAAAAAAGAAAAAAGTATAACCATATTTATTTAATGAATGCTATCTATATTTCATATGACTAAAAACATACATATATAATTGATATAATGTGTTCATATATATATATATATATATTTTAAAATTCATATATAAATAGATGTTCCTGTAGGATATTAGGGAAAAAAATAAATAAAATTCAGGACACTTAACATAAAATAAAATCTCTATATAATACCACTAAAGCTTCAAAATAGAAAAAAAACCAAAACTAACTACACCTCAAATTAAATTAATCATTACCTAAAATACATTTTTATTTAAAAAATAAAAACCATAGATGGAATTTTACCAAAAACTTTGAGTGTATGTTTTTTATGGAAGGAAGTTCAAATCATTTAAACTTAATAATCTATGAGAATGAAATCGATGTGCGGATTTCTTAAAACGCTACAATGGAGAAAAAAGTCTTTGAAGGGAAAATAAAACCCCTTAATCATAGAATCACAAAATTATAAATTCATTATAGAAGGTAAACCCACATTGTATTTTTAATAGAAAGAGATAATGAAAAAAACACAAAATGATATAGTGAAACAAGAAATCAATGAGTGATTAGGAGAAGATAATAATATAATTGGATAAAAGATTTGAATCATTAGAGATAAATTATAGATATATATAAACCATGGATCATTAAATCATTGGATTCAAACCATGGAATACTTTGAGCCTTAATTCAACCTTGGATTCGATGAGGATGAGCACCGAAAATAGGTGGATTCTGAGAAAATCATCGGATATCGCTACTGGTTCGCGAATGATTATGGTTCTTTAAATAGATCAGGGACACTTTTATCAATGCCTGCAAAAAAAGTGAAGATAAAACCCCTTTTATCAGTACTAAATTAACAAGTTCTCATAAAAGGCCTCTTTAGTAGTGGTCAAACTTTAACGGTGATAAATGATTTATAATTATAATTAAAAATTCAAAAAAATGTAAATATATTTATATACTAATATATATACTTAATAATTATTTATAAATATAAATATGTTAAAAACATTAATTATTTGAATATATTTATAATAATTTGATAATTAATTTCATATATAATTATTTATTTATAATTATATAAATAATTTTTTGAAAAATAATATTTATATATTTATATCATTATATATAACTATTTATTTATGTCATTATATATTTATATAATTATAGATATATATATATATATTTAATAAATTAATATAAATATATATATATATGTATATTAATTATTTAAATAAATTTATTATAATTTTATAATTATTAATATATATATATATTCATTAATTACTATATAAATACTTTCTAAAAAATCATTTATTTATTTATATTTATAAATATATAAATGTATAAATATAGTAAATATACATTTATAAATATTTATTTAGAAATAAATTTTTAACATTACTAATAAATATATAATCTTAAATGCATTCATATTAAGAATTAGTGAAATAGAATAATTAAAAATGAGTGTACTTTAACAATATTGAATAAATTGATACATTTTGTTAAGTAAATATATATTAATAAAATATTATGGATATATATATATTGAAATAAAGATGAATACAGATTGCAAATATGAAAATATAGTAAATAAATATATGTAAATAGATAATAGAAAATCATTGAATTCCTAAAATATAAAAAAAGGATTAAAAATGATTTTATACCTATCTATAATAATATGAAAAATAAATATATAATATTTAATGACTAAATAAAAAATATATAAAATGTATCATGTTATAATGATATTATAAAATGAATACTAAAATTTGAATAAACTTCAAAAATATTAGGTGTCTATGTTTCTATAAAATATTTCATTAGTTGCATAAATGTTTGTATGTGCATTAAAGAAATTAATTTTGTATATCCAAGTGATATAAATGTTACACATGTTTGATATATGTCTAATTTAAAAACTGATCAACATTCAATTATGTCCATTACTTGATGCAATTAGTCGGTATTTTTAATTAATAGTAAATATTAATTATAAACCATTCATTACTAAATATATGGCTTATTTAATATAAAGAATAAATATTTTGTATTATATAAATAATATTACATAAAATATATGTGAATATATTTCTATATAAATTCTATTAATGAATAATTATGTATAAACCCACTAAAACTGAATAATCCATTAATATGTTTTTAATTATTACATTTTATTCATTTTCTATATTTATATATAATATATATTATTTATTACTATTTATTATTAATATATATATATATATATTATAGTTATTAATTTTTATTAATAATGGTTACATATATAAATTTTTTAATTATATTTTAATTTATTTATTTGCATTTTTTCTAAATTTTTAAAATTTATTTCTTTTATTTTTTAGTTTAATTATTAAAATTAATTCGTTATTATTTATTTTGTTAAATTATTAGAATTTATTCATTTAATATATCTAAATTACCTATAATATTTATTAATGTTTATATAGTAACACCCTAAGACACTAAAATATTTTTATTTTAGAATAAATTTAATTTTATAGCTAACATACTTCAAACACAACACCAAACGTAGAAAGGAATGTAGACTCTCAATAATATAAAGCACCTTTAATATTTTAAATAATTTTAATATATTCCATATCTTTCAATGCACATGAATCAGAGTTATCTTGCATCACACACAAGAGAGAGTTTCTTTGATGGCTTAGGTTACATGCAAGGCTGAGTTTTACCGAGAAATGATATATTATTAAAATATTATAATTTAATAAAATAAGATATAACATAGCCATTAAATTTGAAGTTATGAATATTTTTAATTAAATTATGAATATTTTTAATTAAATTATGAAAATTTAATGGTTTATAAAAATATAAAATGAACTCATTGGTTACCAATTAATTAGAAATGGGTATACAAACCAATTGCATATAAAAGAAATATTTTTATGCTCACAAAGGTTTTTTATCCTATTAAATTATATTAATTACAACTAGTGAATGATAATAATGAAATATATATATTATATAATTAATAATGAATTGTTTATATTCATAAAAAATATTTTATAATCATAAGATAAAAATAAACTCATTTTTACGCATGAAAATTGTATTGTTCTAAAAAGATAATTGTACCGCCATTTAATGAAACCTATATTAAATAATTTTTTTGGGACATTTAAAACATAAATATGTCAAAATAAACTTCATTTTTATTATAATTTTATAGTAATTATCCTATGGTGAATTTTTGTTTTTTTTCGGAGAATTTTCATTTTTTGATGAATGGTGAAAAATACTGAATTTTAATTGCCGGAATGGCCCGAAGGCCTTTCTTTTTTATTGATTTTTGATCCCCCCCCCCCTTCAATGGAAAAGGGGGAACCCTTTCAAGGCCCATAGGTTTAGAGATTACATGACCCATAGGTCTTAGGAAATATATATACTATACTTGGAAATCCTCCTCCCAACTTCTTCATCGTGATACCAGCTCTCATCCTTCGCATGGTTGTTCGGCTAGTTTCCTATGCAAGCACAGGCTGGTCCTGATGGCAGTTCCATACCTTCTATTTCTGAAAAATCCTCTTAGCTTATACTATGTTGAATGCTCCTACTCTGAATCCCCATCTGGAGTCTGCTCCTTGTAGAGTTTGTTTAATCATTAAAGCACCATTTTAGGTGGCCCGAAGGCCTTGAGGTGGCCCAAAGGCCTTGAGTTGGCCCATAGGCCTTGGGTGGCCTGAAGGCTTTAATGGACCCGAGGCCCAAACAGGTGGCCCGAAAGCCCAAATGGATGAATAGTCCCAGTTGATACAGTACCTATACACTATATCTAGTTAAATTTTAAATCAGTTAATACAAATTTGTTCATTGGAAATAATTTCACGTTGAAATTTGATATAAAAAAATTTCAATCATTTGAACATTTTTACTTTATAATCCAGCTTATTCATCCCATCTGTGGGATTATTTTTAAATTATTTTATACATCTTTTGTTATTGAAATTTTTAAAAGTGGACTAAATTTTTTTAATCAGAGAATTTAGAATTTATAATAATTTTAACTTATTTTTTTTATCAAAAATATTAGGGAATGTAACAAAAATTAATTACAATGATTATGGTATGTTTAAGCTTAAAAATGGACTAAACATTAAACATAAGGATAAAATGACCTATGAATTTTTACAAAATCCAATTTCTAGAAATATTTCTACCTTATTCATCCTTTTTAGAATTTATACCATTAACAGTAGAACAATAAGTAATTGAGACCTCTCTATAATGTTTAACTTTTATATATTTAAAAATATGCCACTCCTCCACTATAAAAAATCACCCATTCCTCCCACTTATTGAAACCTCTCAAGACCTTTGTATCATCCAAAATCTGAAAATATAATCTACCAACATCCCTCATATCATACTGGAATCCTCTCTTTTGTTATAAGGTAAACCAATAAAGTCATTTGGTTTAAACCAAAAGCAGTTTTCAGAATAAGATGTAACTATCTTCACATTTAAATTTTATTTAATCTATCTCTTGACCACATAAATTGTCCTTATATAATTATTATATAATATCATAAATATAATAAATATATTTTAATCTATTTTTTATATGATTTTGACCTACAATTTCAAACTCATTCATCAAACGATACACACGAACATTGTTTGGGTGTACGGAACACTACCGCCTCCTCAAAGAGATGTGAGTTGTTTTCACTGTAAATGGAATGTATTAGAATGGTTTTAATAATAATATGTAAACTTTAAGACATAAATATTATTATGAAATTATAATATACATATATATATATCTAGTTTACTTTTTATTCATTTAATACAAAAAATGAAAGTTTCATTCATACGTATGTATGACTTACCGTCTCCATGACCGGTGCATTTCATTTCCTATCTCCAAATTTTATGGATTATTCTAAATATATATATAATTAATATATATGGTATTCAATCCAGGATTAAATTTTTTACATGTTTAAATCATTATCTAATTATTAGGAACTGCAAGTAATAAGTTAAACATACTCGAGAAACTAGGCAATTGACACACAAAATAGTGAAAATAATGAAATTATGTTAAAAAATTGGTAATAATATTTTATAATAAGTTAATATATGATATTATAAATATTTTTATGTTTCTATTATAATTTAATAAATTTTTTAAAACAATTATACATGAGTTTAAAGGATTTTCATCTAAAAGTAAATGTTTGTTAAGAGATTTCATCTCAATTTACATTCCATTGAGGCTTATTTGTTATATTGAACCAATTCATTTTAATGTAGTGAATATACTCCAAATTTTTCATTTCTTATCATTATATACTCATAATTATTGTTATTTTATGTTTACTAATGAATTATCTCGACCATGGGGGTTTTCTTGAAAATAACCAAGTGGTAAAAGTTATCTATGCAATATCACATTATTTTTAGATGGTCAAATTTCTCTTAAAAAAATAAATTCATTATAATATTTTTTCATTGGAAATATTCTAAAAATATACTTTTTTGTGTGATGGAAATTATTATTTCTGAAAATGTATACCATTTAAACAAAAAATGTTTACATTGATAGTTATTTGATTATATGGGGAAATATTTATAAATATATATTCTTAATTAAATATGGATATATGATATGGATTTTTTTAATTTATTAATTAATATGAGGAATTATTTTTAATATAAATTAAGGGTGGGGTCAGAACATTAGATAGCCCCTAATTTTTCAATAGGTTCTCATGAGATAGATCAGCTGAAAAAATTAAATGGGAATTTGCCTATATTTTCAAACCATCTTGTGAAATGTCTCGACTGTAAAGGTTGTCATGTGCCTCAGACATAATTTTCAATAAGTTTTCATTTAATTTGTAGTTAATTTATTCATTATTGTTATTATTAATGAAATTTTCACATGTTAAATTATGTGGATTCATTTTCATTGTGAGATTATTGATTAAATGACATGTGTTTCAGTTATTTAGCTTTCTTTATTGACAATGCTTTATCTAGATCTTCAAATGGAATGTGTTCTCAGTTATTCACCATTACATGTTGATTTATTAACATTGATTCATTATTTATAGTACTTTATATTACCATATTGAGAAATTTAGCTCACCCTTATTATGTTTTCTTTCCTAATCATATGAAGAGGAATCATTTTAATGAGTTTCAAGGATGTTGAGATTTTACTATGTTTTGATTTATTTTATTTTCCAAATTTATTATGGGAATCATGTGTGTAATATAGTTTTACAAAATTTATAAACTATTCAATCCTTCAGAATTTTATTCCATGTAATCATTCAATTTTAATAAATTAATGTACTGGATCTGGGCTTTTGGGGTTGGGGAATTTATAGTTGGTATTAAAGGAAGTTTAGCAGTATCCATGGAAACTAGATTTATAAAAATTTTGTTTCGTAAAATAACACTATGATAGGAATTGAGGATATCTATAGAAGAACATTATAAAATATTTGTATGTTAGAGGATATGTTGGTCTTCAAAACAATGAATTCTTATCTGGATACTATAATTGGACATAGTTCTAGAACATATATACCTATGAGTAACAACTCCAAAAAGTAATGTGAGTCCTGACTCTAGTGTATCCTAGTAAAATAAAATGGTACTTAACTCTCTCATGGTTTGAAACTCGTTGGTGATACACTTAGGATAATTCATATTTCTTTACAAACCATAATGAAGGATTTTAAAGCAATTAAGTCACCGAAGAAAATATTTTTATGATTATGAGATTGATTTCACATAAAATTTTCAATTTAATTTATTTATTTATTTAGTTTTGGGATTACACATTATTTTAAATATTTTGTTGATCTAATAATAAATAAGATATTTTTTTAGAAATTTCCCCTAGAAAAAAGAATAGTATGAATAATCATAGAAAATATAGAGGTTTTTCTAATAAGAAAGTCAATAATGATATTTTTGGAACTGGAAATGTTATAGATATATATTAACAAATATTCTTCATGTTATTACACACAACATTTACTAGATAGAGAATCATTTTCCACAATGATATTCTCTAATATTGGATTTCTTTATGTTATAGAGGCCTCCATAATTTAGTGGGAATACTGACCCTATAGTAGAAGAGAAATGTATTAAGTCTTTATAGAAGTTATTCATGGAATTGGGATATGTTGATACGGAAATGGTGAAACATGAAGTGTATTGTCTCAATGGGTATGATAATAAATGGTGGTCATTAATCTAGAATACTTGGGAGGAAGAGGATATATAGCTCATGAAATGTATAAATTTTAACGAGGAATTCATTGATAAATAGTTCCCTTGTGATCAACACAATTAGTTGTAGAGGATGTTCATTATCTTAAAGAAAATTTTTGAAGAAACTATTACAGATTATGAATATTCCTTTATAAGGGTAACCATGATATAGATTACACACACAACAAAGAGTACAAGATTGACCACTGTATTGAAGGTATTATGCTAAATAAATGAAGGTAACTAGTTTCTTCTACTTTTTTATCGTAAGAAGAGATAGTTTTATCTAACATAAAAAAAGGGAATGGATTCTTATGATCCAACATATTCAAATAAATCTAAGAGAAGAAGTCATCTTCTGAACACCATGAAAATTGTAATGAGTCAATAAAGAGTAAGGGAAAGAATGATTTTCCAATATTAAATAAATGTGGAAAGAATCATCTAGGAAAATCTTTTAAAGTACATAGAGTTTCTTATATGATCAAAATAAAAGGGTCACCAGGAAAAAAATATCAAGGAAATAAGGAAAATGATTCTATTCAGTGTTACAACATCAAGTAGATGGGGCACTATGTAAACTAATTCACAAAGAATCAATAAAATATTCTATGGTATCATGGTCAAGAATATTTAATTGAGAAAAATGATGTAGAATGATAAATATTCTTATATACATGGATCTTGGAAATATGGTGTAAACAAATTTTTTTGATTTTCTCATCATGTTATTCATGAAATATATAAGGATTGTGCTAGAGTATCTTTTCAATAAGTATTTGAGATCGTATGTTAAATGGTTCCAAGAAAAGTGATTTAGTATAAAATTTTTCATTCCCTAAAACACTTGTTTGACAAAAAGATAAGTATTAATATGTTTCTAAATTTGAGGTAATGACATTTGAATACAGATATGATTATTTTGGATAATATAAATTGTATAAGTGATGGCTACTTTAGAAATTATTAATGATTTGTGAACACCATGTAAAATTATATCATTGACGGAGTATAAAAAACTTTTTTCTTTAAAAAATATATTCAAAAACATGTTTTTTACATAAAGAATAAAGAATAATTCATGTTTATAAAAAAAATTTATGGTAATTTAGTTTATTATAGTGTTTTAAGAGATTACAGGAAGAATTTAATCAAATGTTTAGAGTACGAAAAATAAGAGTTGCTTGATACATTGGAAATATTAATGAAAATTTCTTTTTGAAAATTCAGTGACCTTCTTTCTAATGTTCTGGATCATAATCATTTGGAAAATTTGAACATTTATGAAATGGTTTCAGTTTATCATTTAATGAGTTTTTAGAGATTAATTTATTACTTCACCATATAATACAACTTTTTCGATGAAAAAAATTGAAATAGTTCACAGCATATCCAATGGATAATATTGTTTTTATGAAATAAAAATGTAAATTTACTTATATTCCTAGAGATTTAAATAATTCATTAACTATAGGAAAAAGTTTCTTAGAACAAAAATGTTTTCTTATTATCATTATTTTGGATGATTTCAATGACCTTTATTCACACCTCTCATTTATGGTTTTATAGTCAACAAATTTCTCATGAATTTGTTCTCTATCACTATACATTAGAACATTATGGTAAGATTTATCTTTAATATCCATGTTTTCACTAATTTTTTACTATTCTAAATCATATTTTTTTGGTGACTTTCACATTTCCCTTTCCTTATTATTAATAAGATGTGTTATTAACCCTATTTACGATATAGTTTATTCAAAAATAGTATATCAAAATATAAAAAATATTCATTAATACAATAATGTTTAAAATTGTGAGGATTAAATTTAATTAAGGTGGGAATAATGTAACACCCCAATACATTACAACGGTATCCTTTAAGAATAAATTTAATTTTGTATGTTGCATGATTTATACGCAACACCAATGTATAATGGAGTATAAACTATCCAGAATTTATCATATATTTAATATTTTAAATAAATTTAGTATATTATATATATTTCAATGCATGTGATACAGATTTATCTTGTGTTACACGCAAAAATGGGTTTCTTCGATAGCTTACATTACACGCAAGGCCAAGTTTTACTGAGCATCAATATATTATTATATTGTTTTTATCTTATACAATAAGATATAACCTATACCAAAAATTAGTGGTTATGAATTGTATTAAATATGTTATTAAAATATATAGTTTATAAAAATATAAAATTTATTCATAGGTTACCAATGAATTATAAATGAATATAAAACCAATTTAAATATAAATGAAATGTGTTTATGATCATGAAAGTGATTTATCCTAAAAAATTAAATAAAATTTTTTAGTGAATGATATTAATGAAATATAAATTTTATATATTACATAAAATATTTTTGATATTTATCTAATATATCTGATTAAAATACGATGAGAATAAATATAGTTTTATGAATAAAAATCGTTTTTTTTTTCTTCTTAAAAGTAATGTTTAACAGATTTTAATAGAGAACCATTTTTAAATGAAATTTTAAAAAAAAAATTAAATTTCTTATGTCAAAATGAATTTCATGGTTCAAATAAGGTCATGAAAATTATCTTAGGGAGAATATTTGGTATAGTACTGAGAAATTTCATGTTTTTGATTAATAGTAAAAATACAGCAATTTAATTGAAAACTTATTTTTCATAATTTATATTATTAAATTATATTTTAAATTGTTTTTAAATTTTAATTAGTTCATTTTTTCATCAATTAATCTAGTTTAGGTCATTATATTCAATTAGAAATAGAAAATGGATATAAAAACATTTTAATCATTTGAACAATTTTACTTTAAAAACCGGATTTTTTATCCCATCTGTGGGATTAATTTTAAATTAATTGAAGAGAGTTATGTGATTATAATTTAACAAAATTTTATTCCATATTTGGAATCATCATAATTTATAATTTTTAGTAAGTTTAACTATTATTTTGACCAAAAATATTAGTGAATGTAATAAAAATTAATTACGACGATTAATGTAAAATTAATATAAACAATGGACTAAACATTAAAATTAAGGTCCAAAATAACCTAAAAACTTGTAGAAAAGTAAATTTATATACATATTTAGAACTTATACTATATTTTAATAATTTGGATCATTATCGGGGCCACATGAAGTAAGTGAGACCTCTCACTATTGTTTATGTTTTTATATTTACATGAATGTTACTCCTCCTTCTACTACAAAAAGGCATCCACTCCTCCCACTTGTTCACACAACTCAAGCCATTTTTCTACTAAAACATATGAAAAATTAATATCCTAACTTACCTCCTCTCATCATAGAATCCCCACTTTGGTTATTTATAAAATCAAGCAATCCTTTTGGTATAAACCAAAAGTTCTAACCTGAAAAAAAGGTAACACTCTTCACCAATGAATTTTGTTTCCTTTAATTCGCCATCAATTCAATTATTATTAAATAATTCCAATATAATATTATATTTATCCTCAATATAATTAATTTTTTTAATGATATTTTATTGACCAAAACATTCATAGAAATCCATCAAATGAGATATAGAATCCTCATTCGTGTGTATAGCAGACTACCACCTTGCCAACTGATGTCGTTCTTTATTCGATTTACCACTATTAATGGTATTAAATAATAATGGATTTATAGTTTATTTATGATATATAATATTTATAATATATTTATTCATTTTTAACTTTTCATATAACAAGTATCTTTATACATTCTATTTTGTGGGAATATGATAACATCATTTGTGGACGTGTGGACTACCGCCTCCTCAAAGCAATGTGATTTGTCCACATTATATATGGTATGTAATAAAGATTATTTTCAAAAAAATAGGTTAAATATATGACATAAATACAATTTTGTAATTATAATATATGTATATATAATTTACTTTTTATTATTTTAATATTTCAAAGAAATGTATGTAGCGTACATGTGTGTGTACGGCCTACCATCTCTAGGAACTGTGCAATTCATTTCCTATATCCATATTTTATAGATAATTATGAATAAACATATAATTAATATATTATATATTTAAATAACGTTTTAAATTATTTATATTATTAAATTATGGTATAATTAATAGGAATAAAAAGTAACAAGTCAAAACTTAATCGAAAAACTAGAAAATTAAAATCCCAAATAGTGAAAACAATGAACGATTGTTGACAAATGGGTTATAATATATTATAAGAAGTTAATATATGATATTATAAATATGAGTATGGTTATTTTATAATTTAATAAAATTTATAAAATTATTATACAATAGTTTAAAGGACTTTCACACAAAATGAATGAAAGGTAAGGGATTTTGTCTCAAGTTACTCTCCATTCCAACTTATTTATTTTATTTCACAAATTCACTTTATTATGGTGCATATAATATAATTTTTTTTATTAATATTATTTACTCGTTATTAATGGTATTTTAATATTCACTTTTAATTATCTCACCCAAGGGGTTTAGCTTGAAAATTACCTTGTCATCAAAGTTCTCTTTGCCAACTCACTTTTTTTTGTAATTGTTAACATTCTCTTGAAATGATCACTTCATTATAATAATTTTAAATTGAAAATTTACATAAATATCCACATTCTTTGAAGATCAATATTATTATTTTCAATATTATATATCACTTTTACATATGGTGTTTATTTTGATAGTTATTTGATTATCAGGGGAAATGTTTATTAATCTGTATTGTTTACTCAATAAAGATATTTTATAAGGATAGTTGTCGATTAATTGATTAATCTAAAAGAGAAATAATTTTTACTATGAATGAAGGGTGGGTACTATACATTATATATCCCCTTGATGCATCAATAGGTTCTAATGAGACAAATTAGTTGGCCAAATTAAATGTGTTTCTACCTGTAGTTTTAAATCGTCTTGTGAAAGGTCTTGATGGTATAGGTTTTCATGTGCCTCATACATTATATCCAATAATTTATCATTTATTTCATATATATTTTAGTTAATATTTTTATTATATAAGATATTTTCATATGAGAAAATATATAGATGTATTTTCATACTCAGATTATTGATTAAATGGAATATTTTTTAGTTATTTACCATGCCATACTAATAATTCCTTATTATGTTATTTAAATGGAATTGGTTATTAGTTATTAACCATTCCATGTTGATTTATTATAATTTATTCATTATTGATTCCTCTTTACGTACCCTTACTGAGCATTTGATCTCACCATTTTTATGTTTCCATTCTCTAGTTTATAAAGAGGAATACTTTGAATGAGTTTCAAGGATTTTTAGCTTTCACTTATGTTATTATTTATTTTTTTCCAAAGCGTTACGGGTATCTTACATGTAATATGGTTTTCAATAAATGCTAAATATTCTGATTATTCTAGATTTGATTCCTTTTATTCATGACAATGTAATTAAGTAATGCACCGGCTCTAGGCTTTTGGTGTTAGGGTGTTTACATGTAATATATATACTTATGTATATTGTAAGAACCTAGACCTTCTTTTCTGGTACATTTTTCCTTTTTCTAGTGTTTTTGAGAAAAGAATAGTTTCTTGAAATTCTTGAATTACACACCATGTACTTTATGAGTACATACCGTGTACTTCGTTGCCGCTCGAGACTAGGTGTTGGTCATGTCATGGCCACACACACGGCCATGTAGGGGTGACATGGAGGCTGCCTAAAGTGGAGTACATAAAAGCATAGTACAAACTGTGTACTACAAAAGTACACACTGTGTACTTTCTTTTTTTCATTAAATGCACTGGGGTCGTGTGTGTGGCCATGACACGACCAACACCATTGAACGGGGTATTGTGTGTTTCCTATTTTTCCTTTGTTGTTTTCCTGCTTTGATTATATGCTTGAGTAGAGAATATTGTTTATTAATAGGGTAATTTACTGTGCTTTTTATGTTTTTCCCAGGCATGATTTTTCTTGTTTAGGACCATTTGGTCTAGCTTTTCCTAATAGGATTTTTCTAGTTGCATGCCTAGTTGTAGGATGGTGTGACTATTGTTCTTCCATGGTGAGATGCTATAGAATGCTATCCAAGTAGTTTTTGATGTTCACTTTGGTTTTTACGTGATTTCATACTTGCGGACTTGACACAGAGCTATGAGAACCTAGTGTTGTTGACCATATGGATAATGGACGTAAGATCTTCTCCAAAGTGTCTTTATAATATAATGTGACACCACAAGGAGAATTGACATTGAGTGCTTCCTCGAAGTGTCTATAGTTCCTCGACGTGGGTCGTAGGGGGAATGAGATGTTGAGTGCTTCCCCAGAGCACCTTCAGTACGATACGGAACTATAGGGTGAATTGACGGTGAGTTCTTCCCCAGAGAGTCTATTCATTAGATGAACTAGAGGGGTGAGACTGTGTGTGCCTCCGAGAGGGTTGCTAGTACTTGTAGGTTGAACCATACGGGTTAGGCTGTGAGAACTACACTAAGGGTTACCTGTTTGTTCTACTTGCTTGTGTGGATGCTTTCTTATTTGTATATTATATGCTAGAGACTGTGGATTGTTTGCTATTGAGTACATTCTTGTTTACTATTTTCTTTACTTTTACTTGCCATATATTCCCTGACTGTTAGGAATAAATATTTGGGTGGTTTCCTACTGGGATTTTTTATCTCACACCCTATTTTGGTCAGGCTTTTGGGCCCAAACAGATTATATTGTTGCAGGTATAGATATGGGTAAGCACCCTTTTACTTTAGGTTCTTGATTGCACTGGAGCTAGATAGCATGGGACCAAGCTATGGCTTGTGATGTTGGGTAGTTTATCGGCTTTCTTTTGTACATGGTTTTAGTACTGTATTTTAGCATTATGACTTGTTTGGATATTCTTCTAGACATATATGTATCATGCATCATTTACACATATTTCTCCTCCAGTTGTTTTTTATCAGTATTCCACTGTTGTTGTTGTTGTATATTTACTACTTCTATTTTTGTATGTGTTGTTACTTCCACTATGTACTCTGCTAATGAGGGCATAGTTTCCCCACAATCACACCCAAGGCCCTCACTTCTAGTCGGAAGCCTCTAGCATTTGGGGAAATGCTCTTGAGGCCATGTGACCAACCGAGTATGGGGCACCTCTTGGTGGCTTCCAGAATAGGGATGTTACAAAGTGGTACCAAAGGTATTATTTTCTCTTGACTTTTTGTTTGGATCCTATAGCCAAGGATAAGACAGAATAGGTACTTGGTAATAAGAAGTGCCTAGGAGTATCTAACTCGTGTATAGGGAAAATCCAATCTACATTGTTTATTGCAATTTATTTTGGTTTTTAAATTTTTATAGTTGATTTGATTTCACCTTGAGTGACCCACATGATGTGTGTTATTACTGTTGATATTATTGAGGTTCAATTTCTATTTCAACCCGATGAGATGAGGGTATGCCATCTCAGGCATCATATAGGAACTTGCTATAAATCACATGTCATACATTTTTTCCATGCCATATAGGATGAATTAGTGATTACATGTTGTTGTGATAGATGATGTGTAAAATATGCATGTTGTTGTGATAGTTTCCTTGATACAAATACCTGATGTTTGATCGGAAATTGTTTGTGTAGAGATTTACTAGAATGAATGCCAAATTTTGATTCTTAAGGTGTTATAATCCCTCATGAATTGAAACCTGGTAGATAGTCGACTTTTTCCCTTATATATGATATATAAGAGATTCCAAACATTGATTCATGGGGAGTATGGTCCCTCACGGATCGAAATTTGGCACCTTCATGCTTGTTTTCTATGTTTTATGGGCTTCATAGCAGTTTCTGAGCTACTACCTATAAAAACCCAGAATACACAACTTGTAATTGATGAATACACACCGTGTAGTTTTTAAACCATGTCACTGACTGTGTGGGAAGAAACACGGGGTTGTGGAAAATATTCAGGAACAAGTTGTGTATGGTAAGTACACACATTGTTGTAGTGATCGTGTGTCTACCCGTGTGACTAATGACACGATTGGATAAAATTTGACTTTACACGTCATGTCCTATTTTCACATGTCATGACATAAGTACCCGGTCATGTCACTAACAACACGGGCTGAGGAATGCCTTTAAGTAAACATCATTTCCCCTGGAGCACACCGTGTAGAGTGAGTCGTGTAGCCGACCGTGTAACTAAAAACACGGGTCATTGAATCCTTATCTAGTACACGTTGTTTCCTTATTGAACGCACAGTGTAGTCTACGATTAAGAGGACCATGTGGGTTAGCTGTTTAAGGAGACTCACGTAGGGGAATAGAGTTCAAGTACATGTCGTGTGAAGGGACAACATGCCATGTGGGTTCGGCGTTACATGACCAGTTGTGGTAAAAGTACATGCCCATGTGAATAACTTAAAATAACATGTCATGTAGTTTTTATACACGTCGTGTAGTAATGTTTTGAGAATTTTTAATTCTTTCCTTTCCCTATTCCCTTCTTACGTTCCTAGTTTCATTCCCTGATAATGTGAAATAAGTTTTTCTTTTGACCTTTCAGAGTTATGCCACTGAGATGTCCTTCGATTGTCCACCAGTTGTAGGGCAGTGATCAGACGCCAGATATGGCTGATCAGGGACTTCCTGCATATCCTCTTATTGTGCCAGCCTTGGCACCAGAAGTGATACCGGTTACAGGCACCAATATGTAGTTTGTGGAAGGATTTCTAAGGATGATGTGGACCTTCCAAGGAACACCGCCTCCTGCCTTGACTATGGCAGACATTAACTGTGTTTTCCAGTAGCAGCATCCTCCCACCTTCTCAGGGGAAGGAGGACCTCAGCCTGTAGAGTCATGGCTAGAAGCCCTGATGATGATCTTTGAGAATGTGGAGATGCCTCTAGAAATGTGGGTCAAGCTCACTACATACATGCTACGAGACTCCACCAAGAGGATGTGGGATGTGATCTCACGGGCGGGTCATCAGCAGGTTGTGGCATGAGAGGAGTTTCAGCACATCTTTTACAACTACCTCTATCCGGATACCCTGAGGGCTGATCGAGCCCAAGAGTTCATGAGCCTAGAGTAGGGTACTCTTTCTGTCATGGAGTATTCCTCTCGTTTCACTGAGCGTCAGCATTTCACACCCCTTCAGGGAAGATATGGGTTGTTCTTAGCGAGGAAGTTTGAAGATGGTCTCAGACGGGAGATCCGCTCATAGGTGAATATCTTCAGGCTAACTTTCATCTCTTCCATTGTCAACTAGACACTAATTTCAGAGCATAATCAGAGAGACTATTGAGCTGAGATCCAGGTCGATTCCCCTTCCAGAGATAGTGCTTCACCAACTAACATCAGGAAGTGTTGTATGGAGTCTACGCGCGGTGATCTGAGGTGGGGAGACACATCTTCAGGTAGCCGGGTGGTATGATACTAGTGTAGAAGGGTTGGGAATATGAGGTCGGAGAGCCAGAGAGACCCAGTGTAATGTCGATCTTCCGGGAAGATGGGTCACCTTCAGAACTTCTATCAGGTTTTGTCACCAACAGCTGGTGACAGAGGTTCATCCATGACTCCTCATTCAAGAGAAGTTCCACCATTTTCTCACCAGTCTGGGAACTGGGGTTCTTCCAGTCATTCGGGTAGAGGTGGAGGTTGAGTCCATGGTGGCCAGTCACCAGTATTTTAGCGACAGTAGGGTGGATCAGCTTAGAGTGGTCAGGCAGGGTCACAGGGTCGTGGTGCAGGCCAGACTTTTGCAGTGGAGCAGACCCTTCAGGAGCAGGATCCCGGACCTTCCACCGTTCGAGGTATGATCTTAGTAGCCTCAGTTTTATGTTCTTCTCTTTTCGACATAGGGGCTTCCAATATCTTTATATCTATTTTTGTTGTGGAGAGCCTTGGGCTCTGTATATTTTCCTCTACTGATACCATGACTGTAGACACACTGTTGAGGACTAGGACAGCCAGTGTACGTCAGTGCAAGGAGTGACCTCTAGAGGTGGATGGGTATCACTTCTTATGGGATCTCTATGTCTTAGATATGATGAGATATGATTTAATTCTCATAATGGACTGTCTAGTTCCCTTCCAGGCAGTCGTCGACTTTTATCATCGTAGAGTGAGTTTCGTATCACCAGAGGGTGGATCATTTCATCATAGAGGCGAGTGGGATGTCTAGGCAAGCAGATTGGGTCCGGATCAACATGGGTTGGGAGTATTTATAGCCCATATTTCTAGTCTTTATCTAGATCACCAGGGGACTTCATAGTTATACTTTCTTCCAATGGTGGATCATTTCAGGGATGTCTTTCCAGAGGAATTTTCAGGTTTTCCTATGGAGCGTGAGGTAAACTTTTTTATTGAGCTCACGCTAGAAGTGGAACCGGTGTCCGTACCTCCTTATAGGATGGCTACACCTGAGTTGTAGGAGCCCAAGAAGCAGTTGGAGGAGTTGCAGGAAAAGGGTTTTATCCAACCCAGTACTTCTCCATGGGGTTTTCTTGTCCTGTTTGTGAAGAAGGCAGAAGGTACCCTTAGATTTTGTGTAGAATTTCGAAAGCTAAACTAGTTTATGGTCAAGAACTGATATCCCTTGCCTAGGATTGATGATATCTTTGATTAGCATCGAGGAGCTCGGGTGTTCTAGAATATTTATTTGAGGTTCGGTTTTCACCAGTTGCACGTTACACCATTTGACATACCTCTTACAGCCTTCATAAGCATGTATAGTCTATATGAGTATATGGTTATGTCGTTCGGTCCCACTAACGCACCTTCATTTTTCATGGAACTGATGAACCGAGTGTTCCATCCATACTTAGACTCTTTTTTGGTGGTCTTCGTGGACAATATCTTGGCGTACTCTCCCACTCAACACGACCATCCTACACATATTTAAATCATTTTGAGTACACTGAGGTATCATCAGTTATATGATAAGATCTTGAAATGCCACTTTTGGATGGATCAGATTCACTTTTTCGGCCACGTTATCTCAGAAACAAGAGTATCAGTGGACCCAGAGAAAGTGAGAGTTGTAGTTTCCTAGGAGCAGCAGAAGAATGTATTTGAGGTGTGGAGTTTTCTGGGTCTATCTAGATACTACAGATACTTCATTCAAAACTTTCCACTCTTAACAGCACCACTGACGGGTCTGACCAAGAAGGGTGTGAAGTTCTTATAGTCAGATTCTTGTTAGTCAGCCTTTCATGAGATGAAAGGGAGGTTTACTTCAGTATCAATACTGTTATTTTCAGAGCCAGGAAATAGATACACTATCTACTATGAAACTTCAGGTATCGAGCTAGGATCTGTGCTTATGCAGGGAGATGGGATCATTGTGTACGGGTCTCAGCAGTTGAGGCCACATGAGAGGAATTACCTGACGCATGATCTGGAGCTAGCTGTTGTTGTTCATGCCTTGCTCTAACGGAGACATTATCTTATAGGAGAGCATTTTGGGGTTTTCACTGACCAAAAAAGTCTCAAATACATCTTCACTCAGCGTGATGTGAATCTGAGATAGTGCAGGTGGGTTGAGTATCTTCAATCCTTTGACTTTGATCTTTCCTATACACCTGGGAAAGGCAACATAGTGGCTGTTTCATTGAGCATGAGAACTCAGATATAGGTTGTTCAGAAGGCCAGAAGTGAGTGGAAGCTTATGGCTCTGTACTCTGATATGCATTTGGAGGTTCACGACAGATAGAGGCAGACTTTTCTTTCTTCTGTAGTTGTTACCTCTACCCTTTTTGATCGGGTTCGAATGCGACAGATATCAGATTCTAAAGGCCTAGTTCTATGGGAAATTATATTAGGAGAGGACCCTATACTTGGATGGACAGTTGGCGAGGATGAGATATTTCGTTTCCAGTGATGCATATGGGTGCCCGAAGATATACGTGAGGAGCTGATGCGGGACATTCATTCCTCGGTTTAGGCAGTTCATCCTGGCATCACCAAGATGTATCGTGATCTACACCATCAGTATTGGTGGACAGGTATGAAGAGGGATGTTGCTGGTTTTTTAATGAGGTGTTCCACTTGTTAGTAGGTGAAATAGGAACATCAGTGACCTGTAGTTCTTTTATAGTAGTTACCCATTCCTGAGTGTAAGTGTAATGATGTCGCGGTGGACTTCGTGACTGGGTTGTTGAGGTCACCATGAGAGAATGATGCATTATGGGTTTTCATATAAATACTCACAAAGGTTTCTCACTTCTTGCGAATCAAGGAGACCTTCAGTGTTGATGAGATGAGAGGTTGTACATCCGAGAGATTGTACGCCTGCATAGAGTTCCACACTCCATTGTTTCAGACAGGGATATACGTTTTACTTCTCGGTTCTGGTAGGGACTTTAGAAGGCTTTGGGTACATAGGTACTTTTGAGTACAGCATACTATCACCAGACAAATGGAAAGTCTAAATGTACGATTCAGGTGCTTGAGGATATGCTCTGAGCTTTCATTCATGCCTTTGGAGGTTCTTGGGATAAGTATATACCTCTTATGGAGTTTTCCTACAATAATAGTTTTCAAGAAACTATTCAGATGGAACCTTACGAGGCTTTGTACGGTATGCCATGTTGATCAAATTTATGATGGGTGGGGGCAGGAGAGGCATCTTTTCTAGGACCTCATCTTGTTCAGGAGACCTCAGAGCATATAGAGTTGATTCGGAATAGGATGGCTACTGCACAGTCTCGACAGAAGTCTTATGTTGATCTACGGAGATGACCTCTAGAGTTTGAGGTCGGGGATTAGGTTTTCCTATGTGTCGCACTGAGGTTGGGACATAAGAGGATTCGGAGATAGGGTAATCTTTCACTCAGGTACATCGGGCCATTTGAGGTGATGGAGAGAGTTGGACCGGTTTCCTATCGATTGTAGTTACCTTAGAAGTACCGAGATATGCACAACTTCTTCCATCTTTCTCAGCTCTGATGTTAATTTTCATACCCTTCTCATGTCTTTGAACCTAAGGAGGTTGAGCTCGAAGTGGATGCATCGTTAGAGGAGCATCCCATCCTGATTTTCGATCACAGTACGAAGGTTCTTTGTGGCCAGTCCATTCCTCTGGTATGGGTTCTATGGTAGCACGGGCGAGTACAGGACGAGACTTGGGAGAGGGAGGCCGATGTACGATCACAGTGGTCGGAGCTGTTTGGGATTTCATCCTCTATGCCTCGCTAGGGAAATTTGGGGATGAATTTCTTTAACTGGGGAAGTTTGTAAGAACTTGGACCTTTTTTCAGGTATGTTTTTCCTTTTTCTGCTCTTTTTGATAAAAGAGGTGTTTCTGTAAACTCTTGAAGTACACGCCATGTACTTTATGAGTACACTTCGTGTACTTCATTGCCGCTCGAGGTCTTGTGCTGGTCGTTTCATGGCCACACACATGGCCATGTAGCGGTGACATGGAGGCCGCCTAAAGAAGAGTATGGAAAATCCTAGTACACGTCGTGTACTTTATGTTTTTCATTAAACACATCGGGGTCACGTCTTAACCCCAGAACCATCTGCTTCTCTAGATTATTCGACGCGAGTGTCCTGTAAAGTCACTAATCTCCTCCGAGCCCCCGAGCCTCCATCCATTCTCTGGATCGACCACCGTCGATTGCGTTGGAACCGTAGCAGTAAGATATTCCTTCTTCTAGAGTTTCATTTTCAAATTCCTCCTCTTTCTCAAGTTATTGTGGGTTGATCATTTTGGGCATTTTCATAGATCTACGATGTTCCAAGGAGATTCTAGATTTGAGTATTGAGTATATCGATCTCCTAACATCGAGGTAGGTGGTTTTTGCCTTTAGAGAGTAATTCTTTGAGTATTTTGTGAAAATTCCACCAATACCCTTGAACGGGGTATTGTGTGTTTCCTATTTTTCCCTTTTTGTTTGTCTGCTTTTCTTATATGATTAAGTAGAGGATATTGTTTGTGAATAGTGTAATTTACTGTGCTTTTGATGTTTTTCCCAGGCATGTTTTTTCTTGTTTAGGACCGTTTGGCCTATCTTTTCCTATTAAGATTTTCCAGTTACATGCCTAGTTATAGGATGGTGTGACTATTGTTCTTCCATGGTGAGATGCTATAGAATTCTAGCCAAGTAGTTTTTGAGGTTCACTTTGGTCGTTACGCGATGTGATACTTGCAGACTTGACACAAAGCTGTGACAACCTAGTGTAGTTGATAATATGGAGAATGGACGTAAGGGCTTCTCCAAAGTGTCTTTATAATATGATGCGAGACCACACGGGGAATTGACATTGATTGTTTTCTCAGAGTGTTTTTAGTTCCTCCATGTGGGCCACAGGGGGAATGAGATGTTGAGTGATTCCCTAGAGCACCTTTAGAATGATACGAGACTATAGGGGGAATTGATGGTGAGTGCTTCCCCAAAGAGTTTATTCTTTAGCAGAACCAGAGGGGTGAGACTGTGTGTGCCTCCCAGAGGGTTGCTAGTACTTATAGGTTGAACCATAAAAGTTAGGCTGTGATAACTACCCAGAGGGTTACCTGTTTGTTCTACCTTCTTGTGTGGCTAATTTCTTGTTTGTAAATTATATTCTAGAGACTGTGGATTGTTTGTTGTAGAGTACCTTCCTATTTACTGTTTTCTGAAATTTTACCACCATATATTCACTAACTATTAGGCACAGAACATCGGGTGGTTGGCTACTAGGATTTTTATCTCACAACCTGTTTGGGTCATGCTTTTGGGCCCAAACAGATTATATTGTTGTAGGTATAGATAAGGGAAAGCACTCTTCTACATCTAGTTCTTAATTGCACTAGTGCTGGAGAGCATGGGACCAAGATATGGCTTTCGACGCTGAGGAGTTTATCTGCTTTCTTTTGTACTTGGGTTTACTACTGTATTTCAGCATTGTGACTTGTTTGGATATTTTCCTAGACATATATGTATCATGCATAATTTACACATATTTATGCTCTAGCTTTTTATTAATCAGACTTTCGTTGTTATCATTGTTGGATATATACTTTTTCCGTTGTTGTATGTGTTGTTACTTCTGCTCTGTACTCTGCCAATGAGGGCATAGTTTCCACACTATCACCCCCAAGGCCCTCGCAGCTAGTCGGTAGCCTCTAGAATTTGAGGAAATGCACTTGAGGCCATGTGACAAACCAGATACGGGGAACCTCTGGGTGGCTTCTGGAACTGGGACATTATATATATCTATATTAACATTCTTCATTTTCACCAATAATTATGAAAATATAATTTTTTTTAATATTTTCCTTAGATTACAGATTTTTAATTCTTATTTGTTCAATTATTTCATTCTATTCATTTTAAATTTCTATATATTTAATATTTATACAATTTATATGTATTTTTAATATATATATATTAATATTAAATTTATTCATTTTTATCATTAAATATTAAATTATGAAAAATTTTAATACATTTTTTATTTAATTTTTTTGTTTAATTATATTATTCTATTTGGTGACATTATCAGTTCTAAAAAATGCTTATAAATGATACCCATTATTAATTCTAAAAATAAATCATTAATAAATGGTTCCCTTTATCAATATTAAAAACACTAATAAATGGAAGCTTTTATCATCATTGATAAAATGTCCCATTTATCTGTGATGTTTTCTAGTTGTGATAAAGGCCAGTGTTATTAAAGGACAACTTTTTAGTATTGTATTTTTTAAGAATAAGGATGGGTCTGTGTGCCTCTAAATTTATTATCATGATATCAACAAGATCATGATAAGGAACAAATATCTTTTCCACATATTAATGACTTATTTGATCAGATACATGTATCCCATTACTTATTTAAGGTGGATCTTCAATCTGGATATCATCAAGTAAAGGTGAAGAGGGTGGATATCTCCAAGATATCTTTTTGAATTAGGAGAAGTCACTAAAAATTTGCAGTGGATACATTTGGACTCATTAAATGCATTTAGACTTAATAATTATCCAACTTGGGGTGTATAATCATGCAAGATGAAATGTGATAGCCTATACATTGGGACCAACATGAACTGGTTGTGATATCCCTATGAAAGGGTCATCATTGGTTGAATTTTCATCTGAATCGATAATTTATTTAGTCTCTAATAGGAATGATTGGATAATTATTGTTTTCTAGATGTAATACATAAAGTTATTTCACATCTTTTGATCCCATTATGAACACCTCATCTTTTTCACCTTTCTGAAATGCACCTTATGAATCCCACTTCATCAAGTTTCATTGAACTCATATTCTCAACCATTCTATTTACAAATTTCAAAATATATAACTTCAATACAGCTAACAATGTATTGTATTTAGTACAACTAATGTACAATGTTCACTTAGAAAAACTATTTAACTTCTCAATCATATTTAAAAAAGAAAAATGCACATCTTCAATTTTAATTTTAATTTCTTCCATGGGATCTCTATCATAATTTACACCAGTATTGATATCAAATTATCCATAAACAATAGTATCTTCCCAATCGGTGTGCACATTAATTTTTCCCCTTGTTTTCCAACATTTATATCTCTAATATATTTTTTGACAAATCAAATGTTCTTAAAACGTTTACAAACAAATGTTTATTAAATGAAAACATTATAAACACGTAAAAATTCTCTGAGAAGGTTTGAATGAAATATCTATTGAAAAATTAATAAACTCTTTAACACCATATTTATACACTTTTGCAAATGATTATTATGTATCCATTTTTTATTAATATCCATCCTTTTATGTTCAAAATATTTATTTTTTATAATAAATAAATATATACACAAAAGATATTCATTAACAAAGGTGAATGTTTTACCCAGAAAGTCTAGTCAGAGGAAAAATTCACTTACCATTTATAAAATAAAAGGAAAAAGGGTGCGGTCATACACCCAACCATATCCAAAATCAGTGCCAACCAGAGAAGAGAAACTAAATATCATTGTAATCAGAATCCTCACTACATCCATAGTATGGTGTGTACTCTACAGTATCTGATTCCCACTCTGAGTTTGTTTCGTATTTCTTAAATACCTTGGAATACATCCTTTTAAGATCGAGTTGTTCCACATAGTTTTTCTCCTTAAATGATTATTTGTTATCATGAACCTTCTTATAATTAGGGGCATCCCCTTTTTTTCCTCCTAGACAAGGATCTAGTGGATAGCTGATTTGGAAAGTATGAATAGTCCTTTCCTGGCCATCTCTTTGGGAGACAAATCATAGCCCCTTTACTTTTAGACATCTTATTCTATCCACCTTGAAAAATATCACTTTAAGATGGTCCTGCAACACATATAGCATTCTCTTTATCAATATTTGATATATTCCTCCATTTATCAGTGAGATTTACAGAGAAAAAACTATTGGAACCAACATCTTTATTCACCAAGATTCCTTCTGAGGTTTTCAGAGACTCTCCTCCAATCTTATTATGATCAATCATAGAAAGGCATTGAGGGTTCACGTCATTGACAAAGACACCAAGTGGTCCCTTCCTTAAAAAATCCATTATAGCCCTTACCTGACTGTTATAACCAATCTTCATGTTCAAGTCATCAATTACTTGAGGATAATCCATCACAATGGGTGACTCCTACTACTCCAAGCCTTTAAATGTGTTACCAAATGACACTATTCCACCTGGGACATGACTACCCTCTGTCATTCCTCTTCCTTCAAGGATCAAGTTATCAGAATCTGGTTGCACATCAGCACCCTCCAGAAAAGGTAGATCCCCAACACCAATATCACCTTTAATACGTTCATAGACATGTTTCACTGTTGGATTCAAGGACACCCTCACCTCCTTCATTACCCAATCAATCATATTCATCTTTTTGTTTTTATCTTTCCACACCTCTATCTCCATGCTGGTATCATTCAGTGCATCACCAAGGAAAGGTGTCACCACATGATCACCCCACTGAGCAGATGGTCCCCAGAAAACACTCATAGCACACTCCACAGGTCCACCCCTACCCCCAACCCCACCCCTTTGTGTTATCATTGTTTCCTCAGGATTGTACATTACTAGAATTTCAGTCTATCTAGATACATCATGACTAATAGTGCTTCTCCTTTCCAGCCCCTGTGAAAATCCATTCAATCTTTCGCTGCGAAAAACCAAATCATCATGACAAAATCAATAGCAGGCCACAAAATAGCGCATCCATGAATAAAATAATACTTCAAGTTTCCAATGTAACTCCTTGATTTCCATGATCCATACACAATAAATAGGTGGCCTTGAGATGTCTACCTCTACACATATCCATGGAAAAATTGGGTGACACGCAGACACTGTTCAGCTGTTAGAACATAGATATCAGCTGATCATATTTCTAATTGCACATATAATAGAGGGATTTTGGAACGAAAGAGGTAATTCAGTGAGACTTACCCATGTCACTATTGTCGTTGGGTCTTGCCGCATGTGAAAACAAAAACTCCAACAAAACTCATAGAAGGTAGATCTGTTGCATCTTTGAGGGGCCCTAGACCACACAATAATCAAGTCCTCCTCCGACCCAAAATGGGTCATTATATGTTTTCGATCAAGAAGACCAACATCAATGTGCTCCTATAGCTCCAAATAAGAGGATACGATGAACTTTAATTCATCAACTTATGGGTGTCGAGGACGAAACCGGGTGGCTAGAAAACTGCAAATCTGAAAGTTATAGAAAACTGAAATCCTCATCAGCTTCATCTCGCAAACAGTTATTATTATAGTTTTTTTCTTGAGACTCATCCTCGATCTATTATGTGCATGAACTTATATTCCATGGAAAATATAATTTGTATTCATACCTGGGATGACTACTACTCAGAGTAGTTCATGCAACATAAAATAGATCGGGGTGAGTCCCAAAAAAATTCAATAATAACTATATGGAAGATGAAGCTGATGAAGATGACAGTTGAACTCAATTTTATTCTCTAAAGGGGTTAATATCTCCCATTTGTGATAATTTCATCATTATAACTAGTTATTAACTTATGGGATACTAAAGATAAGACTTAAGTGGATACAAAATCTTTTCTATGATTCAACTGTCTCAGTAAGGACATGTTGTGATATATGAGTCATTGGACTTCTATGCCTGCAAATCATTTTTTTCATTTTCTAAAAGCCGGTTTAAGGGTTTCCGGTACCCAATACATGATTCCCCACATCAAATTCACGCCATCTCAACATGCAGTGCAAATTCACATTGCAAAATTTAAAATCAAATTCACCCTCGAGCCATGAGCCTTCAATCATCATCGAAGAACGGACCATGCCGCCTCGAGCCTCGAGTCACCATCACATTGACCAGTCAACATCAAACCAACTCACCGGTGAGCAACACCGGTGACTGTCGAGCCACCGTCAATCCATCAACCTGCATCGCCACTGAAACGCCGCCGACGGGAGCCCCTTAGAAACCATCATCGCAAACCACAAAAACAACTTTGGCGAGAACCCGTCATCGCCATCAAGGAACCGAAAACATCATCATCCACTCGACATACAGTCGCAAATCCAAAAATACAAACGCAACTGGTGTGAATCACGAACCAAATCAACCAAAAAATAAGAACATAACAGCGATTCACAAACATCGCAGAAAAAAACCACAAACGTAACCAAGCCGGAAACCAAATCTGCCTCCCCAACCGATGGAGAAGACTCAATTGACCCTCAAAGGCACTCCACCGCGAGCCAGAATGAACATACCACAGGACAAACAAGTTTCTGAGAACCAGACCTGGAGTGCTTTGTAGAGTATGCCGACGAACCGGTCTTACACCCACAAATCTGGATTGGCAACCACGTAAGCCCATAGTGTGAGAGCCCCAAAACCAATGCAGAGAGCACCAAGGGATCTGAGAGAATCAAACACCAGAAAGGGGCGTAGATGGGAAAATCCCTCCCCTTCCTGGACCATAACAGCTATGTCGACCATCTTCAAAGGAACACCGGCGCGTTAAGGAGATGTGCAATGCTTGCCCAGTCACCGAGGTGACCCAGGTGAAGAGGACTCGAGAGGCGGTCGGAGAGGGAAGGAATGCAAGAACGAGGGAAAACCCTAGCCGCCTTCAAAGGAACATCGGTGCGTTGAGGAGACGTGCAACGCTTGCCCAGCCGCCGAGGTGACCCATCCTTGGACCTCTATGAATTATATATTTATTATAGAAATTTGACTTTTAGTACTCCTAATAATCTAAGACTATCCCTTCCTTTATTAAAATTATCCATCAAGTATTTTCTATATTTTTTAAACAAATGAAAATATAATATAGGAAATTAATGAGTATTAAGAAACCGAAATATGGTAAAAAAAGAATAATAAACTCTCTTTCCATTGACTATATGTTGTAAAAATGTATGGATAATCCATTTTAATAAATAATGAGTTATTCCAAATACATTAATTGTAAAAAATTATTACATGGGGTAGAACCAATAAATATAGAACTGAAATGATGAATTCCAAAAATCATTTTCAAATAAATATTCCAACATATATAGAATTTGATAACCTATATTCTATTTTTTTAGAAGAAGTGATATAACAACCAAAGTAATTGTTTCAATTAATATAAAGGTTATATCAAATATCAGTAATATTTATAACTTCTCTTAATAAATATTTTCACCTAAATAACTGATATTTTATTGAATGAAGATACTTATAGTCTATGTAAATATTCTAGGGTTCTTGGATATAACTCTTCATAACCATACTCATGAAGAACCAAATATAATATTAAAAGAAAACATTATTTTTAGAAAAAATAAATACAAACAAGTAAAAAATATAAAAAATAGGTTGCATTATAATATTTCAATATTAAATGTGTAGTCAGTAAAAATTGTATACATATAAAAAGTTGAAAATGAAGCATATGTAATCTTGGGAAGGTCCAAAACATACTGTGAGGTGACTATGGAAATACTTGGGTTGAAACCACCTATAAGCATGATGAAGATTTCATATATATATAACCTACTATAGACCCACAAGTAGCCTACATTTTTTAACTCCCATATGTAATTTGATACAGGTGGGAACCTATACCATCTAATCAATAAAACATTGTAACCATATATCATATGTCACTAAGATGTATAAAATATCTATTATGATAGTAATGGGAGGTACAATTACCTTTTATAAAAACATATCAATCAAAATTCAACATAACCCAAAAATGTGTATTTGAAAATTCTTCTAGTACCCATAAATATGATCACTGCATTTAAAAGAAAAAATATTACCTCAAAAAATCTAACATAAGAAGTGTAAATATATGTTGATAAACTTTTATAAAACCATTTTAATTATACCAATGATTCCATAACAGATGATGATAATACTAATTTTCAATGAAAACATATTTTTTCAATATTACTCAAAATAGAAAAGTGAGAATCTATGTAATTTTAAACAGTTCTAAAAATGCCTCAAAATCACAATTTTAAAAAACACACATTAATAGTCTCTCTTGGAATGCATTTTCTATTAAAAGACAAAAATATCATCTTCTTTATTGAATTAATCCTACCTATAGGCCAATATATAGTGGATTTTCCAAACAGTTTGAGAAAACTGTTGGGATTTGAATATAAATTCCCTACAGTTTTATAAAACCATTGGGAAAGGCTTGATTAGTGTATAGGTATCCCAATGGGTTTTTCAAACCATTGTTATATACCCTGAATCCAAATAGTTTTTAGAAATCGTTGGGGTAAAAAATTCCCAAAAACAATCAAGAAGACTTCCTCCATACAAAACGAATCTTTGCACAAAATGATATCTCTCCCTTCTGTAAACCATACTTCTCAAGTTCCAACCCTACTTTCTTATTTCACTTCCTCCATTTCTAACATTCTTCCCTAGATGAGATCTCTCCAAGATGAAAACCCTACTCCCCACCCAGCGATCTATATTTTATTCATGTAATTTTTGTTCTTCCACTTCAAATCGGTACATTTTAATTGAGTTATGTCTTCTACCTCCATTTATTTAAGTGGTTTTCATTATATTTCACTAAAATAATATTTTTTTGACACATGTTTGTATGATACCTTAATGAACACAATCCATATATCATTTTTGGTTGTGGTTTTGTTGTGGTTTTATTTTGATTTATCTTTATATAATAATTTTGATTAATATTAAAGACATAAATATGATCAAGAGTTATTTTATTCCATGGTCTATTTTAAATTTCACGTTTATTTACATGATTTAAGTGGTTAGAAATAAATATAACTATAGAGTTTGTTATCCTAAGATAATCAATAAGATACTTATACATTATGAAACTACCCATAAATGTAGTCTTCGAAATATCAAACTCTAACTTTAAGATATTGATAACTTCACTATAATTCATTCATAAATAACCATTATGATCCTCACAATTGGTCAAACATGTCAAAAATCCCTAAAACTTGGTATCAATTATTCACATTAACATGGTTCAGTATTATTGATCATAAACACAAGAACAAACTAAGAGTGTGATGTGTGCAGTTTAATAAATCAATCAACCTATGTTACCATAAGAAGAAAATTTATTTACCATAACTCAACTAGTTTATAATTATATGTTGAAATGGATATGGGTTACAGTACATTAAATATTTTTATGAAGAATTAAATTTATCTATATGGAGGGAGTCTTGAAGAGTTTTCTGAAAAGACGTTATGATATTAGTAACCCATTTGTAGAAATAGCAGAGGCTAATATTGGTTGTTCCACAGGATCCAAGACTATCATAAGTGACATAATATCTTCAATATATCTCAAATATAGTACCAATTTACAAACATCATCCTCCCACTCACATGTCATTATAAAATTCTATCATTTACGTGAAATGAATGATACTCTCCTTCGATAAAAATCAACATCAGTATGAATTTTTTTCATCTATCCCACCATAATGATCACATCAAAGCTATTAATAATTTGGTACATGACGCTCCATGAATTTCCATTGATTATATCTATAATAAGACACTATATAAATCAATGAAGCTGGTGTAAATTATTCCCAATGAGTGTATTGAGTGGAAGGAACTATAAACTAACTGGAATAATAAATTAATTATAAAAAATATTAGAATATATTTACAAATAAGTTGACCCATTTTCAAAATAATTAGTATAAAAAGTAGTTTTAGTCAAGACTATACCTCTAATATATGATTTATTTCTCTAGTAAATATGAGAACCAAATACACTATATACAATTTTCCTTCCTAATTTCCATGGACATTCCCTTGATATAAATAAATTCCCTAAGTGATATTTTTCTAATGGGTATGAACCTTTATCATGTAATAGTAATTTATTAAAATATGCATTAGTATACTATTTTTTTATGAAATGAATTATTAAATTATTTTTCATAATGGATAGAAGTTGGAGGTATTAAACTGATCATATATCAAGAAATTTTGAAAACAATTTGGAGAGATTTTTAGATTTTTCATTTTTTAATGATTTAGATAGTGGTCACATACACTTTCCTTGTTTTTATTATGTTGGAAGGCCTTGGTTGATCCATGCAGAAGTTATCTACCATATAACCAAATTTATTTTTTTTAAAAACTACTATGTGTGGTATCACAATGGGGAGAAAATTGAATCTCAAAATGTTGATGATCCAAATTAGAGGACTAGAATATAGAATTTTATATATGACCAATTTTTGTTAATTAGTCAATATGAGAATGAAAGGTTGTTTACCCCATAAGACTTAAATAAGGGCACACATGATGTGTCTAATGAAAATGATGATGTTGATAGAGTGAAAAAATTGAATGATGTTGTGATGACTCTACTATATCGACAATTTGGTAAAATGAGAATGATGTAATATTTAATTCGATTGTTTAATGGGAAAAACATGTATGGAATTTCAAATAATTTCATCGATTATATTCTTACCTTCTTAAAGAACATGCTTCTATATGATTTTGATGTTCTCTCAAACCACAATATGGTATGGAATTTAGTGGAATAACATGGATTTTCAAAAAACAAAATTAATTTTTTCTAGAAAGATTACAACTTATTCTGGGAGGAAAGAGTAGAAAGAAATGATAATATAAAATTTGGAACATCCCAATGGAAGCCAAAAGCTGATGTAACGCCATCTTGTGTTCCAAAGGAAGTAATGTGGAACTTTCAATTGATCCCCAGACTCCAAAATACTTTCATTTCTATTGAAATATCAATGAAAATGTGATGGAATGATACCTAGATAAAGCAAAATAATTAATAGTTGGATCACCATACAGATATATTTTCATGGTAGAGATTTGATGCTCAATATCTTGATTTTGCAGCTGACGTGTGTAATATGAGACTGGGTCTTTAATGTGACAATTTTAATCCATTTTGGTAGATCTTACATCATACAACCCATGGCCAGTTTTCATACTAATTTATTACCTTCCCCCATGATAGTGTATGAAAAAACCTTTCACTTTCATGAGTATACTTATATCTGGCACTTTTGGTCCCAGCAATGATATAGATGTATACGTGCATCCTTTAATAAAATAGTATAATCTTCCTTGATATGTGGGTGTACAAACATATGATGCATATTAGAAAGTCAAATTTTAGATGTTTGTTATGCTTATGTGGATTATCAATGATTTTACTTCTTATTAAATGATGTATGGATGGAGAATGAATGGAAAACTATCATGTCCAATTTTTGAATAATACTTGATCTGGAAGACTAAAATATCACTGTATTTTTAGTTTTATGGCACATCGATGATTCTTTATAGTTGACCATTAATATAGAAATAATCATAAAATATTTGAAAATACCATGGAGACGAATGATCTACCTCAATCTATATGTAGAACTGATGTTCTTAATGAATTGAAAAATTATATTTTTTCATTCGAGAAGGGTCAAATGAAATATAGAAAGAGGAAGAATGTTACCAATGATACCTATCTCAATTGGAGAAAGGGAATTATATTCTTTGAGTTTCATTATTGGTCAACCAATTTGTTACGTCATTCCACAGATGTAATTCACATTTAAAAGAATATGTATGAAATGGTTCATTCGATTCATATAAATTTTAAAGGAAATAGAAAATATGATTTATGATCTCGACATAACATGTTGGATTGGGGGATCAGACTAGAACTGCATCCTATGTGTATGAGTGAAAATAAATGTCAAGTTACATTTGCTTCTTATGTGATTACACCTTTAGAAAAAAATAAATCTCTAGAAGTACTAGAGAATATTAATGTCTTTTATGTGTATTCAAGAAATATATCAAAATGGCTCAATAGAAGGTAGTTTTAGTTGAAATCCTTGAACACCCATGATTATCACGTCCTTCTGCATGAGTTAATTCCAATAGAGATCCATTATCTTTTTTTCAATAATGTAAGGGTGTCAGTTATTTTTTTATGCCATGTTTTAGAGATCATTGGGATATAAAGTTTTCCAAGTATTTCTGGAAAAAAAATGTGGGTGAAGAAACCATTAATATTGTGTGATTTAGAGAAAATATTTCCTTCATCATTTTTCACATGCATGTTTCATCTAACTGTCCATATACCGATTGTAATACTATCATAGGACCTGTAGATTTTCATTGGATGTATCCAAATGAATGAAATATGTACACATTGAAATCTTAGGTCCAAAACAAGAATCATCCTGAAGGTTCTATCATGAATGGTTACTTGGTGAAAGAATGTGAGGATTTATAATCAATTTATTTGTTTGATCAAACTATGAGAATGAACAGAACAATGAGAAATAAAGAAGAATAATATGAGACAATTGAACCCAGTTTTCCATCACTTCCTCGAATAGAAGTAATTATTAGATCATATACATTGATGACATTAAGCCTTTAATATCATGATATGGAACATCACACAGTGTTTTTCAACTATGATTTGTTCAATCACTACATAAAGTAAGTAAATTGAACATGTATATCTTATCTAAACTCTTGTAATTATACATATATGTTAAAATATTTTCATTTTTATCTACAAGGAACATAAAGAAATGATAAATAGAAATCGTCGTTCATTATCTTTGAGAAGTATAGGGATTTTTCCAATTAAAGAGTTTTCTATTTTTCTGAAATTGAAGGTAGAAATATTGATGTGATAAATAAAAAAATCAATATTTAATTTAGTTTAATATTAATTTATATTTCATGTATCAATTTTTCCTACTAAAACTATATTTGAGGAAATAAGATCTTTTTCTTTTGGTCCAAATATCATGGTTCATGAATATAAATCAATTGTGATCAATGGGTACAGATTTATTATCACTGAACGAGAAAAGAACATGAGAACCCAACATGATAGTGTTACGATAACATCCATAATATACTATTATAACAGTGCGTCATACACCCTATTTCGAAAATGTATCTTATTATGGAGTCATTGAAATTATAATAATATTGGATTATTACTCTCATGGTCGAGTCACTAAGATGAAGTATCGGTGGTTTGATTCGATGATGAGGCAGGGCAGCATTATTAATGATTGTGGATTTTGAGTTATTGGCCTGACATAGACTCTTGCTACTGATGAACCATATGTATTGGAATCGACAGATAAATAGGTTTTTTATATCAAAGATCATCTTAGATCTAACTTAGGTGTCATTATTTGAGTAATCTCAATACAAATTTTTTATGATAGTGACTTTTTAATTGACACCATCCCTACTCCAACTGAATGTGATCCATTTATTAGTTATGATGAATCTAATTCTTAAATATTTAGAGTTGATTGTAAACCTGAAGTTGTGGTGCGAAATATATAGAATAATGTTTCTATATTTTTATTTCTATTGGTTTAGATCGACTTGAGTTATTGATGATTTTTCTATTAAAATAGATTTACTATTTATTACAAATAATTTGTATCCAACTAGACCTTCATGTGCATTTCAATATTTACTAGTTACAATTTACTTTGAGTTTCATTTTATAATATTGAATTGAATTGCATTCAGACCTACCAAACCAAAAAAAGATGAAATAGTTAAATTGTAACAAAACACTAGATGAATTGAATTGGAAATGTTAAACAAATTAATAAGAAAATAAAAACCAGTGAAAATAATGATCTAACCATAAAAATAGATAAATTACCTAACAAAAAATATGAACTAGAGAAACTAAGACAAATAATACATCTCTCAATTTTTTAGTTTTTTTGGTTACTCTATAACTATCCTTTTCTAATTACTTTCATATTTGTTTTCTAATGAATGAAATGAAACCAATTGAGGAGAAAATGAGAAAATGATAATGGAAAATAATCATCAAATGGATGAGATGGGAATTCCTCCATTAGTTCTAGTTGTGAGTATTTTATTTCAAATATATATTTGTCAATAACATATAATATCATGTGATTAATGTTTTCTAAACGTTTATGTAGGATCCACCACATAGGTGCCAGTTATATAAAAATAACCTAGTTGTGGTCCCAGTACTATGGCTGGTGGTACGAGGTGGTTGTACGAGAGCTAGGCAGTCCAATCAGTGTACCCATTTAGACCCTTCCCTCCCAATAACATACCATCTTCAACACATTCTGATCCCTCTATGTTTATTGGGTTACATAGGATATTTACACCTCCCATATTTTTGAAATCTTTCACATATGAACCTCTTCACCCATCTTTACCATATATCATGATGATTACCACTCCTCATCCATATTTTGTAGTTGGTCAGTCATTCATGCCATGTTCTTTACCATCTACTTCTTTTTCTCTAAGCTTATACATTACTTCTTCCAATCCTGATTTGACACATTTTGTGCCTACAAAGCCTACACTGGGACCCACTCCAATAGTGTAGGGTGATGTTCTATCAGTGTCAGTAGATCCAGTGGTTCCCATTAAGTATAATTCTGTAAGTATATATTAGAACCATAACAAATTTTTTAAAAATAATTTATTTTCATTATAACATGTATTGACTTAATATACTATTTTCTATCATAAAAGACACATATACTAATAAGCAGCAGGGGTGGGGGAATACAATCATACGTTCATTTTGAATTTGCTACACACAATTGATGGTGGACTAAATAAAAGATAACCTAATGATCGAAAAATAGGGCAGTAATGTCAGAGTTAATTTGTGACACTTGCCAAATACTTTGACAGCATTCCTGTCAGCCCAATATCATGGAGACATTTGAAAAATGAATTCAAGGATAATTCATCGGAACAAATACAGGTAAAAAATATGTTTAATTTAATTTAATATTGTTTTGGAATTTATATGAATTAATATTTTGGTATTAGCATCAGTTTAATTTTCTCGATAGTGAGGGTGAAGGTCCAGCACATCTAAAAGAGTTAGATGAGATTTGGAGAACCTTTAAGGATGGTTTGTATAATCGATAGCATTTTAGAGTTGGAATAGAGTTAAGGTGGTACCCATAATGGATTATTTTCTAATATAATAGTATCAGAAAATGATTACTCATTGGAAGACTATCATGTTCTAAGTATTAATCACATTTGAGGTATTCAAATGAAAATTGTCATGTTTTTCATTAATATTATAATTTGTATTACTGAATTTTATTTAGTAATCATCTAGAAAAAATAAAAAAATGATGCTAAAAAATACCTCCACACATTGGGGCGTACTAAATTTTTAGATCATGAGAGAAAGCAGGTACATTAATAGTTTATAATTTATCTTTAGGGATTTCACTTTCTATTGTTTCCTCTATAATTTATTTGATATCTAAAGTTAACAATTGATTTTAATTATGAAAATCATTATTGGTAACCTATTTTTAATTATGTTTTATTAAATTCAATGTAATTGTAGATTTTGGTATTGAATATTGAAGGATGTGTTCCTCAAGAAAATATATTTTTCTCAAGTGGAAGAAAAAATATAAAAGTTTTGTTAACGAACCGACACAGCAGTGGATTTTAATTTTTACATTATTGATTTATTATTTTAATATCTATTTGGTAACATAATCTATATATATATGTAACATACTTCTTTAGATTCCCTTGATGCCTAGGAACCTGAAAATTTTGGCCAAATGATCACTTACATCATGTGTTGGGAGATGAGAATCTCGGCATAGTATGATGACGACCTGGGAAGTTTATATCCCAAAAGATGTATTGGACCTCTTAAAGTACTAGTTATAGTTTCACCAAGTTAGAATAGGTTATGGTATGGGATGAAAAGGCTTAGAAAAGTGAAACATAGGAGGAAGAATAGTCTCCTAGGAAAAACACTGAATTTAGGAAACTGATGAATGTTTTATGTACATCACTTCTACCAGAGGTCAGCACAACATGTGATCAAAAAATGTCTTCAATGATTTCAATATATAGTTCATGAGGTATCAGTTCTATTGTTTTTCTAGACGATGTTGTTCCTGGTGATGACGATGGAGAGGAAGAGGTCGGCGACGAGGATAATGCCAAGACTGAGGACAAGGATGAGACTAAGGCCAAGTCCGATGGAGAGGTAGAGGCCAAGGCTGAGGATGAGGGTGAGGACGAGGCCAACGATAAGGTTTTGGATGAGAAAAAGGATGAGAATTGGGGTAGGGATAATGAATAATATGAGGCTGATTGTGGTGGTGGCGATTGTAACTATGATGGTGATGATGGAAAAATTGATCTGTTACATTTTTAACTGGTATTACTAACATTTTATGTTTGCTGATTTTTGTGACTGAATAAATTTATGATTAGGTAGGTCACATTATTCTTGAATCTTTATTTATTTATCTATAATTGGATTTTATAAAAACTCTTTTTACATGGTATCAAATCTATTTCACAACCATGTACATCCTTATCCATGACACCCTACCCAATGCACCACCCTCCCATCGAAAACCACCCATATCCATAGCCCCTCCTAGTATACCCTTCCATGTTATCTACTTACCGACCTCTCATAGTTCCATTACATATATTCAAGGACATGGTGATGTGCACAATTCCACTACTCATGGACTTTCCTGTGGAAGTGTCCATAGTGTCTTTTGTAATTATGTATTGAATATTGTATTGTTTTCAATGTAATTTCAATTGGAGGTAATTTTATATTCAGTTGGATGTCATTTTGTATATTTTATTGTTTGTACAATTAAATTGTATTTTATAATATATTTTATATTGTATTAGTTTCATTTAAAATTCTGTATTAGTGTCATTTTGAATTTTTTATGGTCTGGATTAGTGTCATTTTGTTTTCAGTTATAGGTAATTGAAGAGGGGATGTAGCTGTGTGTTACTATATGAGATTGCATAAGACTATCCCAATAGTTTATAAATTTTTGGTATAGATCAGAAAAACATATCTATTCCAACAGTTTCATTAGTTACGTAGGTAAAACACTATACCATAAGCTCTCAAACAGTTGGAATAGAGTTAACAATCAATATATACCAATGGTATTAAACCGCTGGTAAAGATCTATTCAATGGTTTTCAGAAACTATTTGAATAGAGTAATAAACAGTGCCATATACTGATAGTAGGTAAATAACCATTGGTATAGAGATATCCCGAAACCTCAACAGCCAACATTTTTCTTGCTTTTCCTAATGGTTGGAAACCATTGGTATACCCTATGTTTCCAGCAGTGTTAAAGGTCCATTACAAAACCACAATCATAGAAACCCCTAATTATAAATTCATTCTTGAATGGAATCCAATAATGGATTTTGAATAATAAGTGATGATGAATAAAAAACACAAAATGATATCATCAAACAAGCAATAAATGAGTGAGTAGGAGGAGAAAATAGCATACCTTAGATAAAATATTTGATTCATCCAAGAGAAAGTATAGATATCTCCAAAACAAGAATCATTCAAGTATTGATTCAAACCATGGAATTATTCGAGCCTTAATTAGATCCTTGATTCATGTTTGGATTTGACGAGGAGGAGCATCAACAGTAGGTGGATTCCAAGGAATGCTACAGATATCGCGACTAGTTTTGGAGAGATTATGGTTCTTTAAATAGATCAGGGACACTTTTATCTATGCTTCCAAAAAAGTGATGATAAAGATCACTTTTATGAGTGCTAGATTAATATGCACTGATAAATGGCCTCTTTATCAGTGCTCAAACTTTAACACTGATAAAGGATTTATAATTATAATTAAAAAATAAAAAGAGTATATATATTTATACAATTATATATATATATAATAAATATTTATAAATATATATAGTAAAAATATTCATTATTTAAATATATCTATTATATTTTTATAAGTATTTACATCTATAATTTTTTATTAATAATTATATAAATAATTGTTTAAAAAATAATATTTTTATATTTATATAATTATATCGTTATATATATTTATATAATAATACATATATATTTAATAATTTAATATAAATATAAATATATTAAATATATTCATTATTTAAATAATTTTATTATAATTTTATTATTATTAAAATATATATTATTATTCATTAATAACTATATAAATAATTTTTATAAAATAGATATTTATTTATAATAATAAATATATAAATTTATAAATTCAGTAAATATACATTTATAAATATTTATTTACAAATATATTTTTAACATTATTGATAAATATATAATCTTAAATGAATGCATATTAAGAATTTGTGAAATGGAATAATTAAAAATGGGTATCCTTTTACAATATTGAAAAAACATAAAAGTTATGTTAATTAAATATAAACTATTAAAAAATGGATACATACATATATATATATATATATATTGAAATAAATATTAATACATATTGGTAATATGAAAAAATAAAAAATAAATATGTTATAATAAATAATAGAAAATGATTAAATCCTCAAAAAATAAAAAATATTACATATTACATATTAAAAATGATATAATACCTAACTATAATAATATAAAAAATAAATATATTTATTTATTAATTAATTAAATAATATATTAAATGTATCACATTATAATAAAATTCTAAAAAGAATTCTAAAATTTGAATAAATTATATTAATATTAGGTGTATATGTTCCTATATAAGATTTCATTAATTACATAAATGTTTGTATGTGCGTTAAACGAATTAATTATGTATATGTAAGTGAAATCAATGTAACACATGATTCATAAGTTTTAAATTGAAAAAAATGACATTTAATCATGACTGTTACATGATGTAATTTGTCAGCATTTTTAACTAATATTATATTTTAATTATAAACCATTCATCAATAAATATATGAAATATTTAGTGTAAAGATTAAATATTTTGAATTATATAAATCATATTTATTTAAATATATAGGAATATATTTCTATTTTAATTTTATTAATGAATAATTATGTATTAAACCCATTAAAAATGAATAAGACATTAAAATGTTTATAATTATAACATTTTATTCATTTTCTCTATTTATATTTAATATATATTATTTATTACTATTTATAATATATATATATATATTAAAATTATTAATTTTTATTAATAACTGTTCCATTTATAAACTTTCTAATAATTTTTTATTTTTTTATGTTTTTAATTTTTGGTTAATTATTACAATTTATTCATTTTTTTTAATTATTCAAATTAATTCATTTTTGTTTTTTAATAAGTAAAATTTATTTATTTAATATATCTATATTTGATATACTTTTTATTAATATTTATATTGTAACACCCCTAGACATTAGAATATTTTTTTTTAGAATTTTATGGCTAACATGCTTTATATGCAACATCAAACATTGAAAGGAATGTAGACACTCAGTAATTCATAGGATATTTAATATTTTATATAATTATAATATATTCTAAATCTTGAAAATCACATGATACTAAGTTATCTTGTGTTACACACAACAACATGCTTCTTTGATGTCTTGTGCTACATACAGGACTGTGTTCTACTGAGAAACAATATATTATGAAAGTATTATTATATAATATATTAAGATATAAAATAGTTGTTAAATTATAGGTTAGGAATAGTATTAACTAAATTATTAAAATATATGCTTTATAAAAAATTAAAATTAATCCATATGTTACCAATTAATTAGAAATGAATAAAAAACCAATTGAATATAAATGAAATATTTTTATGATCACAAATATTTTTATCCTATTAAATTAAATTAACTACTAATAAATAATGATAAGAATGAAATCTATATATTATATATTCCAAAATATATTTTTTATATTCATCTAATAAATTTTATAATTATAAGATAATAATAAATCCAATTTTACACAAAAAAATTGTATTTGCCTAAAAAATTAATTTTTCTGTCATTTAATGAAACTTACTTTTTATCGATTCTTTGGAACATTTATAAATTTAATATGTAAAATTAAAATTCATTTTTCATATAAGATCATAAAAATTATCTTATGGTGATTTTTTTATTTTTCTGAGATGTTTCATTTTTTGATGAATATTGAAAAATACGAAATTTTAATTAAAAATGGCTTTTCGTGTAAATAATTTAAACAATTAAATTAAATTTTAAATTTCTTTTAAAATTATTTAGTTCTGTTATAAATCAATTAATCCAATTTCATTCATTATAATCTATTCCAAATTAAAATTGGATAAAAAAACCTTTCAATTGTTTGAACATTTTTACTTCAAAACCCCACTTTGTCATCCCATATATAAGATTATTATTAAATTGATTTATTCCAATTATGTGATTTGAATTTGGAGGAATGGATTAAATATTTGTAATCATAATAATTTATAATTTATAATAAGTTCAACTTAGTTTCTACAAAACATTTTACTGAATGTAATTAAAATTAATAACAATGATTAAGGTAAAATAAAGCTTTACAAGGGACTAAACCATAAACTAAATGGAAACAATTGCCTAGAAAATTTTAAAAAATCTATTTTATGAAAATATATCTACCTTATACATCCTTTTTTATAATTTATATTTTTATCAGAGGCACATGAAGTAAGGGAGACCTCTCAATTGTTCTTTATGTTATATATTTACAAGAATGCCACTCCTCCAATATAAAAACTCACCCACTTCTCCCACTTATTGACACCTATAAAGACCATTTTATCATCTATAACCTGAAAAAATGATCTCATAAATTCCCTCATCTCGTCTTAGAAGAATCAAATTTCATATAAAAAACCAAGAATGTCATTTGGTTTAACCCAAAAAGATTTACCCGAAAAAGATGTAACTCACTTCAATGATCCCTTATTTTCATTTAGCATTGGATCAATTCAATTATACTTATATAATTATAAGATAATAAAATCAATAAAATAAATATATTATAATTTTTTTATTCAAATATTTTTATATACATTTCCACACGCATCCATCAAATGAGATACAAAATCATTGTTCGTGTATTCGGTAGTCTACTGCCCCGTGAACTGAGGTCATTCGTTCCTCAATTTACAAAATTTGATGGTAGGAAATAATGATTTTTTAGTTTATATGAGATATATATTTTAATTAAAATATATTTATTCTTATAGAACATTTTATATAGAACATACCTTCATGCTTTCCATTTTGTGGGAATACAATAAAATCGTTTGTGGACTAGTAGACTATCACCTCCTCAAAGAGATGTTATTTGTTCATGCTATACATGGAATTTATTAGGATAAATTTAATAATCTTATGTGAAATATGACTTAAATTTGATATTAGAATTATAATATACATATAAATAATTTACTTTTCATTCTGTTAATATGACAACAAAATGGAAGTTGCATTCATACATGTGTATGACCTAACGTCTCCATTAATGTCGAATTTCCTTTACTATCTCCAAACTGTATGGATTATTATAAATAAATTTATAATGAATAAATATGATATTTTAATCATTTATTAAATTAGGTATATTTTGAAATCATTATCTAATTATTGGGAACGACAAGTAACAAGTCAAAACATACTAAAAAACTAGGCAATTGACACCAAAAATAGTGAAAATAATGAATGATTATTAAAAATGGGTAATAAGATATTATTATAAGTACATATATGATATTATAAATAGTATTATGTTTCTAGTATATGTTAATAATTTTTTTAAAATAATTATACATGACTTTAAAGGATTTTCATCCAAAAGTACATGCAATGTACGAGATTTCATCTCAATTTACATTCCAATGAGACTTATTTTTTATATTGAAAAAAATTACTTTAATTTGGTGTATATACATAATTTTTTAATTAATATAATTATATGATCATAATTCTAGTTATTTTATTTATCGAAATGGATTTTATCACCTATCGGGTTTATCTTGAAAATTACCAAGTGGTAAAAGTTATCTTTGTAATCTTACATTCTTTTGTGATTGTAAACTTTCTCTTGAAATAATCAATTTATTAAAATAATTTTTCCTTGGAGTTTTCCTTAAATATCCACATTTTTATGGATATTATTCTTTCCTAATTAATATAATATTTTTACATACAGTTTTTACATTGATAGTTATTTGATTATATCAGGAAATATTTATAAACCATTATTATTTATTAAAAATGGATATATGATGAGGATTATTTTTCATTTATTGATTACCTAATATGAGGAACTATTTATACTATAAATTTAGTGTGGGGTCTGAACATTATATATCCCCTTGATCTGTCAACATGTTCTCATGAGAAAGATAAATTAGCCAAATTTAACGGGTTTCTATATGTAGCTTCAACCCATATTTTTAAAGGTATCAACTATATAGGTTTTCATGTGCCTTAGACCAAATCTCTAATAATTTTTCATTTACTTCGTAGATATTTTATACATTATTTTTATTATCCATGATATTTTCATTTGTCAAATTCTATGTTTGCATTTTAATTCTGAGTTTATTGATTAAATGATATGTTTTGTAGTTACTTAGATTTCCATATTGATTATGCCTTATCCAGTTCATTAAATAGCATGTGTTCTTAGTTATTCACCTTTACATGTTCATTTACTCTCATTGATTCATTATTGATTCCTCCTTACATAAACATACTGAGAATTTGATCTAACCCTTATTATGTTTTCTTTCCCAAGGACAAGAATAGGAATCATTTTAATGATCATCAAGGGTGCTGAGATTTTACTTATGTTATGCATTATTTTATTTTTCAAATGTATTATGGGTATCATTTATGTAATCCAGTTTTTCAAAATTGATAAACTATTCAGTCCATAGGAATTTGATTCCTTGTAATCATGGCCTTTTAATAATGTAATTCACCAAATCTAGGCTTATACAGTCAGGTTGTTTATAGTTGGTATAAAAGGATGTTTATAAGTATACTTGGATACAAGATTTTTTAAAACTCTAATAGGGAAAATTACACTATGATAGAAATTGAGGATAAGTATAGAATAAACTCTTACAATATGGGTAAGGTAGAGATTATGTGGCTCTTCATAGTAATATAATCCTATCTAGATAAAATAAGTGGATATATTTATAGAACATATGTACATAGAAGTAACAACTCTAAAAACTTGTGTCGGGCCTAACTTGAGTAAAACCTGGTATATGAAAATGGTACTTATTGCTCACAGGGATTGAAACTCTCATAGGATACAATTAGGATAATTCACATTTCTTTACAAACCATTATGAAGGATTTTAATGTAATGATATCCCCCAAGAAAACATGTTTTTGGTTACGATATTAGATGCACCTAAAATAATCAATTTATGATATTTATTTCACTAGTTTTAGGATTACACATTATTTTACATAATGTTGTGATCTAATATAGTATATTCTATTGTTTAAAAATTCATTCTAAAAAGGGTAATGGTATAAATACTCCTGGAAAATTTAGAGGATTTCCTAATTAGAATGTTGATATAGCTGGTATTGGAACTAAAAATTTATTGATATATTAGGGCATCTTTATCAGTTTGTTTCACACAACATTTTCTAGATAAAGAAAAAAATTCCAAAATTAGATTATCTGATTTTGGAATATATTATGTGATAAAGGACACCATCATTTATTGGGACTATTGACCCAATGAAGGAAGAGAAATGGATTAAGTTTTTGTAGAAGTTATCCAGGGCATTAGGATGTGTTGAAAATGGAATGGTTAAACTTGAAGATTGTTTTCTCAATGGAGATGCTTGTCAATGGTGGTCATTGTTCTAGAATACTAGGGAGCAATAGGAAATAGAATACATGGAATTGATAACATTTAAAGAGACATTATTTCATAAATAATTACATCATGATCAACATATTGAAATGAATATGTTGTTCCTCATCATAAAAAATGAAGAATAATGTAATGTCTTGGATTTTTTAGTGTATTTTTTTAAAAATTTTATATGGAATTATTATGAGACCAAACCTTTTGACGGCATGTGATAATGAGGCCTGGAGTACCCGGAATAAATGTTTGAAATAAATTAAACCTTTAAACAGCATGTGCGAGAGTTTTTCCTAAAAAAGTGGAATATCTTTTAAACAGGTTCCCAGATAAAAAATACAAGGGAACTGTTGTGTTAGGAGTTTCAAAATTACCTTACGCAGGGCCTAACTTTGATCTACATGGGTCAGCAACGAGAATTAGTTTTTGGACATTTAATGGAAATAAAATAAATTAATAATTTATTTTATTTAAAAGTTTCCTTTTTGACGCAGGGACATAATTACTCCCATTTATAATACCTACTTATGGAAAAGTTGTAGGGTTAGCCTCATAGCCCTGTGAAATTTGGAGAGAGACTCTTGGACCTTTGGAGGTGAACCCATTGGTAGACGATGACATTGCATCTCGGATCTGATGAGCCTCTCCAATGAACGAGACGCAACGATTGTTATTCAACTGGATCAAGATAGGGGTTGTTATTTCAATTCTTCCTCCCCTTTCTTAGATTAAACGACTAACATGGATCAACCCATGAGCATGGTTGATCTGCAGATTCGTACATTCTTGTAGGAGGATTTTTATTGGGTTGATCTTAAGTAATTAATCCATGTTATATTAATGTGTTTATTATTCTCTATTTGATCCTACTAATGGGAGCGAATCAATGTCGTGTCGAATGCAGACATAGGTTCGCTCCTAGATTATTTTTTTGGATTTATTTACCCTTTCATTCCTCTCAGGTTCATTGAATTCTTTGTGGGGTAATGAAAAATGGATCGTTGGGAATCCATTTTGAGACACAACAATCCCAAAATGGAGATCTGACCTCATGGAGACCTAGCGGAGGTTTGATGGCGATGGCGGTAGCTAGGGTTTTGGGTGTCAAATGGGTATCACATAGAATGTGAACCTGGTCACACAGCATATTAGACCTTACTTGATGTTCTTCATGTATTCTGGGAAGTAAATGGACACAGTATGAACTACACAGCTTCAAAGACACAGCATGTAGACCCTACGCAGCATGGCAGAGGCAATTACACGGGACACAGCGTGTATCTCAAGAGATACACGGATATGGGGTAAAGTCGTGTACGGGCACACATCCGTGTGCATGGAGCCAACCACAGTTACTAAGACATAGTGTGTGATCTGTACTACACATCATGTACAAACCTTCCTACATGACCAGCCTTGTGACACAGGAAATTGTACATGGGCAGTACTCGGGGTCCGAAGACACGGCATGTAACACTCCTACATGCTATGTACATTTCAGTACATTTCTTTATCTTCTGGTCCACCATATCTTGGACATGGTTCATTTGGGTTAGTTCCCCTTTTTCTCATTCCCATGAAGGTCGGATATCATTTCCTACTACAGAAGTATGATCCCTTCAGCAGGACTTTCCAAGATAGAGTCAGGTATCCCCCCGACAGGCCCATAAAGAGATCATATATCCATTCTTTACCCTAGGTGGAGTCAGGTATCGACGTGACCACTTCCACTAGGCACTAATCCACCACCTATAAGGTGAATTCCGGATGTTTCATGGTATCTGCCAACACCTTGTAAGTGATCCTCATTTGTGTATCGTGATCTTTCCCACTCAAGAGTGTGTTCTCTCAAAATGAGTGTATGTATCTCTTGTGACCTTTCCTGAAAGACAGTACTTTTTAGATGGATATCATCAGAGCTAACATACTTGTGGAGTGAGTTTTCTCAAACTAGTGCTTCGTGGAATCTTTGAACTGACTCCTTGGTGGGGGTATGTTGTTGTGTGACTTTCCCATAGACTTTAAGTTTTGGATTTGAGTATATATGGGTTGTGATCTCTTATTATATATTCAGTAAACATATATTATGTAGTAATGACTCTAAATTTCCTTTTTGTATTGCTTTTTGGTTTTCAGGGTCCTCTATTATGTATTGTTATACTCACCACTGCACATGCTTTGCCCGCATGTGTCATCTTTTGTGTAGATGAGCAGCCTTTTGACAAAGTCTAGGGTGGACCAAGAAAAGACCGATATTTCTTAGTTCCCTATATGCCAAGGTGGTCATACGGCTATGATCAGTAGTCCCAGTACCATTTTGTGTTTACAGGTTCGACTTTGTAGTTTTTAGACTCTTGTTTTTGGTGGGCTTCTATTCTGTCCCAGTTTACTTTCAGTAATTTAGTTTCCATCGTACTCTATTGGTTGGGTTTATTTGTATGATTTTTTTTGTTCCCTAGTGGTTTTTACATTTCAGCATTGTGTTCTTGGAGATGTGTGTGTGTGTGTGTGAATGTACTTAGGCAATGCCTCCCATTTTAGTAATATTCCTACTCGATGCTAGTCACCAGCCCATGGCCAATTAGAGCTAGGCTTGGGGAGTCATTGTGCGGGCCCCACTGGGATGGGTCATGATAGAGTGGTATCTGAGGTGTTCGGTTTTACCTTAGAACCAAGATTAGATGAGATTGGTTTGGGGAAACAGTGTTAAGTGTTTTGAGCTCAGCTTGCAGGGTAGAGACTCTAGTGTTGGTGTGGGCGGTCGACGTATCCATACACCAGGACTCTGATTACATGATTTTCAACTCGGTACATGAAAACACTAGTTGAAGAGAAATAAAATAATGGTACATGCATCATATAGGAATGGGTTGTGTTTTCCATGTCCTTTGTGTTAGTTATCCAGATATACTCATTGACCATGGCACATCTTGTTTCCTTATAGGATGCCTCTGTGACACTTACCCACTTGAAGTCAGCAGCGTGATCACGTGGATGACCCCCTCAGTGATGTGGCTTCGAAACAGGGACCAGTTTGCTTGGCGTTTCCACCAAGTGGTGCACCTGCTATACCACCACCAGTGGAGCAGCTCGTGCTACCTGCAGAACCGACCGACGAGGAGCATAGGATGAGCATGCTCCATGAGTTCTAGAGATAGAGATGCCTTAGGTTCCTAGGTGAGACTGACCCTCAGGCATCTAAGGAATGTATTAAGGCAGTGACCAGATTCTTTCATCCCGTGAGGACACCAGCGGACCATATGGTGATTCTAGGAGCGATCCTTCTACAAGGTTCGGCAGGATGAGGGTGGAGTCTAACCACACAGACTCATGATGGGGTGACTCTTTCATGAACGGAATTTTAGAGACTCTTTAGAGACAAGTTATCACCAATTTTGATAAGTCTAGTTTGCATCCAAGAGATTCTTTAGCTCTATCAGGGCAGTTTGACGGTAGAGGACTGTTCATCGAGTTTCACCAACCTCACCAGGTACTTGATGGATATGGTTAGGGACTAGTACTTCAGATCTTGGACCTTTGAGTGAGGTCTATGACGGGACATTGATGATAGTTTCGTGCCTCTCTGCATTTCGACTTATGCTGGAGTGCTTGAGTGATCCTTGGTGATTGGGAGATTCTTAGCGAAGCAGAGACAGCTGACGATAGTCAGCTGTAGGTAGACAGTCACGAAGACCTCAGCAGTAGGGAGCCGATGTCAGACTTAGGGATCAAGATGTGGGAGACGTCATAAGAGGACCTAAGACAGGGGATTGATAGTCCAAGGTTCTCAGGATCGGTCTAGTCAGCCTAGGGATAAGCGATGCTACGCATGTGATGGTAGGGGATATCTCACTTGAGATTGTCCGACCCATCAATATGCTGACAGGGAGGCAGTTGATAGAACACTGAGGCAGAGGAAGAGAGTAGAGCAGGAAAACCCACTAGGCAGCATACATGGTAGAAAAATAGGGAGAGCTAGATGTGGTGGCAGACGCTTCTATTTACTACCACTACAACCACAGGAGGTCCGCACCAGGCTTAGGGAGCTGGGGGACAGGGGCAGGGACAGCTACATGCGGTCAATTCATACGACCCAGGACTCCAGAGATGATTCGAGGTATGATCTCTGTCATCTATACCTTATCTGTCATACTTATAAACACAAGTTCTAGTCATTCCTTCATATCCACATGTCTTGAGTGAAACCATTAGATTTCGGTGGAGTCTTTGACTCGATCATTACACTTGGGGACACCTATAGGAGGAGACTCGTGATCACTAACCTTTTTAGATAGTGTGATCTTACCCTTGGAGGTGAGAGTCTTGGTTGGAACCTCTTGGTGGTAGCGTCGATGCCTTACGACGTCATTCTCGGTATGGATTGGTTATCTTCAGTCCATGCCTAGATTTCCTATTTTAGGCGAAGTGTGTTGTGTGTCTATAGTTATGGGATGAGGTTTTCTTTTTTTAGAGAAAAGGAGACCTAGGAAGCACAGAACAGGCTCATGCATAGGAGGGTGCATCCGATCACTCATGAGTTGGCTATCCTTACCCTAAGAGTAGTAGAAGTTGTGAGCTCCCAGTTCCCAGTAGTAGTGGCAGAGTATGAGGGCGTCTTTCTTGAAGATGTTCTAGGACTACCTCCCCACCATGAAATCCACTTTTGCATCAACTTAAACCCCAGGACAGAACTGATTTCTTCATCATCATATCAGATGGCTCCCGCAGAGCTTCACGAGATAAGGGTGTAGTTGGAGGATTTGTAGAGAAAGGTTTTTGTAAGACCCAGCATTTCACCCTGGGTGGTCCCAGCCTTTTTTCCAAAAAGGCAGAAGGGATTTTGAGGTTGTGCATGGATTACCAGCCCCAAAATCAGATAATGGTGAAGAACATGTATCCACTGTTGAGGATCAACAACCTCTTCGACCAGCTGAGAGGGGGAAAGTGGTTCTCAAAGGTTGATCTTTGATCAAGTACAGGGTGAGGATATGCCAAAGATGGAATTCAGATACTGTTACGGCCACTATGAGTACTAGGTGATTCCTTTCAACATGAAAAATGCCCCCACAATGTTCATGGGACTAATGAACCAGATCTTTCATCTGTACTTAGAAAGGTTCATAGTGGTCTTCATCAACAACATCCTTGTGTACTTTTTGTCAGAGGAGGAGCACGCGAGACACCTGTGGATAGTTCTAGACATTCTCTGAGAGCACTATATTTATGAGAAACTCTATAAGATCCAGTTCTAGATTCAGGATATCCACTTTTTGGGACATTTCATCTCATAATATGGTGTGTCTATAGACCCAGCCATGGTTTAGGCTATGTTAGCATGGGTTCCACCTCAAAGCGTGACAGAGGTGTGGAGCTTCCTTGGGTTGGTAGGATATTACTATAGATGCATTCCTAATTTCTCACAAATATCAGCACTGATGAGAGCCCTAACTAAGAATGGGAAACCCTTTGTATGGACAGACAAGTTCCAGTAGGCTTTATAGCTGTTGAGGAAGATTTTGATGAGTGCACGGATCTTGAGATTACCGGATGAGGGTTTCCAGTACGTAGTTTTCTACGACGCATTAGGGACCAAGCTTGGTTGTGTCCAAATACAGAAACAGGTGGTGATTAATTATGGTCAATCCTACTTAGGTCACATGAGTAGAATTATGTGACCCATGATCTCGATTTGGTAGCGGTAGTCTTTGCATTGAAGATGTTGAGACACTACCTTATGGGCGAGCGTTTTATCGTCTAATCTGACCACAAGAGCCTCAAGTGCATCTTCTTGTTGAAGAATACGAACCTAAGAGAGAGGCGCTGGATATAGTTCCTCCAGGACTATGATTTTGAGATCATCTATACTCCTAGGAAGGGGAACAAGGTGGCAGATGCTCTTAGTAAAAGGTCAAGATAGTAGTTGTTGAGTTTGGTGAAAGTGCATTTGGCCACGTTGCAGCTATCCTTCGTGGATAGCGAGGACTCATCTTACCTTCAGTCGATGGTTTTCATCCCTCCATTATTATATCATGTTAGGGACGCACAAATTGGTGATGTATACTATGAGGTTTTATGTGCTCAGTTATCCACAGGACATGCTCTTGATGGATATTCGCAAGGTGGGGAGCACATAATTCTTTTCAAAGGATGTACTGTTGTGCTAGTGGCATTGAGGGAGGAGGTCCAAAGGGAGTTTCATACATCCCATTTAGCGGTTTATCCGAGATTGGAATAGATTTTCCAGGATCTCTGACGGCTGTTCTGGTGGTTAGGCATGAAGAAGGCACTAGTAGAGTTCATTTATAGATACCTTACATTCCAGTAGGTGAAGGCTAAGAACCATGTTCCAGCGGGATTATCTAACCCCCTGGATGTTCCAAAGATGAAGTGGGATGGAATATTAGTGGACTTCACGATAGGCTTACCACAGATTTCCAAGGGGCATGATTTCATCTGAGTGATCATTGACTAACTCACCAAGTAAGCCCACTTCCTAGCTATCAGAGAGTAGAGTTATATAGAGAGCTTTAGACGCCTCTATGTGCAATATATAGCTCAGCATCATGTCGTAACATCAACAATAGTCCACGATCGAGATTCCCAATTCACATCCCAGTTGTGGAAGGGGTTATAGTAGGCTTTTGGGACTCTACTACGCCTGATCACAACATTTCTTCCCCAGACCGAAGGTCATACGGAGAGGACCATCCAGGTTCTGAAGGATATGTTGCGGGCCTATCTCTTGGTCTTTGGTGGCAGTTGGGAGGACCACCTACCACCAGTTGATTTTGTGTGAAAAATAAATCTACCAATCCACCATTGGTATGGAACCTTTTAAGGATTTATATGACAGACCCTATCAGTCACCGCTTTGCTGTACTGACCCTGGAGAGTTAGCACTCATGGGTCCAGAGTTGGTGTGAGTTACCACCGATAAGGTGAAGATCATTTAGGATCGGATGAAGACTGCACAGAACTGACATAAGTCTTATGATGATAGACTATGGAGACCTCTTTAGTTGGAGGAGGGAGACCACATCTTTCTTCGGGTCTCACCTCAACAAGGGTTGTAGAGATTTGGCTGGGGCGGCAAGCTATCTCCAAGGTTCATCTGACCTTTCCAGATAATGTGTAGAGTTGGTGAGGTGGCATACTACCTAGCTCTATCGCCACTGTTCCATCAGGTACATGATGTCTTCCATGTGTCACAGCTGAGGAGGTATATTCATGACCCATCATACATCATCAACTAGGGAGAGTTGTACATCGAGGATGGAGTGACCTTTGTTGAGTACTCGGTGGAGATCAACGATCCTCAAGATAGTATCATTCATGGGTGATCAATTCCCTTGGTGCACGTCTGATGGAAGCACAAGAATCTTCAGAAGAGCACTTGGGAGCGGGAGGCTAAGATCTATGCCCAGTACCCACATCTTTTTGAGTAGCCTTTGTTTTGGATTTTCAGGGATTCAAAGCCCCAAGGTGGAGAGAATTTAATGTCACGTCTTTTCGGTGTATTTTTTTAAATAATATATGGAATTATTAAGAGACTATAACTTTTGATGGCATGTGATTCTGAGGCCTAGAGTGCCTGGAATAAATGTTTGACATTAATTAAACTTTTAAACAGCATGCGCAAGAAATTTTCCTAAAAAATTGGAATATATTTTAAACAGGTTCTCAGATTAGAAATATAAGGGCACATTTGCATTCAAATAAATGGGTATACCTTATGTGGGACCTAGCTTTGATTGGCATGCGTCAGCTGCGAGATTTAGTTTTTGGACGTTCAATGGAAATAAAATAAAATAATAATTTATTTTATTTAAAAGTTTCCTTTTTACGCAGCGACCTAATTCATCCCTTTTTAAATACCTACTTATAGAATGTTTCCAGCGTTCGCCTCATAACCCTGTTAAATTAGGAGAGAGACTCTAGGATCATTGGAGTGGAACCCGTTGACAGACGACGAAAATACATCTCGGAGCCAATGAGCCTCGCCAATGAACACGATGCGGCAATCGTTCTTCAATCGGATTGAGGTAGGGGTTGTTATTTCAATTATTCCTCCTTATACTAGGATTAAATGATGAATGATGATCAAACCATGAACATGTTGATATGTGTACTTTTACGTTCTTGCATGAGGGTTTTTATTGGGTTGATCTCCGGGAATTAATCCATGTCAGATTAATGTTTGGATTCTACTCTGATTGATCCTAGTAACGGGAGTAGATCAACACTGTGAAGAACAACAGTGGAGGTTCGTTCCTTGATTAGTTTTTTTGGATTTCTTTCTACTTTCTTTTCTATCATGTTCTTTGCATTCTTTATGGGGTGACGAACAATGGATCGTTGTGCATCCATTTTCCGACGCAACGATCCCAAATTGGAGATTCGACCTCGTCGCGACATAGAGGAGGTGCGATGGAGATGGAAGCGGCTCGGGTTTTGGGTGTCAAATGGGTATCACATGGAATGTGACCCCAGTCACAGAGTGTGTTGGACCTTCCCTGAAGCTCGACATGTATTCAGGGAAGTACATGGACACTGCATGAGTTACACGGCTTCGAAGACATGGCGTATAGACCTTGTGCGTCATGGAAGAGGAAATTACGTGGGACACAACATGTATCTTGGGTGATACACAGAAACAGGATAAATCCGTGCGTGGTCACATGACCGTGCACATGGAGTCGACCCCAGTTACTTAGACATGGCTTGTGATCTGTAAAACATGTCTTGTACTGACATTCCTACATGACCAACCATGCAACACGGGCCGTTGTACATGGGTAGTACCCAGGTTTAGAACAAATGGCATGTGACACTTCTACACGTTGTTTACTTCTCAGTACAAGGCTTGATCTTCTTGTACACCATATCTTGGACATGTTTCATTTGGGTTACTGCCCTTTTTTCTTTTTCCCTTGATGTTCAGGTATCATTTCCTACTATAGAAATATGATCCCTTCAATAGGACTTTCCAGGATAGAGTCAGGTATTTGTCTAAGAGGCCCGGAGCGAGATCCTATATCCTTTTAGGACCCTAGTTTGAGTCAGGTATCGGCATGAACACTTCCACAGGGTAGAAATCCTCTACATAGCAGGTAAATTCCAGATGATTCATGGTATCCACCAAGGCCCTAACAGTGATCCTCATCTATATATCATGATCTTTCCCACTCAGGTGTGTGTTCTCCCAGAATGAGTGTATCTATATCTCATGACCATTCCTGACAGCCAATACTTCTTGGATGGAAATCATCAAGTCTATCATACTCATGGAGTGAGTTCTCCCAAACAAGTCCTTTGTGGAATCTTTGAACTGAGTCCCTGGCAGGGGTATGTTGTTGCATGACTTGTCCCTAGACTATGGGTTTGGGATTTGAGTATATAAGGATTGTGTTCTCCTATTATATTTTTAGTAGAAATATATTATGTATATCTAACTATGGCTTTCATTTGTGTATTTATTTGTGGTTTTCGGGGTCCTCTACTGAGTATTGTTATACTCACCACTGCATGGGCTTGGCCCGCACGTGTCGTGTCTTGTGCAGATGAGCATCCTTTTGACAGAGTCTGGGGAGGACTAGGAAAGGACCGGGCTTTCTGAGTTCACTATAGATTGAGGTGATCGTATGGCTATAAGAAGCATTCTCAGTACCATTTTGTGTTTACATGTTGGACATTATGGTTTTCAAACTCTTGTTTTTGGTGGGCTTGTATTCTAGCCATGTTTACTTTCAGTACTTTACTTTCTGTCGTACTCTATTATTTGGGTTTAGTTGTATGCATGCATTTAGTTCCCTAGTGGTTTTTACATTTCAAAATTATGGTCATGGAGATGTGTGTGTTTGTACAGGTACTTAGGAAATTCCTCCCATGTTAGTAATATGCTTAATCTATGCCTGTCACCAGCCCCTGGCCTGTTGGGGGTGGGCTTGGGAAGTCGCGGTGCAGGCCCCACTGGGATGTGTCATGATAAAGAAAGTGTTATAGATTATGAAGCTATATTTACAAGGTCAATCAGGTATAATATAGATTACAAATGCAATAGAGAGTGTATGACTAAACACTTCATTGATGTTCTTAATCTAAATCTATGAAGGGCACTGGTTTCTTAGAATTTTTCATCATGTGAAGGGATAGTTTTATGTGACATAAAAACAGTGAAAGAATTATCATGATCTAACATATTCAAATGAATCTAGGAGAATAATTTCTCTTCCAAAAACCATGAAAATCGAATGATTCAATGAAGTATATGGTAAAGAGTGATTTTCCAATATGTGATAAATGTGGAAATAATAATCTTGGAAATTCTTGAAAGGACTTAGAGTTTATTATAAGTGTGGATAAAAGGATCACTGGGAAAAAGAATGTGAAAGAAAGAAGGAAAATTTTTCTATTTAGTGTTGCAACTACAATGAGATTGGGAACCATTCAAACCAATTCCACAAGATTCAAGAGAATATACCATAGAATAAGCTATGGTATCAAGGTCATGCATGTGTTATTGACACAACTGATGTGAAATGATTAATTTTCTTCTTTACTAGGATCTAATTAATATATAGTAAACATATTTTGTTGATTTTAATATGATTTTGTTTATGAAATATATATGTATTGTGCTGGAGTATTTTTTTGTTATGTATTTTAGATCACACATTAAATTGTACCAAGAAAATTGATTCAGTAGAAAATTGAAAATTCTATAAAACACATGTTTGAGGGAAAGATAAACCTTAATATGATCCAAATTTTAATGTAATGACATTTGGATAAGGATATGGTAATTTTAGATAATCTAAATTGGCTAAGTGGTGACTAACTTTGAAATGATTAGTGACTTATCAACACATTGATTCATTCTATCATTAATGGAGTTTATAACATCTTTTTATTTAAGAAAAATATCAAACAAATTTTTTTTTAACAAAATTAATAAGGAATAATTCATGAATCTAATAACATTTTATGGTAATTCAAGTTATTATAGTGTCTCAAGAGAATGCATGATGAAAGTATTCACATGTTTGGAATGTAAAAAATAATATTTTCAACACACTACAAATAGATTAATGATAATTTCATTTTGGAAGTTCGGTGACCTTATTTCTAAAGTTTTGGATCATAATTATTTATAGGATTTGATCATTTATGAAATGTTTTAAGTTAATCATTGAACGTGGTTCTAGAGATTAACGTATTACCTCCCCATATGATAAAACGTCTTCTAAGAAATGAAATTGAAATAGTTCAAGGAAACACCAAAAGATAATATTGTGATTATGAAATAAAGATGTAACATTACTTGTATTTTTAGATATGTAAATAATTTATGAACTATAGAGAAAAGGGTCTTGAAACAAAAATGTTGTCTTATTATCATCATTTTTATGATATATGTGACTTTTATTCACACCTTTAGTTTTTGGTTTTTTGGTCAACATATTTTTCATGATCTTTTTCTCTATGACTCTATAGTAAAACTTGATGGTTAGATTTATCTTCAATATATATGTTTTCAATAATATTCTCCTATTCAAAATTATATCTTTGTGGTTACATTCACATTTACCTTTCCTTTTTATGAAGAAGATTTGTTATTAACCCAATTTATTATGTGGGTTTTAAAAAAAATAGAATATCCAAATAACAAAACTATTCATTACTAAGATCATGTTTAAAATTTTGAGGAAGAAATTTAATTAAAATGGGAATATTGTAACACCTCAATACGTTGGAATGTTTTCCTTTAACTTTAATTTGATATATATAATAGATTATACACAACACCAATGTATAATGGAATATGACCTTTCAAGAATTTATCATATATTTAATATATTAAATAAATTTAATATATTGTATATCTTGAAATTCATGTGATACTGATTTATCTTGCGTCTCTGGAGACAACAAGTTTCTTCGACAGCTTACATTACATGCAAGATTGGGTTTTACCAAGCAACAATACATTATAAAAAAAATTTAGTTTATACAATAAGATAAAGCATAGCCATTATATTTGTGGTTATGAATAGTATTAACTATCTTATGGAAATATATTTTTTATAAAAATATAAAATTAATTCATATGTAACCAATGAATTATAAATTAATATAAATGAAATTGAATATAAATGAAATGTTTTTATGCTCATGAAGTTTTTTTTATGCGTAAAAATAAAATAAATTTTAATTAGTGAATGGTCTTAATAAAATCAAAATTTTATATATTTAGTAAAATATTATTCATTTTCAACCAATATATTTGATAACCCTAAGATGAGAATAAATCCAATTTTACAAATAAATATTGTTTTTTCTAAAAGGAAATTTTAGCACATTTGAATGGAGAGACAATTTAAAATTTAATTTTATGAACTTTAATAAATTTTATATGTAAAAATAAACTTCATGGTTGAAATCAGAGCATAAAAATTAGCTTAGAGTGATTTTTTAGTGTTGTGCTAAGAAATTTTATTTTTGATTAACAGTGAAAAATATTAAATTTTAATAGGATGTATATTATTCATATTTTATAGTGTTGAATTATATTTTAATTTTATTGAAGATTAATTAGATAAATATTTCATAAATTATTCCAGTTTAGGTTATTGGAATCAATTTTAAACTTAAATTGGATATAAGAACATTTCAAAAATTTGAAAATTTTTACTTTAAAACCCTGCTTTGTCATCTCATCTGTTATATTAATTTTTTATTAATTTAATTAGATTATGTGATTTTAAATTGACAAAATTTTATTCTTTATTTTAAATAATCATAATTTATTATTTTTAATAAGTTAAAAAAAATTTGACAACAATATAAGTGAATTTAATTAAAATTAATCAAAACTATTAATGTAAAACTAATCTCAACATGGGACTAAACCTTATACAGAAGGACCAAAATACCCTATAAACATGAAAAAATGTCATTTTATAGCCATATTTAGACCATAAACTTTTTTTAAACTTGGATCATTTTCAAAGGAACATGAGGTAAGGGATACCTCTCAATAGTGTTTATCGTTTTATATTTACAGGAATATCACTCCTCCTCCACTATAAAAGGCATTCACTCCTCCCACCTTTTCACACCTATGAATCCCTTTTTCTAGTCAATACTCAGAAAAAACTAATCTTAAAAATTCCCTCCTATAATAATATAAGCCTCATTTTTTTATAAATAATATCAAGAATGTCTATTGGTATAAACCAAAAGTAATTACCAAAATAAGAGGTAACACTCTTCAACAATCACTTTTGTTTCATTTACTTATTGATCACTTCCATCCTACATAAATAATTACAATATAATATAATAGGGATAATAAATATACTAGATTACTTTTATGATATGGTTTTGACCAAAAACTTCACACAAATCCGTAAAATGGGATACACAATCATCGTTCATGTGTACAACGGACTGTCACCTCGTGAACTAATTTGATTCATTCTTAAATTTACCACTATTAATGGTATGAAATAAAGATATAATTATAGTTTATATAATATATATAGTATATATAATATATTAATTTTTATTTAACTTTTTATATAACACATATTTGTATACTTTCCATTTTGTGGGAATATGATAACGTTTTTGGTGGACGTGTGGACTACTCCCTCCTCAAAGAGATGTGATTCATTCACGCTATTTAGGATACATATTAAAGAAAGTTTTTATAAAAATATGTGACATATATGAAATAAATATCTTTATGTAATTATAATATACATATATATCTTTTACTTTTAATTCTTTTAATATGAAAAATAAATGGATGTATAATTCATGCGTACGTACGACCGCCATCTCTATGAACTATACAATTCATTTCCTATATCCAAATTTTATAGATAATTATGACTAAAAATATAATAAATATATAATATATTTAAATCATGTTTTATATTATTTAGATGATTAAATAATTATCTAATTAGAAGCAATAACAAGTAACATGTCAAAACATAAAAAAACTATAAAATTAAAACCTGAAATAGTGAAAATAATGAAAGATTGTTTACAAATGGGTAATAATATATTATAGAAAGTTTATATATAAAATTATAAACATAATTTTGGTTCTTTTATTATATAATAACATTCTTAAATTATTTTACTATAGATTAATGGACATTCACCCAAAAGGAACGAAAGATAAGATATTTCGTTTCAATTTACATTTCATTGGAACTTATATATTGTATTGCACAAATTAAATTTATTGTGGTCTATATAATTTCATTTTTTCATTTAATATAAATATTTTTTCATTATTAATGGTATTGAAAATTTTATATTGATTTTTCTTTCCTAAGGGGTTTTCATGAAAATTACAAAGTGGTAAAATTTCTCTTTGCAATCTAACTTTATTTTGTAGTTATTAACTTTCACTTGAAATGATCACATTATTATAATAAATTTTCATCATAAATTTACTTATATATCCACATTCTTGGATGATGGATATTAATATTTCCTGTGTTGTATAAGACTTTTTCATATAGTGTTTACTTTGATGGTTATTTTATTATCTAGGGAAATATTGATTAATCAATATTGTTTATTCAATAAAGATATTTTATAAAGATTTTTGATGATTAATAGATATAAGGAATGATATTTAATGGAAATGAAATATGGGGACCATAAATTATAAATTCCCTCGATGAATTGACAGGTTCTAATGAGACAAATTAGTTGTCCAAATTAAACGTGTTTCTACTTGTAGTTTTAAACCGTCTTATGAAAGGTCTTGAAGGTATATGTTTTCATGTGCCTCGGACATGATGTCCAATAATTAATCATTTATTTCATATATATTTCAGTTACTATTTTTATTATCCATGATATTTTAATATTTGAAAATCTATTGATGCATTTTCATTCTCAGTTTATTGATTAAATGGAATGTGTTTTAGTTATTTAACATTCCATACTGATTATAACTTATCATGTTATTTAAAAAGAATTAATTATTAGTTATTCACCTAACCATGTTGATTCATTGTCATTGATTCATTATTGATCCTACTGTATATACCCTTACTGAGCACTTTGGCTTACCCTAACTATATTTCCTTTCTCTATGTTATAAAGAGGATTCCTTTGATTGATTTTCGATGATGTTTAGATTTTACTTATGCTATGATTTATTTTATTCCTCCAATGTATTATGGGTATCATGTATGTAATCTGGTTTAAAAAAGGATAAATTGTTTGGTCATTAGGGGTTTGATTCCATGTAATCATGACAATGTAATAAAGTAATGCATCAGATCTGGGTTTCTAGGGCTAGGGTGATTACCTAATATATATATATATATTAAATTTATTCATTTTCATAAATAATTATCTAATTTATAAAATTTTAATATTTTTTGTACTTTAATTTTTTAAATTCTTCTTTGTTCCATTATTTTATTTTATTCAATTTATATATCAATATGTTTAATATAAACTATTTATTTGTATTTTTAAATTATATATATGAATATTAAATTTATTCATTTTTATCAATAATTAATAAATTAATGGAAAATTTAATACATTTTTTAATTTATATATTTTTAATTATTATTTGTTTAGTTATCTCATTTTATTAAGGGCCTTTATTAGTGATGAAAAATCATATAAATGACACCCTTTATCAGTTCTAATAATAAATAACTGATAAATATTGCCCTTTATTAGCATTAAAAACACTGATAAACGGTAAATTTTATCAGCATTGATAAAATTTCCCCTTTATCGGTGATTGTTTCTAGTTGTGATAAAGGCCAACAATGTTAGAGACCTATTTTGTAGTAGTTACTTTATTAAAAATAAGGATATGTCAATGTGACACTACATTTATTATCATGAGATCATCTGGATTATGATAAGGAACAGGTATCTTCTAACACATATTACAGACTTATTTGATCAGGTACATGAATCCTAGTACTTATATAAGGTGGATCTTCAATCCATATATTATATAGTAAACATGAAGAAGTTTAATATCCCCAAGATAACAATTTTAATAAGGTATGGGCAATATGATTTCATAGTGAATCAATTTCGCCTCATTAAATCTATTTGGACTCAGTAATTATCCCACATGGGGTGTCTACTCATGGATGATTAAAAGTTATAACCTATGACTCCCATAAATTGTCGATATATTAGAAGAACTACCTAAATTAGGACCTTAAATTAGACGTAGTGATGTTTTTGTTGGACATTTTATGACATTACCTTTGTGGAGAAAAGTGTGACATGTGTGTAGATCATAAAGACTTAAATATGTATTCACCCAAAATGATATTAGTGTGCACCAAATAAGGTGGTTATATCTATGAAGTATTATATTGTTTTCAACAAATTACAATCCTGGGATGGTAAGAAATGTGGAACATGCTCTATATATAAAGGATCGTGAAATCATATCAATGATGATAGTTAAAGTGGATCAAATATTTTTCACATGAAAACCATTTATATTGGAATAATAATGGGATATTCATCATAACTTCCTCAAATAAAAACTCAACTATATGTTCTTGTGAATATAAATGAGTCCCAGAAAGATGATGAGATGATAAGAAAGGTAGAAAATATTTGAGAGTTCAACTTTTATAAAGATTGAGTTATAATTTTTGAAACCCATATATGTGTCCCATAAAAACCAAATACAAAGAGTGATCATTAGGATGATGAATATAAATCATCTTTATTTTTTATCTTGAAAGCTCTAAGATGTATAGAGATTTGATGAAAAGCTTATGGTGGGATAACCTGTAGAGGGAGATTGAAAATTTTGTATCATGTTGCTTGGTATACCAATGATTTGAGGATGAATGAAAGAGTTTGAAGGATATAATGAAATTATTTTCTATAAAAATATGGAAATGGAAAAACATACCATGTATTTTTTCACAAGAATCCCAAGGACCCTTAAAAGAAATCATACCATTTCGGTGGCAGTTGATTTCCTTACTAAATCAACACATTTCATTTCTGTCAAGTAAGATTTCTCTATTGACCAACTCACCATGACATATATAATGGAGATAGTAAGACTTCATGTAGTTCCAATATATAGTATCTAATTGTGATATGAGGTTTAACTCAAGGTTATAGAGAACCTTTACCAATAAATAGATATGGCAATGAGCTTCATCACATCTCATCACCTTTGGATGAATGGTTTGTATGAAAGAACCATTAAAATTCTAGAGTATACACTAAGATCAAGTTCAATGGATTTAAAATGATATTATTATTAACCCATACCCTTAGAATGGTTTTCATAAAACGAAAATTTCCATTCGTTTATTTAAATGGAACAATATGGGGCTTTGTATGGGAAGAGGTGTCACCCTCTGACATGTTGCGATGAAGATAGATAGAAGAAGATTATAGTACCTGATCTTATCAAAGATATGATAAATGATGTCCAAAATTTTTTTCTTCATTTAAAATATGCATAAAGGTGATAGAAAACCTATAAATACCATCATCTATGTGACCTATAGTATTAGTTTAGAGATAAATTGTTTCTTCATATATCATCGTGGAATAAAGTCATGAGGTTTTGGACAAATGGAAAGCTTAGTCCAAGATATATGACCCCCTTTGAGACCCTATATCATATAAGAGTTATAGATGATGTATATACCATACCCTTCACATGTACCAAATCCAAAGGTGGAAGTATTAGATAATGATACTCCATACAAGTATCAGCTGATAAAGATCATAAATCCTAAAGACAAGGTTGTACAAAATAAGAAAATATGTGTTGTCAGAGTGTTGTGGTAGAACCAAAAATTTAATGAAGTGACATAGGAACTTGAAGATGTGATGAAAAAAGAACCCTCATCTATTTTAATATATGAAATTTAAATTTTTAGGGTGAAATTTATAAATTAGGGAATAGTGTAATGACACAAACTTTTACTCTCTTTTAAATGAATAAATTATTTATAATATAATTTAGTTAGAGTGAACAGATGCACTGCATCGGTTATCTAGGACCATTATAAGTTATATCATGTCAGATTTAAAATATTTTTATCCATCAAAACCTTGGGTAATTTATCCAGTATATAGTGACCAAAATGTTTAGTATATAGTAAGGGTTTTGATAAGTCCAATTGATATAGACCGATGGGACTATGGCCTTGGCTACTGGGATCATACCCAATAAATACCATTTATTATTATTTTTTATTGAGATGGAATCTATGTGCTACACCCTTGGAAAATACAAAGAGTAGATTCAAAAACTAATGCATGAGAGTAACAATTTATGGTTGAAGTTCAAGCTCATCCATATCGTTATTTAACCCATGTTCATTGAACTACCCAAAGAAAATATTTCAATTATACAACTTACCCTTAGGGAATCTGATTGTTTAATAAGGGGTTATGTATCTAGACCTAAACATTATGAATTTTTATATTTTTATTTTTAATAAAATAATTATTATATGTATTTTATTTATTATATCTTTATAAATTATTAAATAATGTGTTTCGTAATACTTTGTTTTTGATGTGATGAAACACTAATAGTATTTTTGGGGAATAAACAGTTTCGATAAAGAAACACATTTTAATGAATTCAATAATTTATAAAATAAATTTTATTTTAATTAAATATTATTATTAAATAATATTTATTTAAATATAAAAAATAAAATAATTTTACAAAGTAAAATGTAATTTTTAGAAGGCTGAGAAAACTATTAATATCTGAAAAATAATATATTTTCAAGAAATTATTATTTTGATATAAATGTTTATATTTATAAAATTAGATAATTTATTGGAAAAAATAATTATTATTTTTGAAAAAATTACATCAAAATTACCCAAATTTTAATTTTCATAATTTTCAGAGATAGTAAAATTTTTTGGCCCAAATAAAATACAGTATAAATATATATTGTGTATTTTAATATTATTAATGCCAAATTTTTTTGAAATAAATACTATTAAGAGAATCCATATTAAAAATTATTTTTTACCTTTAAATGGATTCATTTTTATGTTATTTTATTTATTTTATAATCCATTAATATATCCTCAAAATTATATATTAAATTTTAATGTTATAAAATTAATTCTTTATAAACATCACCCACTTATACATCACCAGGGATATTATTTTAATTATTTAATCTTCTGTACATATAAAATAATCAAATATACTTCTATTTTGGTATAAACCAAGAAAAAAATCCATGGTATGGTTTGTGGTTTTGATTAAATTATATTATAGAGTCCAAAACCTGACATTTAAGATTAATAAATAATTATTTTATCTTTTTCTATATAAAAACACCATTACTCACTTTCCACATTAGTAAAAACCATTTAATAATGAATTTACTCTTCCCTTACCTCTCTATATCCCTCCCATTATTCCCCCAACCTCTTAAAAAACTCCTCCCAAACTTTTGGAAGGGTCCTCTCAAGGCAAGGGATTCTCTCATTATCATCTTTATTCAAGAACCTTCAATATATTTTTCTTTATTTTCTAATTTTTCATTTTGGGAATTTTTTTACACATCCCACTTACTATACATACTTTTATGAAGTTGTGAGATAACACATTCATCCCATTAACCTCTTCCCTAAACCATTATGTACACCAGTTATGCTATCGAAATTATCCTGTTATTTTCTTTGTCAAACATTTATATTGTTAATATCCAATATTATTTTTACTAAATAGTGTTCACTTAGTTTTATATGTACTTCATTGATCATAAACTCCCATGTATGTAACCCTAACTCCTAAATTTTCAGTTTAATACTAATGAAATAAATATTTTTGTTGTATGATCTATGTGGTGAGCTTATGTATGTACATTATATGAAAGTAACATTTGGCAAAAGAATTATATTTCTCCCTAATGAATTAGGTAATGTTTTAATCTCATGATGTGCCATGTATGGTGAATATGAGGTTATCATAAGAACACAATTTTTTATGTATTAGCTGTTATCCTTGACTTTTTATTATGATGTCATGTTTTATGTTCTTTCCACATTCCTTTGTTTCCTTGATGTTATAATGTTATATCTTGCCTCATTATTCATTATTATGATTATAATGGATTTTATGTCATATTAATATTTCTATTGACTAAAATGTATTACTTTTGTCATGTTAATATATGATTATTCACTTACTGGTATTTATAGATCACCCCTTTCTTATGTATTCCACCATGTTATCCCATGAATTTTTAAGAGTACAATGGATTTATAAGAGCATATTAAAGGAGATTTAAACATTAATACTGAATCGCCTTTCATGTTATTATGGTATATACAAAATTTCATAAATACTATAGGCATAATGATTTTTTTTATTTTATTATGTGTATATTTATGTAAGAAATCATAAAATAATGTGTATTAAATTTATGGACTATCATAATGTAATTCATTGAGGGAAACATCTTCCCAGTATTCCAGAGTTGAAAATTTTGGATCTATAAAATGTATAAAATTTATCCTTTCTTTATAATTTTTAAATAATATAACATTTAACTAACAATAAAATATTACAAACCATTTCATTTATTAGAGTAATGTAATCATCAAAAAAAAATTCCTCAACAATCTTAATGTCATTAGACTCTCTTCTCCAAATCAATTATTTAGTTTCCTTCAATTTCATATTTCATTCATTATTATGATCTATATTATCCCAAATTTCGATGGATGACTTTAGTCCCATAACATCTAGGTGGAATTTTTTTTGATAAAGATATTACAATAACACTTTTTTTACTTTCCATCAACCTCTATATTTATTTTATCATCAAATTTTGTTAAAGAATTCTCCCCAACGGATGGAAATCAAAGAAATGTATTATATTTAACCTCTAATCGAAGAGGTAGATGATATGGAAATATTATATTCTTCAAACTATAATAGTTTTTCTATAAAATTAAGGCACACACAATTGTTAACAAAATTTATATTATCCATTATTGTCACCTCAATGGATAAAATAGAGGAAATTGTGCTTTGATACCCTTTAAAGTGTGGAGAATCTAATTTCTACACTGAGTAGAATAGATGAATTAATGAAGACTAGTTTTTATAATTTCATCCAACTTAAATCATCCTTCATTAACTTTTAAAATTTAGTCCTCTCAATTAGAAATTCTCATCCACACTCATATATATAGAAAATGAATGATAATTAAACATTTCCCTTGTTACAGGGGTCACCCCCATTGTTGGAAACCTATAAATTTTCATTGCTGATTAACCTCCCCAACCATAGATTATTCACTATACAAACAACTATTTACATGATTATAACATGATCATATCACCACAACATGATTTTTCAGAGTCACACAAGAATGTGTAGTGTCACACTACTTTCACAAAAGTATTGAAAGTAAAATAATAATGATTTCTAAAAAATAGGTTTCTTTAGAAAAACATGTCATGATCTTCCTCTAAAATCCTCTAGAATGTGCAAAAAAAATATTGATCACTCTATAAAAAATCAAATTTTTCCCTCCTGTTTGATTCTAAAACCCTTACCAAATTCACTAAATATTCATGCTCAAACAAATATATATGATAAATACAAAAACATTAGGCATAAGGAACTCTTATTCTCTATATTTTTTAGTACTCAATACACTAAAAATAATAAAACCTCTCCCATACAATACTCTATATAGTTGGGTTACATAGGAAATATCATAAATAAGATAATATATGGGATTTAATTTCTATCTTAATACTCATAAAACGTCATCAGCTGAACCCTAAACCATGATCTATTTTATTTCCAAATTTGATAAGGCTCTCAAACATATACCAAGGTCTCAAAATATCATCTATTAAAAAATAATCCCATGTATATTTTCCATTTTACTTCAAAAAAAAATTATTCTAAACAGCATAACATAACCCATTCGATAACTTTCTCAATGTTGATCACCATAATGTAATAATTAAAAAATAAATGAATTTGTAAATTTATGCCAGTTCCCATATTGTTCTACTAAATGAAACATCCAAAACTTATCTTCACCTAGGATGTGTCAAGAAGAACATATATATGGTCTAATGCTCAATAACTCAACAGATTGAATCTCGATTCCTATAAAAAGAGCTTGAATAACTAAATTATCATTATAAAGGGACTATTTGAGCTCAAAATAAACAAATAACGATCATATTCAAGTAAAAAATCTAATTTATGGCGTTCAATATTTAGTAAATATAATTTTTAACTGAAAAATTACTTTTTAAATAAATTATCTCAAAACATAAAAAAAATATAAACAAGCATCGCCCCATTTGTATACTCATATGAGGAATATTGAATCGTATTCTAAATGTGAGGTTTTAAAATTTAAATATTATCTTTCACATAATTGGATTTTTTATTCATAGTATTAAAATTCTATATCTTTAGGATACTAGAAATGGTAAAATGTTCCTTAAGACCTCACCTTATAGCTCATCTTTATGGCTAGTTGATTCTTATGAAGTCCATGCTTCCAAAGTCCATTTATCTTTATGCATAAGGGTGAATTAATATTATGTATTTCTTATTAATACAAAATTAATTATTTTAAGTGATTTATCCTTATGGTGAAACTAAAAAATAACCCTTATATTATAGAATTATTCTTATAGAACATCATTAAATGATTCTTATAGGAAGATCAAATGACACTTATGAGAATCAACCTTATGAAATATAAAATCAAATGATAATTATGGGATAATTAATTCTTACAGGATCATTCTTATCAAAAATATAAATCAATCATAAAAGAATTGGTAGATCCTTACATGAAATGTTTCTTATAGGGAAATTCAACACAAAAATACAACTCAAAATACAATTAAAAATCTCTTAAAACAACTATAGAATCACCTAAAAACCTATAATCATCATCATCAGGTAAATTTTTATTTAAAAATAGGAAGCAATAAAAATGTATTATCGAAAAGGTAGGCCTGAAAATCTAGACTATGGGGGGTCTAAAGTGGTTAAGGCTGAAGGCATCCCCTATAATGATGTTAAATGTAGTTCCCTTAAGGATTTGCAGGTTGTGAATAAATAGGTAGTCTCCACTGAGAGTGTCCAATGATGCCAGATAACCCACAGCCTTGTTCCCTTCTCACCAAGTGTGAGACACTTTTGTGTTGCTTCTAAGGATGTCGCGACACTTATGAGTGATATAAAAATAGACCAATGGACCTCAAAACCACTCAAGAACATCTCAAATAATCTTGAAAACATTACAAAAGACATCTAAAAATAAGTAAATGATTTTTAAAATTATTTATAACAAATTAATTCCATCAATGGCTCTAAGATTATATCAAATAGATGGGGTGGGTATTTATTTTTTTCATAATTTCAGTAATAAAGTATTAATTATTTAGTTTTTCTATTATATAATGTTACCTACTACACCCATAATTCCCCATTACCTCCCTTAAGGTTACATTTTTTATTTTTAGTGATAAAATTATAACATGGGAGCTAACATTTTCATATTTGGTTATGATTACATATATAAGAATTAGTATTTAATTTATGTTAATAAATCTCACTATTTCATATTTAATTTTAATTTTTTTGATAAAGAAACACAAAATTACACCCCTTAAATAGTTTGGATGTCTTGATTCCATATATGTAATAAATTTTTTCAAAATCAATATCTAATTAAGAAAAAATTATTTTAAATAAATATTTTTGAAATAAATTCAATTGGAATATACATTATTCAAAATAGTTACATTACTATTCCAAGATCTACATTATTTTTCAAATGACTAACTTATTATAAATTTATTCCCATTTTTTATAATAATCCTACTAATGTAAGGAAATTGTTTCATTTGGTTCCCTGGAACCAAATTTTGTTTACTTTATAAAAACTTTTATTCATGTTTTTTATTTTTAATAAACTTATTATCACATCATTATATTTTTCAACATAATGTAATATTTGATAATATCCCAGGAGTATATGTCACACTAAAAGGTCATAGTAATTCCCTACTATGATGAGAACATAGAAGTGAGAAGAAACTATTCATAAATATAAGTTATATGGATGGAAAATATCATTTTACGAACATTATTGATATAGTATATCTGGGTTAGAGACTCATAGGTCTCTGAGGCTCCTTCACAAGGTATACACCCTTGGAAATATCCAGGAGGATATTAAGAGAATAAGACCCGCCAGTGAGAAATCCACATTTAAATATGTCGTTTTATGTTCTTAACTGCAGATGTGTGTATTGTTCCTTAGAATTTACGATTATTATTAATGAGTATTATGTGTCATATACATTGATGTATTGATTAAAAACGTGATGATATATGTTCATAGTGAGGTAGGATCTGTTGGGTGAATCACGAGTATATGGCATTAATAAATAATGAGAGAAAGGATTTATCCTTTCTACTCTTTAATAGAAGTTAGTATCTCTGGAACTTGATGGAAAATAAATAGCCAAAATAAATCCATGGACATAGTGTTTTATGGGAATGTTCTATTTCCAAAAAGTCAAATAAAGAGACATCAAGAACTTAGGTTGATGGCATTAGCATCCAACCTGTGTAATTTGAGATATTGTGATAAGGGGATTATATTTTACAGTTAGCTTTTATATGATGCAACATGTCATTACCGCATTAAATTATTTCTATATGGGTTCCTTGGAATGTTTTTATACATTAACCTTGGTCTTTAAGATACTTAACCTAATTCTATTGAGAAAGATCCCTGGAGGGTCACACACTAAGGGTATCTAGGATCTCAGTTAAAAAATATATTATTATTTATTATTTAAAAAGTTAAATAAATATTATTCTCATGTGTAGTTTAGTAATTATTCATGTTTGGTTGATCAGATTTATTTCATCACCAGTTATTCGATAGAAAATAATGTGAGCATAATATTTAATAAATATTTATTTTTTATTTAGAGAATATAATATTTATATATTTATTAGTGAATAATTAAGTGATATTTATTTAATAAATAAAAATTCATTATTTCTGGATCGATAAATAATGTGGAGGAATGGAATACTAAGATTAATCATCTTGTGAGAGAAATAAATATTTAATATTAATTGATTAAATAATATTTAATTTTTATTTTTATGTTAAGAAAATTTGGAGAAATAGTAATATTATTATTATTATTTGACATGGGGTTTTTGCTAGGATTAAATAAATAATTAAGTAAACTTGTGTAATTTTTTAGTTTTAACCCTAATAATATATAAACCCAGTTATGTTATTTTCTCAAGAGAGCCAATTCATTTTTTCTTAGATTTACACAATAGATTTGGAGAATACATTCATGCCTAGAGATATCCCATCTTCAGGAATTCCTCCATGAATGGAGGGATATCTTTCTCCACATGATCAAGGAGAATTATTTGGAATTCGTTCTAGATAAAATCAATGACAGATGATTCATGAATAAATATCTCCCATAATAGCACCCAGATATTCTTTCAGCAATATCCGTAGATTTAGGAAAGCCGTTTGGATCATCACTATAGTAAATCTACACTTGGTTTCTATAATGCAATAATGGTGGAATGTAGATCTTTCACCTAATTTGTCAACAACAAAATAATTCCTTAAATGGAATTATTTATTTAATTAAATTAATTAAAAATAATATGTGATGATCATCTCTCTGGTTCTGGCATAAATATCCATTTTATGTTTCTTTGATTCAATTTTGTGGATCACAGTGTTCATTATCATATAGATATCATATTGATCATTGATTATAGAAGAAATAAAAGTTAGAAACCTCCCATTGAATGCTTCCAATGTGGTTGGAACAACCAAGTGGTATCCGAGGGCTCATAAAATTATTTATAATTATTTAAAAAACGTTGGTAATTTATAGATTTTAATTTATTTTTTCAATTCAATTTTTATCATAATATTAATTTCAATTGAGAGATATACTTATTCCTTATTCATTTCTTATAGATCTAATAAAAATGATTTATTTTATGATTAAAATAAAATCTAGGAACTCATCTGTAGGTTCCAAGGATTAGAAAAACATAACACAAGAATACATTCTGTGTAATTAGAATTACATGCCATGTACTTCTAGTCAAATAACCAAGAATTAGTATGTCAATTAAACAAAATATATGCATTGATGACACACTGTGCATTAAATTCCTTACTCTACATATTGACTGAACCATGGTGGTGAACATCAAACCAGAGTACATGTTGTGTATCCCACATGCACAGAGTATAGTCCCTTTAATTCACAGATGATCTGTGTATTACCTTACATAGATATCTTAAATGGTGACTGTGTAATTTGGAGATCACACAGCTTGTAACCCATTAGATACGTTGTGTACCCCAGTTATCGAGGTAAGATTTACACACCGAGTCCCTAGGCATGTACCTTGGAGATATGTTGATACAAATACATGACATGCAACCGACTTTTACAAGTCATGTACTTATATCATATTACACAGATTTAAACATTATTTATTTCATTTGGAAAACCACATCGATTTATGATTACTTGTGTTCATTTAATTGATAAGAAAATCCATGAAAGTAGTTTTAATATATATATATGTGTGTGTGTGTGTGTGTGTGTGTGTGTGTTTAATTAACTTCTACGTAATGTTCATATTTGCATATCGTGTATCATTCATGTTACAATTTTTACTCTTTGTGCATTGAAGCAAAATGCATGACTGAAAAATCAAGTAATTCTTGTAATCATAGAATTGGTACTAAAAATCATGAAATTATGTGACATTTCGTGTATGGAATTTGTGACAAGATTAAATAGTAAATGAGTATAATACATATTAAGTAGATTCAGACTGGTATTCACCATGTTACCTCCAAAAAACATTTATGAAAAAAGTTAATTTCAAATGTATTTTTTTAATTTATTTAAAATTATACTGGATGACAGTATTAAGGATATTCAGATAATAATTAACATAAATTAATTAATTAATTACAGATAAAAAATAATTGTTTCAAGCATGATTATATTTAAAAAAAACAATTAATAATTTCAAGAAGGTTTTATTAAATGCATAATTTTTTTCTTCGTAGTTGATGATGATGAGTTAGACAAGACCATTGTATGTGTTTGGTATCATTTTATTTCATTTATTATAAAATTAAATTATTTTTATGTGTCCCTTCTCTCCTCTCATTATGTAAGGCATGTGTGCCGATGGTATCTTTTGTGTAATACCCTTTTTCCCATAACCTGAATGTGAGTAAAAGGAATATATAAAGGATGGAGCTCATAAGCCAGTGGAGGTGGTCCAAGTTTAGGGTCGAGGTGAAATCAATCCAAGGTGATACATAAGTGGATAGGTGGAATGATATAACATGAACTTTAATTGGATCAAGCGGTTTTTTTCAAGTTCAATGGTTAGTTTATCAACCTCTAGTTAAACTAACAATTACTATAAAATCATGATCAGTCCACCTTATTATTTTATTTCTCTCAAGTTTCATGTTTACTTCGTTGTAGATATTTTTTCATGATCACATAATTAATGAATTAATGAGCATTCATGATAAAATTAATATAAAATGTCATATGCGTAAAAATAATCTATGAAATTCTTAATCAATTAACTAAATCCACTTAATATTAACATGAATTTAATAAATATTATAATTGTAAATTTACCCATAATGGATAATATCCCCCAATTAAATTATATATCAGTATATCCTTCCAATAATTTAGTTAAAATCAAACCATAGTTCATATTTATTCACCATCACAAGTTGGGATTCTTTCAATTATTGGGGAATTCAAACATGAATTTTTCGGTGGACTTAACATAGTTAAAATCAAGTGTTGGATTCTAACTTAAGTCATTGTGTAACTTATAGTCAAGGATATAAAAACTCTAAATTAATGATTTCATGATTGGGGTGTTTTAAAGACCCAGAAATTACATGTAATGTTTTTTAATTAAATAGGAATTTTACGAGTCCGCAAAAATTAACGGCGCATGATTCTGAGGCCCAGTGTGCTCGAATGAATTTCTAATGTTTTTTTACGTATGTTCAGTAAACATAGAAAGGGTTTTGGTAATTCTTGAACAGGTTCTTGAAATTGGAATTTGAGGGCACCGTTCAACTCACAGCACCAGTATTCTCTTAATGATACCTTAACCTCGACCGCAGTTGGTCGAGGGTGAAAATTAGTTTATGTGTTTCTCATGGAAATAAAAATAAAATAAAGAATATATTTTATTTTAATTTTATTGAAACCTTTGTACATGGGTTATGGATGTGGGGACCACCCAAACTAAAAACCCCCAAATTGAATTCTAGTGGTGGGGACCACCTTAACCCTCTTTAATGGGTGGAAACCTTTCAACTTCCAATTTAATTAATTGAGCCAACTAAAATTAATTAAAAGTGTCAACATTTAATTGTGCCAACATAAATTAATCTATTAAACTTATTTACATTTATATTGGAACCTCTTTACCATTGAGAGGGTTGGGTTAGAAAAGGAGAAGGGGAGAACTTGGGATAATTATGGAGGATCATTCTCTCCAATGAAGAACACCTCCCAACGAATACCATACTCCAATGAAGAATGTTCCATCTTCAATGAGGGATGTCTTCAATGATGATGAACCGATGTCTATCCTTCCCTCCTCACCAATGTCAACAAGCCATCAAGGTAGGGGTCTAATTTCAATTAATCATTGTTAATTTTCTTTCACGTTGCATCTCCTCCCATGATCCACTTGCTACCAATCTAACGCGGAGGGTAAGGGAAAAACGAACATGGACCGAACTCTATAAAAATATTTGTGATTCTTGATGTGTTCTTTATGAAGGAGGAGGATGGAGACCGACATCAGTGGTGCTCGGGAACAGCAGTCAGCACCACAATTGGCCACGACAAAGGCGGCAGCGCGACTGCGCCGCCGGAAAAGGGCCACGGCCCGTCGGTCATGGAGAAGCAAGCGCAGCGGCCGGTGGAGTCTGGCTGCATGAAGGAGACAGTGGTGAACGTCCATACCACCTGAAGATCAAGAGTTCCGGCCTTGTGTCGCAGCGGTGAAGGGTGCGAGGCCAGCCGAGATGGCCGCTGAAGAAGGCACAGTGCGTGACTCCACCGCGCGGGGGGGGGGGGGGGGGGGGGTGGCTCATCATCCAGCCAACCACGGTGGGCCGCCACCCCATGGAACCCTACACCACAAGTCCAGTGGGCCACTGCACCACAGGCCGGGCCAGACCCAGAGGTTCGGGTTGAACCCAGGTCCAGACCTGGTTCATACCGGGTTGACCCGAACCAAGTCAGGTCAGCCCAGTCTGGGGCGGGCCAGAATCGAATCAACTTCAACCCTTTTCTCTCTTTTGGTCATATCATGAGCTTTGGGTGTTTGTTTGATGAACCACCTATGGTTCTAAAAACCATGGATTGAGACGGTCCTTTTGGTATACCCCACTTGTGTTTTTGGAAAAGTTGGGTTATGGCTGTGTTGGACCGAACACGAATCCAACCGATCCCTCATGACTAAAAGGCCAATAACATACAAACTGGGCATCTGATTGATGGATCGTTTGTTGATTTGAAACCCCTTTTATGTGGAGGTCCTTTGGGATACTTTTTCGTGGTACTTGTTGGTAGTTGGTGTATCGATCTGTGTCTTGAGGAGTGGACCCTCCTAGAATCAAGCGAGCTTAGTGAGGGGACCCGGTAGCTGGCTGTAACCTGAAAAAAGATCATCGATCTTAAGTGGATCATTATCTATCGATCCTATGTGGTTCAACACCTTTTAGATTCTATGTGGGTCAGTGCTCAGCAATCAGGTGTGGTTCAGCGCATACTGATCCTATGTGGGTCAGATCCTGTGTGCGTCAGTGGGGGTTATCACCTATCGATCATGTATGGGACAACAACAGTGCTACTTAATAAAATAAGATGATTTGGATTATTACTAATCATCTATAATTATGTACTTAAGTTATACCTGGTGTGATCTGAGTCTTTACCTTTGGGGTATTCTTCTGTGGTGTACCTGTGTGGTAATTACCATCATGGTTATACCTTTTTGGTATTCTATTGTGTGGCATACCTATGTGGTACTTAACTTCGTGGTGATACCTTTTTGGTATTCATCAGTGTGGCATACCTTTGTGGTACTTACCATCATGGTAATCTATCCTTCATGGAACAGTTTTACTTTGGCTAAGGAGTTGGGCCTTGTGTTTCTTCATGAATGAGATGGGTAATATTTGATGACTAAGGTATATGTATGGGCATATACCTAAGTAGGGTTTTCAATGGTTTACATGCTTTCTGGTTTATCCTTTGTGGATTTTGTGATACCTTGAGTGTCTCATGGTCCCTACTAAGTATCCTTATACTCACCTCTGCACGGGCTATGCCCAAAACATGTTGTGTTTGGTGCAGACAACGGACAACGCTGACAGAGGATGAGGGTATCAGGACTATAGGTAGCTCAATGGTGGACCTTAGATTCAGCATACCATAGATACGACCATTCTACATTTGTACCTACCCTTCAGGTAGGATCCTTGGTGGGTGTTCACCATATCTGTTTCAGTTTACTTGAAATTTTCAGTTTTTCCTTTACTTTCCAGTTGGGCTTGTATTCTGGCCCCTTTTTCATACTGTAAACAATATTTTTTCTATATAGTTTACTTGTGTTCGTATCTTTTTGTGTTCTTGGTTATGTGTGTTTACAGGTTATAAAGGTAATGCCTTCCCAGTTTTTAGGGAATAAGCCTTTCGGTGCTAGTCACCAGCCCCTGGCCTATGGAAGTTGGGCTTGCGGTAATCATGGAATGGGCCCTAGGGGATGGTTCGTGATAGGTGTCCACTCAATGGATCAATGAACATTGAGTTAATGCGGGTTGAATATAGAATTATTAAATAAAACGATTCAAGTTTATTGACTAACCCAAGTTGGGGTAATGAGAAAGGGAATATGGATCCTTTCCACTAGAATGTCGAAGAAACATGATATTCTGAAGCCACTAGTTAGGTATATTAGGTTTCAATAAAATATTGGGAGACTAATTAATATAATATTTATTTATTTGTCTACATTTATTAACCAAAATTACTAAAACATACTCTCATATTATGTGTACAAACAACAATAAAAATGATAGTAAAAATATAATTGTGATACATACTTGAAAATGAGAAACTTATCACTGAGAAAAATTTATAAGATATGAAATGGCACCTACGGGTCAGTCTTCACTATGAAATAAAATTGTATATGTTGGAGAAACCATTTCTAGTTTCACCTAGTAATGAGTCATGTGATGAACAACTATCTCTCAATGAGATACTTCTAAATGATGCTATAGATGTAAAATGTTTCAAGATATCATCAATGTTCAATGATTTTTTGATGCAACATGAGGATACGGATTCCAATAAAATAATGTCACACCATCATTATCTCTATCATGAGAAGGTGAGACAACAAAGGTATGAGATCTCTTATGCTTTATTTAAAACTATACTTGGAGAGACTGTGCCAAATGGTACATATTTATTCAATCTTATCAAATACATTAAAAGATTGAAAATCTTAGGGAATAAATATTCAGATGAGTTACATATTGATCTCATACATTCATAATTTCTCAATAACTTCTCAATAACTTCCCTTTTAATGGTTATTTACAATATGATCAATAATGATAGGATTCTTTCAAAATATCTTACATTGATTCACCATGTAGAAACTGACATGGGTCATGATAAACCCATAGTTCTTATAGTGAATTAGAATTGGAATAACAAGACTGAGGGGCCCAAGACCTATAAATAGTCTAAAGATCCAGAGCCCCATCCTTCCAAGAAGAAGAAGATCTATAGGCAGGATATAGAAAATGAGGCAGTATGTTTTTCATGTGGAAAGTCAAGCCACTAGATGAGAAATTGTACCCAGAAGCAAGGGGAAGCTAAAGGTGAATTTGTTATCAGGGGTAATATTTCAATATATACACATTAGATATTGGATAAATCTTTTGGGTCTAACATCTGTATCAAAATACAAGAACCAAGTATATTTTGAATGATTACTAGAGGAGATGTGGATCTAAGTGCTACTAATAGAGTGAGGTTGGTTTCCTAAGATATTGATGACTACCACATTTCATTAGTAATGATACTGGTTTTTGTTTTAAAATATTTGTATTATTTACTTACAGTTACCAAAAACATAATTTCTATATCATACCTAAATTCAGATGGGTTTATTTTAAATTTTGGAAGTAAATGTTCTCTCTTTTATATGGTCAAAATATTTTATGGTATGAAAAATTTAAATATTGGTATTTATATATTAAATTATGAAAACCAAGTTTTTGAAATTGATAAAAAATCATGTTCACATGACCCATATAATACCTAGTTGTGGCATCATCGTCTTGGTTATGTAAACGATAAGTGTTTGAAAAAGCTCTATCAAGATGGTTATTAAACACATATAAGATAAAATGACTTGATATATTATATGCTTGTATAAAAGTGAAAATTACCAAACTACCATTTCGCGGATAGGGTGAAATGGCCATAGATCATATTGTATTTTTACAAACAAATTTGTGTGGAATATTTATAAAAGAAGATAGAGGTGTACATTCATACTACATAACATTTACTTATGATTTTATTAGATATAGTTATTCCTACATAATGAGGTATAAGACTGAGTCCATTGAGAAAATAATGAAATTTAATAATTAAGTAGATAATCAACTTGGTAAGAAGATAAATAGGCTTTGATCAGATTGAGGTGGTGAATATCGTAACCAATAGTTCATCGAAGTTTTATAGGAGTTTGGTATTCAATCACAACTCACCCCACGTTATACACCATAGTGGGATGATTTCAGTGAAAGGAGGAAATGTACCTTGTTATACATGTTATGTTTGATGATGAGTCATGAATATCATCCATTAGGCTTTTGGTGATATTCAATACAAAATGATGCATACACATTAAACTGAGTTCTAACTAAACCAAACAAAAAGAATACGCTTCGAGTTATGGAGTGTAAATAAATACATTTTATCACATACAAATGTATAGGGTTGTGAGGTGTTTGTTAAGGCCTTGTCAGGAAAAAACCTAGCATCCCGGGGATTGAAGTGTTCATTTATAGGTTATCCCAAGTAAACAAGGGAATACTACCTATATAAACAATCAAAAAATAATTTTATTGGCTCAAAAAAATCATCTTTCTTGAGAGGGATCACATCCTCAAAAAATAAAGTGGGGTAAACATACACAGGAGTTGTTCAAAGAATAGATTCCAAAGGTCCCCATGGAATAAGTGGTTCTTGAAACACAAGTATTGTATAGCAGTGTATGATAGGTAATAGAACCTCAGAGATATGGTTTCATATTCATCGAATATGGCGACATATTATTTGTAGACAATGATAAACTTATCTCATATAAGGATGTAGTTGAGAACTTAGAAGTTGGGAGATCATAAGAAGACATGAATTTTGAAATGGAATCCATGTATCAGAACCATGTTCGGGTTCTAGTTGATGTTCCAGTTGATGTAAATCCCATTGGGTGGGAATGGGTATTCAAGAGGAAACATGACATGGAACATAATGCAAAAACCTATAAAGCATGGATAGTATATAAAGGGTTTAAAAATAATCATGTAATTGGTTATGATTAATCCTTTTCCCTAGATTCCATGTTTAAATCAATCAAAATTCTACTTTTTATAGTATTTTACCATGACTATGGGATTTAGAATATGGATTTCATAAATTAATTCCTTAATGGGAAACTTCAGGAAGATGTACATATGATACAACCAAAATGGATTGTGATGCCAGGTGATGCCAAGAATATTTTCAATTTGTAGAGGTCCATTTGTGGAATGAATCAATCATCCATTTCATGGAACATTTGATTTGATGAATCCATAAAAGAATTTGGTTTTATTAAGAATGAATGTGGGTCATGTCCTTACAGGAGGTTTAGTGGAATTTTTTTCATTATCCTAGTAGTATATGTTGATGACATATTACTTATTAGTAACAAATTAAAAGTATTGTATTCATTTAAGGACTGGTTAAACAAGTTTTTCTTTATGAAAAATTTAGGTGATTCAGCCTATATTCAGGCGATCAAGATCATTCATGATAGATCCAAGAGGATTCTTAGACTAAGTCAAAGTGCATTCATTGACCATATACTATAGTGATTTAGTATAGAACAATCCAATAGTAAATTGGTTCTAGTGTCACATGGTTTATATCTTTCTACGAAAAAATATTCTTAGACACAACATGAGAAAGATATAATGAGTAATATATCATACGCTTCAGTGATAGGATAAATCATGTATTCCATGTTATGTACAAGACTTGATGTTTCCAATACATTGATCATGGTAGGAATATATAAATAGGATCAAAGAGAACATCATTGTATTTTTCTAAAATATATCCTTAAGCATCGTAGAAGATCTAAGGATATGTTCCTAGTTTATAGATGAGATTATGAGTCAGTCATTAGGGGTTATACATATGCTAGTTTTTAGATAGATCATAATGATATGAAGTTGTAATTATGATATGTTTTCTATCTGAACAGTGGAGTTGTGAGCTAGAAGAGTTCAAAGAAACTAGTTGTCACAAATTCTACAATAGATTCTAAATATATGAAATCCTTTAATGTAGACAAGGAATCCATTTGGAATCATAAATTTTCCTAGGTGCATGATGTGGTTACTAGAAGTAAAGACCCTATCACATTGTATTGTAATAATACTACAATAGTGGCTCTTTAAAAATATCCAACTTCACACAAAAATACAATGCAAATACTCTGCAATCACCACCTCTTGATGAATTTTTATCAAAGGTGTGATGTTGTAATGATTATAGTAACTATGGAAGAGAATGTGATAGACCCCATTAAGAATGTAAAATCTCAATAGAAGCCTTTTTATCATGTGAGAGATAATGGACTAGAGATTTGTAGCAGTTGGATCTAGTGAAAGTGGGAATCTATTGGAGTAGGTGCCAAAGAACCATCTTCTATAAACTTTATGATAAATTTAATTCATAGTTTCGAAAAGTAATAAACGTCTTTTTAGATAATGATTTTTCTTATTCATAATGTAATATGTCATAATGTCCCAAGAGTAGATATCACACTAAAAGGGCATATAAGTTCCCTATTATGATGCGAACTCATTGGTTCTATGAATATATTCTAAAATATATGATCTATAGATGGAAGATGTCATTTTTGGGACAAAAATGATACATGTTATCAGGGGTGGAGACTCATAGGACTTTGAGGCACCTTCTCATAGTGTACACCCTTGGTAATATCTAGTATGATATTTTTTGAATAAGAACTGCTAGAAATAAATCCACATTTATATATGTTTTTGGATGTTCGTATATTTAGGTGTGTGTATTGGTCCTTGGACTTTAAGAGTATTATTAATGATTATTATGAGTCACGTACTTTGATGTATTGATGAAAACCATGATGAAATATGTTCTCGGTGAGGTAGGGTACATTTGGTGTGTCGTGAGTAATATTTCATTAATGAATAATGTGAGAAAGAATTTATCCCTTATATTGTTTAATGAAATATGATATCTCATGTGCATTGATGGAAATGATTTAGCCTAAATAGATCCACAGACATGGTGTTCTATTGGAAAGTTATATTTCTATAAATTCAAGGAAAGAGACATTAAGCACATATGTTGATGGAACTAGCATAAAACCTGCTCGATTTGAGATATTGTGATAAAGGGCTTATATTACATAGTAAGCTTTAGTATGAGGTACCATGTTGTTGCAGCAATAAATTCTTTCTCTATGGATTCTTTGGAGTGTTTCTAGATTATTAACATGTAATCTAGGTTTCTTTTTCTAAGGCCATTGAGAAAGATGCCTAGAGGGTCACACACTAAGTGTATATAAGACCCCAATTAAAGAATATATTTTTATTCATTATTTAACATGTTGAATAAATATTATTCCCATACATGGTTTAATAATTATTAATGTTTTCTTGATTACATTTTTCCCATCACCAATAATTCAAGAGAATATAATGTGATAAAAATAGTTAATGAAATTTTATTTTCTATTTAGTGAATATAATATTTTTTTATTTATTAAAGAATAATTTAGTGATATTTATTTAATAAATAAACAGTAGTTATTTGTGTTCTAATAAATAATGTGGAGGAATTGTGGACCTATTTTAATGGTCATGTGAGAAAAATAAATATTGAATATTATTTGATTAATAAATATTTAATCCTAATTCGCAAGTTAAGAGCATGTCGATAAATAATAATAAAATTATTATCGTCTGGCATGGTGTTTTCCCTGGGATTAAAAAATAATTAAGGGAACTTTTGAAGTTATTTTATTCTAACTATAATGAAATCTAAACATTTTTGTGTTATTTAACCAAGATAGATGATTCATTTTATATTGGTTGTGCACAACATATCATGAGAATCTTTTTAGTCCAATAGATCACCCTTCTCCAAAATTTATCCCATGAAAATAGATTAATCCTCCTCTTTTGGATCAAGGAGAATTCTTTGGAAGCAATTCTCAAAGTGATCAACGGTGGATGATGTAAGCATAAAGATCTGTAATTATAGCACATGGATATTCCTTTGGCGGTGTCGGGAGATTCATGGAGCATTTTTGGATCACCATTATAGTAAATCTATACTTAGTTTCTACAACGCAATGACTATAGACCTCATATTTTTAATCAGATTCATCAATGAGGGAATAATTCCTTAAATATAATTATTCATTTAATTAAATTACTTACAAATAATATGTGATGATACTCTATCTAGTTCTGGCGTAATTATCCATTTTCTATATCATTGATTCAGTTTTGTGGATCACAGTGTTCATCATCATATAGATATTTGATTGATCATTGATTGTGGAAAAAATAAAATTTGGGCACTGCCCATCGTATGCTTCCAATGCACCCATTACCTACAAGTGGTATCAGAGTGGTCACAAACTTATTTTTAATTATTTAAATATTTCTAGGGATTTAATCATTTTAATATATTTTTTAAATTAATGTTTTATCATTAATAAAATCAAAGTTGTGAGATCTATGTATTCTTTATTCATTTCTCAGAGATATAATTGACACGATTAATATTATGATTAAAATAAAATATTGGAACTCATCAGGAGGATCTAAGGATTATATTTTGATAAAACAGGAGTAAACACCTTTTAATCAGAATTACACACCTTGTAGTTATGGTCAATGAACCAGGAATTTGATTGGAAATTAATCAAACTGTGTGCATTAATGGCATGTGGTTCATTAAATTCCTTACACCGCATGTTGACCAGACAAGGGTGGAACAATGTTAAATGAAGAACATGTCGTGTATCCCACATGCCTGGCATGTAGGCACTTTCAGTTTTACAAGGGCCATGTATTACCATACACAATCTACTAGATTAGTGATCCTGTAATTTGGAGATCACACTACATGTAAACCATTAGACATTCCGTGTACTCCAATTTCCGAGGTATTATTTATAATCACTAGTTAAGTGATATATTATTCATAAATAATAATAAATTTTTTATTCTATATGAATAAATTATTTTTTAAATTGTATAATAATTTATAATAGTTAGGAAATCAAAAATGGATTCTCCATCGCATATTCATGTCTATTATTTGGTAGTATCTCCAGCTCATGTAAATCACACCAAGTTTAAATGGGTATTCCTGAATGTTTTTTATAGTGATTTTAATGTGTATGTCTATAAATCAATATTGGTCTATAAAGTTTTATGAAAAATCAAAATGTTGATTGTGTAAAAAAAATTACAAATAGAGTTATTGAAATCCAAATGAATTTAGATTTCAATAATAATCATAAAATCATTATTATATTTGGTGATTGAATTTAAAAAAAATATTTCTAAATAAAACCTTATGAAACATATCTATTAAATATAATTAGAAAGGATTAATCATGTTAATATATCCAATACAATATTAAAGATACAATGATCCATTTATAGATCAAGGGAGGCATAAAATCATGTGATGGTTATTTTAACGTATGTCTATAAATGGTTTGTTAAAGAATGATCTATTTCAAAGTTGTGTATATTGATAACATATAAAAATAGTTTTTACTCTAATAGTTAGTAAAACTATGTTAGAAGTATAGCCTTAATGACCGAATTTAGGTAACTAACATTTAATTTTGTCTTTAAATATTAACTTAAATTAGTATCCCAAGTTATAGGGAAATAGATATTTTGATATTGATCTATGGTCTTCTTAGATCATTTCAAATTACATAAATTGGAATGGAACCACTAGTGCAGAAATCGTTTCTTACGTCACCATTTTTTAAGTCGGTTATATATAACCGACGTAACAATGCGGCGAGTAGATTTTTCACGTCGGTTATTTTAATAACCGACATTACAAATCGCGCATGTTTGGTTTTTACGTCGGTTATCTTATAACTGACGTAAAAAACCAATGCGCGGGGGGTTTTTTACGTCGGTTATTTTGTAACCGACGTAAAAACCTAGATATCGACGCGTTTTTTACGTCGGTTATCAAATAACCGACCTAAAAAACTAAAGCGCAGTGTGTTTTACGTCGGTTATAAAATAACCGATGTAAAAAACCCCCTGGGGCTTTGGTTTTTTACGTCCGTTATTTGATAACCGACATAAAAAACGCGTCGATATCGGGTTTTTTACGTCTGTTACCAAATAACCGACGTAAAAAACCAAAGCGCGGGAGCTTTTTTACGTCGGTTTTAAGATAACCGACGTAAAAAATCTAAAAAAATAGTTTATAACGTCGGTTATTATATAACCGACGTTATAAAGCATTTAAAAAAATTAAAGCCCGTGTTCTGTCATTTACAATTTTTCGATTGATAGTCGTCGGCTCGTCTCTCTCTCTCGCGGTAAACCCTAATCGGCTCGTCGATCACCTGCATTACACTCATTTTGGCTTCATTGTTTATCTTCTTCACTCCTCTCGGATCTATCATCTCAACTCGCAACATTCAAGTAAGCCTTCCACGAATTTATTTCGTTCGTTTTTGTTTCGATTCTTGATGTGCTTTTCGTTCGTTTTTGAATCTCGTGGAATTTTTTTTATTGCAAATGGTTATTATGTTCATTCAACTCGCAACATTCAACTCGCAAATGGTTATTAAAACATTGAGGATTAGCTTCAGCAAAATCTGAAAAATAATGGGTGGTACTGTAACGTTCCATTCTTCCAGCAACATTATTATTTCCTACTTAGCTGGAATGTGTCTTTCTGGATGAAGATTTGTAGAAATTATTTTCTTAAAATCATATTTTCAATATGATTGTCCAGAAAATGATTTTCATGAATGAAATTGGACCAGGTACAATCGGTAATACCTATCCTTAAAATTTCATTCAACATTCTTACATCATAATATTTTTTCAAAAAATTATGATTTTTATAACTCCTAGATCAGAAAACCATCATCTGTTTTCATCTGCATTCATAAAAATATCAATTCATACCTATTACAGTCAAATATTTCATTCTGGACTCATGGTGAGTCTGACAATACATTTCTTCTTTCAGTCATCTCCTAAAAATGATGGACCTTTTCATGCAAAGTGTATCTGATTTCTTGAATACGATGGTATGTCCGATTTTCAAAAAAACCAAGTGAGGTGATTTCTTTTATTATTAATATTTCATAAAAATAATATATTGAATTTATTACATATGTAAAGGCGAAGGTAAATTTCCATTTATAATTTGTACTTTTTGATTTATTACATAAAAATAATATATTGAATTTACACTCATTCAAAACAGAATTGTCATGAACAACAAGGCCTCATCGAATGCGGATATTATATGTTACGATTTATGTATGAAATAATAACAACTGGGACAGTTGTGAATTTTGACCTAGTATGATTTCCTCTTAAACTTTTCCATCATATTTCAATTTGATTTATTCATTATACACGTTAACTATCTTCTTTTTCATTTGTAGCTTTTTGATGACCCTCAACCCTATACTGCTAAAGACATCAAACACGTACAAGTGGAGTGGTCAAATTATTTTACAGGTTTGATTGAATTTTAGTTGTTTGTAATGTAAAATGTAATTTTGAATATTGTCGTTTTAATTGTCTATTTGGTAGTTGTTTAGGTTTGATTTAGTTTTTTTTGAAGTTGAAAGTGTAAGTTTTGAATGTTATATAAGTGAATGTTTAATTTATCTCTACTTCTTGTTTTGGTCTACTTTTGATGGTTCTTCTGGTATGGATTTGGGTCTGTGGGGGAGGGGTTCCCAGGGTGTGGGGGTGTGCTCAGTGGGGTTGGGGGTGTCCAGCGGTCTGGGAGGGGTGTCCGGTGGGGTGGGGGACAGTCTTGGGGGGTGACAGGGATGTCCAGGGGTGTGGGAAGCCGGTCCTGGGGTGTGGGAGTGCTGTCTAGGGGTGGGGGTTGTCCAGGGGTGTGGTGGGGGCTGTCAAGTGGGGTGAGGAGGTGCTGTTCAGGCGGGTGGGGGTTATCGAGGGGTGTTTGGGGGTGTCCGAGGGTCGGGGGGAAGTCCAGAAGTGTGGTGGGGGGCTCCAATGGGGTGGGGGAGGGTTGTCCAAGGGGTATACATGAGGGTGGGAGCTCCAATGGGGTGGGGGAGGGCTGTCCAGGGGGTATACATGAGGGTGAGGGCTCCAACGGGGTGGGGGAGGGCTGTCCATGGGGTATAAATGAGGGTGGATGCTGTCTAGTGGGTAAGTTTTATAGTTATCTATTTACATGCTTATTTTTGATGTACTTCTGTTTTGTGGTATGATTTCTTGATTTATTTTCTGGTTGATTCTGGTGGAGATAAGATCACTGCATTCTGTTTTAAAAAAAAATTGGGTTTATCATGTCGGTTATTTAATAACCAACTTGATAAAAGGCCTGGAAAATAGTTTATCACGTCGGTTATTTAATAACTGACGTTATAAAAGGCCTGGAAAATAGTTTATCACGTCGGTTATTTAATAACTGACGTGATAAAAGGCCTGGAAAATGGTTTATCATGTCGTTATTTAATAACCGACGTGATAAAAGGCCTGAAGAATGGTTTATCACGTCGGTTATTTAATAACCGATGTGATAAAGGGCCTAGAGAATGGTTTAGCACGTCGGTTATTGAATAACCGACGTGCTAAATGTCCTGGACAATGGTTTATCACATCGGTTATTGACTAACCGACGTGATAAACCCCCTCCCACCGGTTTATCACGACGGTTATACAATAACTGACGTGATAAACCCCCCTCCCCCGGTTTTTCACGTCGGTTTTATATGAACCGACGTGATAAACCACGCTCAGCCCGGTTTATCACGTCGGTTCTTATAGAACGGACGTGATAAACCACCCTCACCCCAGTTTATCACGTCGGTTCGATATGAACCGACGTGATAAACCCCCTCACCCCCTGTTTATCACGTCGGTTGTTTAAGAACGGACGTGATAAACCATTGTCCAGGCCGTTTATCACGTCGGTTCTTTGATAACCGACGTGATAAACCATTATCCAGGCCTTTTATCATGTCGGTTCTAAAATAACCGACGTGATAAACCATTCTACAGGCCCTTTATCACGTCGGTTCTAAAATAACCGACGTGATAAACATCGCGATTTTATGTTTTTGACGTCAGTTTTTAAATAACTGACGTCAAAAACCTTATTTATAACGTCGCACGTATTAACATCGGCTAGAAACCGACATAAAAAATTAAAAATAACCGACGTAAAAAACGTTTTCTGCACAAGTTATAAAATGGGAAAATTGTGGATTAATTTTGTTACTATCTTTAATTGAATAAATATCTCTAAGAAGATTTATATAATTCATTGGTGTATATTTAGATTATAAGAAGAACCCCATATGATTCTACGATTAAATATATATTTCATTCCATGATTTTTATTAATATTAGGTTTTCCTATGAACAAATAATGATGGAAAAAAATTAAATAGATCTAATAGAACCACACTAAGAAGAAATTATGGCATTCCAGTAGTACTTGATAATGTTCAAGAGATAAGTTCTTAGCCCATGAATAATATGAAATTCTAACAATCAAGGTGACACAAAATTAGACTTCCTATTGATGAATTGATCTAGTGTCATATATAGACTATAAAAATGACCATGATAATTTAATTGAATCTAGTTATATTAAAATATTAAAATAATGTGTACCCAGGGAATTTGATGAAACTAAATAAGAAATATAAATATTCAAAAAATAGTTCCAATTTTCGGAATTTATGGCTGTGACAAATATATAAATGTTATGACATATTAAAAAGGTATATACTCTGGTATATAATCTCTTTATGGATTTTTATAAGGAGTTTAAGTCACATATAAAAGATTATCTATGATGAAAATGCATTAGTCCCAATTACTAGAGCCAAAAAATTTTAGAATCATGATTTAATAGGAAAATTTGGGTCACCCAATGACTACGTCCATAATTTCCAAGAAGAATGAATTATCATGTGATAGTGAATATGTTTATGATTAATAGTTGTGTATAGTGAAAGATTTATTTTTGTGTTTTTGGGTTCCCTAAACCTAAATTTAGTAGTACTTTTCATTTAACATTTCATGTTTATAGAGATTTATGAATGATTTTTTCTTACCATATTACATTTATAACTTCTATGTACACTATTTAAAATGAAATTACCTTGGGTTTTTTATTCTATAAAAAGGCTATATTTAGTCTTATCTATAATAATAACCTCAATATACAATAATGATAATCATATAAATTTGTCTTAAGGTATAGATACATTACACTGTAATAACATAGACAATTTTACTATATTAGGTATTGAGGGATGATAAGTGTATATAACTTTTTCATAATGCTCACACTTAGTGATATTGAGTATAGAAGATCATGAGGACTGACATAAAAATTGGAATGGAAAATTTTTTGGTTTTTATTATATTGTACATTATATGATCTTGTGTATTTTCTCTTTAAATTTAGATCATTATCAACTTGTGTCATTTGATCATGTTTTTTTATGAATTATGAAAACAATGTTAGTTTATGTTTTCATTGATGGAATGTGAATTAAATGCTTAATTAGTTGTATAAAATTGATTTAATGATCAAGATTGAATTTTTCACTTATGAATATAGGAAGTTGATGCCTTTGAACACTAGAATAGGATAATAGTTCCCTGAAAAAAAACCCTAGCCATGATAGATGAATTAATGCTTACAAAATATATTCAACAAAGATATATAAATCATTAAAGGATAATGATTGAACATATGCATCATACTTTATATGATATCACAAGAAAATGAGTTTTTATTGCATAGTATGTGTTTTTATGAGGTTTTCATAACTATGAATTATCCTTATCTATTTAGATGACATGATATATTTCTAGATATAATACTTATTTTATGAAAATGACTTCCTAATATCAAGAAAAACTCTTATATTTCCACACATACTGTATCCACAATTTCTAAAAATAAGGATGATTAATAGTTTGAGGTGAAGTTGGGACTATGTTTGTGGCCCATTGAAAGTTCAAGTGTGAATGATCACAAGAAAATATCAAATAAAATAAGTTTTATGTCATTCGACCTTAGATATATTAGAATTGAATTTATTTCATAAGTTATTTAGAAGCTATTTAAGTATAAAATTGAATATGAGAAAATAGTTTTTTGAAATATTATCAATTATTCATTGTTTATTAAACATATTTTTGAGTAATATGTTTATTTAATGTAATTAAATTTATCATGTGACATTTACTAGTGTCGCAAGTCAGTATTGAAATATTTATGATATATAAGAAATGTTTATGAAGTTATTCATGTCATTTTGGTTTGACCCCAGCTACTCAAATAAAGTATGTGTTATTCATGGGGTGATGTGTTAATCATAAATAAATTGTGTCACTAATTCTATATCAAGGGAGTTGATGATTGATAAAATACGATATGTAGTGCGTGTGTAAAACAATTAGAGGTGTTTATGGTTTAATCCTAAAAGATACTGACATGTTGGTGAGAAGAGGATAACATAAATGTTAAATTAATTAATGGTCTATGATTTCATTTGTGTTATTCTTACATAAATTTAATGTCATGTGATCCATTGGTGAATCCAAACAATGGTATGATGTATCAAGTGTAGTCACACAAGTCCTATTGAAAAATTCTAAAACAATAGCTCACAAATGATTCTATAATCCTCGTGTTACATAATATTGAACACTATAAAAACATATGACACATGTATTAATAATAAAATAGTTATAATATCATTTAAATATACAATTATTAGTATAAATAAATTCCTTTGTTAAAAAATTATTAAAATACTTATTCAATGCAGATGTGGTCCATGAACTGCATACGTAGGTTAAAATTGATAACCTATTAAAAATGCTGAAAAGGAATAAGGATTTTAATATTATTCATCAAGAAATGTAAATATTAATTACTATTATAAAAAATTATAACTTGAATTACATAATTTTACATGTATTTTTAAACAGAAATCAAAAGAATAACCCCAAAGATATAAAAAAGGGAATATTTCATTGAAATAAATTAAAATTTAATAAAAATTTATAAAAACATATCTAGAGTTATATCTAGATGATTAATATTTTAAAATATATTCTATTATCTATTTATGATCCAATTTCCACCCAAAATTACATTACACAACCCTCAATGAATAAATATGTGAAATGTGACATGAAATCAAATGTATAAAAGGGGTAACAGTATACCCTTTATAAAACTAAACTCAATATTTTCCCTCCATAGTATGATCATATTAATTATTATAAAATTATTACACCTTTTTCTTCCCTTAGGTTATAAAAATATGTCCCAAATACATTATTACAGTGATGTTTTTAAATGGATATTTAACTCTTTAATGTAAGTATCATCTTCTACATTTTTTATTTAGAGAACATTTCTACCTAAATATTCATAAATGTAATTTAAAAAATTAATAACAACATATTATCATTGATATAATTCTTTAATGACTTTATTATAATAAAATATTGATGTTTTTATAATAATTTCAACTTTGTATTTTTTATGGGTCGGTTCAACCACATACATGAACGATGCTACTGTATTTTATTAATTATATTCATGGAGGATTAAGAAAACATGAATAATAAATATTTATAGTATATATTTTTTATTTAAATTATTATTATGTTTTAATAATTGAAAAAATATAATTATGTTTTATTTTAAAGTAACTCTTTATTGTTGGTAAAGTTACCTTAAACAAGTGATATATCAATTTCTACCTTATGAATCATACTTATAACTCCACTTTAATGAACATGTGGCCATATAAATAATTATTAAATTATTATCTATGTAATTTTACCATTAGATTATTATGATAAAATTATGAACTTTAAATTATTATCAATACTTTTATACTGAAACAATGATAGATCAGTAGAAACTACTAACATCTAATGATTGATATAACAATCTCACACAAATAAATAAAAAGTGAATGAATGTAATTGAATACTAATAAGTGATATATATAATAGATAGTGATCCAAATCATATTATTAATTATCCTAAGTCTATTATAAATATTTTGAGTATATTCCAAAAAGTTATACTTAAACAAATAAGGTTTTTCTCTTGGTCTTTATTATTATGTGATATTTTCCATCACTTTTTGACTGGATTTTTTCCTTTAGTTTCCATGTTGTTCATATTATATCATATTCATTTGACCATATTATACTAATTTTTTAGATGATTTGAATTTTAGCTTTTCTTATGTTATGTTTCTAAAATAATTTTTTTCTTTCTATTATCCTTATATTCCATCTAATAATACTTTTAGTATTATAAATACAAATATATATATGATATACTTCGTTTTAAATTTATATTCCATTTATTATCTTCCTTTGAATTATTTTCAACAATTTCAATAAATTTTTTATTAATATTCTTACTAAAGTACTACCTTTATTTATCTCTATTATATTATTCTCTTTAATTCTACTTTAATTGGATAATTAGTTAGCACATTTCATTTGATTTATTTGGCTTAACATATATTCAAGTTCTTATATGTCTAAATGTAACTTTTTTTGTATTTATTTCAAGTTATGGAGCTTATAAATTATATATATCGATGGGTAGACATGAGATATATCCACTCAATGAAGTAGGAAATGATTTATTTTTTGTACAAGTTATTTTTTGAATTAAAATTTATTTTAAATAAGAACTCTAATTTTTGGAAATTTATTTCTTCAATATTTTTATATATATTTCTGTATTTTCCTCAAAGTGGGAATTGTGCCTTTTGTGTCACATTTCTTGAAATTTAATACACTAAAAATATTAATAAATCTAAAGATCATGCCTACATAATTTTATTATTCAAGGTTTTCCTAATATTTGGAACCTTATATAGAAAATCTTCTATTATGGCTTTTTTTGGAACATATGGGTTATCTTAGGCACAATAAAATGTATAATGACAAAAAGTATTCTAAGGAGGAAGAATTTGGACTTTACATTAAAAATATAAATTGATTTAATTTTTTTAATTTATAAAATTAAAAGTCTTCTCCTCTCTTCTATTGATATATAGTTGTGGAAAATCTCTAAGTTTTTTCACATAACCCTGGGAAATTAATAATGAATCATTCGAGGGGATTATAAGGATGAATGATAAATGTTATATAATGTTCAATGATATCACTAGTTAACATGTTCCTTTCTAAATACTTATCTATACTTGGGTTATATCATGTTATTTTTTAGATTTCATTCGTGGTGTTATTGATTGTTGAGCATGGATTGACTATCTTCTTAATTTATTTCTTCACATGAACAAAGAATTCATTATAATTATTTAACCTAATTTTATATTTATGTTTCATATATCATTTTTATTACTTTGTTTTTTATATTATGATCATTGGTTGAGATTGCAAGAACCAATGAAAATCTCATGTTGTTATTGTTCCTCCCCCTCAACTGCATTCTCCACATTGGTCATCCTTGGCCCATGGAATTAGCGATTTGACATTGAAGGAAATTTTTTTGAATGATAAAATCACCAATATCAGTATGAATTTATGATCGACCTTGGGATTGATGGTTTTTATAAGGATCAAGATGTTATAGTAGATTGTAGATGCTATTTGGGGGATAAGGACCTTATTTCTATGATTTTAGGCTTTATGGATCCTTCATGAGTTACCAAAATCCCTATTTACATCCCCTGGGGGATGAGAATCATTGATCAACTGAGTTACCCTTAAATTTTCCTATTTTTATGTATCAATGATGAGAATTTTAGTGGATTAAATGGATGAGGTGAAGCTTTAGGAGGAGGATTTTTATTTTTGGAAAATACAGACTACACATTATGTGTTTTGGAGGAACCAACATTATGTTTCTTAGTTTAACATGATAGATAAGATTATGACCCATGGTAAATATCACATTCTATGTAGACTGGATCACTTGTCTTGTGATAATACTTATGTTGTCGATCCATGTGCGAGGAGAACATGGATGGGATCCCAGGTGAACAAAAACATTGTTTCCCTATATGAAGTTATCTTGTGGAGGAACATTTCTAGTTGATTCATGTCTAGGGGAGACCATACCCAAGTCTTTAAAGTGTTCCACACACTATGTGCATTAATATAAAAATCATGTATGTTTTTCTAAACTAATTTTCGTATGTATCTTTTTCTTTTGGAATCATATTTGAGGTCATTAGTATGCCACATTGAGTAGAGTTATACATAGGGTGTGATGGTGTCCTTTATATTGGAATCAATTATAAAACATGAGGTTATATGAATAAGATTATTCCTCCAATGATGCATAGTCAGTGGTAGAGATCTACTTGGATCATCAAAGAGTTTCCTGGGTATGTACTCCCCTGATGCACTACGATGTGGGTTCCCCCATATCCTCTATATTAGTATATTCTATAAATACCCAAACTATGGACTGTATGGGTAACTTATCTATTGATTAGAAATCCCCTTCATCATTACCTAGTGGGGAGTGGATCCTCTACTAGAGATATTTCTCCCTTCCTATGGATTGTAGTATTGATGATTGGTCCCTCCACTAGGGTTCTTGTGAGATTGCATGTGGTTCTTGGAATTTGAGATGTAATATTTTGAGATATAGGTAAACACATTTATCTTAGATGGATTTGGAAATTTAGAATACTCTCCTTTCTCAACTGGGGTTTCAATATAACCATTTCAGATGTTGGGAATAAATTACTCCCTTTTAATTATGGGTTCATGTAATACTTATATTATTTTTCTTCCCAATTGGTATTTAGGTCATCCTACTAAGTATTTTTATAGTGGCTCATGAATGGGTTTTTTCTTCATGTGTAATGTCTTATAAATAAAATAGACTAATAAGAAGTGAATTTTGTGGACTTGGTATTAGTGGATCACAGAATTACTTGGACACACCCACTATGTTCGGTGGTCATTCATGGAGATTTTGGGCAGGGATCTCTTCATTATATCCTTTTGTTAGCTGGTTTATGGTTGTAACCTTCTTAATATCTAGTTGGGAATGTATTTTTCCTCTTATACATTTATATTACCAGGAAGAATTTTTATGTTGTTCCTAGAGGTCATTGAGTGAATTGTTTAATCATTAAACGTTTATGTTTTATTACATCTATGCACTATTTCATGATGTCGTGTGTGTGTGTGTGCAGTTTTGTGTGTAGGTATATAAGGATAAGGCCTCCCATTTTAGTGGTAAGCCTACAAGGAACATATCTCTAGACCCTATACTATTGGAGGTGGGTTCAGGGTGCCACTCTTGTTATTATTTTGGGCTAGGATGGGTCTTGTTGGGTTAGTTCATGATAAATTTGTATCAAATGTGGTTTGTGATAGGGTTGTCTTTTTTGAATTCATCCTGTTATAGGGATTGTGTTTGGATACAGGAAAATAATTTAAAAGTTTCTCAAGTTTATCTCTTAGTCTAGGGATCTAATTGATGGTGTAGTGGGCAATATATCCACACACCAAGAATCAGACTACATGATTTTCGACTCAGATGATTGAGGTTTTTGTTATAGAGAAACCAATTGCACATACATGATATTGGATTTAGTCATTTTAACTTCCATGTCTTTTCTAAATAATCTCCCCATATATGCATATCTAAACATTTTCCATCATGTAAATTCCTTTGATTATGTCATGGTGATGTCCAGTTAGTTTTTCTAGATAGCTTCATGAATATGACATATTGAGTGATGTCACCTCTGTGTGGGGATGTATTCGTTAGGTGTTCCCTCTACGTGAGCATAGATTAGTGATTCTACCTAAGGATCAGCACAAGGATCCACCTCCAGTTGATCAAGAAGATTGTCATTCTCATATTGAGAATTTGATTTCCATAAAAAGTTTGTGAGACGATATACACGGTCTTAAAAAACTATGTGAGTTCTATCAAAAGATGCTACTCAGCTATCATAGCAATATAGACCCTCATGAAACTAAGGATTGACATAAGTTTGTGGTCCATGTTTTCTAGCTAGAAAAAAACCATGAATTACAGGAAAGTTTCACCTACAACCAGCCTTCCTCAAAGTGTACCTAGTTTCTAGTGGGGACTTTTCACTCTAATTCATGAGGAGGGGATGCTCCCATGGATAGACATTCAACTCTTGTTCAATGATGAGTATAACACACTGATATTATGATCTGTGTAGATATACCATCTTCTTGTTCTGTAGTTAAGAGATATATAAATTAATGAGTTTATATTAAGGTTTTGGACCACACACTATACTATCTTGATATTGTATGAGATGGATACTTTTAGGAATTAAATATTATATAGGGTGTCTACATGGACATTCAGGCTAGCATGGTATCATTTTTCATTCCCACTTATGTTGGGGTTCTAGAGAGTGTCTTGGTGAAAAATAGATTCTTTGTTGAGGGGTGTTGACTCATTGGAGAAGGATGTATACACCATGGGGATAATTCATTTATAATTACTAGTGTGAATAATCCATTAGTGTATGAATTAAGGAGTCATACTCATGATCTAACGGATACATGGGGATCTTTATTATAGAGATCACATAGTGGATCCATTTAACCTAGTGATAGTTGATGTTATGCTATTGATGGATGAGGTCATATGGATTATGATTTTCTAACCTAATGCACTGCATTCGACTGATGAATAGGGGATAGACCCCCATGGAAGAAGAAGATTCATGATTAGGGATCTCTTATGTAAGGTCAAGGTGGACTCTAGGGAGGTGGTGTAGATAAAGGGATAGGTGGAGCCCCTAGAGTAGGATTCATATATGAAGAAAGATTCTTTGAACTGCTTCCATTATTACCACCAGGTGTCCTGCACTAGGCTCAAAGGGTTGGTGGTAGAGGGCGTGCTCACCTTCACGATTTAGATGGATATGAATTTGATACACATGATATTATTTTATTTATAATATAGGTCTTCTATACTTTATATCTAGTACTTTTAGATACTGGTGTAAGTCATTCCTTTATCTCTATATCCCTCTTGAAAGAGTTAGAGATTCCTATTGAATCTTTGTTCCATCATTAGTGGCTAGCAGTACTTATAGAGAGAAATTTACCTATTTAACACATCATCAGATAGTGTGAGTTGGCACTCAGTGGATATATTTTCACATGGTACATCTTATTCATAACGACAAAACCATATGACTTCATCCTAGGTATAGAATTGTTGTATACATTTCATTCCAAGATATACTGCCACTATAGGATATCTAGATGCCTATTTGATTATAGGAAAAGTTTCTCCTTAAATATTAAAAGGGTCATTTTTTCATAATGAGTTGGTATTGTGGGTAGTAAATTTCAAAATATCACCAATTAGTAGAGGATTTGGTCCCTTAGTGTAGTAGGCTCTTTATATATTGATTTCCATTTGTATTAGATGATTATATGGACATATTTCCTAAAAATAATTCAAGAATACCTATGTAGTTGTAGATTAAATTCCATATTAAAATTAACCTCAATGACACACTAAAATATTCCATTAAATATTGAATGGAACATGAAGAGATCTAGGGAATAATTGTTTATTTGGAATAATTTTATGTAAATGTTTTTATCAGACTTAATGTATCCCCCTAGGATGATATGGGGTTTGTTTATGAAAACCAAGATGGGAACATGAGGGTATTTATTGATTATCGTCACCTTAATTATGTGATGATAAAGAACATATACTTCTATATGAGGATTGAAGACCTCTTAGTCTTGTTGAAAAGAAAAACATGATTATCAAATATTGATATCAGGTCTAGTTTCCATTAGTTTAGAGTTAATAGAGTAGATATTAAAAATATGATATTTTGATGTCACTATAGGCATTATGTGTTCATAGTGAATCCTTTTCGTGTGATTAATACGCCTGAAATTTTCATGTAACATATAAACTGGACCTTATAATACTTCTTAGACCAATTCATGGTTATATTAATCAACACAATTATCATTTACATTGTGTATCAAGAGGGGAATACAATGAATTTGAGGATCATCCTAGTGTTACTCTGGGAGAACCAAATTTATGGTAAGCTCTCCAAGTGTCAGTTATATATTTGAGAGGTTCACATTTTGGGGATTTCCATATCAAATCATGGTGTAGAAGTTTACCCAATAATGATTGATTAAATACTACCTGGTATCCTCCCATGTGTGTGTTGGAGTTGAAAAGTTTCCTCTATTTGGTAAGGTACTATCAGAGGTTTTTGGACAACACATCTAGGGATAAAACAATTATTATTGACTTGAATAAGAAATGAAAACTATTTCCATAGACCAATATGTTTCTAAGGACCTTCTAAGAGATAAGATAAAGATTTACTATTTCTCATGTGTTGGGACTTCCATAAGAAGATGTCATGTATATAGTGTTTTAAATTTCCTCGACAGTCGGGCTTAAATGCATGTTTACATAGAAGAAGATAGTGATTAATCATGGATCATGATAGTTGATACCCCATTATAAAAAAAATGTAACCCAAAACTTATAATTTAAGTGGTAGTCTTCACCATGAACATATAGATGAATTATCTTGTGGGAATGTATTTTATTGTTTACTCGGACCACTAGAGTCTCAGGTACATCTTTACCTAGAGAGACCTTAACGAGATATAGTGGTGATGGTTGGAGTTTCTGTAGGAATATGATTTATAGATAGTCTATATTCTAGGTAAGGGAAACACTAGTGGAAAAGGTAGCTATACCAATATACCCATACCAATGGTTTTTGAAAATCATTTGTATAGGTCCCTCTATACCAATGGTTTGTGACAACCATTGCAAAATGTTTATTTAATGAAGGTCATACCAATGGTTTCATAAAACTGTTGGTATATGATGATCCACTAAAGTTTATCCCAATGATTCTAATGAACCATTGGTATATAGTTCTCACTTCACCATAGAATACCAATGGTTTTTTAAAACTGTTGGTATATATATTCTATACCAGTGGTTTTAAAAAACCATTGGTATAGAATTCCCCCATATTCCGCATACAGTCTACACCTCCTCAAATATAAATATCCTCTACATGGATCCACACAATTTTTTCCATATTCTTCCCTAGTAACTATGATCCATCCTTGGTTTCTCATTTAATTTGATTGTTTTTAAACATAAAATTGGTGAGTTAAAAATAATTCATATAATATTCCAAGAATACTTTTCCTTTTTTACCTATATATAAAACACTAACCTGCATTATTTATGGAAACATTCTGGTAGATTAATTGAATAAGGTTTAGTACTAGAACTCATGAATTATAGTAATTACTTTTTTATTATGTGTTTTTTGTTTAACCTTAATATAATTTGAGTCTTATTGTCTATATGTAACTATTTATTGAATTTAATTAATGATATTTTTTTGTGTGGTGGAATTTGTTTGACCTGGTTATTGTATGAATGTTGTGGGTTGGTCTAATTTAATAGGATGTGTCTCATTTTCTTGTGACATCTACTCTAATTTTGGAGAATTTTTGTTGCTTTTGTACTATTAAAACAAGGGGTTTTCATGCATTTTTTGTTTAAATCAACTAATGTATTGTGTAGATATTTCATAATATTTTCTCATTTAATTACACATAATTTTTAATCATATTGATGTAGATATAAATAAATTTCAATAACTATGTAGGTTTTTTCCCCTATGGTGTAAAAAAAGAATAATGGGGCCTCTATACTATTATAATTTATTAAGATTCATTATTTTATAAAATTAATTGGATATTTTAGGTGGTGTAGGGAAATAGCAAGTTTTAGGATTATGAATTCAATTTTCATGGTATTTATTTTTATTCTCATTCACTCTAGTATAAATATAATATTTTATAAAAAAATTCAAACATATGTTATAATGAAATTTTATTGTTTAATATTATTTTTTGTTTGGATATTAGTGATGTATATTATTGTTTTATCCATCACCTATTTCTTCTCAAGACCACTGGGTAATTTTTTGAGGAAATATTATTATTATGTGTACTTTTGTTAGTCTAAATATAAGTAAACTCTGGTAGAGTATTTATGGTTCAATGAAACTAACTGCTGACTATATTTGGTTGTATATTATAGAAATTAGTTTGTTTAAAATGTATTTTGATGAATATTTTGGTAACTATGATAATAGTTTTACCATTTTAAGTATACTATAATGTTTGAATAACATTTTTCTCATTCATTTATTCGGTATAATATTTTTATTTTTATTTGAATGTGTTTTTTAAAATTTTCAACATAAACGATAATGAGTTCATAGTGAATTTCCTAATTTTTTCTAGGTGTGGAAGAAATTATTTTTCTTATCTCATAGTTAATTGCCATTATTTTGAGAAGATGGGTTTTCAGTTCATGTGGAATATATTACTATAGGTTTTGGATGAGGCATGGAATGATATATGACATTAATATATAAATTTGAATATTTTATATTTTTTGCAAGATTTATCAAGTTTCACTACCTATTTGGGGGTTTCTATGTTACAAGTATGAAAATTTACATGTTTATTTTACAATTATGCTGAGAGGATACTAAAACCACTAGGAATTCAATCATTCAATTACTTGTTTTTAGAAAATTCAGCATTATAAAGGTGTGGCAATTCTCATTTCAATGATTTATTTATGGGTTTATATGGACTGATTGTATATGAAAATAATTATTAGAAATCATTATAAAAAAAGAATTCTATGAGAAATGAACACATCACATGTCACCCATCTTATAGGATGATAACAAACCATTCCCCTATGTTTTTTTATTATAAAATAATATTAATGACCTGTGTATAGAAATATATTTACTCAGTCAATATCAAGTGAAATATAAAATTAAATATATTTAATATGAGATTAAAAGTCACATCTAGTTTAGGATGCATCCAATGAAGCCCCTATATTCCATGTCTCTCATCACATAAATTTGAGACCACCAAACCCTTTTCCACCCCTCCATCCTAATACGATCTTGAAACAAACCTAATGGGAAGACCACATCAAAACATTATCAATCCCAACAAAGTATCCAACCCATTCCACATACTTGATATTCCATCAACATGTTGATATATTATGGAATCTTATAAAATTTTTAGAGGTCATTCAAGGGGGGTCACTTTGATTTATTGACATGGAAAAATTGGCAACCAAATATTCTTCATTTTTTTTATAAATTTTTCAAAACCCCATTGTAAAATTTATTCACTACCCCTCCCTCTAGGTAAGAACACTATTCTTGGCTATTGTTTTGAAATAAAACACCCACATAGAGGGATTATTTTATTATTTTTATCTTCAATTTTATTTTTTAATTCCATATTAATTTTATGCTGAAAAGATTTATTATGCTGGGAAATAAGTCTCCCATTATTCATGGTAGTGTCTATAATTTTAATTTTGGTTCTATATGTTTTTATTAATGTATTATTCCCCTTATAAATTTATTTTTTAGGTGTTTTTCCCCTTTGTTATGTACATTTTTTGAGTATTTTGTTTATTACTTAACATTAAAGTGTTCTTTCCACTTCCATTCTCCATGAAATTATTCTTTTCCTATGTGTTTTGTAGTCAAATCCATTTAAATCTAAAACTAAACTGTTTTTCCAGGCTATGGTAAAAAATCTAATAATGTTGTTTTTATTTTAAATATTAAATCATTTCTTTATTTTATTTTGATTTTGGGATGTTAGTGTACGGAGTGATGAGTGAGGGGAGAACCCATTTGTTTGTATCTAGTGTTGTATTTTTCATTATTTTAAATTAAATACTTGCCTAAATTGACAATCTAGCTTGAAAATGTGGATTTTGAATTGAATGAGTGAAGTGGTTGTTCATGGTCGGTGATTACATAACACTCATAGGAAAAATAGCTCAATGCTGAATTGAATTAGATTGTTAGATAGTATTTCTATATAGAATTCATATATATATATATATATATATTGTTATATCTTAATAAAAAAATAACTAATACTAAATTATTAGCATTTTATTGTAGGATCATTCTATTCACATGGTATTTTTAAAAAAAATTATAAATTTGTAAACTAAAAAAGGAACATTCATAAAACCATTCACAATATACTACTGGATTTTGGCAGATTTCTAATTTTTTAAGCTATTGCAACTAACATTAAATGATTTTTCTAAATTCAATCATATATCTCCCTTAGATTCAATAGTATACATTTTTTTGTAATTGATAATGGTTTGTATATATTCTTGTTGAAATTTTCTTGATTCAACAATCATGATCATTTTTATAAAATAAAAAATTATTATTTTCATCAAAAATGAAATTAAAAAATTATTCACTAAACCAACCTTAAGATTGATCCTTTCATCTAATTTAATGTGACTTGAAAAAAATAGAATTTTTTTTTTCAATGTCAATTTTCATTTAAAATTCAAATTATATTCAAAATCAATATATTATACATAATCTAAAATTATTTCCAAAATGAATAAAATTTTAAATTTCATGATATTTTTAAAAACTAAAACAAAATTGATATATGAATAGAATTACAACAATAATATCAGTAATTTCTAAAATATTGATATCATAAATTAATGAATAAAACATTATTGTTTTCAAACAACCTAGAAAGAATTTAAATCACAAAGAGTCGCTAGGGATGATAAACTTGTCCTACCAATGTATTACTTTGATGAAAGTTGTGAGGATAATTTTATAGATAATATTTAATTAGATTTTACCATATAATGATTTTATATACATAATAATCTTAAATTATGTTTTTTTACTGATTTAAATGAAGTTTATTTCTCGAATGACATTTTAAGTTCTAATTCTATACATGATTACTGAGATAACATGTTTAAAGTATAAATTTACCAGTAATGTGAATTTTTTCTTAAATAATATAAATGAATTGAAATTTGAATAATATAATTTCACTAGTATAACATTTCAACCATCATATAAATAAAAAACCTTATCTTTTTTATTGAAATAAGTGATTATTTTGGTCATTATAAATACATGCACAATACAAATTCGACTAATTAATTTTGTTTAGAGTTCCAAAATGTGGAAAGAAATTTCACACTATATTTTTCACCATATATACATTTAATTTTGAATTATCACTTGATATTGACAATAACATAAATTCTTTAAAATATTAAATGATTGAAATTATAGAAAATAATTGATGTCACCTAAAATTCAAAGTAGTGAAAAAATGAAAAAACAAATTTTCATGTTAGATTTAGAAATTATTTATATTCAAAAAAACTCAAAATAATTTTTAATTTGTGATTAATTCCATATATAGGGGTTATATTTCTATTATTTTGGTAGATATTAAATTAAATTATTGATTTTCTGTTTTTCATTAGGATCATTTTGATCTAGCTGAATGGAAATGTACATTCCACATGAAAATAAATGTTATCGATAAAACATTGGGTATATTGATGTAGTTGGTCAACCCTTGAATCTATCATTAAAAAAAATATTTAAGAATTTTTAAAATGATTTTGTTTTGCTTTGATGTTTAATTATATTCATTATCTAGTACTTGAAATATTAGGTTGATTTTTTTATGGTTTTCATGAATCATTTTTCCCTTTATCATTCTTGGATATTGTTTGGTATTCTTGCACCTTAATGAATTGAAAAGTAGTCTGAAAATTATAATTAATTATAGAATTTATTTCTTTCCAACAATTCTCTTTATCCTTCTAAGAAGTGCTATAATGGTTTCTCCAAACTGGATTACATGAATCGAAGAATATAAATAAATTCTAAATCTATTTTTTAGAATTTCTAGATCAATTAAGAAAACATTATCACTATATCCTTGTTCAAGAAACATCATGTTTTTTTATTTTATAGGGGATGATTTTCCTAAGATTCCTATGTAGATTTTCTCTTTTATAATCTATATTAAGAATTATTGTTCTAGAATAATAAGTCCCCTATAAAATTTTCCACTATTCCAAATAATTCCACATTAATGAAATTCTGCATTCCCTTCATTGATTAAAACATACATTTCAATTATTTATGAAGCCCAAAAATATAAAAATAATTATACCTTGATTTTATTACATCCTTGGGGATGGATCATCATCCTGTTCTATAAAGAAATCATGATACTTTTTTTTCACTCATTGGCCATTGTTTTCTCTTAGATTGTGATATACTATACATATTGATAAATAATGATCTATCGTTTTATATCCTAGAAATGTAAACTATTGTTTATTTTTTGAAAAAAAAATATTTACTAATATGTTAATTGGAACATTAGGTTACTATTATAATCATTTTTGATGATTTTTTTTGTGACAAATAATTTAAATTATCATTGGATATATTCATTTTTACTATGAGGCTCAGGCATCGATAATTTTTAAATATTGAAGGATGTGTCCCTTGGGATTATTAAGTTCTTGTTGTTGGAGATTGTGAGGATTATGGTGATGGTGATGATGATTATTATGGTTATGATGATGATGATGGTGGTGTTGGTGATGGTGATGAAATTTTTTTTGATGAGAGAGTGATTGAAATTTTACATTTTGGACTGATATTTATGACACATGATTTTGATGGTAGGTTGTGAATATATTTTGTGATTTGTTAAATGTATTACCATTGGTTGAATTAATTAGTTACTTTCTTTAATTTTATGTATTATATGGAAGTTTTTTTAGTTTTTATGTTTGATTATGATTTTATGTTTTTGGGCATGGTGGTGTTTAGTGATGTTTGTTGTAGGTATTTTTCCAAGGTCATGTGATGCTTCCTATAAAGGTATATTAGGTCAATACCAGTGGTTTTAAAAGCAATGGTATAAGGATATAAAAATATTTTCATATAACTATCTGTATAGAATGTATCCAAATGGGTATTGAAATGGTTTTAAAATAATTTCTATATAGCTTTGCCAATGGTTTTACAAACTATTGGAAATGATCTATACCAATGGTTCCATGAGAAATATGGGTAATGCGAATCTCCATGAGTCATATGCCAAAAATTTACTAGAAACTATTGATATAAGTCTATACCCATGGAATATAAACCAACCTTTTAAGAAACCATTGGTATAACCAATACCAATTGTTCTAGGGTCTATACCAACAGTTTAAAACCATTATTATAGGGTAAATTTATATTAGTGAAACATGGAGACATATGCCCATAGAAGGAAATCCCATTCTCACATGATAGATTAGACACTAGAGAAATTGGCCTTGTTGTAGTTGACATTGATGGATAAGATAGGGGAAACTTATCATTAATCAATATTGGTTACTCCACCACTTCTTCTGGGTGTGGGAGAGGCTAATTTGTTCTATTTTAAATATGAATTTCTTCATGAAGAAATATCTTCAAAACATTCACCAGATAGATTTTCTTATTGTAGTGAGAACGTCATCCTTTTCTACGGATGGATGGTAGTTTTAGTCATGTTTCGTGAGGTTTTGACAATGTATTTTCATACCTCTATCTTGATGGAACATTTTTGAGTCTCAAATATATAAAATGTTCTTTGATAAAAGTTTTTTTGGATTTTCATGAGGTAAATGATTTTTTTAGTTTGTTTCTCAATTCCTAACATTAATGTATGTAATGGATGAATAGAACCTTTCTAGTATTTATGAATCAACCTCTTAAGATCCTAGAATATATGTAGGATAGAATATTGATGGATTTTGTGTTGGTTCTTCAATAGATAGTTAGATTCCAAGACAGTATTTGGGTTATTTTTTATCAACATAAAAAGTTGTAGAACACCCTTCCCATTTGAGAGTAAGTTTAAATTAGGAATTTGTGGTGTTTTTACATATAGGATATCATCCATATCCATGGGGTTCCCATGAAGATCATCTTAGATTGTTATGCATAGTTCAATTCATTATCGGGGATAGGTTTTTAGAATCCTATTAAGACCCATTTATTAGTGAGGATGATGTTTCACCCACAGACATATATTCAGACTAAGCCTACTATCTTGGTCTTGAAATATATGTTAAGAGACAATGTGTCGGAATTTAGACGGAGCTAGGAGGATCACTTTACATTAGGTTATTTTTACTATAATATCATTAATCACTCCAATATCATCCTGAAAATATTTTTGTAACTATATAGGAGATCCTAAAAGTCACTATTGTGTTGGAATGAGATTGGAGATAATCACTTGTTAGTCCCGGATAGGTGCTAGTAATGATATAGAATGTTTAGGTGATTATCGAGAATATGAGGATATTCCAGAATAAAAACAATATTATGTAGATAAATTTCATATTCCTTTATAGTTTTAGTAGGGGATGTTTTTTCTAAGAGTCTATATATGAGGTAAATTTTAGATATTTGGTTATGTTAGAAAGATATCCTTGAGGTTCATTGGGTTATTTTTGGATACTACGGTGGGTTGGAGAGGTTTCTTATCGCATGACCTCTCCCATATGGTTGATCATGATACATGACATCTTCTATGTGTTAAAGTTGGGGAGATATTTCCATGAATCGATGCATGTCATATATTGGGTAGATCTGGACATTAATGATATATATACCTTCTATGAGTATCCAATTTATATTGAGGATTGAGAGGATATGATCCTATATGAGTAGAGTCTTCCTTTTTTCAAGTACTTTTTGAAAATTGTAATGTCCATGAGATCCTTTTTGAGCAAGAGAGTCATGTTTTGGGAGACCATTACATTATATCAAGTTCTTTTCAAGAATATGAACATCTAGGAAGGATCTTGGGAGTGATAGAGCCTTGTGTGGTCTTAGAACTCACACCTTCTTGTTTGGCTACATCGGCTGTGGAAAATCCATGCATGTGGGAAGAATACAATAACTCCAGTTATGGGAATTTTATCCTTTGAATATATATACATATATATAGAGAGAGATATAGATTGTTTCCATTTTTATAGGGTGCAGGAAGACCCAAAAATTAATGTAATGAAAATATTTATAATATAAAAGTACAAATTTTCATCCTTTCAGGATTAGTGATTTTCCTATTTTTCAAAACATTGGATAGAAAGTTTCAGAATACAATTTTTTAAAGTTTTTTTGGATTTCCCTAGGTGTGAAATAAGGTTGGTCAATGTCTGAAATTCTGAGAAGTAATACAATGGATGGTGCATCAAATAAATTTACTAATTTTATTTATTTAATTTTTTAAACGAAAAAACTATTCCTACCCTCTATTAATATTTAGTAAGAAAATATATCTATGGTTTGACTTCTAACACTATGATATTAGATATGAGGAGTTATAGATCCACTAATGGTGTTAATGAACTCAATATCATGGATTGATAATGAATGAATCGAGGATATTCATAGGAAAAATCAAAAACACAGTAGATTCTTCAATGGAATCACTAAGAAATGTGTTCATCACCAATGATCAATCTATACTTGAGTTAGGGACCATTTTTTAAGGATTTTACCCCATATGTTTTTTATTGTAGAACATTGATTGAGTATTTTATTAATTTAATAAATTCAATTAATTTAAAAAAAATTGATTAGTATTATTGAACCTAATTAAATGATTTCATTACATCCATGTTTTACACTATTTTTGGTTTCTGCAATTATGATTTCTGGTCAAGATCACAATGGACAATGATAATCTCGTGTTGATATTTTTCCTCTCCCTAATATATCTTTTTTCATTATTCATCATTTAACCCCTGCGGTTATCAATTCAATATTTCCAGACCGATTTGAGAAAGATCAAACAACCACCTTTTTGATGGACGCATGATCAACCATGCAATCGATGGTTTGTGGATAGATTAAGGGGGAAAAGTTGATAATAGATGTTTTTACAGGGATAAATACCTCATTTTAATTATGAGAATCATTAAGGATCATTCTTGGGTGACTGAAATCCTAATATTTTTCCACTACAGGGTTAAAATCGATGATCGAGGCATTACCCTTCAATTTTATCATCTTAGGAGTGTAAATGATTTATACATATAGGGGATTCAATGTATGTAAAAAAGTGTCCTAAGAATTTTTGTGGTTATGTTACAATATCAACTATACACTATGTGATACAAAGGAACACTAGATATTTTTCTCAATTCCATATAGTAACTAGGTTAAAGACCTAGGTTAAGTATCAAACATCATTTGATCAGAACAACACGCCTCATGATACTAACCAAGTATCCAATCCATGTGTGAGGAGCACATGATTAGGACCTCAGGTGAACATACATTCTATTTCCCTATATGTACACATCTAGTGAAAAAACATGGTTGGTCATTCCGTGTGTAAAGAAGAACACACCCTGGTCCTCAAGAAATTTATCAAGCTATGTTCCCCAATTAAAATGTTTTCTATGTTTGACAAACTCTTAAAATTTTAGTATCTCATTATTAAGGACTTGTATTTAGGCCTATGAGGATACCAATCTAATTATAATTCTATATTTTATGTGATTTTGGCCTTAATTTTTCAATCAGATATATGATGTAATGTGATATTATATGGGTGCTTCTTCCCATGATTCATGGTTGATAGCAGTGATCAGGTTAAATCGTATAGGGTATTCTGGTGTCAGTACACCCCTTACACACCCTGGATAATGTTCTCTCGTATTCTATACACATGTATTGTCAACACTCCCCCACACTACATAGGGTTTTGGTCCTATTTCTATGGGCACCCCCCTATTATCGAGCTTTAATTAGGGGTATTTCCACCATTGAAGATAGTTCCCCATTAGTTATCAAGTGCAATAGCGAGAAACAATCCCTTTATTATAGTTCTTGTAATATTTTGAGTGGTGTTTGGCATTATATATGTGACCTTTAGAGCTGCAGTTATCCTCAACATTCTTATCTAGCTATAGATATTGAGATTCTTCTCATTTCTCAACTGGTGTTTCTATATGATAATATTTGATTTTAGGTGTCATTTCCATCATTTAATTATTAGTTGAGATGTCTTATTCTTTACTTTTATTTCCTATTGGTTTTTGGGGTGTCATACTAATTATTTTTATACTCACCATATCATGGTATTTTTTCGCATGTGACATGTCTTATTCAGATAACTGGAAGATCAACAGTTAATTTGGTGGACCTAGTATCGGTGGGGCATAGACTTATTTGGAGACATTGGAAATGTTGATGGGTTATTATAAGATATTTTGATCATGGATCTCATTGTATTATTCCATTATCAGTTGTTTTTAGGTTGGTATTTCCTTTATATCTAGTTTCATTATTATTTTTCCCCGTATAATTTCTTTTTACCGTGCTTTAATTTTATGTTTTTCCTAGAGGTTGTTGCATGAATTGTTTTAAATTTAGATGTTTCTGTTTTATTAAATATCTACTCTATTGAATGATTTTAGGTGTGTGTTTCAGTTAATTTATGTTATTCTGAGGCATATCCTTTTAGTTATAAGCCTACTCTATGCTTATCTCCATCCCCTATCTAATTGGTGGTGGGCTTGGTGTGTCACTACCAACAAACTATCATCCTAGGAGGTCTCCCAATGGGTCATGTAGTGATATTTTATTCAATTACAGGTTATTAAGAGTTATATGAATATGATTTCACATGAAATGTTCAAGGTTATTCTTTTATATTTCCATTTTCATATGAGTTTTCTTTATGTTCCAATTTAAATGAAATCAAATGAGTACCAATGTTTATTTCAGGATTTAATATAAAAATATGATTTTATATAATTTTAGTCTATCCTATTATGTTATTTATATAAAGAGTATTCAACTTCATGAGTCTACCTATATTTCATGTCTTAAAAATATTATTCTCTTTGTTTACCACTTACCGAGATTTATATTCTCATACCATATGTTCAATTGTTTTTACAGGGTTTATGGATGAGTATGAACTACACAAAATTCAAGTTTCGATGATCAGTATTAAATTTATCAAGTGAAATGAATGTATATTCTGAAATAAAAATATTCATATTATGTTTAAAAATAGTGTTTTTATTATGTAATATTAAGTGTTATGTTCCCTAATTATCTAAATATATAAAATTAAATATCTTGTTAATGTATGTGTTATAATATTTATATAAAATCATGTAATAATGGGATGGTTATATTTGAGTCTTTACATGTGGTATTATAATATCGTTTAAATAATTATAGGGTTTGGATATTTTTGGGTGAGTATAATTTAAAATATATATAAAAAATAAGCAATTAAAAAGTTAGTTAGAGGTCATAAGTTAAAATTCTTAGATGGTCATAGAAGTTAGTATGTTAAGGTGATTATGATTATTATTGGTCGATATTGATGGATTTTAGAGCCATTTATGATTAATGTTAGATCGGTTTTGGGGTATATATTATAAAAATAAAATAAATTATAGTTGTTACGAAATATGTTTTCGAATAAAAGAATAAAATATCATTGTTATTTCAAAAAAAACACATGAATTTTATTTTATTTTTCATGATTTGAGGAAAAAATTACATTATAATTTATTCAAAATTATTTTCATTATATTCAATATTGTTTTAAAAAAAATTAAAATTGATTTTTCTTCAATATAGATGGGAGAAAATGTACCACTACATTCTTATCACACTGTATTATTTGATTTAAATCATTATTGAATAATCTCATTGATTGGATTTGAATAAATTTTAAAATATTCAAATAATGTGTAAAAAATAAAACGATATATCCAACTCCACTTCCTTAGATCATAATTTCAATGGTTCATGAATTATTTTTTATCAAATTTTAAAATATCATATTCTTCATATCTAAGAACATGGAAAGTATCATCATGGTATTTTATAATTTTTTACTATCTCATGTATGTATCATGTACATAATGATTTTTTAGAAGATGTAGTGTATGAATATCATTAAGAAGTTAAGATGTTCTTTGTATTAAATTTTAATCTTTTTGGTAATTATTTTTATGTGATGAAAGAAAATCATTTTGAAATTATGAAAACTAATTCTATCATATTAATTTATAGAAATAATTTTTATGAAGATGTTTTATAAGTATATATACAAAATACAAAATTTTCAAAAAAATAATTCCACATTAATTTAGGTATAATAGTACTAATAATATTTGTACAAAAAATGATAAATATTTTACAAAAGTTTTTAAAACTTAATTACACTTCACATACCCTCACCTATTTTGAAAATAATAATAATTAAAATTAGGGATTTAGGGTAAGGTATAAAACAAATTTCATAGTAATAAATACAGTTTTTAATACAAAATCTGTTAGATTACATTATAATGTTGGGTGAAATTTTTTATTTTTTGGAATGATGTATTATGGAGTAAGTCTATATGTCTATATATTTTATTATGAAGGATTTAAATATATGAATCATTTAAATAATTTCATGTTAAAGTATCAATAGATTAAATTATTTAAATGAGTAGAAAAATTACAAAGACATAATTATTTTAAGGGGGAGGGGAGAATTTAAAAACCCATATTTTATTATGTATTATATTTTCATAAATTTTTATGTTTTCATAGAAAAAATATATTATATTTAATATAATGAAAATACAAAATAAAAGAAATGACCATTATTTTTTAAAAAATAAAATATTGAATATGGGGGGTAAAAACACTATATAATATTGATACAATTAAAAGGTAATTTAAACATGAGTAAAAGAAAATACAATTGGTTGGAAGTATTCATCAATTTGGTATCCCATGAGAGTCATAAAATGAATATAATTATAGAAATTAGGAAAACAATATATTATATAGTAATTTTGAGAAAAATAATTGATAGAATAGATTAATGTTATTGTAGAAAAGTTTTTAAAGAATATATATAAGAAAATAATGGGTAATATAATGGTTTGAGTATTCTTCATGTTGATGATAGACATTATATTACCATTGGAGTAGATATTGGGGTTACATTTATATGATAATTGAGATTGTAAAAATATGAAAACTGGAATAAAAGGTAAGAGAACCATTATATAATCAATTTCAAAAATTAAATAATAATAATTAAATTCACATATTACATTTAAATATAACTATGGATATCTCATGTCATAAAATATGCTTTATATTATGTAAATGTACATTTTAAAGATAATTTATTCTTTTAATCTATTTAATGAATTATTAAGTATTTTATAGGTAAATATTATAAAGTCCTACTACCTTAGTCCTCTTACTGGTGCTAGGTCCAATAGATACTAATATACCTCAACAGTGCCTCCATGTCTTTTGAAGGCCGCTAATTAGTAGCAAGGGTATAAGGTGGTACTATGGCGAGACTATACCCCTTGTATCAGACTTCATAATAATAAATAAAAACCAAGCACTATACACAATCAATAAACATCAAATTACATCGTAAATAAAAAATATCTAGCTATAATAAATTAAATTAAATGATGTTTCAAACATACCCTCCATATATACAGTAGAGGATTTCAAATAGGATGACTATGTATAAATAGGGAAATAATATAAATTAAAAATGGATCCAGTACATCTCTAAGACTTACCTCATCCCAAGTACAATTTCCTCAAATCATCCATCTAACTTAATCAAATCTGGGCCTCATTGAAAAATATAACAATAACCAAGTAATAATCATCTCGGTTACACCTTTGCAGTGGCAACCTGAACTAGGTGTGAGTACATAACTCATTAGTTAACTTCTAACGTGGCCTCAAATATTCCTTCATATGTAGTGGTATGTGCATGTGACATGCTCAACTGACCAATATGTACAAAAAAATAAATAAAACCAATTTTGATAATAGTTCCATGAACCTGGTCAACCATAACTACTTCATCATGTGATAAGGTGTCTCTAAGAATGTCTAATTGAATATGCCTCAGAAGTAACATGTGGGGTCTAAATCATTTGTAGTCTTATCCATATCCTCATGACTATGCTGACCCATACCATGGAATTCCAAACATCTAAGCTCCTGATCAAAGTTAACTCCAATAGTATCTGGAAGTTTCTTTGGATGTATCCAGAGGAAGTCTAATCATCCTAGAACCAAATCCTTGAAATTATAACAACATGCTCATGAATCTAGGTACATAACTAGTGGAGGTCTAAACATCCAATCTTTGAATCCATATAAACTCTAAATAGTGTATTTCTAGATATAAATCCATGGAATCCTCTATTGTATACCAAACTCCTAATCCATTTCTGTTCCAATGATTGAGATCCATGTTTTTGGTAAATATCATATATATACCTAGATCCATAATAAGGAATATCATCCATTTTACATACCCCATAGGGTGATTTCCATAACCCACTATAAAATAGAAAGTGTGAGGGTTGGCCAAATTCCCACACCCAATAGAACTCTCCACATCTTTTCAGGATCACCAGTCTGGTATAGTTTCTATGGTGATACATTCTAACATGTCACACAAACCTTTTATAGCTATAAAAGACTTTGACACATGTTATTACATGATTTTGATCATAATTAACAATAAAATACAAACCAAGGATCAAAAAGTCTATTGTCATCGAAAGCCTAGGTACATAATTTGAAAACCTGAAACTATAATGAGGTATATTTTTATTAATCTCTATAATGATATCCTAACTCCCTTTGAGATACTATAACTACATGGGACAACCTGGGGAATATATAAAAAAATGGAATTCGGTAAAAAAACCCATATAATGAAATACAAATGGGAATAAAGAAAAACACATATGTTAGAGGGAATAACATGATAACAAAAAATCCATGGCTCATTAATAAACATATAAAAGTATAAAATAGATAACATGAAATCATATTATCATGTAATTATTTAAATGTTACAAAAACATATAGCATGACATAACCATGAGTCAAATCTAACATCCAGATGATATCACAAGGTTGTAAAATCCCCTTAATGGATTATCTTTACTAATTAATCACATACATGATATATCGTGATACTAAAGAGTATCCAATGCATTGGAGTGCTATCTAGGGGAACCCATCATAACATGTTCATGAATATGTGTTCTACATAAATAATCAAACATAAGGGTTTCCCATAGAATGAAATGGATATAACCATGTCCTAAGGTATAAACAAAGGGCATATAACAATGGTATACATAATATGTGGGATTTTAATCATATTAGAACATTCATAGAGGAGAAATAATCATACATCATGATAAATTATTACTAACAAAATTGAAAACATAATAAAAAAAATTTAAGTGACCTTGGAAATGTGTTCCTTAAGTGGGGTTTTAAGAGAAGAGGTAATGAGTCTTTGAAATGGGTAAGAGAATAATAATTTATAAAAAAAATAAGTCAAATATAATGTTTATACATTTAATAATGATTTTTTTATATATCTGATAAGTTATAAAACATTTTATTCATTATTACTCTAAAAGGGACAAATAACATAGATAATTTCCCTTATATATACTTTTCAAAAAGATCTAAGAATGAGACCTTTATTATATGTATATCCCCAAAAATGAAAGATTAAATAAACATGGTACATATATATATATGTGAGATATATATACAATATATATATATAATAATTATATAATAATAATTAAGTTATAAATTGAGGTGTATAGAGAGAGAACACAACTTAAAGGATATATGGATGTTCGGAATGATCCATTACCTTATGTCTGAATGTGTTCTTCAATTGAACTTATTGTCCAAGATAATGAAATTATATTAATTAATTAATTAATTTAATAACTATTATATATGTACTTTAATAAATAAAATTTTATTATTTTCATTTATGACCATTTTAATGAGGTATAAAGTTGGATTTCATCATGTCGAGAGCATTAGTTTCGCGATTTCATGGTTCGTTCGCTTGTGTAAAATTATGTAAATTCTTGTAAAATTAGAATAATTATCCTAAAATGATATTATATATCATTAATTCACTTAAATATGATTAAAAGGTCCTAGATATCATTTTTGTCTAGTATGAGGATTATTCATTAGATAAAGTATTAATAATAATTGTTCTTGTTATTTTTTGCTGTTTTTTGACCATCACAAACTAATTTTGTTTTATTGGATAATACATATATATAATTGTTACATAACATTATACAAGTTATAATATAAATATTAAAATCTTATTTGACCATAATAATGGTTTTATTACCACACTTGATGGTGGTAATGAAAAAAATATTATCCATGGAAATGGTTAACAACCATAATTTGGATAATGGTTTCGTTATTTTTATGAATTAGAGGAGATGAGAAAAGTGGTGAACAAAATATATTCCATTAGAAATAAAACATTCTACTATGTAAATTATACTAGATTTATTAATATTTTAGGTATTATGGTGGTAAGGATAAGGTATAAGATGAAATGAAATTAAAATAGATGGTTTGAGAAAATTACTCTTGAATATAACCTTCTTAAAGGACCCCTAAAGGAATATATAATAATCTATAATCAATACCAAAATATTTTTGACATGTGTAATAGGATTGATAATGTAATTTTTTAGAATATTGATAAGCTACCAGTCCAAGAAGGTGTGAGGAGAAGGGGTGGTATTTATAGGGGTGGAGAGGGTTTTTTTTATTATTATATTCATTAATTTATTATTTTCACTCAAGACTATAAATAGTGTTTATTCATATGAATAAATATGGTAAATAGTGAATGAGGGTCCTAGATAATGGTTCCTTAAATCATAAATGACTCAAACTTTTATGTATTTATCCTATAATATTAAATAATGTAAATTATTGTATTTCACTATTCACCAAAAATTTAATTATTTTAGGAAAATCCAAAAAATTTCCTTAACCATTTTTCGACATGTAGATTTAAAAAAATGAAAAACAAATTAGACAAATAGTTTTTTATGTTATAGAAATATTCATTTTAAATAAAAAACGCATTTATTCAAAACATATGAATGTTAATATATTAATCGATTTTATAATCTGTTTTTTATGCTTTTTACAGGGCATACACATCCGTTTGTGGAGGATGCACTATTGTTGCCCTGCATTCCTACTTTCCAAAGGCGGGCGGCATTCGTCACTTTTTCAGGGATGTTTTCTCCATGATCGAAATGGGATGATGGGATGTCGGTTCTTCCATCTGTGGATTCCTCTTTGAAACTCATCACCTAGTCCGGGTCTCCCATATAGACTTAAGGCGTTGTTCGTGAAACTCTTCCCAGTGCCATATCTTCATGGACACTGGTTAATTACACTGCTTCTATTGGGATATTCTATGGGGTCCGATCAGGGAAGCAATCTTCAGTCAGGAGAGTTGTCACATTGGGCATCACCGGCATGTCGTGGGCGCTGCAACATCGGCACGTCATGGGCACTGCAACATCGGCGCGTCTGTCTTCTGTCCCTTATTATAGGGCTTCTCGAGGGCATGGAATCCTAAGGCATACCTCATAGAACGTGTGGAATCATATTCCATGGACATGTATCTGAGGTTTTCCTATGCTTCCCATGTTTAACATAGGGTATGCCACAAGTTTAATGTCCAGCAGGGACAGACCACGCTGATCAGAACACTGACTAGAGTGGATTAGATGGGTGAAACCCCCTAGAGGGAACACTGATATTGGTGCCAATCTGTGGTTGGAATCCCTATTATTGTTAAATAGAATGGGGAATGGGGTGGCATGATCCCACCGGGATGTGGTGGCCCAGTTAATAAGCAGGATGGATGATGGAAGGTTCCATGAAGTGGATGGTGAATGGGATAGAACCGTCATGAGGCTGATGATGTTGTTGGTCTTGAGCCTTGAAGAGACTACCTACATATCCCTGTGGCAGAGAATTAAAGTCTATATAGTTTGGTGGGGACGGCTTACCACCATCTGGGGGTTTCAACAGCTTATCGTTCAATGGAGACACAACAGTTTACCACTAAATAAGGATGTCAATGGATTACCGCTAGATAGTGGTTTCAACGGCTTACCATTGTATGGGGATGAAAATGTCTTACCACTGAACAGGGTCATGACAACTTACCACCGGATGGGTTCATGATGTCTTACCGTCGGTTGAGGTCCACAGTTTAACATCATGCAAGATGGGGGCGAACCGACATGAGAGGGGCTGGAACTGCTGGGTGTTGGGCTTGAACTTCAGGGATGATTCCTACGTACCATACCTTAGCAATGATCAAAGTCCATGTATTTCGGGATATGGGGACATTTGGGGCTTACGCTCTGATTCAACCTAAGGTATTTGGTGGACTGATGTAAAGGGGTCAGAGCGACCAATGGGTGGTGGGATTAAACCTCATAGAGGCTTCCTAAGTACATTTCCTTGGAAAGGATCAAAGTCCTCATAGTTTGGGTGGGGGGTTGGTGAATTGGTGTGAAGGAGGACCTGGGGTCCAATGGTTGGTGGGCTTTAACAACAAGAAGGTTTTCTATGTACCTTTCCTTGTAAAGGATCAAAGACCTTGTAGTTCAGGTATAATGGGGCGCAGTGCACTGACGTGAGGTTGTCGAGATCAGTGGTTGTTGGGCTTGAATATCATGGAGGCTTCCTACATACCTTTCCTTAGCAAGGATCAAATTCCTCATAGTTTGGATAGAATGGGCTCGGTGCACCGACATGAGGTAGTCAGGACCGATGGTTTTTGGTCTTGAACCTCGTGGAGGATTCTTATGTACCGTGCCTTGGAAAACATCAAAGTCTGCATAGTTTGGAGTAGGTGTGGTGCTTACACTCTAGGCTTCCCAAGGTGTTAGTGAACCAACATGAAGGGGGGTCGGAAAGACCAATGGATGGTGGTATTGAACCCATTGGATGCTTCCTATGTACCTTGGATTGGAAAGAATCAAATACCTCTTAGTTCATGGTGTGGGGTTTACAATCTAGGCTGCCCAAAGTGTTTTTCATGGTCCGTGCTTGGTATAATCCCACATGAGTCATGAAAGGTGTGAGAAACAAGAGACAGCGAAGATCTGACAATCGCGTCTCAAATGTTGAGTCCATGGGAAATTGAGTCAGGCTTACACGTGATCGTAGCCCAAATAGGAAACACAGGCTTATGAGTGGTTCTCATCCCAAAGGTGTTGAAACTTACTCCAGGATGGAGGCCCGACATCAACAAAGCCCAATGGGAGAGGGACTTGACACCCAGGAAGAGAGGAGGAGCAGGAGTGATACCTCCTTCAAGAAATCCTAAGGGCTTACACTAGGGTGGGTTCTCTCTCCCCATGTAGGATTCATGGGGGGAAGTCAGAGTTTAACATAATGTGCTAAGGACGATGGTTCTTGGCAGTTTAACTTCCTATAGATCGGACGAGGTGGGTTCACACCACACCCCTAGGACTTACATAAATGGCACCTCCAGCCCCTTGGGGAAGGAAAGGCATCATAAACTCTGTGTTTTGGGGGTTTTATGGAGCGAACCATTGGGGGGGTCCATGTTGGCGTGGCTATGCAAAGAAGCAATAGCTATTAGCATGCCTATGAGAAGAAGCATGAGGCAAAGCAACGCAATGGGCAGTATCATCCAAGGGACTTTGAAGTTACTTTGTAAGAACCTAGAGGGTTGTATGAGAAAAGTGTATATGGAGAAGGTTTTTTGGGTGGAGGAGGCGCCCAAAAACAATGCCTGAAAGAGGGACATCACAGGCGCACAAGGAGGGAGGATTGTGTGTAAAAAAGAGCAGTTTCGTGAAAAATGGCGAGGTCGGTGCGCAATTGGGATTCCTGCGTGAAAAAAGACTAGGATGGTGCAAAATCAGTCGGTGCGGCATGAAATCGGCCAATGTAATGCAAAATCGATATGCTTGTGCATGAAATTTCGGGGCTGCATGGAAAGGAGGGTGCACAATTGGAAGGAATTTCTCGAAGAAGTAGGGATTGTACGTGATTGGAAGGGATTTTGCGTGGGGGACGAAACATGATGGGATTTGGCTGAGGATTAACCCTGAGGGGTCTCGTGCAAAGGCGGACCCCCAGGTGACCTATCATGAAAACTATAGTACCTGAGAGCCATAATTTGTGTGCACGAGAGGAAAATTTCATGTCAGAGAGGTGGTTCATATTTTTCGGCATGGAATTCGAAGGGGAAAATTTCTATTTATAGGTGATTGGGATCGCGGTTTCACGCGGAAAACAGGCCCGCATGAAATAGTTCGCACGCTGGTGTTGGCATCACGAAAATGCAACCACGTGGGGCAGAAGTGCGTAAATTTCCGCACTCGTGCGCAAAATTCTTGCGAATACCAGATCTTTTAACATGGGACAATTTTTTTGGGAACTGCAGAATTATTTTTGCGTGGCCCCTCTGGGCCCCCCAGAATGGATCACCGGTTCCAAATATGGATTTTCTTTATCTTTCTGAAACCTTCTTCTGCCCTTGAGAATTTTTCATGGTCTACAAATGCCCCCCCTCAGAATCAGATTAGCGAGGGGCCGCAAAGGATGTATTCCGAGGGAAATGCCGAAATACAGGACCTGTGCACGCTCAAAACGGGAGCGATGTGAAAAATTGATACGGAACGGGCAATATTCTTTTCACAAGCACGTTAAAATCCATCTCTAGTCTTATAAAATCCCCATTGGTCCCTCATTCTGTACGGATTTTCTCATGCGATAAGCTCGGAGCTCTCGCGTGCGAAAAATTTACTCCACCCTGTGCGAAAAATGCTTCTGTTGCGCGTAATCCACCAAGTTCAGGCTTCGTTTTACATGAAAACCCAGTTTTTTCACGCCAACATCTAATATTTCATGCTCACCTATAATTTTTCATGCCAGTATCTGATTTTTCATGCTAGACTCTTATGACCTCACCGGCAGAAGATGGCCACTAATCGGGCTGACGTTGAGGGAGAAGCCGCATTTGTTTCTTGGAGGGTTGAGATGGTTACCCACCCTGAGGTTTATGGCACCCAAATAATCGTATCAAGTAACCATACTCTTTTCAACATGTTTACCCTAGCCAAGAAGGAGTATGCATTGTCTTCCATCCTACCGATATGGGACTTTGGTATCTTGGAAGAGGTACCCATACCAATATTTGAGGTCGACACACCGCAGTCATGGGTGACCCGGGAGGATGACCTACCATGATACAATATCACCAACAACGGCCATCCTACTAGAGAAACCAGGCATATGGACGTTTAGGTCTTTAATCCCAGGACCATGACCATTTTGTGGAGTGACTCGATTGTGGAAGATTCTCTGGCTCTTTACGCAAGCACCTTCCGTCAGAGTGTTACTGACGAGACCAAAGGCTGGCTCCAGGATTGGGATCGGCAGTCTGGAGGAAATTTCAACAGTGAGTGCGCCTGGGCATATTGGGTACACCAGACGTGTTACCAGTTTGTGTCTGAACTATGACACATCAGTTTGTTCGAGGCGGTGTGGATGTCACATTTTCATTTCTACCTTCAGCATGAGCTTGGTCCAGAGTTGTTTACTCGATGGTCCCCCGATACCAATACCTTCCATCTTCACCATGGGGAAGTCGACATTAGGCGATGTGATATTAATTACATAGGGGGGATCCCATTGGATGGGCACCAGTACGATGAATTCCCCCCAACGAGGAATGTCTATGGAGACGGATTACAAACTCCCATGTAGACATGTCACCTGTTGGAGCAGGATAAGGAGAGGCTGGGGGGTCAAGGATTTTTTGAAGGACATCGCTTACAAGAAATAGTTTATCTTGGTCCTGCAAAGAGATCTAGATGTCAGGATTATAGGGAGAGGGAGACGGTGTCCAACTACATCGCAGAGGAGAAGAAGAGGATCATGCTGGAGGATCTTGGAGGCGGGGGAGTATCAGTCACGGGGCTTCAGCATAAATGTTAGTCGGGACCAAAATTTCCGATATGTTGGGTTCCTTGTAGCATTCCTGAGTGGGTGGATCCTACCGGTGAGGGACGCAAGGATGGGAGTTCGTCCAGCGACCTTAGTGATGGATGGAATCATAGCCAATAATCAAAGGTTCGACCAGGGATTCCCTATGTTGGCCAATCTGAACGCCATTTTGGGACGCATTTTGAGAGGGGGGTCACCGAGGAGGATCTGTGGTCCCTCTCAGATCTTTTATGGCTAGGTCACGGCTCATTGCAGTGGGTATACCTTTCCGAATTCCATTTTTCTTCCAGGTAATGGCCTATAACTTTCCTTTCTGAACATCGTTGGGTTCATGCTGTTGATGCTCACTGAAGAGGGAGTAAAAAATTAGGATTGGCCACCATGGAAACTTCAATTTCTGCTCATTCCCAACCCCAACTGTCTAGATGATAGATAATGGGAAGGGCTCACTAGAGCAAAGGAAATACTTCCTTAGAATCAGAGTTGGGGTACTTGTGTCCCGGATTGATGGTAAAATCTTCTACGATCCCTACATGATGTCGAGGTTCATTGTGCAGTTTGGATGCCTCTAGCAGATGCCGAAGAAGGTGTATATAGGTGTCTAGGAAGAGAGTAACCCCTGTGTTCTCTGCCAAATGTGGCTAATGTTCACAGCCCAAGGCTCTGGCGATGTCATTACCTTTCCCCCACTGGAGTTAACGCTGGCCTCTCAATAGAATATGTCGAACATTGGTTTATAGCGTACCCAGAGGGGCTTTTGCGGAAGCAATTCCGGAAACTCAAGGTAGCCAGTGTAGAACTTGGGCGGTGAGAGAGTAGATAGAGTGTTGTTGGGAAGGAAATGTCAGAACCACGTCAAGCACCTAGGCTCGCACAGGTCGGGGATTTAGTAGCAGGGACGTCACACAGCGTGGTCATTCCTTCATTTCCTAGGGGGAGAGGAGCTATTGGAGATGCTAGGGAACTTCCCAGGAAGCAGATAAGGTACATTCTCTAACCTTTCGATGACATGATCTTCTCGGCACTGTGGTTGGCTTGGTTGACCCTATGACAGTCGATGTGCACCAAAACCCTCTAGAAAAAGATAATACAAGATGGAATCCATCTACCAGAGGTTGGAAACATTCAGATTGTCGACAGGGTGAACTTCCATCGACGATATGCATACCTAACAGCCATGGAAACATATACACGCCAACGGGGTCGGCGTGAAGAACCATATTTCTTGGTGAAGGTAATGCTCAACCAAGAGCATGATCCTAAAAAGATGTCGACCAAGGATGATGATAATGACGAACAGCCAGAGGGTAGTGAGACGGAAGAGGAGGAGGCGGAAGGTGTAGGATCTTAAGGGGTGTCCCACCAAGGGAGTCTTTGGGAGAGTGGAAAGATCATCAGCTCTGATATAGACATAACTGAGCTTATTGAGGTACGTCTTAACCCTTATAAATCCTTTCCCTTTCATTTTGTTTTTGTAACCCTCAATCAAATATTCTAATCCTTTTGAGGAGAATATTGGTACCGACCAAGAGTCTCCATCCGAAGGGGGGGAGGAGGCGCCGATAGAACAAGGTGGGGAGCCGACACCCATTATTGAGCTGATGAGCGCCGAGGGATCCCATATAATGACTGCTCCTGTAGTGTCTAGAACACTGTAGGATGATGCTTTAGGCTCTTGTAAGTTCATTACATCAACGCTGGTTAATTACCATCAGAGAGCTTAGTTGATCAGGGTGTTCATTACTTTTATAGTAATCACAGTCTTGGAGGCTCGTCGGGTTGCCGAACCCGGGTCTTCTGTGACTGATTCAACTACAAATGTGATGTATCAATCAAGACACACTTTCCAAACTGAGTCGGCCCTTGAAATCGGTGAGCAGAGGGCGGTGTACATTAGCAGTAATCATGTCGGGGCAGGTCTGGAAGTCGGTGAGGGAGCTACCAATACTGAGGCAAGATGGGACGGTCACCTAGGAGTGGAAGAGCCCAACCCCTTGGGAGGGGTTCCCAAAGAAGACACTCCTACTGGTCTCTTGGCTGCCTTCCCTGACTATCGGCCTGCATACCCTGAGGAGATAGATTATTCTAACTCAGAGGTGGCTGAGGAGAGCCGAATGATGTGGTGAAAATGGTGGAAGTGTATCAAGAACTTTCTTGGTCAGCCTCAGGAAGAATGGCTAAAATGGATGGGATCGCTCTACACCTAACTACGTTTTATCTGTGCTGGAGGGGTGTATGATAATCATCTCCACTTGACTGTCTGTGACAACTTGGCCAAGAATCTGTGTGAGAGCAGCTGATGCTCCGACGTTGCCCAACATTGGGAGGAGTCAGAGAGTACCCAAGCATTCATAAAGGCATAACAAGATGCCTGACTCATCGAAGAATAGTTGAAAGAGAAGGAGGAATTCATTGCTAACTATTCAAAGCTTGTGGCGAAATTGACGGCCTAGCTGGTGGATGCCTAAGAGCAGCTAGTGAAAGTGGGTCACAAAATGACCGATCTTTAAACTGAACATGAGAAAGCATAGTCTTGGGAATGTACACTGCGTTCTATGGTCGCTGATAAAGATAGGGTCCTCAGGGGGTGAGAAGCAATCCTGTAGGCCACAAGCCAGAAGGTATCAGTGCTAGAATGATTTATCAAATATGTTGATTTTAAGGGCCCTGTTTTGGCCGAACTCATAAACTCATTTCTCTTTACCGCCTCTTATTCTAAACTACATGTATGGATAGGTGTATGGATAGATTTGTTTACTTTTTCATTTGGTTTAATACATTGAACTATAATCCTGAAATAAATAGCAACTCATTCCTAATCTCACGCAGGTCGCACCCAATGTGAGAAACAAGGAATGTTTGTGGGATTACTTTTTTTGAAAGTATGAGTGTCAACCAAGCTTCGGACACCCGAAGTTCGAACGACTAATTTGGATTCCCAGAAAGAGAAGAGAGAGACCTGACTGGAGATTGAAGTTCTCAAAATTGTCGAATTACTGTTTTCCTGATGTGCTCTAATGCATGGACGGAGTAAATCCATGGTTGTTGGACTAAATCTGAATAGGGGGGATAGAAGGTGTGAATTACAATACCCAGGATTCATAACACTGTGGTGATGGCATGAAAATTAAGAATGACTGTTGATCGTGTTTGAAATATAGTGTCCTTATTGCGTTATCCTGATATGGAGATAAAAAATGAGGGTTGACTAATGACCTTGTTCGAAACACGGGGCCTGACTCGAAATATCATCTACTAGTCTTCTGGAACATTAGCCCAGGACAGTAGGTGATCCATAGGCCATGCATCCATACTGTAAGGGGGTTCCTCTAGATGTGAAAGAGGGCGAGGATCCAAATAAATGGCACACAAATCATTGAGAGTGGAGTGATGGGTTGTTCGTTTGGAGTCCAACGCTCTTAAAATTACTCCACCGTGGTAGAAACGCATTAAGTGGGTACCTCGGTCTGATCAAGGATCGAACATTATTCTAAACAAGAACTCTCTGATGAGGAAACTATCACATCCTGACGATGTCATGGGGAATCCAAAACTTGTTCAGGGTAAAAATGCAATTTCATGGTTCCCCAAAGGAGCTCAGGTCCAGGGAACAAAAAATGAGGGGAATGGGAATTATGATTCTTGGAGCTGGACCCGGTGATAGGATTCCTAGTTGTTCCTGCGTATCCCATGAGGATGGGAATCAAGCCATACATATTTCTGGGAGATGTCGTGCATTTTAACGTCTTGCGAAAAGGGCACATAGTGGTCTTAGTTTACGGTCATAGAGCTCAAATGATGGATGGTAGGAAATGCAGGAAACACATGGTGGGGTGATCATAAAACCTGACGTGAATGGGAACCTGGGGTCCCAACCACCCCGTGTTCCCTAGGAAGGTTTTAGGTCGAGGGATTGGAAACAAGAATTATATTGGGCCCGATGCAAAGTGCACAGGCATTCCTACGTACCCCATGATGATGAGGATCAAACCACACATAGTTTTTAAGATGGAAAGGTGGGATTCCAGTGCCAGGTATAATAAGGTTTTGTGGTTCTATCCCATGCACAAAATAAGCGGTATTTGATAGATCATGTTTGTCCTTTAGGATGAATGAGTTTTTTTTGGAGTGATGGACCTAGGATGGAGGGTCTCGGTATCGCCGTAGGAATCATGCCATATATAGGCGTTGAAAAATGGAATGGTGTATAACTGATACCAAACATGATGTTCCCTTGGGTGAGGACATGAAAATGAAATGCTGTTTTTCATCCTGTGGCTAGGACGATATTGTCTCAGTTTAGGGTCATGTGAAGAGAACATCCATGCATTTTGACGTCACGTGGAAAAGATGTAGTAGAAACGAGTCTTAAGGGGGAATTCGCACCATGCAATAAAGCATACCCGATATGAATGAAGACAAGGTCCACACCACACCGTGCACGATTTTGAGAAAGAAACCTTGGGCCAAGGGGCCAAAAAGAGGTAAGAGGGCAGGAAGTAGGAGGGACTGGCTCCTAGTAGGGGGCATATGTGGCGGGGCTATTGCCAACCCAATGTAAATGAGGGTAGAAGCCCATACACACCACACCACGTGGCCCTATAAGGGTGGGGGACTAAAAGGTAGAGTAGAAGAGATAAATTATCAGAACTGAGCTGAGCCCAAAGACAAGATGTCTGAGCGTTCCTACGTATCCCATAAGTCATGGAATCATGCTGTACATAGTTCTCACAAAGGGGTAGTACGAAAATATCTTATTTTAAGTTATTAGAACTTGGACCATGGGTGGAGATCCAAATGATTGCCTTATCATAGCTCTTTCCTCCTAACGTGCGGATGTGCACTGAGGAATAGTACTAAGAGTTTCGAATTTCTACTTGGACATGATGAGGTGGAGAAGGATGTGAATCATGTAAAAGACATTTTGGGATTAATGGGGTTGTCATGATGATGGAGGATAACTGTTGATTATGTTTGAAACACAGCATCCATATTGCATTATCCTAAAATGGGGACAAACAAATGAGGGTTGACCACTGACCATATTCACAATGCAGGACTTGTATCGATTTGTTGCATGCAACCCTCGAGGAAATTGGACTATAACAGTAGGAGAGCCCTTAGTCCTAAAATCCATGCCATTTGGGGGTCCCTTTGTGTGTGAAAGGTGATGGAAGTCCTAATGAAGGGGAACACGCAGCCTGAGAAATGGGTGAAAGCATGTATGGGTAGAATTCGACATTCCATGTGCTAAACCAGAGTACCCTTGGAAAATTAGGGAATTAAAATTGATTCACAGAGGGGCTCATCTTGAGAGTGACTGATTTCAAAGGACGAGTATAGCACAAAGGGATGGAAAACTCTTAGGAGGTGGAGGTAAATGGTGTGGTTGTTACAAAACCCGACATGAATGAAGACATTATCCCATACCACACCATATATTCCTCCGTCTCGGGGAATACAGGCCAAGGGTCTAAGAGGAGAGGGAGATTTCTAAGAGATGGGGCTGCACCCGAATTCTAGACATTCGGGAACTCCTACATATCCCACGAGGATTGGAATCAAGCCACGTGTAGTTCTTGAAGGGGGTAATGTGTAGCTTATCATCGTAAAATAAGGACGTAAATGGGTATGATACCCCGCATACATGCAGTGTACGGCACGGCGAGTAACCCAATGTGAAGGAGGACATGATCCCATACTACACCGTACAAACCTATGTGAGAACCTCGGCCGGGGGCCTGAAAAGGCCAAGGGGCCTGAGGCAGGGCCTCAGATGGAATGTCCAGGGCAGTTTGAAGTTTAACATCTTGCAATGAGGAAGAGTATGGATAAGATATCTCATCCAAGGATGTTTATGGCATGGTGAGTAACCTGATGTGAATGAGGACATAATCCCATACCACACTGTACAATCTCGTAAGAGTTAAGATTTGGTCTAGGGGCCCGAGGTTGTGCACGCGAAGCACGGGAAGGCTTGTACTCATAGTATGGATGATAAATGGTAGGAGGGATGTCTGAAAGGTAAATGTGTGGCATGGAGAAATATCCTAACATGAATGAGTACATAAGTCCACTCCACACCACACAACCCTAAGTGAGAAACTCGGCCAGGAGCCGGAAAAGGCCAAGGGGCCAGAAATGGACAAGGGGCCTAAGGCTGGGCATCCTAGCCAACGGTAGCCATATGACCTCTTGTGCGGTTACAGCCTCATCACAGATCCTAAGCCTACGTGAGTAGTGCTTGGTGTTGGAAACAAGTAGTCGGACTTAGCTCTCCCTGTCATATAGGGGTCTAATAGCTGTCATCACTTGAAGGGAGTTCGTCGCTTGGAGATACAACGGGGTAGAATGAACCACTACACTCAATGTTTGGGAAATCTTGGGGAGGCTCTAACAAAAAAGGATAGCTGTTGACCATGTTTTAATTACAGCATCCCTGTAGTGACCTGGACTGGGAACAATAAATGAGCATCGACCGCTGACCAAATTCGCAATGCGGGACTTGTATCATCTTGTTGTTCAACATCCTCAAGGGTGTTGGCCCATAATGGTAGAAGAGTCATTAGGACTAGAATCCATGCCATTTAGGGGACCTTCTAGATGGGAAAGATGATGGATTCCCAATCATATTAGTGGGTGAAGCATAGCTGGACCCATCTGTGAAAGAAGAGAACACCTCCAGGGAGTGGGATGTATGGCGGGATCGAGATGAGCTTGACATGAATTGGGGAAAAATTCTGTATCACACCATATGTCTTTACCTGAGGGGAGATTCTTGTATTTGGGCTAGGCCAATAGACAACATGTTTGTGCATTTCTATGTATCCCATGAGGATGGGAATCAGTCCATACGTAGTTCTTGAAGGTCATGAAATTTAGCATCGCATAGTGAGGATCTGGGAGGATAGAAGAATGATGAGTGAGCACATGGTGTGATCGACGTGATCTCGAAATGAGTGGGGCTAAATAATCCTTCACTACACCATGTAAGTACCATCTGAGAGAACTAAACCCAAGGGGGGATAGCCAAAGATAATATTTTTGGGCTGGGCCAAGACAAAGTGTATGAGCATTCCTACGTATAACATGCAGATGGGAATCAAGCCGCATGTAGTTCTAGGGGTGCAGTTTAACTTCTCGCAGGATGATATACAGATTAATTTCATGTAGGATAAAGTAGTTTAGGGTCATGTGGGACCTAAACGGTTTAGGGTCATGTCGGACCATCATAAGAATTAGGGTCATGTGGGACCATACTGTTTAAGGTCGTGCAGGACCGACATAAAGTTTAAGGTCATGCTGGACCATATAGATTAAGGTCATGTAGGACCAGCATGCAGTTTAGGGTCATGTGGGACCATACAGTTTAAGGTCATGCAGGACCAGCATGCAGTTTAGGTTCATGAAGGACTATCATGCAGTTTAAGGTAATGTGGGACTGGCATGCAGTTTAGGGTCATGCAGGACCATATAGTTTAAGGTCGTACAGGACCAGAATGGCTCAAGAAAAGTATTTCTTGAGGAACCTATCATTGGTGGGAGGAGTTATATGCTCACCATCAATGGTCACCAGAGAATATGCACCATGGAGGTAAACCCTATGAATTATGTAAGGTCCTTCCCATTTGGGCTCCAACTTGGGTGGTTTCCTGCCAGGGATCATTGGGGTCCAGAGGGCCAATACCAAGTCACCTTGCAAGAAAGAGCGGAGATGAACTCTCTTGTTAAATGCCCTGGATATCTTGTTCTGGTGTCTTTCTAGATTGTGCAGGGCATGAAGCCTATTTTCATCAAGTGCTTCCAATTTAGCTAGAAAAATTTCAGCTTCTTTATCCAGCGCCTGCTGGTCATATTCAATTGTGTGTAACGAAGGCAGTAGGATCTCGATGGGCAGGATGACCTCAGCTCCATACCCCAGGGAATACGGGGTCACCTGGGTGGAATTATGATTCATCATCCGATAATCCTAGAGCGCATTGGGGAGGTTTTCCATCCAACTCTTCTTGTTCTGACCAACCATTTTCTGCAAAATGTTAGAGAGAGATTTTTTGAATGCCTAGATCTATCCATTTTCTTTTCCGTGATAGCAGGAGGTATGGATCGAATGGATGTTGTACTTGGTGTACAATATTTTAGCTCAGCTGATCAGAAATTGGTGATGTTATCTGTGAGAATGGCGTGAGGAACTTTAAATCGGTAGATGATATTGAATCTCATGAAGTCAATAACAGAATGGGCCTTGACCTCCTTAAGAGGAACAGCCTCTGCCCACTTGGAAAATAAATATGTGGCGGTCAGGATAAACCTGCACTGGTGAGCTATAGCTGGTGGATATGGTCCCACAACATTGGGTCCCCACACCACAAATGGCCTGGAGTACTTGGTGGAGTGGAGAGGCTCTGGCGGCCGATGCATGAAGTTATCATGAATTTGGGATGCGTGACATCTCTTAGTGAACTTGATACAATCATGGATCATGGAGGGAAAGAAGTACCCCAGTCTCCGGATCTGATGAGATAGCTTCAACCTAGTCTGGTGGGCGCTGTAGGAACCGGAATGAAACTCATGCTTGACCTGAGAAATCTCGACTCCTTGGATGCAATGGAGGAAAACACCAACGAACCCAAGCTTATAGAGGATCTTCTCAAGACTGGGACCACTCTTGAGGGTAAACTACATCACGTGGTATCAGATTCACTCGCGCTCAGCCCAATCATCTGTGAGGTAACTATTTTGGAGATACTCGAGAAAGGGGGATCTCCAATCAGGCGTCACCTCAACCACTACATCAACGGAATATGGGTGTCCTGACATGGAGGCTCCAGTGGTAAGATGACTTACCTGCATGTCGTCATCATCATCTGGGGTGATAGGAGCAATGTCTCTCTGATGTGACCCATTCATAATCAGGTCATCCAACTCGAGTTCTGCAAGTGATTCAGCCAGGCTAGCTAGGGCATCAGCTCGTTCATTCTGAGACCGAGGTACATGAGTAAATTATGGCCGAGATGGGAACTGGTCCATTAGCTAGAGAGTGCATTCCAATAATGGTACGAGCTCTATATTTCTGATGACATAGTCCCTGTTGAATTTCTTGATGACTATTTTGGAATCCCCTTTCACATGAAAATGGGGCACATCGATCTCAAGGGCCATCTCAAGGCCATTGATAAGAGCCTGATACTCTGCTTCATTGTTGATGAATCCTTCTGATAGCAGGAATGAATATAGAATAATGGACTGAGTTGGGGTAATAAAAATAATACCCATGCCTACTCTGTTGAGTTTGGGATCATTGAGCCTCCTATTGGTGGGACTTCGGGAGGCACCATCGAATTGTATTTTCCAACACGGGATGGCCTAATCAACCAAGAGTATTTTCTCATCAAGAAAATCATGGTTAGGGGACTTGTATGTGGGGGATGGATGGGACACAATAAAATCTTCCAATGCTTGTCACATAATAGACTTATAAGGAACGAAACTAATGTAAAACTGGTGGAGGATTACCACCCACCGTGATAGTCAGCCTGTCAGTATGGGACAGCTCAGGGTATACTTCAGCAGGTCTACCTAAGACACTAGTTATACCTCGTGGTGCTTCAAGTATTGTTGCAAATTCTTCAAAACAAATATGAGCGCACGGTAGCTTTTATCAATAGAGGAGTATCCGGTCTCCGTATTGATGAGCATACAACTGAGATAGTAGAGGTCATTCTTCAACCCCTCATTGTTCTTTTGGGAAAGAAGGGCATTAAGAAATCATTCTAGGGTGGTCACGTAAAGGACCAGTGGATTTTTAGTTATGGGTGGCATCAGGACCAGAGGTTGGAGTATATATTTCTTGATTTCCTCAAATTCATTCTGTCACTCTTCATCCCATTCGTAGGCAGAGCCTTTTTTCAGAGCCGAGAAAAGGTCTTACACTTATCGGCTAGATTCGCAATGAATTGGCGTATCTAAGCTAAGTGGCTTTGGAAACCTCGAAGTTCCCGAATATTGTTGCGGGGGAGGCATCTGGCCGATTTCCTTGATCTTCTCTGGGTTGATCTCGATGCCCCGGTACCTGACAATAAAGCTAAGGAACCTCTCAGAGGTGACCCCAAAGGCACATTTCAAAGGATTCATCTTCAGGTGGTAGGAATGGAGGAAGCCGATCACTTTCTCAAGGTCCTTGACATGGTCCTAGTGCTGGTGAGATTTGACCACCAGATCGTCCACATAGCATTCCACCAATGTTCCAAGGATTGACTTGAATATGAGATGCATGGCACACTGATAGGTGTCACCTGCATTCTTTAAGATGAAGGGCATGACCTGGTAACAAAACATACCATATGGTTCCCTAAAAGTTGTGGACTCCTCGTCCTCAGGGGCCATTCATATCTGATTGTATCTGGAGTAACCGTCCGTAATGTAGGGGTCTTGGAACCCAGTTGTAGCATCGATCAACAATTCTGTCATAGGAAGGGAAAAATCATCCTTCAGACAGTGGCGGTTGAGATCGTGGAATTATATGTAGACTCTGATCTATCTATTCATCTCCTTGACTGGAACAATGTTGGACAGCCATTTGGGGTACTGAAACTCCTTAACGAAGTTGGCTCTGATGAGCTTTTCAACTTCAGGCTCGACCATGGCACCATGAGAAGGGTGCATCTTTCTGAGAGACTACTTGAACCCATGATGATTTGCCGGAAGACTGAGGAAGTGGATGACTACCTAAGGATCTAGTCCTAGAATCTCATCATAACTATAGGAAAACACATCAAGGTGTTGTTTAAGGAAGTCCCTACACTATTGCTCCTCCTCGGGGGGCATGGCAGCACTGATCAATGTGGGTCTTAGATCTGCCTTACTACCAAGGTTCACCTGTACCAGTTCGTCGACTGTGGTGGAGACGCCCTCTTCAAAGGTTGGCGGAGCATCCTCCAAATTTTATTCTTCGATTACGAAGGAGGGATATCCAGCAGGAGAAGCTTCCTCTGAGTCGACTGCCCCCTGAGAGAGGCAGGGTCCAGCCTGGGTAGCAGTGGATAGAATATCGAGAGATTCACTTGCTACTAAAACCATAACGATGAAGGTTGTTGATCTGATCTCATCTGGTCTTCATCCCAAGGGGCCACGCTTGATGATATAATAGAAATAGTGGCAAGACGAATTGATCGGGTTGATTCTGTCCTTGCGAAACAGGCATGTATGACATATTGTTGTTGCCATGGGGCGGACATCCCGATACCTTACAAGGGTAGGAGGCTCTGGGATCACTTGAGCCTGATTTTTGTAGGAGTACGAGGTGATCTTCTGTTGTCGCTTGGACATGGAAATATACATTCCCCTTATACCAGAGATAAAAAAACATTGCCCTATGTCAAGGTTCATGGCCTCCAATTGATGGATTGAGAAGATGTAGGCGTCCTCCAGACCTGCCCAGGGGTCAGCTGCGACCGTGACAGGTTCAACCTCACTAGCTTGAATCTGCTTGTCCTTTCCCTTGTAATAGTCTTCATCCAGGTAGCAAGCTTTACAAGAGGCAAAAGGAGATGCATCACCTTGTATTATGCCTACTCAACCATTAAGGGAGTACTTTAGGCATTGGTGATACAACTAGGGAACCACCACGTGCAGGTGGAGCCATGGTCTTCCCATCAATTCATTGTACGTAGTGTCCTGGGAGACAACCATAAACTCTATGCTGGCTACTAGGCCACCTAACAAGGTCTTCAAATAGATCTTACTGACTAGGGTCTGCTCAATCCTATCATATGCCTAGATTCTTGAATCGGAGGGAGTTAGGCCATCATCGGATAACCCCAGCTTCTGTAGTATCTGTGTTGGGATAAGATTAATCCCAGAGCTAGTGTCGACAAGACAGCGGCGAACATCCACACCGTTAAATTGTTCGGTGATCTAAACTGGGCGGATATTCCCTTGTATGGGAGATCCTTCATCTTCCCTAGAGAATAAAATGATGTCTTGACATTTAGTGTTCTCGACTGCTTCAGCATGGAAGGCTTCTACAATTGCTACCTCTGTCTCAAACTGGAGGGGGCTTCATAAACCCTTAGCGAGGTCCTCACGCATATCCGACAACATGAAAATGACCTTGAGGATGGAAAGCCTCACTGGGATTCTATAAAGATTCATGAAAACCTCATACTTCCACGCCAGGCATGAACTTCTGCTTGTAGGAGGCCGCTCTGTGATATGAGGCATGGTGGGGCCTGTCGGCTCGAACGGCTGCTGACTGGTGCTGGGCATATCCCGCTACTCACTAGCCGAATCCCGTAGAGTAGCTACTAAATGAGGGCCAGATGACTGGGATTGGTCTATAGCAGGGCGAGTCTGGTCGCGACATGGTCGAAGTGGCTCTGTCTAATCCAGCAACACAAACGGTGGTGGAGTCGGGTCTGAAAACACCAGATGAGGAGTATGGATGTGCTGAGCACTACGCTGGGCCTGCTATCTGGTCTTAGTGGCATGTACGGCAGGGATAGAGGTGCAAACTGAGGTCCCTAGACGACGCATGTATTTACGGCTCCGCCGACGCTGGCGTTGGTTGGGGAGGTTCGCCTGGCCCTCCTCATCGTTAGGAGTCATATAGGGATTTACCAACTCCATGGTATTAACCGAAGCATACCCTTGACTATCACTTGAAGAGTCATCCATCACTATGAATATTATTGGATGAATCCCCATTTCTGGAGGCATGAATTCCCCAAGAGTGTGGGACGATGATGGCATTGGCGGGGCACATTGCTTTCCCTTATGATGTCGATGCTTGCTCTTCTGGGAAGATGTCGGCTAAGATGACGATGCAGAAGTAGATGTTGTAGCTTCTGAAGGCCTTGGCTGATTCAGGAATGAAATAATGATACCATGGGAATGGGAAACCATTTTATGAGCCATCCAGTCATCATACTTCTGGGACTCATGGTTAGAAACATGATGCAACTCACATTCACAGTCACTACGGTTGTCTGTCCTTATAACGACTCATGCCACTTGTGTGGTGGACAGGCCCAACCAGACTATGTTGTTATCGACCTGGTCTTGAATCCAGTGTTTGAACACATAGAACTTTTTGAGGGTGTTACCAAGGATCTAATGATAGGGGTAGTAGTTGGGGCGATCAGTGAGGTTCGCCTCTTCTGGCCTTCTACACTCAACCAAACGCACAATGCCCTGTTCCAAGGCACTACGGAAGAAGCCGAAACCTGATTCGCATTTAACGAGTAGGTCTGGTATCTTCTGTCTAGAAAGGGGGACCTTAGGGCCTAGCCCTAACAACGAGATGGAGGATCCAGTCAAGGAGGCAGGGCTTGGTTGTCCCACCTAGGTGGTGGCAGCGCATTTTGCGGGGGCACCTGCTGATTCTGAGGAAGCTTCTATTGGGCCGGAGGTTGTGCCTGTGGTCACGGGCCTCTGTGAGGTTGCAGAGGTGACTACATTGGTAATAACTACAGCTGCCTTGGGGCCTCTATTTGGGCCACTGTAGTGGGCTTGGCTTTGATATCCCTCCTTGCATGAATTACAGGAGGCAACAGGCGTGCCTGACTGGCCTGTTGCAGGGATTCTTCCAGGTACTGGGAATTATCAGAGAAGTATTGAAATCCCCCCGAGTAGTTCTGGGTTATCAAAGTGGAAACCTAATACTTCTTTACATTTTCTACACACATCGTCAGTAATTTTTTCTGAGTCAGTGTTATGTCAAGGGAATATGTATGCCCTTTCCAACGGGTGATGAAGTCTGTGACACGCTTATCGGCCGTTGTTTTCTCTTTAAAAGGTCTGTGATGCTCGTTTTACATGAGGTGGAGCTGAACTCATAGAGTAATTACCTGCAAATGTCCTCCCAGTGAGTTATGAATCTTATGGGAACCTGGCTGTACCACACTAATGTAGGCCCCTCAAATTTCTGAACAAAGCAGTGGAGCTTGGTAGCCTCCTGCTGCGCTGGAGTCCCTAAAATGGGCCCACACCTTGAGTTGAAGTGGGCCAGGTGCATTGGTGTGTCCCCTATCCTGTTAAAGGGGGAGAAGGTTGGATTCTCGAAACCTAGGGGTGCCTACATATCATCCACCCATGCTGGATATGGCTTTCCATCATGCAGGATTTTCACCTGTCGTGTTTCTAATGCCTCAAGGCGGGTAATGAGTTATGCCATTGGATCATCTAGGGTGGGGTCCTGGTCTTGACGGGGATCCCTAACCACAAGCGCATTGGCGAGTTCTTCAACATAGTAAGCAGGCCCAACAACTCGTGGAGCGATTGTTGGCACGACCCTTGGGGCGGCTGGGGGAGCCCGAGCTGGGTCCCTTGGATTGTTACACCGTTCGAGAGGATTGGGTTAGACATACCATGCCCTTTTGCTATAAGTTCCAACCTCAACCCTGTCTGTGGGGGTAGGACGGTCAGGGTCGCCTAGAGGCAGCTCACCAAGGGGAATTTGTTCCTGCCCCTGCTTCCCTATCCAAGGATCACCATAGTTCGGTCATCGCTCTACATTATGTTCATCTAAGAGATTATCGACCAACTTCTTCTTATCAGCAAGTTGTTCGCGCAATGCAGCCTTCTAAGGGTCTTCCTAAATCTTTTTCACTGAGCCGTATGGGTTAGAGTGCTTGGTAGTTCCGATGTGATCTTTACCCTTATCAGAATTATGGCTGATTACTAATGAATCGGTGGGCACATGGAGACCTTGTAGGTTCCTCTACTAGAGAGTAACCCTCCCCGATGGGTCTAATAGTGGTGGAAAAGCCTCGGGGTGGTAAGTCCCCATCAAAAAGCTCCAAATCATCCTCCTCTTCCACTATGTCAGCTATGTTGACCGTGACCCTACCTGGGGGAATTTCCTCAATATCTCCTAGAAAGTTGGGCTACCGCCGGATAGGACAGAAGAGGAGGGTAGCAGACTGCCCCCAACCACAGACTGGCGCATGGCGGATGCATCCTTGATAATTTTGTGGAGTACCTTGAAACTCTGAATGCATTGTTTTCAGAGGAACTTATGGAGGCTTGGTGAATCGGGGCGCTGGGCCACAGGGAGTGTGGCCAGATTTACTAGACGACAGTGCCCGCCAATGTCCTCAAAATTAACTTGGATCCTGGGATAAACCACTCGCTGATGACAAAGGCATAAGTGCATCGCCCATTGGGTTTGTAATAAACATTCAATCTTCTCTGGGGTGAAGGATTCTGGCGTGTGAAAATTTGGCACTACTACAGGCCAGAACATATCGGGGAAGTGCTCCACTGCAAGAATGTTCCATAAGATCCTCGGCTAGGATTCATGGTCTGGACCTTGATTTCCCTACTCGTCAAGTGGGGGAGGCTGAAGAACTTGAAGTGGTATTGAGGAAAACCACTGGGATGGTAGGCTGGCCAGCGGAGAGTTTGGCGAGCAGGCTGACTGGCTGCCTAACCTTGGGTTGTCCTCCAAAGAGTGTAGAGACTTGGCTGCTACATCACGGTAGGACGGGATGAAGCTCGCATTTCCTGGCCCAGGGGCTAGGTCCACTGGTGTTTGGTCGCTTTTATGCTCGCCTACCATTGTTACCCAGAATAGTTCTTCGTGATCCCTTGTCGAGGTAGAGAGCACTTCTGGTGGCGACGATGGTGATTGAATGATTGTGACCGGTGGGTTTTCCAAACCTTCATCCTCTTGGATATTCTGATGGAGGGAGGCGGGAATATGATGGACCTCAAATTCTGGGAGTACTAGGATGATGCGCCTCATTCCTACCCTAGCCCTTCACTCAGATGTGCAAGAGGAGGGTTCCTGTGCTGAGTCAAACTCCATTTCAGAGTCTGAGACGCGGACTAGTTTAATCTCTGTCCAGACCTTCCCATAATTATTCTTATGGCGGAAACAACCCACCTTCCTTCCCTTGGGTGGCTCCTCGGTACAGGGCTGATTTCTGACATAAGGTCCTTCAGCTTCACTAGTGCTGAGGCGGAGAGGTTTTCCACCTTAGTAAGACAGAGTGTGAGGAGCACCAGGACAGATGTCAAAAGGTACATGGGGAGGACCTCCATGGGTCAAGATGGAGTGGTCAAGACCTCTGCTAGGACTAGAAGTGTCATGGGGAGAACCTCCATGCTTGTTTCCCCTGGTGACCTCAGTATGAGGGCAGTCCTTGTACCGGTCTAGCTGAACACGGGTAGGACCTTCGTGTTGGGTTCAAGTGGGGAGAGGCTGGCCTTAACCCTTCTGGTTTCCATAGTGAAAAGACCTTTTCCAGCTTCTAAGAAGACACAGGGAGGGTCCTGAAATCGAAGAGAGACCAGATGCATAACTTCCCCGCATTATAAGTTAGGGGAAGGAGGAACGACTCCATACCCAGTGTAGTGAGCACGGGAGAGGCTTCCGTTTTGAGAGTCAACGTCATGGGGAAGACCTTCACTTAGATTGAAGGTGGTGTGGGGTGGACCTCTTTACCAACCATCGAAGTGGGGAAGGACCACATTCTCCGTGGTAGTGGTATGGGGAGGACCTCTGTACTGAGTGAAATTGTTGTGGGTTGATCCATGGCAGCCAATGCTTGTGTCGGAAACCACAAGAGTGGACCTAGCCTACTCGTGGAGAAGTTGGGGCCTCGATCTTGGTCGGGCGTATAAGTGACCCTGCTCAGTGTATACAGGGAACTGACAGTGCGTTTCAGTGGTGGCTCAGACCATAATATCTATTTACATTGACGCTCCCTGGTGGGCTTCCACAGCTTGCGCCCGAATCTGGCATCATTTCAGACGAACCGGAGTTGGTGGTGCAGTTACTTGGCTTACCTGCTCCTCATTTAGAAAGATCGGGTGGTGGTGGTGACTCGGCCTACTAGGAGCCCTTACTGGTATCCCCTGGAATGGGACTCTGACTAGGCTGGTCCGGACGTCACCTACCTCATTATCATAAGTAAGGTAGTCATCAAATCATTCCAGGAGAGGCTCCCAAAATGGTTTTATGTCAGTGTTGGGAGTAATGGCTCCCTACGTGGACCTCGGGGGTGGCATCGGCGATGAGGTGCAGACACCTCCAAATCCAGGAGGGCCATATCCAGATTTATAATTATACCCTTCTCCTCATGCTGGCGCATGAGGTTGTTGATTACCCTCTATTGGATGACCTCATAATGGGAGATGGGGCATGAACACCCCACATTCATGGTTGTGGAGGCTGTCATGGAAGCGGTGGAGCCATGTGGGATTGTCATGTTGGTGTTACCCATGCCCCTGCATCGGTGTACAGGAGGTGATCGCGTTTGAGATGCAGCAACCTGATTCCTGAGAATCAGGGAGATTAACTCATTAGTACTTAAAGAATAAAAAAATTGATGACCAATGCCCCAATGCCATTCTGTCTTGCATGGACGGTTATAGAGATCCATGCTAACACGTCACATAACATGATGTTCAACATTCTATTGTCGTCACTTCTAGTGAGTTTCATGCCAGGCCCACTATTTGCTCAGCGGGACCCGACGCCGGATAACTAGATCTGGTGAAACATCAATCCACTGATTCCCTGAGCTCTACTAATCTCTATATTGAGGAGAATATCTTCATGCCAGGTTCACCATTTCTATTTCAAATGCTTTCATCAGGACAGGCGCATCCGTCTATGGAGGATGTGCTGCTGTTGCCCCGCATTCCCTCTTTCCGAAGGTGGGTAGAATCCTTCACTTTTTCAGGGACGTTTGCTCTTTGATCGAAAGGGGATGATGGGATGTCGGTTCTTCCTTCCATGGATTCCTCTTTGGAACTCATCACCTAGTCCAGGTCTCCCTTATAGACATGAGATTTTGTTCATGAAACTATTCTCAGTGTCATATCTTCATGGATGCCGGTTAATTACACTTCTTCTCTCGGGACATTCCAAGGGTTCCGGTCAGGGCATCAACCTTCAGTCAGGAGAGTAATCACATTGGGAATCACTGGTGTGTCATGGGAACTAGAACATCGGTGCGTCTATCTTTTTTCCCTTATTATAGGGATTATCGAGGGCACAGAAGCCTAAGGCATCCCACATCGAACGTAGGGAATCATATACCATGGGCATATATCTGAGGTTTTCCTCAGCTTCTCATGTTTAACACAGGGTATGTCACAAGTTTAACGTCCAGCGGGGATGGATCGGGCTGAGCAGAACACCGACTAGAGTTGATTAGATGGGTGCAACCCCCTAGAGGGAACCCCGATATTGGGGCCAACATGTTCTCGATTTCCTGATTGTTATTAAACAGAATGGGGAATGGGGTGTCATGATCCCACCGGGATGTGGCGGCCTGGGTAAGAATCAGGATGGATGATGCAAGATTTTGTGATGTGGATGGGGAATGGGATGGAACAATCATGATGATGATGATGGTGTTGGTCTTGAGCCTTGAAGAGTCTTCTTATGTATCCTCGTGGTAGGGAATCAATGTCAGCGTAGTTCAGTGGTGATGTCTTACCGCCGGTTAGGGGTTTCAATGGCTTACCGCTGAATGGAGACAGAACAGCTTACCACTAAATAAGGATGTCAATGGCTTAATGATGGATAGTGGTGTCAATGGATTACCATTGGATGGAGTTGAAAATGTCTTACCACTGAACGAGGTCGCGACGGCTCACCGCCGGATGGGGTCATGACGACTTACTACTGGTTAAGGTCCATAGTTTACTGTCATGCAGGATGGGGGCGAACTGACGTGAAAGTGTCCAGAACTGCTGGATGTTGAGATTGAACCTCAAGGAGGATTCCTATGTACCTTACCTTAGCACGGATCAAAGTACACATAGTTCGGGATAAGGGGGTTATTTGGGGCTTATGCTCTGAGGCAAGCCAAGGTGTTGGTGAACCAGTGTAAAGGGGTCAGAGTGACCAATGGGTGGTGGGATTGAACCTCAAGGAGGCTTCCTATGTACCTTGCCTTGGCAAGGATCAAAGTCCTCATTGTTTGGGTGGGGGCCGGTGAACTAAGGTGAATGAGGGCATGGGGTCCAATGGTTGGTGGGCTTGAACCTCAGGGAGGTTTCCTACATACCTTTCCTTGGAAAAGATCAAATACCTTGTAGTTCAGGTAGAATGGGGCTCGGTGCACCGACATGAGGTAGTCGGGACTGGTGGTTGTTGGGAAAGAACCTCATGGAGGCTTCCTATGTACCTTGCCATGGCAAGGATCCAAGTCCTCATTGTTTGGATAGAATGGGCTCGGTGCACCGATGTGAGGTAGTCGGGACTAGTGGTTGTTGGGCTTGAACCTCATGGAGGCTTCCTATGTACCTTGCCATGGAAAGGATGAAAGTCCCCATAGTTATGAGTAGTTGTGGTTCTTACACTCTAGCCTGCCCAAGGTGTTAGTGAACTGACGTGAAGGGGGGTCGGAACGACCAATGGATGGTGGGATTGAACCTCATGGTGCATTCTTACATACCTTTCCTTGGAAGGGATCAAAGACCTCGTAGTTCATGGTGTGGGGATTACACTCTAGGTATCCCAAGGTGTTTGTCATTGTCGACGCTTTCTCTAAGCCCATGTGAGTCATGCTCGGTTTGAGAAACAAGAGACAGCAAAGACCTGATGATCACGCCGTGAAAGGTGATCTGTGGGAAATAGAGTGGGGATTATATGTGATCACATCCCAAAGAGGAAATAGGGTCTTATGCATGGTTAGCATCCCAATGCGGTTGGGACATACTCCAGGATGGAGGCCTGATGGCAACAAGGCCCAGTAGGAGAGGGACTTGACACCCAGTAAGAGAGGATGAGCAGGGGTGCTACCTCCTGCAAGAAAATCTAGGGGCTTACACCAGGGTGGTTTCCCTCTCCCTGTATAGGATGCATGGGGGGAAGTCATAGTTTAGCATCATTTGCTGAGGATTATGGTGTTTGGTAGTTTAATGTCATACAGCTCGGATGAGCTGGGTTCACTCCACACCCCTAGGACTTACATAACTAGCACCTCCCACCCCTTGGGGAAGGGAAGGCATCAGCAACGCAATGGTTTGGGGGTGTTATGGAGTGAACCATCAGGGGGTCCATGTTATCATGGCTATACAAAGAAGTAATATCCATTAGCGTGCCTATGTGAAGAAGCATGAGGTGAAGCAACGCAACGGGCAGTATCATCCAATGGACTTTGAAGTTACATTGTATGAACCTAGAGGGTCATACAAGAAAAGAGTATATGGAGATGGTGTTTTGGGTGTGGGAGGTTCCCAAGAATGTTTCCTGGAAGAGGGACATCATGGGCATGCAAGGAGGGAGGCTTGCGTGAAAAAGGAGCAGTTGTGCGAAAAATGGCGAGGTCGGCACACAATTGAGATGCTTGTGTGCAAAAGACTGGGATGGCGCGAAATCGGCTGGTGCGGTGCAAAATCTAGATACTTGTGTACTAAAGTCCGGGGCGGCGTGGAAAAGAGGGTGTGAAATTGGAAGGAATTTCTCAAAGAAGTAGGGAATGTGCGTGATTGGAAGGGATTTCACACGGGGGACAGAACACGATGGGATTTGGCCGAGAATTAACCCTGAGGGGTCTCATGCAAAGGCGGACCCCCAGGAGACCTAGAATAAAATATTGAGTACTTGAGAGACATATTTTTCGCACACAATAGGTGAATTTCGTGTTAGAGAGGCGGTTCATATTTTTCAACAAGGGGAGAGCTTCTATTTACAGGTGCTCGGGATCGCGGTTCCATGCGGAAAACAGGCCTGCGTGAAATATTTCACGCGCTGGCGTCGGCAGCGCGCAAATGCAACCACGCAGGGCAGTGGTGCATACTGTTCTACGCCAGCATGCAAAATTATCGCAAATACAAGAGCTTTTCGCATGGGACAATTATTTTGCGCGCTGCGGAATTTTTTCGTGCGGCCCCTTTGGGGCCCCCCGGAATGGATCGCCGGTTCCAAATATGGCTTCGCTTTGTCTTACCCAAACCTGCTTCGGCCCTTGAGCATTTTTTAGCATTTATATAACCCTTGGAAATATTAATTATGGTCTCATAAATTTATCATTTAATTATAATAAAACATAATATTATCTTATGAATATATTATATGAGAATAAATTTACTTTTCAATTATTATATTAATTATATTTTTTTAAACAAACATTTATGTATTAAAAAAATACCAACACCTCATTTATCATTTTTAAAAGAATTATTAATGTATTCAATGATATAAATATAAAATATTTTTATTTATAAGGTACCTAAATTTTATTTTATATATTCATATGTTAGGTTACTACTCTAATGGACACAATGCTATTTTTAACAGTCAGATTATTATTCCAATGGTCAGGTTACTATTCCAATGTTATAAGTTTCTTAATTTTTATAAATACCTTTAATTTCATTCATTCTTAATTGAATTTTATTTTCCCTTAATGTTTTATATTTTCAACTTTAAAATTAATATTAAATTATAATAATTATGTTTTATTTATACAACTTTTTAATGAGTGCAGTCATTCTATTGGATTCAGAATTTCCAAATTTTTTAATTCTTGTTATATTATTTTCCATTTATTATCTCAATGTAATAATTGGAATTGTTATTAGTTTATTTTCTAACTATTGCATCATTATTCATTTATGATAATATTTTTTTATTGGTTTTTCTATGTGATGTATGAATTTTATGACATAAGAAGGGAAACTACATTGATAAAATTCTAGGACATTACACATTCTTAGGGTTGGTATGTCATCAATGAACCCACTAGGTCCCCTCAGTCTCAGCAAAGTAGAGTCACTATCGCATGGATCCTCACTCATAGTTATATACCAAGGTAAACAATGATTTCACTAGGAGGTAACAACCCTTGACGTTGTCCACTAGGTATCATGACCTCACTTGCTACATGGGGGCCCACCATAGAGGTAGCGGTCAATAGAAGTCTTGTGGCACACCTCCATACTCAAGCTAACTCTTATTTGGTCTTTTCACCCAAAATGATCTCATTCGATCCAAATTCATCCAACCTAGTCTTGGTCCCATCATACATGAGAGGATCACTCATACCACAATAATCCCAACAAGCCCAAACAACTCAAAAATACACAGGTACACTAATTCCAACCCTACTTATGATCTAAAATCTACCCTGAACATCATCTTAGAGGTTTCTCAAGCCCCAACACGTGGGTGAATGAGTCTTTTTGGTCTACCCCTACCCCTTAATAGGTCTATAGGAAACCAAAGGACTCAACAGTCATGGCCTCTTTGAATAGTGGCTGAGGCATCAAGCTTTCACATAAGGGGTTTTCTTGACAATTGGAACTCAATCATTTCAAACAAACATATTATTTTAATTTTATATTAACTTAAAATTAAATAAATATATATCTATTGTAATCTTATAAAGTGGAAATCGGTCACACTGTATTCCACATAATAAAAAGAATAAAATTCATTTTTCAAGTATATGAGACCACCTACCTTAAATAGAGCTTTCATATTTTATTTATAGGGTCAACAATATATGACTAGGATTTTCAAACCTCATCAATTCTCATCCAAGTTAAAATAAACCACCATAGAACTTGTATAGAGGTAAACATCAATAAAAAATAAATTATAACATTTAAAATTAATTAATTATCTAATCTAAAACTTGGAATAATTTTTGATAACTAAGGTGTTCATCTTGTTACATCGAGACTAAATCCCTGGTTATGTGAGGTCCATTGGGGACTTGCAACAACATTATCTGGTAAATACCTAACCACTAGAACCATCTATTTAATGAAATTTTTTTAATTTAAATTTAAAATCATGGATAAATTCATGTTGTGAGATATCATTGATAAAATATTAAGTGAAAATAAGTGGAAATATCCATGGGACATACTCTTTATAGGATGAGGGAAAGTACCATCATGATAGAAAAATTCAATTATGCTCTCGTGGATTTGTAAATGAATTCTTAAACAAGATGGGTAAATATTTGTAGGATGAGAGGAAGATTTTAACAGAGTGTTTCATAAGGGGAGATGTATCACAAATTTCCCTAAAAACCCAAAATGGAACTCAAAATATGGAGGAAGGGGAAGGAGAATGGGAAGGACCCCCCCCCCCCCCGACCAGTAGTTCACATGTATCAAACAAGTGTAGAAAGGGAACCCTTTATAAAATACAGAGGCAAAAAATTCTAATTATACCCCTTAAAACCCCAACTTCTAGCCAGTTTCACTACTATAGCAATCACATAGCCTCTCCTGAGGCCACTTAGAGCCCCCAAGATGTAAAACCCCAAGATTCTACACATAAATTTAATATTCAATGCATGAAACACTAAGCCTCTACAAAACATGACTTTTTTATAACCTATCCATTAAACAAAATATTTTTCACTTTTGTGATTTGAATATCAAAAAACTAACATAGACAGTTGTATTAAATAAGGTATTTAATGTTTGATAAGACAAACATAATTTTTAATGAATAGTAACATACCCTTATAAATAGTAACATACCCTTATGAATAGTAATTTTACTCTTATGAATAATAATGAATATTATATTCTCTAAAAAATAAAAAACATCCCCAATAATGTATAAATACAATTCATACATCTTATAAGTGAAAAATGGTCATAGAGTAAGTATTGGTATTTTTGTATTTCATAAATATTTTAATTACAATTTTATGATTAATTTAATAATTTAAAAAGGAAATTTATTTTCATAAAATGTAATCATAAATTATTATTTTATTTTCTTGTGGTTATAAGATAATTTTATGGGACCTTTATAAATTTCTCAAGGTGTTATAAAACGAGTTATAGTTTTAAAGTTATTTTTTAGGAAACAAATGTGATTTTACTTAAAAAATAATATAAAATTATTTAGAAAATTATTTTCAAAAAATGGAATTCGTCTTTTAATTATATACATCAAAAAATGGTTGGGGTGAATTTTTGAGATTTTTCAGAAATAATTATATTTTTGGGAATAGTAAAAATACATATTTGAGTTTCAGTTTGTATAATGACAAAATAATGATGTAATAATTGATATAAAATTCTGGTAGAGTTTTTTACATTATCATATGATATGAGGTTTCCCAACTGGCCAATACCATGAAAACAATCCATGGGTAAGCCCGTGGTTTTGCAAAACCCACTAATGAGGTGTCCTTTGAAATTTATAAAAAAACTCCCTCTCTTTTTCTATAAATACCCACACATTCCGTCATTTTATTTCATTTATAACTCATCATCCACAAATATTTGGGAGTTTTACCTCCCTATAGGCCCTCCCAATTTGTACTCAGGCCCCCAAGGTCCCAATCTTCATGTTTTAGGAGTTACTCTACATGGTAAGGGAATTTACATCCCTTCTCTTTTTCAAGCACTATTTTTAGGTTATTCTCTTTTAAATTCTTTGAGATTATGTTGGGATATTTTATTAAATATCCACATTAATTTGAATATTATGAATTAATTTTTATATAACCCTTTTATCTCATCAAAATATTTTATGAATTTTTAAGTGACGTCGTTAGCCTGCCGAATTTTCTTACGGGATTTCACATCATTTCTTTTGAGTTCCTTTATTTTCTTTTCTTTTTTCTTTACTCACATAATTTCATCCAATGTTTATGATAACACCATTGAATTAAATTTACTAAAATTATTTTTTGATAATATTATAATTCATCATCTTCCCTCCTTTCCCATTTTTATATACTAAAAAGGAAAACACCATCTGAGATGCGATAATTTGTCACCTTCAAGGACGACAGGTTTTCAATTTCTATTACAATATTCAATTATGGTCATGAAACAATTTATATGGATGGAACAGGCTATAATAAAAATAATATAACTTATATAATGTTCTAGAGCCTTTTTGTGTACATGGTATTAATTTACAAATCAATGTGAGTTCGTTGTGATCAAAAACCACCAATTAACCCAAAAATTATCATTAATGTTTTATATAATGATTCATTTTAACTCCCAATAACCAAATGAGTTTTATAACTATAAGATATTCTGTATGTTTACTAAAAACATATAACATCAATTCTAGATAACCATTCTCAATCTTCATATTTATCCATACATGAATATAAGTAATCCAATCATGAAAACCAAGGAAGAAAACACTCCCAAACAATGAAATTGAATATATTAACCCTTAAAAAGGACATGAATGATCAAAACAAGGTTATAATAAATCAAATAAATATATATTACGTTTTGGAATCATTAATTTATGAACCTAAATTTGATTATTCAAGTCATTAAGATCAATTAAGGAACACCTTCAGACTCAAGTTAATAATTTTTTGACCCAAACCTCCATTTCCATTCAGTTTACTTTTATTGTCTACTTACCTCAATGAAATTATTATGTATTTTTATATACCCCTCATAAATTATATATGAGTGTTATATATATGTTTAGAAACCTTAATACTTATTTATTTTATTAGGATTTACACATTTTAAAAGGAACATTCAAAAATTATTCCCGAAATTGAAGCCCGATTCAAGGGAATTTCTCAATTATTACCTATTTTCTAAATAACTCTCTAATCTGTATTTAAAAAAATTATTCTCATAAAATAACTATTTTTATTATCAAAAATCTTCATCAAATTAATTCTGGTTTTATATAGATATTTTTTCAAAATAATTCTTCATTTCCTTGTAAAAGGGTTTTTATAATAAGAATTACTCGATGATTTTAAAAGAGAATTTTCACCCATTTAAACACTACTATTGATTCTTATATCTAAATGGGGTTAATTTGTTATGATATAATTTACTATGTTTTGACTCTGGATGTTCTATATTACGAACATTCACCAATTTACTCTGAATGGTTAATGTTTTTGCTTAATATTTAGGGAAAGTTATTTACATTTCATATGTTAGTTTCAATATTCGTATATGTTATTTATGTTTATAACCATTTATATGAGGAATTAATTGGACTAAGTAAGCATTGGGTGGGTCCCTTTATATCCCATTAGTTCATTAGTAGGTTTAATGAAACAAACAATGGTCTTGGAATGAGGCCTTGAAAAAATGGATATTTATGGTCTTGGAACGAGGCCTTTATGGTATGGTTATGATGTATTGCTTTATGCATTACCTTCTTATGAAACTAGTATTGATATTTCCTACTGTTATTCGACTAGTAGAATACCCATTATTATGTTTTATTATGGAATTATTTATTCATCTCTTAATACTATCATATTATTTTCAAGCTTATTTTTTTAAAGGAATGTGTTTTTAGTTATTCACTATGCCTCGTGTTTATGTTTATAATATCTTACACTGTATTTCATACCCTTACTGAGCATTTGAGATCGCCTATTTCTTATGTTTCATTTTTTCAGGACATGAAGAATTTTAATATGAATGACCCACAGAGATAAACTTATAGTTTTATAAGTTCCCAATAAAACATATGTGTTGTATTTAATTCCAATTTGTAATGATGAATTTAGGTATGTATATTTTTTAAAAATCAACTAAAGTACTTGGTTCATCGAGATCCATATTCCTTTTTTATATACCAATGTAATAAAATAAGGAACCGGCTGCGGGAAACTAGGGTCGGGTCTTTACAGTTGGTATCAGAGTAATTTAAGCTGAAAACATGGAAACTATATTTTAAAAATGTATATTAGGGAATAAACCCTATGATAGTATTTTAGGATAAATATAAAATAACATCCTTGTATTTTGTTATGTAATAGATTATCTGGGTCTTTCTAGAAAATACATCCCTATTTTGATACTATAAGTGGATGTGGTTCTAGAACAGATTCACCTAGGAGTGAAAACTCCGACAATGAGTTTCCGACATAAACTGGGGTATCCTGGTAAAAGAAAATGGGCCTTACTATGCACCTTGTTTGAAACTCCCATGGGATACTCTTAAGATAATTCACATTTTCTTTACAATACATTATTAAGCATTTAAATTTAATTTTTTCCTCAAAAAAACCGTATTTATGATGATGATATTATCTATTCCTTCTAAGTATTTTTCTATATTGAGATTATACATATGGATCATAACCTAATCTAGTGTATTGTATTATTTAGAAATGGGGCCTAGTGGAAGGAAACAAAATCACACGAACGTGCATGTCCCATGTAGGTATTTTCCTCTGATTCAAGATAATGATGTTGTCTATGGAGTTGTCACAGGTGCAGAGTAACTTATAACTATATTGGGATAGTTTTCTCATGCTCTAAAAAATAACCTTACTCGAATAGATCATTTTTATCCTCAGCGTGGAGGATATATGTTAGATCTATTTATACAACAACAACCTCCATTATTCAATAGGACTACTAACAAATTTGTAGATGAGATATGGATAAGTTCTCTACGGAATATATTTCTTACAATGAGATGTAACGAAAGAGAGAAGGTTGACATGGTATTTTTTCATCAATCGGGAGATTCGGATCAGTGGTGGTAATTAATCCAAAACAAAAAGGAGGAGGACGAAATAGAATATATAGAATGGAGGGATTTTAAGGAATTTTTCCTTGCAAAATAATTCCCTCATGAACAGTGAGTAGATAGGGAAAGGCAGTTTTTGAATCTGAAGAAAAATAAGGACGGGGATTTTTCCAAGTATGAAGCTAACATCACAATGATAAAATAGAATTTTTTGGAATACATACATAATCCAAGGATAAATATTGATCAATTCTTTGATGGTTTAAAACCCTTCCTCTGAATGGAAATATTCTCCCAGAATTTCTCATCATATGAAGATATTGTTTCACATGATATCAAGAAAGAAAAACAATTTTCTAGGTCTTATTACATTAAATGGAGTCAAGAGAAGAGGAGGGATGATGAAAGCATTGGAAAGTGAATATGTAAATAGGGAAGAAGGGAAGAGTTTACTTTTAAAACCTGGAGTAATTATGGGAAGAAACACCTAGACACTTTCCCGAAGGGAATGGGATCCTATTACATGTGTGGATAAAAAGCCCAAAAATATCATGATTATAAGGGGAAGAAAGAAATAACAAATGTTTAATTTTATAGATGTAAAGAGATGGAAAATTAGGCACATGAATTTCCTAAGAATCATGGAAAAATTTCCCAATGAAATCCATGGGATCAATTCCAAGATTAAGCAGGTACAACTACTAAGTATAAATTTACTAATGATGTGGTGGTAGGTACTTTAATCATTTCCTCAAACTTTTCCAAGGTTTCTGGATCATCACATTCTTTTATGTCTTACCAGTTTTCCAAGAAAATAATACATGTCCAAATTGATTTAATAAATGACTTTTTAGTCAAAACTCTTAGGGTATGTATCATTGCAACAAATATGGGTCGATCAGTCCCCCTCATGACATAGAAACCTGTTTTAGTTGCTAACTTTATCATCATACCAATGATTGACTTTGATATAATCCTTTTCATGGGTTTTATTTCACGTTATGAAGTGAAGATCTATTGTACGAATAGGGAAGTTGAACTTTTTTAGAATGCTGTTGAATACCATATATTTTGAGTAGAACCCTTGATAGAAAATTCTTATCTAGATCCACACCCAGTATCTCTATTGAATTCAATTATTAGAGAGGAAGGGAGTAAAAAATCTATGGGTGTGGAAAGGAATGTTAAAATAGAGGATGTACATATTGTGCAAGAATGTGTTTATGTGTTTCTAGAGTATTTATCTGGACATCCTCTAGAGTGGGACATTGAGTTTTCCATTGATTTAATTCCCGATTCAAGGCTTATATCCAAGACTCCTTATTGAATAGCCAATATGGAATTTGTAAAACTGAAGAAACAACTATTAGAATTGAGTGATAAAGGATTAATTTTCCCTAGTGTCTCTCTATGGGGATCCCCTATTCTCTTCGTTAAGAATAAAGATAGATCTTTTTGGTTGTTCATTGACTACAGGGATTTCAATGCTATAAAAATGAATAACAAGTATCCCCTACCTCACATTGATGATTAATTTGATCAACTTCATGGATCACAATATTTTTAAAAGATTGACCTATGATCTGGATATCATCAGTTACTAGTAAGGAAGGAAGGCATTTCAAATATAGTGTGTTCAACCAGGTAAGGGCACTAAGCGTTTACAGTAATTCCTTTTGGACTGACTAATGAACCCTCTATTTCATGGATTTAATGAATATAGTTTTCAAGGAATATCTTGATGGATTCATGGTGGTAATTTTTATGGTATATTTTTATAATACAAAAGATACTAAGATCATGAAAATCACTTGCGCACTATTCTAAAGACTCTTAGATAATATGAGTTATATGGGATGTTTAGAAAGCATAAATGTTGGCTTTAATCAATTTCAATTCTAGGCCACATTGTCTATAAGGATGGAATATCTACTAATTCGATGAAGATAAAGGCTGTTCAAGAATGGACTACTCCAACAAAAATAAATAAGGTGCAAATTTTTATTGATTTAGCATGTTATTATCAGAGTTTCATTTTGAACTTCACCCATTTAGCCAACCCAATGACAAAGATTACAAGAAAATGGTTTTGTTCATATGGGAAAAAGAATTTATGGAGTATTTTGAAGAATTAAAGAAGATATTAGTGACTACACTTTGTTAGGTTTCATAAGGTAATGGAAGATGGCCTATATGGGGGTTGAATAGACTAGATTGAAAATTTTAATCAAATGAATTGATTAATTAAATTAATTATCAAAGTTAATTATTAAGGTTAATTAGCAACAGAAAAATGAAATAATGAAAGGATGTTTATTATAGTAGTTTGGTCCAAAGTTTTCCTACTCTACTCTTATACCTCTCTACTCGGCGAGAGATACGTGTGCACTAAAAATGATTTTTAAAGGGGAATCATAACAGAATTACAAAATCCTTTTCTAGTGGAGGGATAACCACAACACTGACTTTTTTGTGGGGAGTCACAACCCTTACAACCTGACTTTAGATACTGGGAGTCACAATTCAAACAGTCTTGACTTTAGATATAGGGAGTCATAACCCATGGAAAAAAGAATAACAAATAATGCTTTTGTGTGAAAAAGCATAAAAAGAAAAAAAATAGAGTGTGTGTGAGAGATGGGAAGTAGTGTTGTAGACTCAGAACTAGATGAAAGAGAAGATAAAAAATTAAAGGGAAAGTACCGGTTCTTGAGAATTAGATCAGCATGTCTTGTCAATGCAATTGTAGTCATAGCCGAATTAATTTAGCACTTGATAGAATGAGTAGGTTGTAAAGCATAGTGTCACAAGACTTTGGAAATGCACAACATGTTCAAAGTTCATAGCACTTTCTCTTTGTATTGTTTTATTCTTTTTCTAGCAAGAGAGAATGACATATATATAGAACAAAAAAATATAGTAGGTGCAGCATCTCCGCTTCCTTTTGATATTGAAAATTAATTGAGTTAAGAGATCCCATAAATATCTCCATGAAAATAGCATCACTGTTGTTTTTTTATTCCTGTAGAATAAATATCTAATAAAGGAATTCAAAATATTTTGAATAAGTCTTCCAATAAAATATCTGGAATAATAAATGCATTGAATGATTTAAAACAGAGTTTTAAATCCATTTAAAATTGTTTAAATGTAATCAAAATAGTTCCTGAAAACTAGTAGAAGATTAAGAAATTAAATTCAAACATTTTCATTTAAACAATTTTGAAACGTCCAAATTTATTTGCAAAAAGCATTGAAAAACTTTATTAATTTATCCCTCTAAATATACGCCCACAAACATTAAAAAATATTTGATTATAATCCTTATATTTAATGATAATTTTTCTCCAAAACAATTATAAAAAATAATCCATATATTTTCAAAATATCAATTTTTAAAAAACAATTGCACGGAATGACCAGTAACTTCAGAATAAACAGTAACATCAAAGTGAATAGTAACTTCCGAGAGAACAGTAACTTCAGAGTGAACAATAACATTGGAGTGAACAATAACTTCAGAATAAAAAATAACGTAACATAGGGTATGAACAGTAAAGTTATGTAGGGTTGATGAACAGTAACATAATGTAGGATATGAACAGTAAAGTAATGTAAGGTATGAACAGTAAAGTAACAGAAGGTATGAACAGTAAAGTAAAATAATGTATGAACAGTAATGTAATGTAAGGTATGAATAGTAAAGTAAAGTAAAGTATGAACAGTTAAGGAAACTTTTTGGAGATAAACAATAAACCATACTTTTGTGAAAAAAACAATAAACCATAATTTTATGAGATAAACAGTAAACCATACTTTTGTGGGATAAACAATAAACCATGCTTTGTTGAGATAATATATAAACCATAATTTTGTGAGTTAAACAATAAACCGTACTTTTGTGAGATAAAAAATTAACCATACCTTTCTGAGATAAACAATAAACCATAATTTTGTGACAAAAACAATAAACCATACTATTGTGAGAAATCTGGACAGAATATTTTGACAAACATAAATGAACTTTTAAGGGATGTTAATAGCAGACTCAATCTTTGGTAAAAACTAATGATTTTTATACAAACGCATTATCTTTCCCACAAAAAAATAATCAATTATTTCTGAAATCTATAGATCCTAAAATCATCAAAAAATAAAAGAAAATCTATTCTTGAAAAACTGCTACTACAAAACAAAATAACATAACTTCAAGTAATTAAAAGTACATTAAAAATATATTTTTAGACTTTGATGTAAACTAATTAAATAAGGATAAACAATCTATCTTTCCATATAATCAGGTTTCATGTAAATCGGATAAATGTAGAATTTTCACTAAAATAAATACATAAATGTTTTAAAATAGTGAAATATAGAGTTTCTAAAACCATAGTAGCAACTTCAATGAATATTTTGAGAAAAAGATAAGAATTTTTAAACTTCCTCATTATCTAATAAAGTATATATAAATATCTTATCTTTAAAATTTGATAAGAATCACAAAAATTCAAATAACAAAAATTAGGATATCATCAAAATACCGAGAAAAAGTAATCAAACAAAAACATAGGAAATCAATTAAAGGAAATATGCACATGCACAAACAATCTCCCCCTTTTTTTGATTACAAAACAAAAACATTTAAACCATAAATGAAGTTTTAAAATGAATAAAACCAAATTATTTCTCCCCAAAACTTCTCTCCAAAACTTCTCTCCAAAACATCTCCCCCTTTTTGTAAATAAAAAAAAGTGAAAACATTCTCCCCCTAAACAAATGCAGTAATGAAAATTTAAAATTCCAACATACCAAGAAAAAATTTAATTTTATCAAACTGAGAAGAGTCTAAAGGCTTTGTAAAAATATCTGCAAGATGATTTTTAGAAGGGATAAATTATAAAACAGTATCACCCTTATTCACATGATCTCAAATAAAATGAAATCTAAGATCAATATGTTTTGTTCTAGAATGTTGTAAGGGGTTTAAAGAAATAGAAATTGCAAATGTATTATTACAATAAATAGGTAGTTTATCAAGATAAAAACCAAAATCCTATAAATTTTTCTTAATCTATAATATTTGAGCACAAATACTAGCAAAAGAGATATAATTATCTTATGTAGTAGATAAAGAAACAGATAATTGTTTCTTAGATGACCAGTAAATTAAACATTTTCCCAAAAAATGACACATACCTGATGTGATTTTTATGTCAATTATACAGCCTCCAAAATCAGAATCATAATAATATGTTAAATCAAATCATTTATATTTTGGATAAAATAAACCAGAATCAATAGTTCCTTTAACATATCTAATTATTCTTTTTATAGATTTAATATGAATTTCTTTAGGATCAACTTGAAATATAGCACATAAACAAACACTAAAAATGATATCTAGTCTAGAAGAAGTTAAATATAAAAATCTACCTATCATTCCTCTATAAACTGTAAAATCAACTTATTTACCAGATGCATCACTATCTAATTTACAATTAGTAACCATAGGATTTTTCATGGATTTAGAGGAATCAAGACCAAATCGTTTAACTAAATCATTAGCATACTTAGATTAAGAAAACTTTCAACTTTCATTAGATAAATTTGAAGTCCAAGAAAGAACTTTAATTCCCCCATTAAACTCATGTCAAATTCAGAAGACATCAATAATGAAAAATCATTAAAAATTATTTCACTAGATGATCCAAAAACTATATCATCAACATAGATCTAAACAATTAAAATATCATCAGAATATCTTTTAATAAAAATATTTGGATAAAAACTTTATTTCTTGAAACTATTTTTCATAAAAATAAAGAAAGACTTTCATACCAAGCATGAGGTTCGTGTTTGAGACCGTATAAAGCATTGAATAATTTAAAAACATGGTTGGAAAATTTTTCATTTTCAAAATTAGGGGGTTGAGAAACATAAACTTCTTCAGTAATAAAACCATTTAAGAAAGCACTTTTTACATCCATTTGATATAATTTAAAACCTTGAAAACAATCAAATTCTATCAAAATTCTAATTGCCTCTAACCTAGAAATAGGTGAAAATGGATCTTCAAAGTCTATACCTTCTTCTTAAGAGTTTCCTTGAGCAACAAGTCTGGATTTGATTTTGACAATCTATCTAGATTCATCCAGTTTGTTTTAAAGATCCACTTAGTTCCAATTACCAGTTTATCTTTAGGAAATTCTACAAAAGTCCAAACATTATTTCTAACAAACTGATTTAATTTATCTTTCATAGAAACAATCCAGTTTGCATATTTTAAAGCATCATTAATATTAATAGGAACAAAATCAGAAATAAAAGCAGAATTGGCACAATAATTTAAAATTTAATTTCTGGTTTTGACACTAAAATCAACATTGCTAATTACATTTTCAACAGGATGATCTTTTTGAATCTTCGATGATCTTGGATCAGGTTGAGAAGGAGTGTGCTCCCCCTCAATTAATTCATTCCTATCCTGAGTAATATCTTCACTAAAATCAAAATCTCTAAACTCATCATCAATAACATTAGAATCATATTTTATTTTAACATTATTTTCATCAAACATAACATGAAAATATTCTTCAATAACCACCATTATTTTATTATAAACTCTATAAACTTTACTATTATTATAGTAACCATTAAAAAAACCTTCATCACTTTTAGAACCAAATTTATATAAATTATCATTTGAATTTAAAATAAAAACTTTGCATCCAAAAACTCTAAAATAACCAACTTTAGGCTTTTTATTTTTGAATAATTCATAAGGATTTTTCTTTAGAAATGGTATAATAATAATTATATTAGAAAAATAGCATGCTAAAAAAATAGCCTCAGCCCAAAAATATTTAGGCAGACTATATTCACTTAACATAGTTTGAGCCATTTCAATAAGAGTTCCATTTTTCCATTCTACAACACCATTTTGTTATGGTGTTCTAGGAGTAGAGAAATTAGGAAAATATCCATTATTTTCAAAGAATTTTTCAAAATCTAAATTATAAAATTCATCTCCTTTATCACTGCGAATAAAATAATCATAAAACCTTTTTTATTTTGAACTAATTTAGAGAAAGTAGTGAATTTAGACAAGGTATAACTTTTTTTGATAGAAAATATACCCAAGTAAATCTACTATAATCATCAACAATAAATAAAGTATATTTCTTTCCACCAAGGCTAGAAATTTGAGTTGGACCAAATAAATTAATATGTACTAACTGTAAAGGCTTATTAGTACTTATCAGATTAATAATTCTAAAAGAAATTTTATGTTTCTTCCCTTTCATATAGGCATCACAAACATAAAGTTGTTCTTTCTTCAAAGAAGGAAGACAAAAAAAATTCTCTTTCTTTGAGAGATTATGCAGCATTATGAAATTAACGTGACCTAAACATCAGTGCCAAAGGATGTTGTCATTATATACATCATTCAAACACTTTATATATTGAACAGTTAGTTCAGCAAAATCAATAGTATAAATATTATCTTTTCGATTAGTATAAAATAAAAAATAATAATCTTTAAAAACTAAACATTTATAATTTTGAAATTTAACTTTCATTACATCATCATATAATTGTGATATACTTATTAAATTATGTTTTAAACCTTCAATGTATAAAACATTTGAAATAAATGTAGAATTTGAAATACCAACTTTACCAAAACCATTCACTTTTCCTGTTGAATTGTCTCCAACAGTAACAGTGCCTCCATCACATGTGTTGTATGATGTAAACATTGATGGGTCTCTGGTCATATGCCTAGAGCATCCACTATCCATGTAGCATATGTCGTTCTTGAGACATCCAATGCATATTTCCTACAAAAATCAATTAATTGAAAATTTTGGTACCCAAGCTACTTTGGGTCCAATAGCATTAGTAATACAATTATTAGGTGCCCACATAGAATTTAAACATGTATTGTAAGGTACTCTCGATAAAAAGGATTTAGAAATAATAGTTTTTGAAAATCCCAAAGATTGTTTAAATCTATGTGAGCAGTCATTGGCATTGTAACATCCCAGATAAATAAGGAATAAGACACTTTTAATATTTTTTAATATTTGTGAATTAAATATTATTTTTAAATTAAAGGGGACGTTATGTTCTATGGCGTACCTGATACACAACAACGGGTTTCTTTGAAATCTTAAGTTGCACACTAATAATATAATATTATTATTTTAAAATGATAGTTAATGCCTAGAAGTTGTGTTGGTGTAAATGAATAGAAATAACTAAAATATGATTATATATGTTTGGTAAATATTTTTTCAATTATCCAATAAAAGTTAAGGTATCTAATTTTAAGCATGAATACTCTAATATTCAGTAAAATGTAAATTTACCGCCTTTTGATGGAGAACCCTCCTTAAATATAGTTTTGGTCATTTTTATATATTCTACTTGAAAAAATAAAATCCTTCTTTAGAATGGGAACATTAAAATTTACTTTGTGTAAATTTTTTGGAATTTTTCTGATAAAGTTCATTTTTTAATGAATAGTGAAAATATTGTATTTTAATTCAAAACTACGTTTTAATATAATTTATTTATATGGTAATATTATCATTTTAATTGGTTATAAAGTGTAATTAGAATATATTTTTACCATTTAATCCAATGTTTGTCTTTGGAATTAATTTCACTTTGAAATTGGACATAAACAAATGTCAAACTTTTGACAATTATTATTTCTTAAAAACACGTTATTTATTTTACCAATGGGAATTAATATTAAAATTAATTAATTCCACTTTTATGTTTTGAATTTATAAAAATAAAAATCATTTTAAAATTCAGAATATCAAATATATCTTAGGCTGAATTTTTGGTATTTTTCTGAAAAACATCAATTTTTTATTAATAGTGAAACCACTTAGTAGTAGTTAAAAAACTGACTTTTTCATTTAAATGAAATTTTACCACTTTTGTGAATTGAGTTCCAAAAATCATACATACATGGTTGTTATTAGTTAGTATAATGTGGTTCAATAAAATGAAAATAATTTTTGATGAATAGTAACTTTTGACTTATATTTACCGCTGTTAAAGGTAAATAAGGTAATTCAAGGTAAAAAGAATATTATAATAATTCAAAATTACATTAACACTTTTCCAAAACTTATTTTATGAGTCATGTCAGACCATGTACATCTTTGGGTCGATTTTGGTACCCCATGGAGCCACTTATGAAAGATAATGACACTTTATATTAATTAATTTAAAGCAAAGGCAAAATGACAAAAACAAAAATCTTTTTGGAAATTAATTTTTATATGGTATTATATAAAGAATATTTTTGACTATAAATATTCATTAGAAATATAAAATTATTTCCTACATTATATTATTTGTTTTATAATATTTAGACATCGAATAAATTAAATTATTTATGACACAATAATGATGAGGTATTTACCTCATTAATAAATAATTCAAATAAATAAGATTATAATGATTTAAATATTATCCAAAACCTGTACAATTTCTATTGGATAATTTTTTTCTACCATGATCCATATTATATTCGAATTTAATGATTTTTGGACATTTAGAAACCGAATATCATCATATAATAAAATAGTATTTTCACACTTTCCTAAAGAGCCCCTCCTCTCCCTTATAAAAAGAGACCACTTATAACCAATTACTCACACCTCTAAAGCCATTTTTCTTGTCCAAACTCTTCCCAATTAATCTCCCCAAATTCCTCTCCCACTATTATAAGCCTTACCTTAGTCAGACGGAACTTCAAGAATTCTTTTTGGTTCAAACCAAAGGAAGTTACCCAAATTAAAGGTAACAGTTTCTATTAACATCTTTTCTTTTATTTTACTTCTCCAACCCCTAAACTCTTTTTATTCCTTTATTTTATAGCAACACCAGTATGATAAATATACTATGATGTTTTTATAATAAATATTTAAACTAAAATTACACACACCTTCATCTAATGGGTGAAAACATAATGTTTCTGTGGATGGAAAACTAACGCCTCACGAAATGATGATTGTTCAATTACCTCATACCGCCTCTCATGGTGGCCATTATGATGGAACTATATTTATATATGATATATATTATGTTTATTATTTCCTTATTCTTCTGTAATTCCCATTTATATCATGCCTTTACGGTTTCCATAGTGGGTAAATACGATAATCTCTTTTGAGGAAGTGTGGACTACCACCCCTCAAAGTGATGTGACTCATTAATGCCTTATGTGGGATGTATAAAGGATATAGTTAAAGATATTATATATGATATTATATTTTAATTATAATATTCCTATTTATCATTATGTTTTAATTCCATTAAAATAATAAATAGAAATGAAATTAGCGTTCATGCATATGTACGGCTTACCGTCTCCATGAACGGTGCATTTCATTTCTTACCTCCAAATGATATGTACTATTATAAATATATTTATATATATATACTGGATATATATGATATATGATATCTAAATAATTAATTTCATTCTTGATATAATGGAATATTGACCACGTGGAAACCTTGTAAATATAAGGTGTTCATTTTTGACTAAAGTACCAAATATTGACAAAATTAATGTTATTAACTTAAATGATTACATAATGTTTATAACATGGTAATAAGTGATATAATAGGAATAATAAACTTGGAAATGGTTCTTAAACATTTATAAATTAACTTTAGTTTATTATTCATGATATTAAATAACGATCGAGTCAAATCAGACACAAGGTAAGGGATTTTCTTATCTCAGTTTTAATTCTATGAGATTTCCATTGTTCGCCACTTATTCATTGCATGTGGTGTATTGTGTTCTGAAAGTTGACATATATCATCCTTATTATCATTATATTCATGGTATTCTGTGATTCATTTGGTGGTTATTAACTTTTGGTCATATGACTCAGTTGATTACAACATGGTAAAGGGTTTCATCACACTTTTTATTCCCGTGAGATTCATGATATATTTTCCACTATTTCCTTTTGTGTGGTGTATGTACTGTCCATGATTGTAATATTTGTGTAATATAATTTCATTTATGAGTATTTAAATATTCATTTTATGATCCTTCTTTCATGTGGCGTGTGTTTTATAATTTACCAAATTGGTAAGGGAACCCTTGACCCTCCTCTATTTAAAAGACTTCTTTTTGTTATGTAATTTAATTTAAATCTTATTATGTTGGGATATGTTCTTCTATATCGTCATTGATTTAAACTTTATGTCCAATTGATGAGATACCTTTTTTATCTCATCAGCTCGTTTTATGAATTTTAAAGTGACGTCGTTAGGCTGTCGAATTTTTAAAAGGGAACTTATTAATCCAATTTCAATTCACTGGGTTCAACTTGTACTTCTTGAATATGTCATCCCATGAATATGTGTGAGTGACCTCTGATTTTTTTACACTTAATATGCACTAATATTGGGTGTATTTATACACATAATTATGTGATTGATTTATCGTTAATTTAAGGATACCATCTTTATAAGGGATTTCATCCCAATTTACATTTCCACTAAGACTTCATTGTTTTTATGCACCAATTAAATCTTATATGGGGTATATACTGTAATTTGACATATTATATCATGAATCCCTTTATTTTCATGATATTATAATGTTCTGATTAAAATTTATTCTACAATTATTTGTATTCAACAATCTCTCTTTTTGTTAAAGACTCTTTAAATAAAATATCATTTTAAATGTTTTAAATATTTATTCTTCTAAATATTTCTCATTAATGTCCTTGTTTTCAAAATGGGTTTTAGGATTTATTTCTATAGACATTAATGTTTTCAAATGATAATTCATTTAAAATATTCAAAGTGGTATGGGACACTTTTATTCAAAAATATCTTTTTAAATGGTTTTGAAAATGATTTGATAAAACATCGTTTATTTCAATATATTGATTTGATTTATTAGAATATGGAAATTTTATCTTTCCATTATACATGTCTTATATGTTATGATTCTGTTATGGTTATTGGGAATTGTTTATGTATATGAGTGGTTCTGTGATAAACCTAGGATGGGTGATCCCGAGATAGCTCTCCAATGCATTGGGTAATGTGACGAAGTTAAACGTGATGTTTCTCCTAAGAGATTTAGGGAATATACTGTGAAGGGTATTCTGAGCATAACTCCCTATGTAGTTGTGATAGCTACAATGTAAGTTTGATGTGGATGCCATAAGTAACATTTATGATTTATGATTTGTGTGTTTTATTCATAAGTCTTATGATTTCATAAGGTGTGTTATGATTGAAAAGTATGGTTTCATGGATTTTTATTTATTGATGGGCTAATGTTTTCCTTCCTTATTTTATAATCCTTACTAAGCTTTTTATGCTCATCCCATGTTTTTGAAATTTTTTCCACATGACTTAAAGATGAATAGGGTCAAGTATGGGATCACTGAAAATTCATGTTGTTTAAAACATGGAACTAGACATGTTTCCATTTAAGAGTTTTTATTTTATGAAAAAAATGGATAATGAGTAGTAGTGTCTACTTGTAATATTCAAGTTGTTATGTAATGGTTATGGCTTAATTATCTAAAACTCTAAACCTGAAAAGATTCTCAATGTGAATTATACATTTAATTCAATATTATGAAATGTTTTAAGGTCGGGACCTTATAGGAATAGTGACCATTCATGCCACATTTAAAACAAGTAACAGTTGAAGTACAACCATTTTTACTATTAAAAAAAATAGGTTTTATACATTTGAGGTAATATTTTATCATAACCAAAACCATATTTATTTTTATCAATTTTAGTCAAAGACATCATCTCATGATATTTTTCATGACCTTGAATAAAAGAGGATAAATTTTATTTAAGACATTTAACTTCTTTTTTAAATTTCTCATTCAAATCTTGAGCAGTTTTCAAATTATCATAAACTATTGAATGATAAATATAAGAAGTGTTTGTTAACTTTTTATTTTCTGGAAAAATTAATTTATTTTCATAAATATGTTTTTTATTATCTTATTTAGGTTTATTTTATAAATCAGTAGTTTTGAAAATATCTTTTCTTAATATTTAAATTTCATTATTTAATTCAAAAACATTGGGGTTATCAGATTCATATTCAGAATCAGAACATTTAGAATAATAACTAGAATTACATACCTTATCCAGTGATGCCATGAAACACATGTTAGAGGAATCTTTTTTAGTTCCATATTGTTCACTAGAATCAGATTCTTCGGTACAACTTCAGCTGGTTTTCAATTCATTTTTATCCTTCTTTTTGTATTTTTCAATATTCTTTAGTTTAGGGCAATCGAGTTTGATATGACCTTTCTTATTGCACTTATAACAAGTTACATCTAAAGCATTGTAATTTGTATCACCTTTCTTATCTCCCTTATATTTTTCATTTTGAGGGTTTCAACTAAACTAGTTTTTGAATCTGTTCTTTTTCATTCATTTGTAGACTCTAGTTACACTCTGAGCCATGTCTTGCATTTAAATATCCTATAGATCAGAATCAGATGAATTATTAGAAATAACATTTATTGACTTAAAAGATACACCTTTTCTTTTTTTGTCTCCTCATCAGCTATGTTTTTCAGTTCTAGTTCATATTGGAGTAGTGATCCAATCAATTCATCAAGTGTGTACTCTTTGAAGTTCTTGATTTCATTAATGGAAACCTTCTTTGCATGTCATTTCATTGGAACATTTGGTTTACTGTAACACCCCGAGATTTTATGAAAAATATTCTTTTTAATTTCATTAATGTATTGTGTTATACGCTACACCAAAAGGAGCTATCACAACACACATCTTTGACCTAGTTTGAATTACACGCAATCGCGACCTTCCACGATAGCGTGTGTTGTACGCAGCACCAAGTTTCGCTAAACAACGATATGCTATTAAAATATTATTGAAACTACCCGTTATGAATAGTAATAACCACTTTTTGAAATTTTGTAAATTTTATTTTTCAAAATGGACTTCATTTTTGGATTCGGAATATCGAAATTAGCTTAGGGTGAAATTTTGGCGATTTTCGGATAACTTTCATATTTTGATGAATAGTGAAAATTACTAAATTTTAATTAAAAACAACTTTTTCAATCGAAATAATTAATAGTGATAAATTATTAATTTGAGTGGTTTTAAAGTATATTTAGAATTTATTTTTACAATTTAATACAATGTTGGTCATTGGATGTAATTTCACATTTAAACCAGTTATAAACAAGTGTCAATCTTTTGATAGTTATTATCTCTTAAAAACACGCCTTTTGTTTTGACGACGGGAATTAATTTTTAAATTAATTAATGAAACTGATATGTTTTGAATTTGGTAAAATAGAAATCATTTTTGAGTTCATAATATCAAATATAGCTTAGGCCTAATTTTTGGCATTTTTCTGAAAACATTCAATTTTTAATGAATAGCGAAACCACTAAGTGGTAGTTAAAAAATTGAATTTTTCAAAAAACTTAATTTTACCGCTTCTGTGAGTGGAATTTCAAAAATTCGAGAGACACAGTTGATGTAAGTAAGTAAAATGTGGTTCAATGAGATGAAAATAATTTTTTGGTGAATAGTAACTTTTTACTTTTTTTACCACGGTTAAAATTAAATAGGGTAATTAAGGGTATAAATGATATTATTATTACCCTAAAACATGTCCTAATTCTACTGGACAAGTGTAATTCGACCAAAAACACACTTAGGAATAAAATATGACCATTTAGGCCCACTTGGATTAGATTAGGACATTTATTATTAATTTATTTAAAGAAGGGTTAAAAGAGTTAAAATCAAAGTTTATTTACTAAAACATTTTTAATATGGGGTTATACATAAGATAAATTCGACTATAAATATTCATTAGAAATATAAAAAGATTTCCTACATAATGGTATTTTATTTGTAATTTTTAGACATCAAATAATTTAATTTATTTATGAAACAAAGATGATGCAGTAATTATCTTATTAATGAAATATTGACATAATTGATGTTATAAATACCAAAATAAATGTAATTTAAGTCTTTTTATGAATTATACTAATTTTCTAGGTTAATAAGACATGTTAGTATTCATTTAATTAACTTTTTTCGAACTTATCATTCTGTTATGATTTTCACAAAAATCAATTACTAAATAGTGTCAAAATTGACATAAAATAGTTTTTAAAACAAATATTATATTATTAATTGTTATTTTATTCCTAAAAAACTATGGTTCGGCCAAATTACTTATCTAAGGTTATATATATTAATAAAAAACAAATTGGGGTTCGTTTGGCTTCTTATAGTAAGTTTATTAACCTTATAGTGTAAGAACACAAGAAGACACGGTAAAAGTAAAATTATTCAACTTAATGTTAAATCTAAATGATAAGGTTAAAATAGGAACCTAAACTTGTCTAAATTCTATTGGATGAGATTATTTAGACCCATCCCCACCTTAGCCTCTAAATAAAATAATTTGGAGCTATTTAAAACCGAACTTGACTTTATAATAAAATAATATTTTTAGTTTTTCCAAAGGAGCCCCTCTCCTCCCTTATAAAAGGGAACCTCCTCCCTCTCTTCCTCAAACAAATTTGAGCCTTCAAGATCGTCCAACCCCTGACATATTCTCTTCTAAACTTCCCTATAAACATCCTAGAGGTTCTGGTCTTCTTCAATGACCCATTTTAGTGCCCTAAAAGGAGGTCTCAAAGAAGCCCTTCAAAGAAGAGGTAATGTCCGTTACCGATTCTTTCATCTTTATTTCTTCTTCCACTTATTCTTCGTAGGTTGTTTCATTATGAAGTAATAACATCAGTATCACTTATATACTGATATGTTATTATAAGTATGAAAAACCCCTATTTCACCATCTATCCATCCTACGGAAAAAGAAATCACCGCGCGTGCGTACGAACGGAATACCGTCTCCACGCCGTGGTGTAATCTATTTTCCACCACCACCTTACATGGATGGGTATAATGGTGTAAAGAATAACTATACATAGTTATTAGAAAATCATATTTATTCTGATATATTGTATCATCCACTCCAATTCAATTCAATAATTATGGAAATGATATCATCGCTCGTGCGTACGTACGGACTACCGTCTCCAAGACGCGATGAGATTCATTCTCCATGTTAACCATTTAAGAATGATTATAAAGTATATATAAGAAATAATAATGAAATATATGACATTATAAAGCTACTGGATTTATGTGTATATATATGTATGTCATCTACTTAATTCCACTCAATTCAATAATGAAAAGAAAACAGCGTTCATGCGTACGTACGGCCTACCGTCTCCATGAACGGTGTATTTCTTTCCATTTATAGATCCATTATATATATGTATATTCTGAATATATATTATATATAAATCATGTTTTATATTCTATAATTAAGTAATAATGATCTAAGTAATCATATGAATAATTACAAGTTAAAACACGAACGACAAATGAGACGATTTTACCCAAAACGCTACTTTAACATGAATTTACAAAAGAACGGGTAATATAAAGTCATAAGTGAACCATATATGATATAATAACAATGAATAGGATTCTGTAATAAGTCAATGACATTATTTAAATCATTATAAAGGAGGTTCAGACACTTACGAAGCAAAACGGACCTAAGGTAAGGGTAATATCACAATCTCATTTTTATCCGAGATTGTTTATACTTTGAAATTTACTAGGGTGTATTTTATCATCCACATCCATGTTTCCTCAATATGTAATATTATTTCCATCCACCTACAATTGTTTAAAACCTATTTTACCCTTTGGTGTATTTTTAGTAAAATATATGAAAGGAATCTTTTGTCGTTTTTCGCACGAGGTGCATTTTGACTTTTCTGACAAAAGTACGAAAAGAATGTTTTTTTAACTTATACGGGATGAATGGATTTTTAAAACATTATTTACAAGAAGATTCATTTACAAGTTTTCAAGTTTATTTTTAATCAACTTCTTTTAGTTTAAAATTGTATGACATGTTAAGAAAGGAAAAGTGTTTTTGAAGTAGAAAGGATATTTTCTTCAAGAATGAAGTTCAAGTGTTTCATCAAAATTATTTTCCATATAAGATAATGAAGGGTTTTGTTTTTATCCCTATTATTACATTGATTTGATTGTGTTGTGATGGAATTATTTTTATGAATTCTTTTATCGTATATGAATTGTTTTATGATGTCATGATGTTTAAGATTCCCATTTTTATTACATGGGTTATGCAATGATGTATGGTTTATGGTTTTGTGGCACACGTAAGAATGGTATCATTATGAGATGGGTGGGACCTATATCTCCCTCCAATGCATTGGGTAAAGATTTTATATCTCATGAGATAGACATGGCTGGAACGGTAGGTTATACCGGTTCAGTGGAACAAGACTGAAACGAGGGTGACTCGGTTCAGAAAGGGACTTTGTCCACTAAGATAGTCTTGGCAATGAGTATTGACTAACAAGAAATGATTCTCTATGATTATGTGTGTATTCCACAAAGATTCATGTTTTAAGTTATGCTTATTGTGATTACATTTCACTTCCATGAGTTATCCCAGGTTATGAAATTATGATCTCTTTTCCTGGTTAAGATTTCCAAAAGTTATGTGCTTATGTATATGATGTGATTGATATTTCTTTTGTTTACCCTTACTGATCATTTGAGCTCACCCATTTATGTTTTCTTTTCCCCATGATATAAAGAAAGGTTTTAGGTACAAAAAAAGAAGATCTTTATGGGAGATGTTGAAGATATTTCACCAAGATTATAAGATTATATTCCGAGTTTCCAAAGACACTAAACTATTATGATCCTTGTGTGTGTGTTTTTGTTATGTACTAAGTATTCCACAAATGTAATGTAATGTCAATGTACGTCAGGTTTCGGGTCTCTACAGTTGGTATCAGATGAAAGGTTTAGTCAACCTTTGGAAACTAGGATGCGAAAGCGTTAGTGAGATCCCTAGAGATATTTCAAAGGTATGTCTAGGGATGTCCCTAAGGATAAGTATACATATAGAATATAGTCCTAGAACTATGGTAACGATCATAGAATTTAACCTAAGATGTTAGATATTGAAGTTACTCTCCCTTTATTATGATTTTTGCCTCTCACACTATTCTTTTTGGGTTTTAGACAATGGCTGGAACCCGAAGGAACCGTGTTGATCAATTCAATGGACAATGCAATGATTGTCCTCCTGAACAAACAAATGTTATGGGAGATGGAGTGCAAAATCTTATTGCTATATTTACACAAGCTATGAATCATTCTGGACTTCCAAATGAGCAGAGAAGGGAACAATATTCTATTGAGTCCTTCATAAGGCAACGTCCACCTTCTTTCAGTGGGTCTTCTGATCCACTTATTGCTGAACAATGGATCAGTACCACTTAAAATATATTTTCAGTTCTTCAATGTTCTGAACATGATAAAGTCATCTTAGCAGTATATCGTTTGGAAGGTGAAGCTGATCAATGGTGGAATCTTATCAAGAATATGAGGCAAAGAGATGAAATTGAGTCCATGGAATGGGATGAGTTCAAGAACTTATTATTCAATAAGTACTTCCCTCGTGTTCTTCGAACAAAGATGGAGAAGGAGTTTCTTGAACTAAAGCAAAAGGATGATGAATCTGTTGGTATATACGAAGTGAATTTTACAAGACTTGCAAGGTATGCATCTGGCATTATCATCCAACCTGAAAGTAAAGTTGATCGATTTTTCAGTGGCTTAAAACCAAGTCTTCGAAGGGCATTAGCTGTAAGTGACTTAAGTAGCTATAAAGAAATTGTGCGTTGTGCTATCAAGGTAGAAATGGAAGTTGGTGTTACATATCCATCTCATGGTTTTGAAAAGAAACGAAAGATGGAGTTCAAGGAGAAATCTCAGAATAATGGTGAAAAGAAGATGAATGTTTCCTTATTCTCAAAGTGTGGAAAGAAGCATGGTGGATATTGTCTTAAAGGGACTAGAAAATGTTCTAAGTGTGGAAAAGAAGGTCATCGAGCAGCTGAGTGTCGATGTAATGGAAAAAGGGTTTCTAATGATGTGAATAAAGCAAACACTGCAGAGAACGCACCACCAACACTTCAATGCTTCAAGTGCAAGGAAATGGGGCATTATGCTAATAAATTCCCTAATCCAAGGGTTAGTGATGATCAACATGAGCAACCACTTAAGGCAAAGGACAAAGGGAAGTCACATGCGATCACTATTGGCGATGTTGAATATGACAACGATGTGGTGGAATGATTAAGTGTTTATGTAATGGGATTCCAAAATAATGTTGTATCATAAAGTATTGTAATATTTATGTGTTGGTCTAATGTGGTATTCAAAGTGATTGAGATATTTAACAGTATTCATGAGCTCATGATTGATATAAGGACTAAGTGATATCATGGTTTGAGTATATAGAATTTTGAGGATTTTGGTATGTGGAAAGTGTTAACTTTTAACTGTGTTCATGTTTTCACTAAGGTTCAATGGGTATTCATTCTTCAAGAGAATACATGATTAAGGTATTCACATTTTTGTAATTTGACCAACAAGATATATCTTATGATATATGGGGGAAAAATAATGGCATTCACGTGATTGTTCTATGACATTTCAAGTAATCATTTTCTTTATACTATGAGCTTGGACCGAAGTATTTTAGATAAGCCTAAAGATTAGAATGGATTATGTTGGACATTTGTTAGGATAAATCGTTTTTCGATATTATTGATGGGATGTTATAGTAATATAGCTTTAGAGAAAGGACAACCTGAAGGACGGGTGACAGCCCATCGCATCGTACAAGGCTGTGGGAATCGAACCCACAACCGAAGTGCGACTGGCCTTTATCGCCTACCACTGGCCTACAGGAAGTCCCTGGTTAGTAGAAACTAGTTTTATTTTATTATGCGGTATGATGTATGAAGTATAAGTTCATTTTAGGAACCATATATGATTAATCTCACTATAGAATGACTTATGTATTTTTAATAACTTTTGCAAACCTTTTGTTTGAGACAGATGGAATGACCCGTCATTCTGTCACATGATCTGCTAACACTTCATGAATAACAAATTCAACTTCATTTATTTAAGAGATGAAGTGTAAATTGTTCAAGGCACGAACAACAGTGAGATTGTACCAAAATAAAGTAAGTATTTATTCTAATTCAAATTCTTCAACTTTAGGGAAACGATCTTGAAAAACAAAAATGTTGTCATAGTGCTCTTATATCTGATTAATCAGATGGTACCTTAGATCGTCACAAATTTATGGATTTGTGATTGTTGGCTTTTCCATAGCCTTGTTCTCTACCACTCTCCATCAAAACATGATGGTTATATTTTTCTTCCATATCCATATTTTCACCTATGTGGAAACCCAGTGATTAGTTTATTTGGGTAATCATTACGTTTCATACTTTTGTTTTTAAAGATTGGTTTTGGTATTCCTTTTTACGATGTGGGTTTCTATTAAAGAAACTTTCAAGTAGTAAACCATTTATAACCCTGACGAATTTCGAGGGCGACATTCATTTTAAGGGGGGTAGAATGTAACACCCCAAGATTTTATGAAAAATATTCTTTTTAATTTCATTAATGTCTTATGTTATACGCTACACCAAAAGGAGATTTCACAACACACATCTCTGACCTAGCTTGAATTACACGCAATCGCGACCTTTCACGATAGCGTGTGTTGTACGCAACACCAAGTTTCGCTAAACAACGATATGCTATTAAAATATTATTAAAACTAGCCGTTATGAATAGTAATAACCACTTTTTGAAATTTTTTAAATTTTATTTTTCAAAATGGACTTCATTTTTGGATTCGGAATATCGAAATTAGCTTAGGGTGAAATTTTGGTGATTTTCGGATGACTTTCATATTTTGATGAATAGTGAAAATACTAAATTTTAATTAAAAACAACTTTTTCAATCAAAATAATTAATAGTGATAAATTATTAATTTGAGTGGTTTTAAAGTATATTTAGAATATATTTTTACAATTTAATACAATGTTGGTCATTGGATGTAATTTCAAATTTAAACCAGTTATAAACAAGTGTCAATCTTTTTATAGTTATTATCTCTTAAAAACACGCCTTTTGTTTTGACGACGGGAATTAATTTTTAAATTAATTAATGCAACTGATATGTTTTGAATTTGGTAAAATAGAAATAATTTTTGAGTTCATAATATCAAATATATCTTAGGCCTAATTTTTGGCATTTTTCTGAAAACTTTCAATTTTTGATGAATAGTGAAACCACTAAGTGGTAGTTAAAAAACTGAATTTTTCATAAAACTTAATTTTACCGCTTCTGTGAGTGGAATTTCAAAAATTAGAGAGACACGGTTGATGTCAGTAAGTAAAATGTGGTTCAATGAGATGAAAATATATTTTTGGTGAATAGTAACTTTTTACTTTTTTTTTACCACGGTTAAAAGTAAATAGGGTAATTAAGGGTAGAAATGATATTATTATTATCCTAACACATGTCCTAATTCTATTGGACAAGTGTAATTCGACCAAAAACAAACTTAGGAATAAAATATGACCATTTAGGCCCACTTAGATTAGATTAGGACATTTATTATTAATTTATTTAAAGAAGGGTTAAAAGAGTTAAAATCAAAGTTTATTTACAAAAACATTTTTAATATGGGGTTATACATAAGATAAATTCGACTATAAATATTCATTAGAAATCTAAAAGGAATTCCTACATAATGGTATTTTATTTGTAATTTTTAGACATCAAATAATTTAATTTATTTATGACACAAAGATGATTTAGTAATTATCTTATTAATGAAATATTGACATAATTGATGTTATAAATACAAAAATAAATGTAATTTAAGACTTTTTATGAATTACTCTAATTTTATAGGTTAATATGACATGTTTTTATTGATTTAATTAACTTTGTTCGAACTTATCATTCTGTTATGATTTTCAAAAAAATCAATTACTAAATAGTGTCAAAATTGACATAAAATAGTTTTTAAAACAAATATTATATTATTAATTGTTATTTCATTCCTAAAAAACTTAGGATCGTCCAAATGACTTAGATAAGGTTATATATATTAATAATAAACAAATTGGGGTTCTTTTGGCTTCTTATAGTAAGTTTATTTACCTTATAGTGTAAGAACACAAGAAGACATGGTAAAAGTAAAATTATTTAACTTAATGTTAAATCTAAATGATAAGGTTAAAATAGGAACCTAAAATTGTCTAAATACTATTGGATGAGATTATTACGACCCATACCCACCTTAGCCTCGAAATAAATTAATTTGGAGCTATTTAAAACCGAAATTGACTTTATAATAAAATAATATGTTTAGTTTTTTCAAAGGAGCCCCTCTCCTCCCTTATAAAAGGGCACCTCCTCCCTCTCTTCCTCACACAACTTTGAGCCTTCATGCTCGGCAAACCCCTGCCAAATTCTTTTATACACTTCCCTATAGACATCCTAGAGGTTCTGGTCTTCTTTAAAGACCCATTTTAGTGCCCTAAAAGGAGGTCTCAAAGAAGCACTTCAAAGAAGAGGTAATGTCTGTTACCGATTCTTTCATCTTTATTTCTTCTTCCACTTCTTCTTCTTAGGTTGTTTCATTATGAAGTAATAACATCAGTATCACTCATATACTGATATGTTATTATAAGTATGAAGAAACCCTATTTCACCATCTATCCATCCTACGGAAAAAGAAATCACCGCGCGTGCGTACGTACGGAATATCGTCTCCACGCCCTGGTGTAATCTATTTTCCACCACCACCTTACATGGATGGGTATAATGATGTAAATAATAACTATACATAGTTATTATAACATCATATTGATTCTGATATATTGTATCATCCATTCCAATTCAATTCAATAATTATGGAAATGATATCATCACTCGTGCGTACGTACGGACTACCGTCTCCACGACGCGATGAGATTCATTCTCCATGTTAACCATTTAAGAATGATTATAAAGTATATATAAGAAATAATAATGAAATATATGACATTATAAAGCTACTGGATTTATGTGTATATATATGTATGTCATCTACTTAATTCCACTCAATTCAATAATGAAAAGAAAACAGTGTTCATGCGTACGTACGACCTACCGTCTCCATGAACGGTGTATTTCTTTCCATTTATCGATCCCTTATATATATGTATATTCTGAATATATATTATATATAAATCATGTATTATATTCAATAATTAAGTAATAATGATCTAAGTAATCATATGAATAATTACAAGTTAAAACACAAACGACAAATGAGACGATTTTACGCAAAACGCTACTTTAACATGAATTTACAAAAAAACGGGTAATATAAAGTCATAAGTGAACCATATATGATATAATAACAATGAATATGATTCTGTAATAAGTCAATGACATTATTTAAATCATTATACAGGAGGTTCGGACACTTACGAAGCAAATCGGACCTAAGGTAAGGGAAATATCACAATCACATTTTTATCTGAGATTGTTTATACTTTGAAATTTACCGGGGTGTATTTTATCATCCACATCCATGTTTCCTCAATATGTAATATTATTTCCATCCACCTACAATTGTTTAAAACCTATTTTACCCTTTGGTGAGTTTTTAGTAAAATATATGAAAGGAATCTTTTGTCGTTTTTCGTACGAGGTACATTTTGACTTTTCCGACAAAAGTACGAAAAGAATGTTTTTTTTAACTTATACAGGATGAATGGATTTTTAAAACATTATTTACAAGAAGCTTCCTTTACAAGTTTTCAAGTTTATTTTTAATCAAATTCTTTTAGTTTAAAATTGTATGTCATGTTAAGAAAGTAAAAGTGTTTTTGAAGTAGAAAAGATATTTTCCTCAAGAATGAAGTTCAAGTGTTTTATCAAAATTATTTTCCATCTAAGATAATAAAGGGTTCTGTTTTTATCCCTATTAGTACATTGATTTGATTGGGTTGTGATGGAATTATTTTTATGAATTCCTTTATCGTATATGAATTGTTTTATGATGTCATGATGTTTAAGATTCCCATTTTTATTACATGGGTTATGCAATGATGTATGGTTTATGGTTTTGTGGCACACATAAGAATGGTATCATTATGAGATGGGTGGGACCTATATCTCCCTCCAATGCATTGGGTAAAGATTTTATATCTCATGAGATGACATGGCTGGAACGGTAGGTTATACCGGTTCAGTGGAACAAGACTGAAACGAGGGTAACTCGGTTCAGAAAGGGACTTTGTCCACTAAGATAGTCTTGGAAATGAGTCTTGACTAACAAGAAATGATTCTCTATGATTATGTGTGTATTCCACAAAGCTTCATGTTTTAAGTTATGATTATTGTGATTACATTTCACTGCCATGAGTTATCCCAGGTTATGAAATTATGATCTCTTTTCCAGGTTAAGATTTCCAAAATTTATGTGCTTATGTATATGATGTGATTGATATTTCCTTTATTTACCCTTACTGAGCATTTGAGCTCACCCTTTTATGTTTTCTTTTCCCCAGGATATAAAAAAAGGTTTTAGGTATAAAAAAAAGAAGATCTTTATGGGAGATGTTGAAGATATTTCACCAGGATTAGAAGATTATATTCCGAGTTTCCAAAGACACTAAACTATTACGATCCTTGTGTGTGTGTTTTTGTTATGTACTAAGTATTCCGCAAATGTAATGTAATGTCAATGTAAGTCAGGTTTCGGGTCTCTACAGTTTGTATCAGAGGAAAGGTTTAGTCAACCTTTGGAAACTAGGATGCGAAAGCGTTAGTGAGATCCCTAGAGATATTTCAAAGGTATGTCTAGGGATGTCCCTAAGGATAAGTATACGTATAGAATATAGTCCTAGAACTATGGTAACGATCATAGAATTTAACCTAAGATGTTAGATATTGAAGTTACTCTCCCTTTATTATGATTTTTGCCTCTCACACTATTCTTTTTGGGTTTTAGACAATGGCTGGAACCCGAAGGAACCGTGTTGATCAATGCAATGGACAATGAAATGATTGTCCTCGTGAACAAACAAATGTTATGGGAGATGGAGTGCAAAATATTATTGCTATACTTACACAAGATATGAATCATTCTGGACTTCCAAATGAGCAGAGAAGGGAACAATATTCTATTGAGTCCTTCATGAGGCAACGTCCACCTTCTTTCAGTGGGTCTTTTGATACACTTGTTTCTGAACAATGGATCAGTACCACTGAAAATATATTTTCAGTTCTTCAATGTTCTGAACATGATAAAGTCATCTTAGCAGAATATCTTTTGGAAGGTGAAGCTGATCAATGGTGGAATCTTATCAAGAATACGAGGCAAAGAGATGAAATTGAGTCCATGGAATGGGACGAGTTCAAGAACTTATTTTTCAATAAGTACTTCCCTCGTGTTCTTCGAACAAAGATGGGGAAGGAGTTTCTTGAACTAAAGCAAAAGGATGATGAATCTGTTGGTATATACGAAGCGAATTTTACAAGGTATGCATCTGGCATTATCATCCAACCTGAAAGTAAAGTTGATCGATTTTTCAGTGGTTTAAAACCAAGTCTTCGAAGGGCATTAGCTATAAGAGACTTCAGTAGCTATGAAGAAATTGGGCGTTGTGCTATCAAGGTTTAAATGGAAGTTGGTGTTACATATCCATCTCATGGCTTTGAAAAGAAACGAAAGATGGTGTTCAAGTAGAAATCTCAGAATAATGGTGAAAAGAAGATGAATGTTTCCTTATGCTCAAAGTGTGGAAAGAAGCATGGTGGAGATTGTCTTAAAGGGACTAGAAAATGTTTTTAAGTGTGGAAAAGAAGGTCATTGAGCAGCTGAGTTTCGAAGTAATGGAAAAAGGGTTTCTAATGATGTGAATAAAGCAAACACTGTAGAGAACACACCACCAACATTTCAATGCTTCAAGTTCAAGGAAATGGGGCATTATGCTAATAAATGCCCTAATCCAAGGGTTAGTGATGATCAACATGAGAAACCACTTAAGTCAAAGGACAAAGGGAAGTCACATGCGATCACTATTGGCGATGTTGAATATGACAACGATGTGGTGGAATGATTAAGTGTTTATGTAATGGGATTCCAAAATAATGTTGTATCATAAAGTATTGGAATATTTATGTGTTGGTCTAATGCGGTATTCAAAGTGATTGAGATATTTAACAGTATTCATGAGCTCATGATTGATATAAGGACTAAGTGATATCATGGTTTGAGTATATAGAATTTTGAGGATTTTGGTATGTGGAAAGTGTTAACTTTTAACTGCATTCATGTTTTCACTAAGGTTCAATGGGTATTCATTCTTCAAGAGAATACATGATTAAGGTATTCACATGTTTGTAATTTGACCAACAAGATATATCTTATGATATATGGGGGATAAATTATGGCATTCACGTGATTGTTCTATGACATTTCAAGTAATCATTTTCTTTATACTATGAGATTGGACCGAAGTATTTTAGATCAGCCTAAAGATTAGAATAGATTATGTTGTACATAAGTTATGATAAAACGTTTTTCGATATTATTGATGGAATGTTATAGTAATATAGCTTTAGAAAAAGGACAACCTGCAGGACGAGCGACAGCCCATCGCGTCGTACAAGGCTGTGGGAATCGAACCCACAACCGAAGTGCGACTGGCCTTTATCGCCTACCACTGGCCTATAGGAAGTCCTTGGTTTGTAGAAACTAGTTTTATTTTATTAAGCGGTATGATGTATGAAGTATAGGTTCATTTTAGAAACCATATATGATTAATCTCACTATAGAATGACTTATGTATATTTAATAACTTTTTCTAACCTTTTGTTTGAGACAGATGGAATGACCCGTCATTCTATCACATGATCTGCTAACACTTCATGAATAAAAAATTCAAATTCATTTATTTAAGAGATGAGGTGGAAATTTTTCAAGGCACGAACAACAGTGAGATTGTACCAAAATAAAGTAAGTATTTCTTCTAATTCAAATTCTTCAACTTTAGGGAAACGATCTTGAAAACCAAAAATGTTGTCATAGTGCTCCTATATCTGATTAATCAGATGGTACCTTAGATCGTCACAAATTTATGGATTTTTTATTGTTGGCTTTTCCATAGCCATGTTCTCTACCACTCTCCATCAGAACATTATGGTTATATTTTTCTTCCATATCCATATTTTCACCTATGTGGAAACCCAGTGATTAGTTTATTTAGATAATCGTTACGTTTCATACTTTTGTTTTTAAAGATTGGTTTTTGTATTCCTTTTTACGATGTGGGTTTCTATTAAAGAAACTTTCAAGTAGTAAACCATTTATAACCCCGACGAATTTTGAGGGCGAAATTCATTTTAAGGGGGGTAGAATGTAACACCCCGAGATTTTATGAAAAATATTCTTTTTAATTTCATTAATGTCTTGTGTTATACGCTACACAAAAAGGAGCTTTCACAACACACATCTCTGACCTAGCTTGAATTACACGCAATCGCGACCTTCCACTATAGCGTGTGTTGTACGCAACTCTAAGTTTCGCTAAACAACGATATGCTATTAAAATATTATTAAAACTAGCCGTTATGAATAGTAATACACACTTTTTGAAATTTTGTAAATTTTATTTTTCAAAATGGACTTCATTTTTGGATTCGGAATATTGAAATTAGCTTAGGGTGAAATTTTGGTGATTTTCAGATAACTTTCATATTTTGATGAATAGTGAAAATTACTAAATTTTAATTAAAAACAACTTTTTCAATGGAAATAATTAATAGTGATAAATTATTAATTTGAGTGGTTTTAAAGTATATTTAGAATATATTTTTAAAATTTAATACAATGTTGGTCATTGGATGTAATTTCACATTTAAACCAGTTATAAACAAGTGTCAATCTTTTGATAGTTATTATCTCTTAAAAACACGCCTTTTGTTTTGACGACGGGAATTAATTTTTAAATTAATTAATGCAACTGATATGTTTTGAATTTGGTAAAATAGAAATCATTTTTGAGTTCATAATATCAAATATATCTTAGGCCTAATATTTGGAATTTTTCTGAAAACTTTCAATTTTTGATGAATAGTGAAACCACTAAGTGGTAGTTAAAAAACTGAATTTTTCATAAAACTTAATTTTACCGCTTCTGTGAGTGGAATTTCAAAAATTCAAGAGACATGGTTGATGTCAGTAAATAAAAATGTGGTTCAATGAGATGAAAATAATTTTTTGGTGAATAGTAACTTTTTACTTTTTTTTACCACTGTTAAAAGTAAATAGGGTAATTAAGGGTAGAAATGATATTATTATTACCCAAACACATGTCCTAATTCTATTGGCCAATTTTAATTCGACCAAAAACAAACTTAGGAATAAAATATGACCATTTAGGCCCACTTGGATTAGATTAGGACATTTATTATTAATTTACTTAAAGAAGGGTTAAAAGAGTTAAAATCAATGTTTATTTACTAAAACATTTTTAATATGGGGTTATACATAAGATAAATTCGACTATAAATATTCATTAGAAATAGAAAAAGATTTCCTACATAATGGTATTTTATTTGTAATTTTTAGACATCAAATAATTTAATTTATTTATGACACAAAGATGATGGAGTAATTATCTTATTAATGAAATATTGACATAATTGATGTTATAAATACCAAAATAAATGTAATTTAAGACTTTTTATGAATTACACTAATTTTCTAGGTTACTATAACATGTTAGTATTTATTTAATTAACAGTTTTCGAACTTATCATTTTGTTATGATTTTCACAAATATCAATTACTAAATAGTGTCAAAATTGACATAAAATAGTTTTTAAAACAAATATTATATTATTAATTTTTATTTTCTTCCTAAGAAACTAAGGATCGTCCAAATGACTTAGATAAGGTTATATATATTAATAATAAACAAATTGGGGTTCTTTTGGCTTCTTATAGTAAGTTTATTAACCTTATAGTGTAAGAACACAAGAAGACATGGTAAAAGTAAAATTATTTAACTTAATGTTAAATCTAAATGATAAGGTTAAAATAGGAACCTAAACTTGTATAAATTCTATTGGATAAGAGTATTTATACCCATCCCCACCTTATCCTCGAAATAAATTAATTTGGAGCTATTTAAAATCGAACTTGACTTTATAATAAAATAATATTTTTAGTTTTTCCAAAGGAGCACCTCTCCTCCCTTATAAAAGGGCACCTCCTCCCTCTCTTCCTCACACAACTTTGAGCCTTCAATCTCGGCCAAACCCTGCCAAATTCTGTTATCCACATCCTTATAAACATCATAGAGGTTTTTGTCTTCTTCAAAGACCCATTTTAGTGCCCTAAAAGGAGGTCTCAAAGAAGCACTTCAAAGAAGAGGTAATGTTCGTTACCGATTCTTTCATCTTTATTTATTTTTTCACTTCTTCTTCTTAGGTTGTTTAATTATGAAGTAATAACATCAGTATCACTCATATACCTATATGTTATTATAAGTATGAAAAAAACACTATTTCACCATTTATCCATCCTATGGAAAAATAAATCACCGCGCGTGCGTACGTACGGAATACCGTCTCCACGCCGTGGTGTAATCTATTTTCCACCACCACCTTACATGGATGGGTATAATGGTGTAATGAATAACTATACATAGTTATTAGAACATCATATTGATTCCGATATATTGTATCATCCACTCCAATTCAATTCAATAATTATGGAAATGATATCATCTCTCGTGCGTACGTACGGACTACCGTCTCCATGACGCGATGAGATTCATTCTCCATGTTAACCATTTAAGAATGATTATAAAGTATATATAAGCAATAATAATGAAATATATGACATTATAAAGCTACTGGATTTATGTGTATATATATGTATGTCATCTACTTAATTCCACTCAATTCAATAATGAAAAGAAAACAGCGTTCATGCGTACGTACGGCCTACCGTCTCCATGAACGGTGTATTTCTTTCCATTTATCGATCCATTATAAATATGTATATTCTGAATATATATTATATATAAATCATGTTTTATATTCTATAATTAAGTAATAATGATCTAAGTAATCATATGAATAATTACAAGTTAAAACACGAACGACAAATGAGACGATTTTACCCAAAACGCTACTTTAACATGAATTTACAAAAGAATGGGTAATATAAAGTCATAAGTGAACCATATTTGATATAATAACAATGAATATGATTCTATAATAATTCAATGACATTATTTAAATCATTATACAGGAGGTTCGGACACTTACGAAGCAAATTGGACCTAAGGTAAGGGAAATATCACAATCTCATTTTTATCCGAGATTGTTTATACTTTGAAATTTACTGGGGTGTATTTTATCATCCACCTCCATGTTTCCTCAATATTTAATATTATTTCCATCCACATACAATTTTTTAAAACCTATTTTACCCTTTGGTGAGTTTTTAGTAAAATATATGAAAGGAATCTTTTGTCGTTTTTCGTACGAGGTACATTTTGACTTTTCCGACAAAAGTACGAAAAGAATGTGTTTTTAACTTATTCGGGATGAATGGATTTTTAAAACATTATTTACAAGAATATTCCTTTACATGTTTTCAAGTTTATTTTTAATCAACTTCTTTTAGTTTAAAATTGTATGACATGTTAAGAAAGGAAAAGTGTTTTTGAAGTAGAAAGGATATTTTCCTCAAGAATGAAGTTCAAGTGTTTTATCAAAATTATTTTCCATCTAAGATAATAAAGGGTTCTGTTTTATCCCTATTATTACATTGATTTGATTGTGTTGTGATGGAATTATTTTTATGAATTCCTTTATCGTATATGAATTGTTTTATGATGTCATGATGTTTAAGATTCCCATTTTTATTACATGGGTTATGCAATGATGTATGGTTTATGGTTTTGTGGCACACATAAGAATGGTATCATTATGAGATGGGTGGGACCTATATCTCCCTCCAATTCATTGGGTAAAGATTTTATATCTCATGAGATAGACATGGCTGGAACGGTAGGTTATACCGGTTCAGTGGAACAAGACTGAAACGAGGGTGACTCGGTTCAGAAAGGGACTTTGTCCACTAAGATAGTCTTGGCAATGAGTCTTGACTAACAAGAAATGATTCTCTATGATTATGTGTGTATTCCACAAAGCTTCATGTTTTATGTTATGATTATTGTGATTACATTTTACTACCATGAGTTATCCCAAGTTATGAAATTATGATCTCTTTTACAGGTTAAGATTTCCAAAATTTATGTGCTTATGTATATGATGTGATTGATATTTCTTTTGTTTACCTTTACTGAGCATTTGAGCTCACCCTTTTATGTTTTCTTTTCCCCAGGATATAAAAAAAGGTTTTAGGTATAAAAAAAGAAGATCTTATGGGAGATGTTGAAGATCTTTCACCAGGATTAGAAGATTATATTCCATGTTTCCAAAGACACTAAACTATTACGATCCTTGTGTGTGTGTTTTTGTTATGTACTAAGTATTCTAGAAAATGTAATGTAATGTCAATGTACGTCAGGTTTCGGGTCTCTACATTTACAGTTTCATCTTCACCCATGTTCAAGTCTTAATACTCAGCACGAAGCATTCCAAGTTTGGTTCGGATCAATTTGTCAGTGCCAAGGTGAGTAACTTGCAGAATCATCCCAATCTAATGAGTTGTCTTGCATGCATCCACATGACTAAAAGAATTCTATTAATATCACAATATAAAATATTAAAATCTTTGAAATTTAAGACATATCTATTAGAATCAATTCCTATAAGAGTATCTAGGTCAGCTTCAGGAAGTGTGTATTGTTTTGACATGATTGACCAGTTCTCAATGCTCAATTGTTTGAGGTATGCCTCCATTGGAGATCTCCAGTATCCATAATAATTGACATCAAAATGTGGTGGCTCTGTGGAATACAAGCATCATTGGGTTTTAATCCTGTCATCGTATAAGATCATTATCCTTAGACTATGAGGACTAGTAATAGGTTGGCATAATAAAATATAAAAGGAGACAAAAAATGATTAGATAAATTCTTGAAGGAACAACCAATGGTACCAATCTTTGGTATAATTAAATATAAATATAGAGAAAAACTATTCTTAATAAGGTTACTCTCTAATACCAATTTTTATGTTGGACAAGGTAATGGAAGATGGTCTAGAGGGCGGGGGGTGAATAGACCATATTGAAAATTTTAAACAAATGAATTTATTAATTAAATTAATTATCAAATTTAATTATTATGGTTAATTAGAAGTGAAAAAAGGAAATAATGCAAGGATGTTTTTTATAGTAGTTATGTCCAGATTGGTCCTACTCTACTCTTATACCTCACCACTCGGTGAGATATACATCTGCACTAAAAATGATTTTTAAATGGGAATCATAACCCAATTACAAAATCCTTTTCTAGTGGAGGTATAACCATGACACTGACATTTGTGTGGGGAGTAACAACCCTTACAACCTGACTTTAGATACTAGGACTCACAACCCAAATAGTCTTGACTTTAGATACAGGGAGTCACAACCCAAAGATCCTGAATTTAGAATCTGGGAGTCACAACCTGAGGAAAAAAGAATAAAGAATAATTATTTTTTGTTAAAAATCATAAATAGAAAAAATAGAGTACATTTGATAGATGGGAAGTAGTGTTAAAGACTCAGAACCAGATGAAAGAGAAGACAAAAATTAAAGCGCAGGTACTGGTTCTTGAGGTTTAGATCAGCACATCTCGTAAATGAAATTTTATTCATAGTAGAATTAATTCTTCACTAGAGATAATGAGAAGGTGGTGAAGCAGAGTGTCATAGGACATTGAAAATGCACAGCAGGTTCAAAGATCACTGCAATTTCTCTTTGTATTGTGTTATTATTATTCCTAGAATAGAGAATGATATATATATATAGAATAAAAAAATATAGCAGGTGTAGTAGCTCCAGTTTCTTTGGATATTTAAAATTAAATGAGTCAAGAGATCCCATAAATATCTCCATGAAAATATCAGCACCATTTTTTTATTCCTGTAGAATAAATTTCTAACAAAAAAATTCAAAATATTTTGAATAAGTCTTCCAATAAAATCTCTAGGACAAGAAATGCATTGAATCATTTAAAACAGAATTTTAAATCCATTTAAAATGACTCAAATGTAGTCAAAACAGTTCCTGAAAACAAGTAGTAGATTCGGAAATTGAATTCAAACATTTGAATTTAAACAATTTTGAAATGTCTAAATTTATTTGCAAAAGACGTTGAAAAACATTATTAATTTTTCTCTCTAAAAATAGCACCAAAAACATTAAAACTCTTTCATTATAATCCTTATATTTAATGAGAATTTTTCACAAATTTTTTTTTTTAAATAATCCATATATTTCCAGAAAATCAATATTTTTAAAAAATTGCACAGAATGAATAGTAACTTCGAAGTGAATAGTAACTTCAGAGTGAACATTAACTTCAGAGTGAACAGTAACTTCGGAGTGAACAATAACTTCAGAGTGAACAATGACTTTGGAATGAACAATAATGTAATGTAGGGTATTAATATTAATGTAATATGGGGATGATGAACAGTAACATAACGTTGGATATGAACAGTAAATTATTGTAAGGATGATGAACAGTAAAGTAATGTAAGGTATGAATAGTAAAATAACGTAAGGTATGAACAGTAAAGTAACTTAAGGTATGAATAGAAAAGTAACGTAAGGTATGAACAGTAAAGTAACATAAGGTATGAACAGTAAAGTAACGTAAGGTATGAACAGTGAAGCATACTTTCGTGAGATAAACAATAAACCATACTTTTGTGAGATAAACAGTAAACCATACTTTCGTGAGATAAACAGTAAACCATACTTTCATGAGATAAAAAATAAACCATACTTTTTTGAGATAAGAAATAAACCATAATTTTGTGAGATAAACAATAAACCATACTTTTGTGAGATTAACAATAAACCATACTTTCATGAGATAAACAATAATCCATACTTTTGTGAGATAAACAATAAACCATACTTTTGTGAGAAATCTGGATAGAATATTTTAACAAACTTAAATGAATTTTTAAGGCCTTCTAATAAAAGATTCAGACTTTGAAAAAAAACTAATGATTTGTAGAAAAACATATTCTATTTCCAAAAAAAATAATCAATTAAAACCAACATCTATAGATCCTAAAATCATCAAAAAAAAGAAGCAAAACAATTCTGGAAAAACTGCTACTACAAAATAGCATAACATAATTTCAAATAATTAAAAGTACATTAAAAAGATATTTTTAGACTTTGATGTAAACTAATGAAATCAATATAAACATGTTATCCTTTCATATAATTATATTTCATGTAAATTGGATAAATGTATAAGTTTCAGTAAAATAAATATAGAACTGTTTTAAAATGGTGAAATGTAGAGTTTCTAAAACCATAGTAGCAACCTCATTGAATTTTTTGATAAAAAGATAAGCATTTTCAAACTTCCCCATTATCTAATAAATTAAATAAAAATATATTATCTTTACAACATGATAAGAATCACAAGAATTCAAAGATATCATCAAAATAAAGAGAAAACTTAATCAATCAAAAACATATGAAATCAAATTAAAGGAAATTTGCACATGCACAAACACTCTGATCCTAACTCTACCATCAGGGAATGATGGGTTTGTGATTTATAGTGATGCATCAATGAAAGGACATGATTTTGTCATTATGAAGAATGATATAGTTATTTCCTATGCATCAAAGAAGTTAAATATTCATGAAAAAAAAAACTATCTTACTCATGATATTGAGTTAGCTACTATGATCATTTATCTAAAAATATGGGGAAAATATCTCTATAGTGACATATGTGAGATATATATAGATCACAAAAGTCAGAAGTTTATCTTCTCATAGAAATAACTCAACATGAGGCAAAGGATATGGATCTAACTACTCAAGTATTATGGTTTTGTATACACTAACACCTAGTAAAGTCAAATAAAGTAGATGATGCATTGAGTATGAAGGATCATGGAGTTAAAAAAATGAGGATTGAAATCGATCCTATATTCAGGGATATAATAATGTTGTACATGGGAATTATCAAATAAGGTGAAAGATCATTACATTTTTAATTGGTTTCCCAACCATCGTTATTTGAAAGGGTTAAAATCTCTCAGCCTAATGATGAGAACCTTCAAAATAAAATTAATGCTGTAAAATATGGGAAGTTGGCTGACTTCGTATGTGAAGATAGAATTTTGAAATTTGGGAAGAGGATATGTGTTCCCTCTATACCCAAGCGGAAAAGGGAGTTATTGGATGATGATCATAACTAGAATTTCTCTTTACACCCTGGTGGCACTAAAATGTATTGATACTTGAAGGAACATTTTTGGTGGGACAACATGAAGAGGTAAATTGATAATTATGTATCAAGATGTTTAGTATATCAACAAGTGAAGTCCAAATTACAGCATCCTAGAGGATTCATGAAACTTCTACCTATTCATACATTGAAAATGGATTTCATCACCATTTATTATTTCATTGGATTACCCAAAAATTCAAGAAATAATGATACAATATGGGTAATTGTTGATTGATATACAAAATTTACACATTTCATCGCTATAAGGAAGGATTTTTCACAAGAGAGGCTTGCACTACATTATATCAATGAAGTTGTAAGACTTCATGGAGCACATATTTCAACAGTATCTGATCATGATCCTTGTTTTACATTGAAATTATGTAAAAGTCTTCACAATGCTCTGGACACTAAGCTTCAATTGAGTACTGCTTATCATCCTCAAACTAATGGGAAATCAGAAAGGATAATTCAAATGTTAACAGAAATGTTGAGATCATGCTCACTTGATTTTCAAGGTATATTGGATCAGTATTTACCTTTTGTGAAGTTTTACTAAAATAATATTTTCCATTCCATTTTCCAAGAGGCACTATATAAATCATTGTAAGGAAATAGATGTCATAGACCAAGATGTTGGGATGATGTTGGTGAAAGGAATCCAATGGGCCCAGAACTTGTGGAGGAAGCAACAGAGAAGGTAAATACTATACAAATCCATATAAAATAAGCTCAAAGAAGGCAACAAATCTATGATGATAATCGAAGGATTTGTAATTTCAAGTTGGAGATCATGTTTTCTTAAAAGCATATCCATGGAAGAGTGTTATATGATCTTGGAAGAAAGTGAAACTTAGCCTTAGGTATATAGGCCATTTTGAAATTATGGAGAGAACTGGAGATGTTTAATATCATTTGGATATTCTATCTAGCCTGTTTAAAGTACACAATGTGTTTCATGTCTAATTGTTGAGAAAGTACATTCCAGAACCAATGTACATCCTCACTTCTAAAGTTATAGAATTAGAACCTGACCTATCTTACTGTGAAGATTCTATCCAAATTCTGGACACTAGGAAAAAGTGTTGAGGAATCAGAAGACTTGACAGGTAAAGATACTATGGAAAATCATAAAATTGAAGAGGAATCATGGGATCCTGGGAATCTTATGGTGAAAAACTACCCAAATCTCTTTGTGAGGTAAAATTATGTTAATTTTGAGGATGGAATATTTATAAGGAGGGGATAATGTAACACCCTAAGATTCTGCACATAAATTTAATATTGAATGCATGAAACACTAATTCTCCACAAAACCCCACTTTTTATAACCTAGCTCTTAAACATAATTTTTTCCAACTCGGTGATTTGAATTTCAAAAAAACTGATATACACAGTTGCATTCAATAAGGTATTTAGAGTCTAATAAGACAAAATCAATCTCTGATTAATAGTAACATACCCTTATGAATAGTAACATACCCTTATGAATATTAATGTTACTCTTATGAATAGTAATGAATTGTAAATCGGCCAAAGAAATAGAAACTACACCCATTAATGTATACATTCAATTCAGACATCTTATAAGTGAGAGAAAGATCATAGTATAAGTATTAGTATTTTTATATATCATAAATATGTTAATTAAAATTTTATGATTAATTTAATAACAAAAAATTGAAATTTATTTTCATAAAATTTCATCATAAATTATTTCTTAACTGTCTTTTGGTTATAAGAAATTTTAATGGGAACTTGATTAATTTCTCAAGGTGTTATAAAATGAGTAATTGTTTTAAAGTTATTTTTCAGAATAAATTTTGATTTTATTTAAAAATAAAAATAAAATTATTTACAAAATTATTTTTAAAAAATTTATTTCATTTTTTAATTCTACACATCGAAAAATGTCTTTGGTGAATTTTTGGGATTTTTCTAAAATATTTGTATTTTTTCATGAATAGTAAAAATACAGTTTTGAGTTTTCAGTATGTTTAATGACATCATAATTATTTAATTATTGATATAAAATGATTAAATACTTTTTTATATTAAAATATGATATGATTTGTCTGATGTTCCCCATACGAAGGGAAAATACCATTGGTAAGCCCATGGTTTTGTAAAAAAAACACTAATGTGGTGTTCTTTGAAATTAATAAAAAACTCTATATTTTTACTATAAAAACCCGCCCATTCCTTCATTTTCATTAATTTCAAAATCGTAATCCTCGATTATATGGTATTTTTTCCGCTTTAGGATTCCTACCAAGGTGTCCCCAAGACCCCAAGGTCCCAACATTCATGTTTTAGGATTTACCCTACAAGGTAAGTGAATCAACCACCCTTCTCTTTTTCAAGAACTCTTTTTATGTTATTCTCTTTTAATTTATTTTATATTATGTTGGGATATTTCAATCCATATCCAACTTACTATAAATATTATTTATGAATTATGATATATCCCTTTTCTCTCATCAAAATATTTTATGAATTTTTAAGCGCCATCGTTAGACTGACAAATTTTCGTAAGGGATTTCTCAAATTTTATTTCTATTTTTCTTTGTTTTCTTTTATTTTTTCTTTCCTCACATCCTTTCATCAAAAAATTTTGATAAATATAATAACTTAAATGTAATGGAATTTTTTGTGATAATGGAATAATTCATCATCATATCTATTTTCCCATTCTTTTATACATAAAATGAAAACACCATCCCATATGTGTTAATTTACCACATTCAAGGATGACAGGTTTTCAATTTCTATTACCATCTTAAATTCTAGTCATCAAACCATTTTGATGGTTCCTCTAGACTATAATAAATATAATATAACTTATATAAGGTAATGGAATATTTTGTTCCACATGGTATTAATTTATAAATCAAAATGATTTAATTGTGATCAAAAACCACCAATTAACCCAAAAAAATTATCATTGATGTTTTATATAATGATTCATCCTCACTCCCAATAATCAAATTAATTTTATAAATATTTAATCTTATGGATTTTGAATAATAAAATATAAATTAAATTCCAAAAAACCATTCTCATTATACATATTTCTCCATAAATGAATATAAGTAATCTAATCATAAAAACTAAGGGAGAAAACACTCCCAAACAATGAAATAGAATATCTTAACCCATCAAAAAGCTATAAATTAACCTAATAATGTTTTACTAAATAAATTATATGTATATTAGGTTTTTTAATCATTAATTTATGAACCAAAATTTTATTATTTAGGTCATTAGGATCAAGTGAGGAACACCTTCGGGCTTAAGGTAAGAGTTTTTCCACCCGAACCTCTATTTTCATCTGGGTTACATTAATTATCTACTTACCTCAATGAAATTATTATATATTATTATGTAACCCTAATAAATTCTATATTAGTGTTCTGTAAAAGTTTACCAACCAAATGCTTTATTTATTTTATGGCGAGTTACACATTTTAAATAGAACTTTTAAAAATCATACTGAAATGCAAGCCTGGTTCAACGAAATTTCTCAATTATTACCTATTTTCATGAGCACTCTATAATAAATTTTTAAAAAAAATTATTATAAAAAAATAAACCTTTTATTATCATAAATCTACCTTAAATAAATTTTGGTTTTATATAGTTATTTTTTCAAAATAATCCATCTTTTCCAAGTAAAAGGGTTTTTATAACAAGAATTACTCAATGATTTTAAAAGAGTATTTTCACCCATTTCAACACTCTTGTTGATTATTATGACTAAATAGGTTTCATTTTTGATGATATCATCTACAATGTTTTTAATTTGGATGTGATATCTTAAAACCATTCAATAATTTAATCTGAAAGGTTAGTGTTTGTGCTTAATGTTTGGGGAAAGTAATTTACATTTCATATGTTAGTTTCAATATGAATGTATATGTTATTTATGTTTATCCCCATTAATATGAAGAATTAATTGGATTTAGTAAATGTCAGTGGGGATATCTATAGCCCCTTGGTGAATCAATAGGTCTCATGAGACAAACTATGGTCTTTTATCAAGCCCTTGACAAAAATGGATATTTATGGTCTTGGCATGAGACGTTGATGGTATGTTTATGATGTCCATCATTATGCATTCTCTCATAATGAAACTAGTATTGATAGTTCTTGTGGTTATTTGACTAGTGTAATACTCATGATTATGTTTTATTATTTAATTATTAATTTGGTTCTTATTCCTTCCATATCAGGTTGAAGCTTAATTTTTTATAGGCATGTGTTTTTAGTTATTCACAATTACTCATGTTTATGTTTATGATGTCTTCCAATGTATTGGTTACCCTTACTGAGCTCTTGAGCTCACCCAATTCTCATTTTTCATTTTCTTGGGACATCAAGAAGTTTATTATTAATGAAATGCAGGGATAAACTTATAGTTGTGGATTTTTCTAATAAAACTTATGTGTTTTATTTCTTCCATGTTGTAAAGATGAATTTATGTATGTATCATTTTTCCGATGATACTAAACTACTCGGTCCATCGAGATGAATATTCCTTGTTTATATGTCAATGTAATAAAATAAGGAACTGAATTCCTCAAATTGGGTTTGATTATTTACACAAGATGTCCCCCAAACCACCAACCATATATAAAACACCTCCTTTTAGGTATATCATGCCTCAAAAATAAAATACAAATCATAATTCTACATTTGACCTAGCCATTAATTTGAAAATTAAAAATCCCTCTAAGATTTAGATGTCAGTACGAACAAAATATATTACAACCTCCCCACCTTATTACTTCTAATCATCAAGATGGCATAGTAGACGTGAAACTAAATATCCCAACCTACCAGGATCATGAATTACAATTATCTGCACCCCATAGCTGAATGCCCCAAGGGATTCTATAGAACCAATTTGAAAATATGACACTTAAGCTACAGAACCACATTCTATCACCCATAACGATCATTTAAACATCAATATGACACTTTCCTAAACCTATATAACCAAATCCAAAATCATTATCCATCCAAAACATCACTTATCACATAGTGTTCTTCTCCATTAGACATATAATTTTATCACTAATTCAAATACATTGGTGTACTGATCTTTAGAATTTCCTTTTCTCATCCCAGTCCCACTTTATAATGATGTTATTGTCATGGATCCAAATTCATTGTGCCCAAACGCACAATATAATGATACCTTCTATTCTTTATTATGATCTAAAATGATGAGTTTACATTTCTAAGAACAACACAAGCACACCAAGCATTTTTTGAAGTTTGGATCCTATTTCCCTAAACACACCCATAATGTAAAAAATGGCATACTAAATATGGTTCTTGGATAATATAATATAATTACATTATAGGGAACAAGATAACCCACCTCTAGGTTAATATCCATAAAAACGTTCAAATCCGTTAGTTGATTCTTTTCCAAACATCGATCACAGTGACCCTACACAAGATGACACCCCTTAATCATTTATACATACCCACTAGAGTCTAAATCCAAATCTCAATATAACTCTACAGTCAAATACTTAATCCACAAAATCCATTTCTATTTCCTACCACATGTGCCAAAAAACCCCTAATTTGACACCTGGTCATATTATGAGAATTCATCTCAATACTAACACCCATGCTCAGACTAAAGCTGACATCAAACCCAAACATGTACCTAATATTCATCAGGGAATCTAGTGTCACTAGGTTCCATTTACTCACATGAATCATAATTCCAAAACAACTATCCATTGAATGGTCCTATACATCCATGACCCTTCTCACATGAGGGTTACACACCCATGACCAATATACATCTCCCCACCTTAGGAGAATACATGTTGTCATACTATAAAATCAAGATAATGATGACCATAACCTATTCCCACATATATCACCAGATATAATGAATGGAATGGTCAAACAAACCCACTCATGAGCACCATTATGCGCACAAACGCATCCCATGTTCCCAACCCAAGGGAACAATATCCATGGAGAACACCATCTTATCACTCCACCAAGGGTTACAATACTAAAACCACACTACAAGAATCATCTCAATAGGTTACATCACCAACCACATGTCACTTCTCAAGAGCCACACTGACCTCATTTTGCTGATACACAATGGGATTCACATGGATTTGTTGGTCCACTTCAACTGACCCAATTTTTGTGTCTCTTTTTTCATAGAGGCACAATAATGATTCCATCCAAACCATGGGCCTCCATGACTGCACCAATTACATTAAACACCATCATATCTCAACCCAAAATCATTTGCTCCCTATTTTAGTTTTAAATGGTATAATTTTCAACCTATACATACTGGTCCTATTTTACCCAGTACAGTGAGTGTACAATCCTTTATAACCAAATAACACCACAAAACTCTTGATTTTGTGAGTCAGTCACCACCAGGGCTAGGTCGAATGTGCATCATGACTTGTTTTTATCAACACAAAAGTAGCTACATTATAACTCTTCTTCAAAGTTAGGCACCATATTCATTCTATGTACAATAACATGACCTCTCACCTCAAAACATAATTATAAAACAACAATAATACATCCTTGTTATAAGGATTATATCTCTCATCCACACTCTAAGGCACCACTCAACATCGTTCCAACTCATGAGCATCCACCCTCTCTCAAACCACACAACCAAAACACATCCAAAAAACACAAGTCAAGGAATCGCAATAGCCTTTCAATAAAAACCAAACCATGACACATAAGAAAATTTCACTCATGTTGCTCGACATCACAAAAACCTGAGTACCTCATGTGCATTAGTCTCATACCCCAAACTAGCTACATATGAATCCATATTTGAGTGAATCAACAAACAAGGATAACCCCTATGATGAGTCACCCTTGAAATAAAACCAAACACTAATACACTAATTAAAAATTCAAAACTAAGGACCTATTGGACTCTAGTATAGTCCTAACACCTATATCTCATATCAAGGTTAACATGTCTGACCACCTAGCCCTACCATTCATGTCTCATGAAGGTCACACCTCTCGGGGCATCATCTACACTCCTGTCTCATCCCTTGAAAAAAAACATGCCCACACATGCAATAATATGTTCTTACATATGAAAATATCACACACTAACCACACTTATAACTAGTTCACCCATCCTCTCTGAGAATTAGCACATCGGACAGCTTCCTAAAGGATCATGTATTATCGATCGATCCTTCCTGTAACCAATGACATCGACCAAGATTACCACACCAAGTGAACAAAAACATATGGTCTGGTTATATAGAATTACATTCCAAGCTATGCAGAAAAATTACATTTAGGTTTTTATTATCAATTTAAATAACCAATTTGAAATAACAACACCCACAATGGATTCATCGATAAGAATCCAATTACCATCTTTACCCACCATGGTCACTACACATCCCATGAGAAAAAACTACATCATAACTCTGATTGTCAATGAGTGTCTCACCATGGTCCAACAATACTTAACACCCAAAGTAAATACATATATTGGTCATTATAGTTGGATATAATGACACCAAATATGCAAATAAGAAAATAAAATTTGCAAAATATTTTTTCACTTTAAACAACTGAGTCAGGGTTTTCATTAGTCCATACACTAGAATTCCTATATGTCATGTGAATTGTGAAGGCTTTATAAGATTTATGGGATGTGTTTTGAATCTAAAGGCCAAGAGTTAAAATCAAATCAATGGCCACTTTCCAAAGGGCTGGTGTCCATAATCTCTAAGAAATAATTAATAAAAACATCAAATTCATCACTTAAGGGGAAAATCCTATACAATTGTAACATCTAAAACCAAATAGAAATCACATACCTTTTAACTTGGAATTCTTATTAGAAATTTGTTTCTCGACGCACCATCCCAATATCCAACACTTGCTCTGACACATTCCAAAACCATCATCCCACTAAATCCAATAAATCATAAGAAAAAAATAAAACAACTCTAATGCCACGTTGTAATTTCCCAAAAACCACATACCTCTAACCGTAACCTTGACAGGTAGTTGCTATTGTAGCCCATGTTCACCTCCATGTATGGTAGAGACTTCCAACTAGTAGTGGAGGTTAAAGGTGGAATAGTGGGGATACTATACCCATTTTATTATAGTGTGTAGTGATAAATAAAATAACCAATAAGTACACTTGATCAACAAAAATTATAGTATATTTTAAATAGTAAACATCTAGTTATAATACAATAAATTAAATGAGGGATTAAATACACATTCCTTACATAAAACAGTGGACACCCACTTTTCTGGCCATATATATATAAAGAAATTAAATTAATTTAAAAATGTTTCCACCAAAACTTCAATCCTCACCTCATCCTTAGCTCCATGTACAAGTCCAACTGATCATACTCGATCAAACTCAGGCCTCAACTCAAACTGTACCTAAAAAATGAATTCTTTCTCAGGTACCCATGTAATGTGGTGACCCAATTAGAGTGTGAGTACATAACTCGGTAGGGAACTAGTGATGTTTTCATGTAGCAACCATTATATGAAATGATATTTAAACATGAAATACTCATCTAAAATAATATCTATTGAAAAATAAATAAATGAAACCAACATTGATCCTAGGTATCTCATTCTGATTGACTATTCTAGTTTCGGCTAGTGTTGGGGTGTCTCTAAGTATGTCTCAAGGACTATTCCTCCCATGTATCAAGAGGGATTCAAATCTATGAAATCCCCAACCATATCCTCCTAAATACAAGGACCCATCCCAAGATAATAAAAACATATGTGGCCCTAATTAGAGGTAGCTCTAACAATATCATCATGAATCTAGGGATATAAGCCACAATAATCCAAACATACAAGAACCCAATCCATGGTTACTCCAATAGTATCTACATGATTATGAGTACATACCCTTAATAGTCCAAATATCTGATCTCAAAATCCATGGGAGGTCTAAATAGTTTAAATCAGTCTGCAAATCCATTTTACTCCCGACCATATACTAAATTACCAATTCAAGGTATTACCAATTACCAATCATCATGTTTGTGGAAACTCCCATCTATATACCTGGAACGAAAACATTTTAGCCAATTCATGTTACATCTACCTTGATAAAGATTTCCATAATCCACAGTAAAATAGTAAAATTAGGGGTTATACAAATTCACATTCACAATACCACTGTATAAAACCCCTTGGGCTCACAAATATGGTATGGATTCCATGGTTACACACTATGCCATCTCACAAACACCCACTCAGGGTTAGTCTATCATCTGGTCACCCACTAGGTCCTCTTAGTCTTACGAAAATTGATGGACCATTTCTTGGGTCCTCAGTCTCATTTACGGTATCAGGTCAACTCAGGATTATCTAGTAAATTGCATCAATCAATTTCATCACCTATACAGCATGCCTTAGAGGCTACATGGGGTCCAATCACAAAGGTATCAGTCAATATAAGGCTAACAAAAAATCTCCAACCTCAGGTATCTCAGGCTCAATCTTCTCACCCAACATGATCTTGTTCTATCTATTGTCTTCCTACCATGGACTCCCATCACATAAGAGGGGATATATCATACCACACACATCCCAATGATCCCTTGTAGCTCAAAAGAAACACGTATATTCACTAAGTAATAAAAATTATAAAATCCTAAACCCAATGTCGCCTTTAGATTCGGGGTGTCTCAATCCCTAAATCATGGAAGAATGAGTATCAGTTGATCTGAAACCACCCCTAAAAAGGTCTAGTAGCCAAACAGTGTGTTAATGGTCTTGGTCTTAGCCATTGGATATCAAGGCATAAATATAGAAAGAATGGGTTTTTTGGAACATAGAACTCATTCATTTTAATTAAAAATTTTAATTTAATTTAACTATAAAATAAAATAAAATAACCATTTGGCCAAGTGAATCTTCTAATGTGGGGATCTTGTACATCACATTCGAAATAATCAATATTATAAATGTCATAGGGTATGTACGTGATGCCACCTACCACAAATGAATCTTTTATCTATTATTTCAAAGGTCTTGGGAGAAAATGCAAAGGCTCATCCAACCTTTTCCATGCTCGACCAATATTGAATACACCAATGAGCTCCTATCTCAAACTAAACATAAATAATAAATTAATTAATATCCCATGTGGAATAATTTCTTATAACTATCTAGGTCATCACATCACACTAAAAATAAATTCACCTTCCCAAAATGGTCTGTAAGGGACTCTCAACATCATTCTTAGGAAAATCAATACGTTACAAAACCATGTTAACAATTTAACCAATTTAATTATAATTAAAAATCAAGGAAAATTCCATGGAATGATGTACCATTGATTAAATTATGAGCAGATATAGGAGGACATAAAATTATGTTGTTTTCTTAATAGGAAAACTAAAATACATATCATGCTTGGAAGACTCCACCATGCTCTGGTGGAATCAGAATCAAATCCCTAAATTGAGAAACTGAAAATTAAATAAAGGATATTAGGAGATAAATAAGGTTATCATATATGCAGATATACCTCAAGTCCCTTAGAAAAAATCCAAAAGAAACACCAAATCTAGGGGATGGAGGAAGAATAAATAAGGATGATCCCTAGTTTGCGCAGCTCAAATATGAGGAAAATAGAGCACCCACTTCCAAAAACCCTCTTAAAACCCCATGGGATAACCAGTGGTGGCCACCATCTAGCATATCTAACTACTCCAATGACCACTCAGCCTCTCTCAAGGCTCCATGGAGCCCCTGGGATGTCTCTCAAACCATAAAACATTTCTAAAATACTTCCTTCGAGTTTTCCCAAACCTTAGAACCTAATTTTGAATCTCAATTATCATTTTTATCTAGCCACTAATTTGAAAATTAAAAATCCCTCAGATCTCTAAAAACCTCTCTAGATTTTTGGGAAAAAAATATTGAGGTCTTTAAATTGAAAATAAATATGTATAATTTTTTAAAAAAATAACATATAAAGTGTTTATTTAAAAATGTATATTATTATATATTAATTAAATGAATATAATATTTTAAATCAATATAAATGAAAATAGTTTGGTTAAAATTTATAAAAAAACAAGACATGATAGTAAATTTTAAATGGAATGTATAAGGATAAAAACATGATAAAATATAATAAATGATATATTATTTTAATTTATGTTTATTAAATCCTTAAAGAATTTATTATTTAAGTATAAAATTCATTATAGTTATAATTTGAATGATGTGTTTGAATTAAAATTATTTTTAAAATATACATCTAATATTTCAAATTCAATATGAATTATATTATTTAATTTTTTAGAGGTATCGAGAATGTTTTATAATAATTTAGAAATATTTTTTTTATATTCACAATATGAAACAATATTTGTAAAAGTTAAATATCCCAATTCTATTTGATTGGAGATTTTGTAATTAATTTGAATTCCATCAAAATTAAATTTCAAGTTCGAATTGAACATTAACACCCATTATTAAATATGATTCCTAAAAGTTATAAGTATTCCTATAATGGTATGAAAAATTTCATCTTAATTAATATATATACATGTATATTTAATTTTGAAATATGAAATTTCAATTGATATTGGTTAGTAATGGAGTAAACCATTTTAACTCCTTTTCAAAATAATTTTTTGAGTTCAATAAGAATTTTTCCACCCATTATTATCTATTTATCTAAAATAATATAGAGTACTATTTAAACATTTAGAACATTTTTTAATAGAAAATAAACAAAAAATATCATATAGATATTATATAATCACTAAAAAATCATATTTAAAGATATATAAAAACATTTATGTATTATTGATGCAGTGTTTGGACAGTATATAAAAGTCAAAATTGATGGATTCTTGATAAGGATGACAAGGGATAAGTCTATTAATGATTGAAATTAATAAATATGAAAATTAATGAATATTATGAATTGAATTATATAACTACTTGAAAATTCCTTGTACAATACTATTGTCACACTGAGGGGGGTTAATATGTGTGGACTAATTTCAATGAATTATATTTTCCCCTATTAATTACCCATCATAGTATTAAAATCCCCTTAGCTTTTAGGGTGAATAGATCTTCTTGTGAATTCCAAAATAAAATACACAACATTTAAAGTATCAAATAATAAAGGGAAGCAACACATGATATTATTACATGCTTTTATCCCAATGTGATTATCTTTATATTCCTATATTTATGTCAAGTCTGGGACACTAATATCCACTACAGTAGTTAATTTAATTCAATATAAGATCAATTTTCATCCTTGAGTCTTGAAATGTCAATTTTTGTAGGGAAAAATAAATCCTTGACTCCTTGGAAGCTATGATTACAAGAGAATTGAATAATGAGTCCATCAATAATGAAAATCCATCACCCTACAGGTTTTTTTTACTGGATCTGACCAATTTATAGTCTCCCAACTACTCATTTGTTCCGGTTCGTACTAATCATCAATATCTATTCACTATTTCTTATGAAAATATCATCTATATACATAAATATGTATCTAAATCACAATAAAATATTTTTTCCTCTATTGAAGTATTCAACAACAAAAGTATAATCATGTGAAGTTACATTAATGTCCCTATCTTTAGCTCATGTCAAATTTATTCATGATCATTAATGCCCATAACATAAGAAGCATTGGGAGCACAAATAATGCTCACATATTTAAGAGTAAGATGTTGCATACCCTATGGAGGAAGCAGATCATAGGACATTATCACTCCTTAAGCACCTAACCTCTTGACCTTATTCAGGATTTGAACTACCATCCTTTCAAGACAATCTTATTTCATTATTTTTCAATGAATTATATTATAGGATGGAATTTTTATCATACTTCTCCTTCACCTTGATCAAATCATCTTTTTTCTTGATTTTCAAGGTTTGTATAGGACTGTATCTCATCAATATCTCTTAGTTACTCTTTCCCTTCATCATATTCCTCTATTCCCATAATTAGGTGAATATTATTTCATTATTTTGAATATGTAAATTCCATGATTTTGAAAATGGTGATCTTCTCAATATTCTCATAAAACCTCTCAACAAAATAATGTGGTCATACTTCTCACTAACTCAAAACATCATCTTCTCATTTAAAATGGTGAAATATTCCACTTAATAATTCTCACTACTTTTATGTTCATAAATTATTTAAAATATCAATATTTGAAATATAATAATTATCCAGAAAATATACACTCAATTTTATATTATTTAGTTATCCTTATGACTTGGATTGAATCATGGATCAGTTGCTATCATTAAGATATTTAACCCATAAAAAATATATACTTATTCTTATATAAATTTATACAATACTCATGTTTTATCAAGATGAAATACATTGAATAAGAAATATAATTTCTTACATAAAACTTTAGAAATCTATAATATATTATGTATGCTCTAGAGTATCTTTTTTACTCTAAATAACATCTTCTATATGATCATAAGAATCCTATATATTCTCTAGAATATCATACACATTAATTTTTTTAATAGAATGGGACATGAGTTGGTTACCCAACTCATTCCCTTGAAAATTTTATTAAATAAAATCAATGTTACAATACTTTCTTAAGGTGTTATGATCTTACACCTAAGTGTATTGAGGGTGATACATATGAAAATGCAATAAAATAATAATAGTGCATAAAATATGACCAAATACAATGCATCAAACCTCATAAGTATGCATCTTCTAGGATCAAGGGGATAAAAACAATTGTGATAAGGAAAATAAACCATCTTTCATCCACTACCAAGAGAAAAGTGTTGTTCCTTCACCCAAACTCAAAACATGATTACTTAGAAATAAAAATCGTGTCATCAATGTAAATGATCATCAAAGAAAACAACAATCATCTTGCAAGTTATATGCTCACACTTTTAATAGTAACACTATAAGAATGTCTATCCTTATATAAATTGGATGGTCTTTAGAGAATATTCTAAGAATCTCCCAAAATAATCATATTCCAATGTTAAAATCAAAAGATATAGGTGTAGTGCCTTTAAAAAGAAAAAAAAATCCATAACATAAGTACTAAGAGCCACAAGAGAAAGATCCACTTTAAAATCATGTAATAAAAGATGCTTTCCAGCCACTACATGTAGGTATTTGGGTATTTTAAAAGATATTATTATCCATATTCATTAACACATTATCATGTGTGTATATATGCCATAAATTTAGGATTTACTAAATTCCATGAAACATGAATTTATAGAAAGAATCCCATGGGATTTAGAAAGAAAATGAAATAGAAAATTCCTTGATGAAATCCAAAAATTACCTACTTCCCAAAATCTAGAATCAAAATCCTAACATGTATCTAGAGAGTTAAATCACAAAAGATATCCATCCTTAAGTAAATAAATAATTATTCTAGTAGGATTCAAAAATGAGTGCACTAAATCTAATAGTTCTAACCAAAGTATTTGAGAAAAAATATGAAATCTACAACATTTTTGAAGGGAAAAAGGGCCCCCTGTCCAGAAAGGCACAAGGATGTCATAAAATTCACATATATGATATAACAAAAATTATTTTCACCAAACCTTGAAATTTTAAATTAAAATTACACCACTAATCAATAGATCCATAACAAAAAAAATAAAATAATAATAAATTTGCTCTCATATAGAGTGTGTAATCTTAAATAACAAACCATCATAGGACAAATAAAAAGTAACTTAAAATGCAGAGCTATTTTATCTTCAAAGACACTTCACTAAAGAATTCATATTAACAAGTTTGATCCAAATATTATCTTAAAATTATCTATGAAGATCATATAAAAAGAGAACCATATAATTATGTTTCTTCCCTAGAAAATAATCCAAACTTCAAAAAATATATCAAAAATATATCACAATTTATATACTAGTAGGTTCCATCATCCAAAAAAATTCTATATAGAATATTTCATTACATCCATTGATGGTCTCCAAGGAACCAAAGAAACCACAAAAAAGAAGATAACAACTTATTACAAGGGACTAAAAATGGTTCCAGTAAAATAATTAGATACAATATAAAACTCAAAATACCTTATAAACTAAGTAAAACTAATATAACAAGAAATAATACCAATAATAATAAAAATTGTAAATAAAGAAATCATCGATCAATATGATGTATCAAGCGATCATTGATAAGGAATGTCCCTAAAATTAAAATCATGATTTCATTTATATTTTTCTACCATCCTAATAAACATCTAATATTTTATTTAGAGCTAAGTCTCCATGATATTTTCGCTATATCTGTTGTTCAAAAATAAAATTCCATATTTATCCTACATACAAGAGTCTATTTCTTCCCCCAAATCCTCTATAATCTGATAAAAATTGATGTACACTTGTCCATCCAGTGCTTTATTTTTTTCTCCTTACTCTCATCAATTCCTATGGATTCAATAAGATGTTCAACATCCTTAGGTTATGGGGGAATGTTTATGTCATTATTTCTAGAGGCTTCAAGTGATCTAGTAACAATTTCCCTCTCCATGTTAGGGTAATATCTATGTTTATGGGTTTTTCATAAACATATTATAATAATTCACTTGAATTAGAGTGGGAATTATGGTCCTGTTATTACAAGGGTTGAGAAACTCCAGGTAAAACATAGGGCTCAGTCTTTCTAATGTTCTCGTTTCATTCATTATTATCTAGAGCATTATGTATAGCCTCTATAAAACTTGAGAGATCAATAAGAGAGGCTTGAGTACCATAAGTTCTATCCAGATTCTGATTACCATTTTCATCTCCATGATTTCCAGAAGGTATAATAATTTTTCCCTTTTTTGGTCCCTTTTTTACCCAAATATAATTATAAATTGTAAGGGGGCATGCTGCATAAAACCTATTTCCGTGCCTATTTTTTGTGACCTATTATATATCATATACTAAAATAGAATGGTAAATTTTAAAATACAACCTCATATAGAAAACTAGATTCGCTATTTTAAATACATATGTGTGCTAGAAAAGGATGTGATGTGTAGATTTCCTCATAGATTCTTGGGACCGAAGGATGAAATAGATTTTTCATAGTTGAATCTAGTTTCAGGGGTTGTACAATTAGCATAACAATCGATAAGAGGGGGTCTTGTTTAAATAAGTGTGGTGTCAAACTAGGAAACCATATCCAGATAGTTCAATTGGAGTCTCAAAGTCAATATTAATGTCTGGATACCACTTAACGGATTTATGAAACAACCATAGAAAGACCACAAACATCTTTTACAAAGATGATAATAATCATTCTAATATGTGAAACAGAAAATAACATTTTAAGAATTTAGAATTCCAACATGGCAAAAATAAATAAATGTTCTCCAAAAGTCTTTCTTAGAAATATTAAAGAGGTTCCATGTTTAATAAACTTACCAACAAGTGAAAGACATTTATCAGAGTCAAAAAAATATAACTCTTCATTTGAAAATAAGATCACCGAGAGACCCTTGTGTCAGTATCTATTCTATTTAATATAAACTAGAGTCTTTGAATCATCATTAACATGAGAAGATTGGTCATAATTATAAATAAAATCCACAATTGATCGACATTTAATATTATGGAATCCTCTTAGTTTTTTTAGGGGACTATTCTCTTGGATCCATCCTATATTCAATCAATACATCATCTTACACATGAATTTTCATATCTTTCATATCATAAAAATATATATTATCCATCGTAGCTCCTATGATACTTTTCCATATTTTGGATATGCAATATATTTCACATCATTTGTGAAATTATATAAACCCATAATTTTTATATATAGATATTACATATTATTATATAAATATTCATGATATATCATAAAAATAAATGAAAAATAATATAGGGATAATATATTTGGAAACATGCACACATAAACAATAGATTCATAATATATCCCATTAATTTTATATAACTAGCACCCTTTATAGAAATACCATTCCCAAAACATTTCTTCAAAACCTGAGGAAAGGAAACAAAAGAAATAGTGATGTTAGTTTCTTAGTAAGGGTAAAAAAGTGATATATTGTAGATCACATAAGTATAACATGACCACAAGGGTATGAGAACATGATATTGACATTTAAAATCTATACACTTCATATTATATGTCATAATATTGAGTCATGGAATAAATCTGGGTATTTTATAATACATGAGTCAAAAAGTAATCAGATAACATGATCAATTAGATTATAACATTAGCATATTATATCGAATCATGGAACACAAAAAATCATGGAAAATATTTTCCTTAATATTCAAGGATCATTTCCAAGACTATTATATTGGTCTGGGTTCACTCCCTAAACCATTTAATTATTTAATGTTTACTACTAATACTATCTGAGTGGATTGGTTTCACTACCCAAACCATCACTGTAGTATAGTTCAACTCCCAAGACTATCATATTTGATTTTTTTAACTCCTGAGATCATTTAGTAGTTAGGATTCACTCCTAATACTATCCTAGTGGATAGATTCCCTTACATAACTATGTTTACTCCCAAATCTGATTATTTTTATCCCATGAAATATATATATATATTTTTCCAATGCATTGAAGGTAGATATAGGTCCCCCCATCACATAATGAAAATAAAATATATATGTGCCACAATATCATAAATCATTTATCTTTCCAAAACCCATGAAAATAAATGGGTTTCATAAACATCTCATTATATCATAACTCGTGAAAAAAGAAAAATTCTTCAAAAACATGTCATCTCTTCGTTATACCATAACCCATGAAAAATTAATGGGTTTTATAGAAATTTCATCCTTTAATTATAGAATAACCCGTGGAAAAGGATTGAGTTTCATAAAAATATTTTCAACGTAAACATAAAACATATATAAAAATAATAGGGATGGTATCCTTAGATCATATCCCTGTAAAATTGTAAGTTAAATCAAGGGTTTTTTCCTTTTATAAATAAAGATACCATTACATGACCATTGAAACATTTTTGGATAAAATACCCTTTCCATTTTTAAAATACTTTTTAGAAAATTAAAATTAACAAAATATTTTAAAAAAAAATTTCTATGAAAATAATCTTGGAAATATATAATGTTATCTTTATATTATTTAAAGGTTATTATAGTTTTAAATTTTGTTCATTCTGTATAAGTTAAAAGAAAACATTTCATTCACATTTTTATCAAAATTAAAAAAGTAACACATTTGGAAAATTACAAGAAGATTATTTTTAAACAATATTTTAATAAGAAAAATATGGTTAAACATTACATTAAATAATCATATAGAATAGTGAAAACCTTTTTTAAAATAATTTTTGAAAACATGGATATGGAATTAAATAGTTTTTTGACTAAAGAGAGAAATAAAGTCGGTTTTCCTTAAATAATATAGTCAATATTAGGAGTAAATAAGGTGATTACAATGAATGTAAAAAATTTATTTTCAAGAAATAATTATAGGATAAGAATGTTTTTGAATTTATTGAGAGGTATATCATAATAAGTTATCATTGGTAACTTAATCATTAATAATCCCGATAAGCAATGAGATTGTAACATAAATCCCATTGCCACTTTTGTAAAATTGGAATCATAAGATATATGAAATAAATAACACTATATATATTTTAATTAGAAAAACATTTATAATAAGAATCATAAAATACATTCCTAGGTAGTATATACACCGCTTAAAATAAATATGTGGTGTGTCATCTGTCTCACAAAAATATTAATGAGATAAAGATACCTTATGCTTTGGTAACTTCTAAATAATAATCCTCATGAAAGAACAAAATCAACTAAAATTTTAAATATTATTAAAGTAATTATATTCATGATATAATATATTATAGGGGTAGTATATACACCACACAAAAAAATGAGTGGGTAATTTGGCTTATGTATCCTGGAAATAAAAGTGAGACTAGAAATCCATTACCTTGGGTTCTTTTTCCAATATACGAATTCGAAATTCATGTATAATAAATATATATTTTTTTATAATTTTATTAAAATACAAACTTATATATATCATAAAATTTATTATTTATTTATAACCTTTTACCACCCGTTTATTAACAATTATTTAATATAATCACTGTTTTGGGTGATATATGCTTCGTTTTTCATGTATGTTTTAGTTCAGTAATTTTTTCCTTTCCACTTTGGTCATGGTTATATCATCTCATGAATTTTAATCATGTTAAAAATATCATATTTATTAATTTTATATATTTTTATAGTCATCCATAAAATTTGATATAGAGAAATCAATTACATTATTCATTGAGATGGTATGACATATATATGCATGAACAATGCTTTCATTTTTCAATGGATGAAAATAAATAATGGTAATAGTAAATCACCCTTAAATAATCATTATTATATCATATGTATTCATTAAATGCATAATTATAACTATCCTTGTAAAATGTAAATGAGAAATGAATCACATCATTTCTTAGATGCAGTAGTCCTCACATACACACAAGCGACATTGTCATCTTCAAAAAGTTAGGAATTTAAGATGGTGTATATTATATTATCATTAAATAATTATAATTATGTCATAATTATCATATATAAACTTTAAACCCATCAAGATACCCATCCAAATTTTTTTATAATTGTATTTTGTCGCTACGTGCTGACGGTAATCCATATGTACACAAAAGCTATACTATCATATCATATTTGATTGAAAGATAGATAATTTGTGTGTTATACTTATCATAATAACATTTCTGTACATTTATGATAATAAATTTTTTTATTTTATAAACAATATAACATATTTATAAGAGGTAAAATAATAATTAAAAAATCATATTGGTTAAGGTGATTACCTCTACTTTGAGAGAACTCCTTTTAATCTCATCATAAGGATCCTAGGGTTGGTATTTTGGGAATAATACCGCATGTATTTTGTGTATAAGTAATTTTGAAAGAGATTTTTGAATGTTATAGTTGACCTAGAAGGCTCAAAGTTGAGAATAATTGAGGGGAGGTGGTTCCCTTTTATAATTGAGGTTAGGGGAACATTTGGAATTTCGTAAAATATTAAAATATAATAAAGTCATTCTATAGACCAAATGCCTCCAAAATTCTACTTATTAGAATATAATATAGGATGGGAATTAAATAAAATTAAATAATAAAAATTATATAGGTTTAAGGTTTGTTTTAATCCTTATATTTGGGTTTAACCCCTTCTTAAACCCATTTTAACAATAACCACGTTAACATCTTCTTCACTCTTAATGTCATTTAATTTTATATATAATATGAAAATTTACCCATAAATGACCATGGGATAAACTTTTATACCATATATTATCCTCTTTATCCTCTTAAAATATCTTTATTATTTTTATATAATATAATAGTATTGTATTTTGATAAAATGTCATTAATGTAAATTCTAGAATTATAATAATAATTTCACCTAAAATACATAAATAAAGAAGTTTTAATTTGAATCTAATCCTTTAACACAACACTATTATGTCATAATAATCTATAAAGTTATTGTAAAACTATAAATATTTCAAATTATATTATTTTTAATACTTTTAAAATAATTTATTAATTGAAGAAATAGTGTGTCAATGTTGCATAAGAATTTAAGGTTACTATATAATTAATAAAAATTATAAATATTTTTCTATAATTAAAAAAATCGTTATGCCTAAAATAGATAATTATATTCATTCATAACATGATTTCATGTCTATGTGTACACATAATAATTATGTAAAACTAAGAGAGTTCCACTTTGTAAAACTCTATTCATTAAATATTATATAGGTTAGTTTTTGTGGACAAGTGTCCATTTAACACCTAAATATGAACCCTAACGTAATAATGGTTGAATTAAATTCATCAAATAAGAAATGTTATGAAATATTATGTCTTATCACTTATTTTTAACTGGTCTTACCATGATCTACCCCTTATCAAGTTGATAAATTATACTAGCGTTACTATTTATATTCACCAGAAAAGGGGTTAACTCCTAATTCCAAATGTGTAATAAATTTTATCAACTTCAATTTCTAAAACTGGATGAAAATAAATTTAAAAATAAACCTGAAACATGCGATGAAAACCACTTTTTCAAAAAATATATTTTTAGGCACAAAACTTGTTGGTTTATAATCCCATGCCTAAAAAATATTAAGCAAATGATAAAAAATTATTCAATATATAGTATATATAATTCAGAAAAATAATTCACTAATATTAAATAATTTATTTTATTAAGAAAAAAATACATTGAGCGCATAAAATTAATTTTTTAGAAAAATATCGCTTTTACTTTTAAATGATTTTTCTGTTTATTTATAATTAATTTATACCCAAATAATTAATTTATAAGAATTCAACCATAAATATTTAGTAATTTAGTTAGTTATATTAAAAACTACCAATATAATGGTTTTGAGATAACTATAACATAATAATATTTTAATATCATCTCATGGTTCTTTTAAACATGATGTTATGTGTAATGCATGCTATCAAAGAAATTAAGGTTATTTGAAAAAATATATTACATAAAATATCAGTATGTTATAATCTAGTGCACAGAAAACAATTTCACTCAAAATTCATCACTCTAATATAAATAATAGGTTATATATTTGTTTAATTTCATCCTCAAGATCCCATATAACTTCTTCAAATTTTCTATTTCTCTTAATAATATTCACTAAGTGAGTAGTCTTGTTCTATGGAACTTTATCTCTATAAGGCAATATTTATTCTGGATTTTCTTTATTGTAAATTTCAAGTTCTGATGGTACGATCTATGAGTTTAGTACTTGTGATGAATTAGATATGTACTTACTCATAAAAGATACATGGAACAAATCATGAGCATGATAGAGGTTTAGTCGAAGAGAAAAATAATAATCTACCATATCTATATGATCAAGAGTACAAAAAGGGACAATATACATTGGGGTTATATTTCATTTATTTCTGAATCTCATATCCATCTTACATAGGGAAATTAATCGAAAAACCTTCTCACCAACTTCAAATTATAGGTCATGTCAACAACTATCGGTATACATTTTATGTCGAATCTAGGCTTCTATGATGTTTTGCTAAATAGATATAATAGTATATGTAATTTCCATAGCTATATCAAGTCATTAAAAACATTCATTATCTAAGAAAATCCCATCATGTTGGAGTTCTACACTTATTTCCATAGAGGGATTCATATGGAGCATTCTGAATTCTTAACTTAAAGCTGTTTTTATAATAAAACACAACTAGAGGAAGGTGTTGATCCCAATCACCTTTGAAATCCATGGAAACATATCTCATAATATAATATAGTTTTTTAATTGCTTTATCATAATGACCCTATGTCGAAGGATGATAATCACTACTAAAACTAATCTCTATATCCAGAGCTTACAGAAGACTTCTCCAAAAGATCAAGGTAAACCTTATATCTCGATCAGATAAATTTAACGTGATACTCCATAAAACCTAACCACTTATTTAATATAAACTCAAAAAATTTAATTTAGTTATATTTCTTATCTATTGTAAATGAAGTGAGATGACTTTATAAGGTGATAAAATACAAACTATATAGCATTATTCCCTCAAAATAGTTTGGGGAGGCTGATGAAAAAACCCATAGTGATGTTTTCCCATTTCCATTCTGGTATAGGTAATGGTTATAAAATCTCATTATAATTATATCTCTCTTCCTTAATTTTATAACATACCAAGAACCAAGATATGTACTTAGAAATATTCCTCTTTATGCTATCCTACAAAAAAACTCTTTCTGATCTCTATAAATCTTTTTACTTCTAGGATGAATAGTGAATGATGAACTCTGAACCTCATACAATAGTACATTCTTCAAATTTTGTATTAATAGAACACATAAATTATTCTTATACATTGTCATTCCATCTCAATCAAGTTAAAATTTAGTAACATTTCTCACCTTCTTCTATAGCTCTATATCTTCTTTTTTCACCTCTTTAATCTTCACATGGATATATTTTTCATCAATCATTTAGAAATATAATATTTCTCCCCTTAAATCAATATTTCATGATCCATACTTTAAAAATCTATATACATTGAATAATTATTTTTCCTTACCATAGATAAGCTAGCATAATCCTTTAAACTCAATGCATCTGCAACCATATTTTCTTTCCTATGGTGGTAATGTACTAAGCAATCATAATCATTAATAAACTCCTACCATATTCTATGGTTCATATTAAAATCCTTTTACATGAAAATATACATTAATATTTAATTATCAGTATATATATCACACCTTTCTCCATAAGGATAATTATTCCATCTCTTTAATCAAAAAAATTACCACAGCTAACTCCAAATCATGATTTGGGTAATTTTACTTATAAATTTTCAATTGGATTGAGGAATAATCTATCACCATATTATTCTACATGAGAAAAAATTTCAATCCCTTCATTGATGAATCACTATATATTACAAACCATTCTCCCATATGGGGTAAACTAATCATAGGTTCACTAACTAACGTTCTCTGTAGTTCCTTGAATTTTTCTTCATATTCATCTATCAAAAGGAACATTTCTCCCTTATGAGTTAACTTGGTGAATGGTTAGAGATTCATGAGAAATTATCCATGAAGAAATGATAATATCTATCCAATACAAGAAAAATTTTGACATAATTCATAGTGGATAGTTTGAGTCAATATTCAATAACATAATTATTTTTTAGGATCTACTGATATACCCTCACTTGAGATTATATGGACAAATAATGAAACATTTCAAAGATAAATTCTTCACATGTTGATTTTTCCAAAAAACTTATCCTTCCTCCTAGCCTATATAAAAATTCACAAATAATCTTCATGCACTTCCTTTCTCTATGAATATATAATAATATCATATATAATTACTTCCAAAAACTTCTAAATGTAATCTATGAGGACTTTATTCATTAAATCCATGAAGAATGAATAGGAATTTGTAATACCAAATCACATCGCTATAAATTCATAGTGTGCATTAACTGTAAAAAAATAAGTTATTAGGTATATCCTCCTCCTTGAACCTCATTTTATGATTTCTATAACAAAGATCAATCTTGGAAAAAAATTTATATCAGTACAATTGATCAAACAAATCATCAATATTTGTAAGACAATAGTTGTTTTTATAATGATCATGTTAATTTCTCGATAATCAATATATAGTCAAATTGATCTATCTTTTATCTTAATAAAAATAAGTAGCCCACCCCATGGTGATGAATTTGGATAAATAAATCTCTTGTAATGATTATCCTAAAGTTTATTCTTCAATCCCTACAACTGGATCAGGTCCATTCTATATGGAGTCATATAAATAGTTTTAGAACTAGTTATGAGGTCTATCGGGAACTTTACTTCATGATTCAGTGGAATACAAGAAAAGTATTTTGAAAAGACATAAATAAACTTCTACACAATATTCATATCACTGATGTTGATTTAATCCCCAATTGTCTGATATTAACGCCCTTTTGAATAGGCATTAATAGCTCTATAATGATTTTAATTTAAATAATAATTTAATATATATCATCACACTGATAAAATAGCATAGGTTGATTTAGAATATCAAAACTAGATTAAATTCTTCAATAATAGATTTTAGATTTATGTATATAAATCCAATCCATTCCAACGATAACATTGAATTCAACCGAAGGGAGAATAACAAGATTTTTAGGAGGCTCATTGTTGCAAAATTCAACTAGAGAAGAATCAAATACTTGATATGTGATTATCATACCAATAGGGGTTTTTATTTCAAACTGAACATCTAGTCTTTGATGTGGTACTATGATACCCATATCAAATTATTTCTAATATAAAGAGTTATTATATACATAATAAAATAATGCATTATTTGTTTTATAGTGGATGGTAAGTTTACCATTCACCACATTGTTATGATAATCCACATCTCAAATATTGATCACATGACATTTATAATTATCTCTTGGATTAAAAGGTTTTTATCATTGATAATCATCATTACCCTTTATGTTTAACAATTGGTTATCAAAATTCTCATACTCCTTTAATCTGAAGTATTGGAGTGCATGTGGTTTGTTCTATAGAGTTTTCTCACTATTATCATCATTATCTAACTTCTTCCCATAAATTAGAAATTTGATTGAATGATTAACTTCATTTACACACTTAAAATATTTACTAGTCCCCTTAAAATAATTTCCACTATTTTTCGTTCCACACCATGAGCATAAGGGGAAGATTATAATTTTTTCCATGGTTTTTAGTATTTCATTTGAATTAAATATTTATTTTCTTATCAGAAACATGATATTTTTGCATAATGAAAATTTCAATTTCCAACTTTATAGCACATAGAATAATTTCTTTATATCTAATAAAGTCTCTTCTAGATAATTCCCTTTAGAGACTTTGTTTTAATCCACTAAGAAATCATTCATTCTTAATTTAAGGTTGGATGATAATTCTATAATAATTATTCAAAGGTTTTGTAAAAGTATCATCATAGGTAAAAAATTGTTCATTTTTCATCTAATTTATCTCATTGAATTCTTTCTTTACTTTTTGGAAAAGAATATTACAAAACCACATATTAATAAATAAGTACTTAAACTCATCCCACTATATGAAATCCATTTAATCCTGATTACTACTGTTCTTCAAAAAATTACACCATTTATTTACATTACATTCCTAATGATATATAGGTAAAACTAGTTTTTCATGTTCTGAATACTAGAGAACAAAAAATAGATTTTTAGTTGTACTAATGCATTGCTCAGCAACTAATGGATTGACAAAACCACTAAAAGAATGTGGGAGTTACCTCATGAAAGAGATAATAAAATTTTCTTACCTCTTTTACTCATTAATATGTTCACCATGATTCATAGATTGAAATTTTTTTATAGTCATACAAATAAGATTTTGAATTTCGACTCCCATTGGGTATCTCAGGAGGACAATCATTCCATTTTCTGTAACATTTAACATTATAACAATTCCTTCAAGATCCATTTTTTGAATAAAAAAACTAGAGTTTTAGAAACAAAAAACATAGTGTAAAACACATAATCCTATTAAATCAATTATAAGAATTATAAATCAAGATAATTTATTATCAATCTATGAAACCTTAGGTTTAAACTAGGTTATCTGTAACCATTACAAAAACATTAGGATGTTATTCGATTCGTGGACTTTTCCGGAGGGTTGTCAATAATGTTTTCACATCCAAGTTTACCATCTATATTAGACTATACTTTTCATATATAGATATTACATCTTATTAGATTAATATTCATAATTTTCATAATGATCCTTGCCATAATCATATCAGTCTAGTATCTTTGAAAAATGGACACATAAACAAATAGTTCATAGGAGTCTCCCATTAATTTATTCATAATTATCATCATTCCAAGACATATCATTACTAAAAAACATATTAAAAAAAAGGGGGATGGAAACAAAGGAAAGTGTGATCTCTGATGATCAGTAAGGTTAAACATGGGAGATATCAATTATCACATAACTATAACATGTGGAAAAGTGTATGAGAATGTGAGATTATCATTTTAAATCCATACCCCTTTTATCATGGATCATAATCTTGAGTTGTGGAATAAATATTGAAATTTCATAAGACATGAATCATATTAGAATCAAATAACGTGATCTATTAGAGAATAAAATTAGGGTGAGATATATAATTTTCCTATACACATATAAGTTCATTTCCTTATATGTCAAATCTCATAGATAAGACTATATTAGTGGATTGGATTCAGTCTCCAACCCACTTTAGTAGTCAAGGTTCAATCGCAAGACTATCATAGTGGATAAGGTTTACTACCAAACCCATATTGGAAATCAGGTTTCACTCACAAGACTATCATATATGATTGGCTTAACTCCCTAAACCATCATAGTAATCAAGTTTCACAACCTAGAATATCATAGTGGACAAATTCCCTTACTAAGATGGGTTAACTACCCATTCCAATCCTATTTATCTCATGAGATACCTATATTTACCTAATTAATTGGAGGGAGATATAAGTCACACCTATAAAATAATTAAAGTCATACATATATGTGCTATAAGATCATAAAACATTCATCATATAAGAAACCATAAAATGAAATGGATTTCACAAGAATTTCTTCATATCATAACCCAAGGAAAATAAATAGGATTCATATACATTTCACATTTTTCATCATATTATAAACCATAGAAAATGATTGCATTTCAAAAACATCTTTTTTTCCAATGCTTTCATAAGGGAACATGTGTCCGTCCATTTGAGGGCAGTGGAACTGTTTTTTGCCCTGCATTCCCACTTTCCAAAGGTGGGCGGCATCAATTCCTTGTTCAGGGACGTTTTATCCTTAATCAAAATGGGATGATGGGATGTTGATTATTCCTTCCATGGATTCATCTTGAGAACTCATCACCTAATCTAGGTATCCCTTAAAGATTAAGACGTTTTTTGGGAAATTATTCCCAGTATCATATCTTCATGGACACCATTTAATTATACGGCTTCTTTCGGGAAATTCCAAGGGGTCCGGTTAGGGAATCAACCTTCGGTCAGTGAAGTAGTCACGTTGGACATCGCTGGCGTGTCGAGATGCTGGAACACTGGCGCATCTGGGTTTCTTCCCCTTATTATTGGGATTATCGAGGGCATGGAAGCTCGAGGCATCCCACATCAAACGCGGGGAATTTTATTCCATATGCATGTATCTGAGGTTTTCCTTAACTTCCTATATTTAACATAGGGTATGTCACAGTTTTAACATCTAGTGAAGACAGATCAGACTGATTAGAACACTGACTAGAGTGGATTTAGTGAGTGCAACCCCCGGAGGGAACAATGACTTTTGGGCTAATGTCTGTTTAGCTACCTGATCATTGAGGAAGTGAATGGGGAATGGGGTGGAATGATCCCATCGCGATGTGGAAGCCTGGTAGGAACCAAAATGGATGATGGATGATTAAGTGAAGTGGTTGGAGAATGATATGGAGTTAACTCGAGGATGAAGGTGTTTTTGGGCTTCAGTCTCGAAGAGACATCCTACGTATACCTATGGAAGGGAATCAAAGTCCTTGTAGTTCAACTGAAAATGAATTACCGTCGAATGGGGTTGAAAATGGCTTACCATTGGTAGGGGTCACAATGGCTTACCACTGGATGGGGTCACAACAGCTTACCACTGGATGGGGTCACAACAAATTACCGCTGGATAGGGTCACAATGGCTTACTGCTAGATAAGGTCACAATGGAATACAGCTGGATAGGATTGCAATTATTTACCACTGTATGGGGTCACAAAGGCATACCGCTAGATAGGGTCACAATGGCTTACTACTGGATAGGGTCCCAACGGCTTACCGTTGGATGGGGTCACAACAGCTTACCGCTGGATAGGGTCGCAATGGATTACCATTAGATGTGGTTGAAATGGCTTACCGCTGGATAGGGTCACAACATCTTACTGTTGGATAGGGTCCCAATGTCTTACCACAGGATGGGGTCATAACGGATTACCACTGGATAGGGTTGTAATGACTTACTACTAGATGGGGTTGAACCTCAGGGAGTCTTCCTACGTACCTTATCCAGGAGACAAGGATCAAAACCCACGTAGTTCAGGATGGAGTGGGAACTGACATAAAGATGGTCAGGACTATTGGGTGTTGGGATTGAAACTTAGGGAGGCTTCCTATGTACCTTGTCTTGGAAAGTATCAAAGACCTCATAGTCCAGGTTGGTGTATGCAGTTTAGCATCTTGTATGATGAAAAAGGGGGCATGTATTTTAACGTCATGCGGGATGAAGGTGTTCCGACGTGAAGGGGGGGAGGAACCAATCGATGATGGGCTTGAACCTCAGGGAGGCTTCCTATGTACCTTACCTTGGAAAATATCAAACACCTCGTATTTTAGGAGGGGTTTGGTAAACCGATGTGAAGATGGTCAGGACGAATAGGTGTTGGGATTGAACCTCAGGGAGGCTTCCTACGTACCTTACCTTAGTAAGGATTAAATACCTCATAGTTCAGGTGGGTTTTGGTAAATCGACATGAAGATGGTCGGGACCAATGGGTGTTGGTCTTGAACCTCAGGGAGTCTTTCTATGTACCTAACCTTGGAAAGGATCAAAGACCTCATAGTTTAGAAGGGTTTTTTGGTCTTACACTCTAAGATACCCAGAGAGGATGTCATGGTTGATGCTTACTCTAAGCCCACATTAGTCATGAAAGGTGTGAGAACAAGAGGCAGCAAAGACTTGGAAATCACATCACGAAAGGTGCATCCGTTGGTAGTGGAATGGGGTTGACATGTAGTTAGTGGCCCAAAGGGGAAATAGGGGATTAATCTATAATAGAGGCCCGAGGTGATAGATATTAGGACTTACTCTAGGATGGAGGCCCATATAGTGAAAAAGCCTAATGGGAGGGAGATTTGGCACCCAGGAAGAGAGAAGGAGTTGGGATGCTACCTCCTTTAAGAAAATCTAGGGGCTTACACCTAGGTGGTTTCCCTTTCCCCATGGATATATTTCACTCCGATAAAGAGGATGTCATTCCATGTGAGGAATGATCTCACTCCCGTGGAGACCAGTGGGTGTAGATAATGTCTGAGATTGGGTACCCGCGTGCAAGGCATGGGGCGAGGTCACAATTTAACTTCATATACTAAGGACGATGGTGCATGGAATTTTAACGTCCTGCAGCTCGGACAAGGCGGATTCGCTCTGCACCCCTAGGACTTACATAACCGATACCCACCTGCCCTTGAAGGAAGGAAGGCATCGGTCATGCTGTGGTGAGGGGTGTTATAGAGAGCTCCATTGGAGGGTCCATTTTATCATGGCTATGTGAAGAAGAAATATTTGTTAGCATGCCTATGCGAAGAAGCATGGAGTGAAGCAATGCAATGTGAAGCACCTACCAAGGGATTTTGAAGTTTCTTCATGTAAACCTAGAGGGTTGCATGGTAAAAGGAGTTGTAGGGCTAAGGAGTTCATAGGTAAAATCCTTGTTGAGCTCTGGTGCTCAATGTAGTGAAGGGGCTTCATGAAAGGGTATTCTTCGCGAAGCAAAGTGGCCTAGTCTAGGCATAGGGAACAGGTGCATATAGGAGGAGCTTCAAGAAGTGGAAAGTCATTCACGAAGTAATGCCACATGAAGTAAGGGTGCCTCGTGAAGAAAGCTATGATGAAGTAGTATTCATTGTGAAGCATAGAAACACTCCCTTAGCATGTGGTTCGCATGTGGATGGAGGGTGTTTATTGAAGCATAAATGCTTTGTGACGACCCGAGTCCCCATGGGGATCCCATTATTTTGTGAAGGCCCATGGGATTCGCGGAAGGAATTCGTCTTGGAAGAGGGGTTGAATTAAAGAAAAGGCGGAGGCACTTCGCAATGAAAAAGTACCTTAAGAAGCTCAAGGTTCGTAGTGCAAGAAGTGCTTCATGATTTGAGAGATCAGAAGGTGAAATATTAGATGAACCATCCTTTGGGATCAGGGGGAGCTCTGTATTTATAGGCAATAGGCATGGCAAAGCAAAGCTCGCTCTGTGCGAAGACAGAGGTTGCTCCACGGTGGGTCATGAATGTCAAATCGGCTGGCGGAGGATCCTGCCTCATTGATCCATGGTGGGCTCACGAACATCAAATCCATTCATGGAGCATCCCACCTCCTTACTCCATAGAGGTCTCGCTAATATCAAATCTGTTTGTAGATCTTCCCACCTCCTTGCTCCGCAGCGGGCTTGTGAACGTCAAATCAGTCCGCGGAGCTATTTGCCTCCTTGCTCCACGGTGGGCTCGTGAACGTCAAATCCATTCACGGAGCTTCCCGCCTCCTTTCCCTGTGGTGGGATCATGAACATCAAATCTGTTCGTGGAGCATCCCACCTCCTTGATCCATGGTGGTCTCGGCACATGGGTCTCTACAAAAGGTCATCTTTGGGCAGCCCCGGAGCCTTCCCTCTTGTTCCTCTTCTTCCCAACTTTTGGTACCAACAAATTACCCCCTTAGACTTGGAGCTGAAGAGAAATCAAGGGTCAAAGTCTGAGGGTCAATCACAAAAATCCCCCGGTCATCCGCAAAGTTGTTTCGCGAAGAGGGCTCGTGAGGTGGATAGGTGATGTGCAGGTTGAGCGTGCCGCGAATCTTCGAAGGTCGTCGCCTATAAATAGCGGATCTGACCTCTATTTTTTCCTTTATTTCCTCTGTGAATTTGGATTTTAGCACTCTCTATTCGTGAAGCTCCCATATACACTGTGATTGCTCTCCATGAATCGGGCCCTCTTCTTCACGGTGCACAGAGAGTATTTGACTTCACGTCGGAGAACTTTGCATATTACTGTTGGCAGGTTGGGGCAGGGTTCCATGAATAGTCTTTGCGAACACACTCCGTGAACGATCTTCATGATCTAGACCCAAAATTCACCCAAACTCAAAACTGTATGGCTCAACGAGAGGCTTCCAGGGGGGTCCTTGCAGACGCTGCCTAAAAGGAGGAGATGGTGAATAGCTTGGGCCCAGGGGAGTTAATACAAATCCATTCTGACCATAGTTCGTTGGTGGAGCTGCTACTGGAGAGCCAAAGGAACTATCCACTATGAAAGAGGCTACATTTGTATGGATTTAGGTTGAGGGATTACTTGTTCATTCCAGAATCAAGTAGAGAAGAGCCAGCTTACCAGATCTGGAGTACACTGTGTCAGCGCCAATGGTTCAGGGTGGCTGATGGCCATGCCCAAGAAGACTTCACACCAGTCAATGCTGACTGCCTGTGTAACAACCTGAACAACGTGGATGGGAAGGCGTTGTAGTCGGAGACGCCCCCCCCCCCCCCCTCTGTACCAGAAAATTTTGAAATCAACCATGAGGAACTCAAGGAAGGGATGGTCTGAGGAGTGGGACCTATACCAGGGAGACAACTTCATAGAAAACTGGGTCAGGGCCTACTGGGTAGGTGCCTCGTGTGAGGATTTCAGGGCAGAGCTGAGAATAGTGGGTTTGTATGAGGCGTCTAGGGCCTCCCAATTCCACATTTACTAACTGAAGCAGCTGATGCTGGAATTGTTGAGAAGGTGGTCATCGAGGACCAATACCTTCCACTTACACCATGGGGAGGTTGGCATTATCTTGTGGGTTTTGCACCTGATCTCAGGGGTCTCGATATTGGGGGCGATGTATGATGAATTCCTCCCCATTATGGGTTTTTGTGAGGATTTTGAGCATATGCCACTGCTGGAGATGGAATTGATGAGGTTGGTGCCCAGAGAGGAAAAGGAAGTAGTGAGGGATGTCCATTTCAAGTGGTGGTTCAAGCAGTTTCTGAATTTTCTGAAAGAGGAACAGTTTATGGTGAGGCCTTGAACTTGCCCGAGGGGGGATCAACGGGGAAAGGATCACTAGTACTTGCGATTCTTGGAGGATAGCCAGTAGAAAAAATGGGGATTTAGCGTCAGTATCGTGCATTGGCTGATAGTGAAGCCGATGAAATTCATCGCGGCTCTCATCTGTTTTTGGATCCTACAGGTGAAGGATACAAACATGGGTGTGTAACCAAACACATTTATCATGGTGTCCATGTTGGCGATAGGAGGGAGAGTCAACCTCAGGATCCCAATGTTCGTCAAGCTATACAAAATTTTGTGGAACATCAGTGAGGAGAAGAGGTCGAAAAGAATATGTGGGCCATTCCACCTCCTGTATGGGTAGATAACGGTGCATGTTAGGGGGGTTTATGAATACCCGAACCCCATCTCACCTCTAGGATCGAACTTCTTCCCATCAATCCTGAATGTTTCAGGATGCTTTTCGACCAAACTGACGACACCATTGGTACTAAACCAGGTGTGTAAGGTAGAGGAATTCAACTTTCACCCATTTACATTGTCAATGGTTTCTTTTACCGATCACGACCAAGGAACAGAAGAGCACCAGTCCTATATCCTGTCCTTTCAAGGTGGAATTCCAGTTTTAAGGGTGGACTGTGAGCCCCTCTATGAGCCATAAACCCCACCCCAATTTTCCAGGCAATTCTAGTGTCTACAGTGACTGGCCCTGAAAGTATATATAGGGGTGCACCACGAATAACACTTGTGTGTTATGAGAAAGATGTGGCTCATGTTCACATGGAAGACGAGAAGATGTTGAATGGGCTACCCCCACCTACCACTATTTCTGGGTTGGTAAAAGAGTATGCCCAAATATAGGAGGTGGCCTTCCCATGGGAGATGCTGAAGTAGTCAACCATTCAGGTCAGTGATGGTGAGCCTTCCTAACCTTGGGGTTTGGGAAATAAGTCATCAAGGGAATCTCACAATGGAGGGGTTGCTATGGAGGGAGGCATGCACCGATTGAGGGGGCGGTAGTGGAACCGGATCCAGTAGCAGTAGCGGACCCGGTGATCCCAGAAGAATGGGGTTATCCATAGGGGATGCCATCGAGAGGATTCCGTAGGATATCCACCTAGGCTCCGGGGAAGTGGTTGCACCATATAGACATGTCAGAGAATGTTGTCTTCCCGAAGGCTTGGGACATCTGGGAAGTAAACTGAAAATTTTCCAGCCAGTCTAAGATGTGGCAATACATGAACCGTATCGGGATGGATTTGTCGAGGATAAACCCTATCAGGGCTAGCTTTGCAGTGTCCCGAGAGGAGTCAGAGTAGTACCTGGTAGATCTGGAGGACTTTATGCATTACCTGGGTGCCCCGCGTCTAATGTCAGACCGCATCAAGGTGCTGCTAGATCATACCGTACCTCCATAATTATTGGCCACTAAACTGAGACAGTGCTTCTCCCTACTGGAAGAATCGAACGATTCCTCCTGCGGGGGACGTGGCTGGTAGAGGGATCCCATTGGAGGAGGGCGAACTCAGTGATCAAGACCCAGATCTTGAAGATTTCGTAGAGGACCTCGAGGTAAAATCCTGAACCCCTTCCTTAGGGTATGTTTTGGGGTCATTTTGGACTCATTACTAACATCAAAACTATGTAGAAGGACCTCATACACAGAACTCGCTCTCGTCCCTCAATGGATGTAGATGTGGGGTCTTCGGGATACATTCCCTCTACTATAGATATTAGTACATCTGGAGGGTCCAAGACACCTGAGGTGGCTCCAGAGTTTTTAGACCATCCAACAATATACGGAGGGCCACACCCTGGGACCCCGACACCATCAACCCAAGAACGAGACCAGGAATTTGATCTCTCTAAGTCTCTTACCAAATTTATAACTAACACCCCTTGACCATGTTAACTAACGTTCATGACCCCCCTTTTAGTGTGCACAGTTCTCCAGATGGTGTGGGTTGCCTTATCAAAGTCATTTGGTATTCCCGGTAGTGCTTTTCCTAGGAGAAGTTCAGGGATTGTAGAGGCAGATATCTAGAACGACCGAGCTGTGGTGCTCCCGATCAATGGTTGGGTTGTCAGCGGGGCTAATCTTGAGATTATTAAAGTGGGTTCTGATGATGAGGATCGATGAGACATCCCAAGTCCCGCCATGCCCGATCAAACACCAGATGCGGACCCTACTGACGAGTTCCTAGGAGTGTTCCCTGCATATAATCCTTCCAATTTCACCGACTCGTATGAGATGGCCTCTAAAAAGGTAATAAAAATACATTTCATCACCGATTGAGGAGGTTGATCAAGCGCTTCATTGATGACATCCCATAAGCACTATGGCTAGATGAGATGGATAGACTTCGCTCGTGACTACGAGAACTGTGTGCGGGGGGAGTGGATGGCTAGTGTACCCACATGCTCATGTGAGATATTATGGCGAAGAAGATTCAGGATTATGAATGTGGCCTTGGTGTGGGCTAGCAGTGGAGGAATGCAGAGAACATCATGAGGCTCCATGACGGTGAAAATGAGGTCCATTGTCTGCATAGTCGGGCATATGAGAACTCAACCTCCCTCAACGCACAATCTAAGATAATATTATGATTCAAGGCCAAGCTAGAAGAGGCCTAAGAGGGAATGAAGCAAGCCTTCAAATAAATGACCGTAATATAGACCAGCGTGGAGCGGGCCCAGATTGTGGCTAACGAGTTTCACCCCATTGCTATTGAGGAGGAGTGGGAGCTGAACAGGCGGCAGCAAATCCTGGATGCCACAAGCCAGAGGTTGGCGTAGATAAAACAATATTTTGACAGGGTCAACCCATCCGTGGGAGGGGTTGATCGAATGGTGTTTTAATTCATGTAACCTCTGAATGTACTTTCACACATAGATATTTTATTCCAACTGTTTTCATGAGTTCTGTTATTTGTGTTAGTTCATTGCATCTCGGTGGCATTCATGGAGAGTCCAATGATCATTCCCTAAGTTCATGGGGGTTAGGCCCAATGTGAAAAATAAGCGATGACGACCTTATTACTCCATTAAAACGTGGGAGTGAAAACCAAGCTTCAGGTATCCTTGGGTTTGAATAGATGATCCAAATTCCTAGTAGAAAAGGGGAGGGGCTCCCCCATAGGAGGGAGACCATAGAACTATCTAATTGGAATTTGCTCTAGTTCCCAGTCAGGGTGTTGGAAATCAGTGCAAACATAAGGTAGTAAAAAGTGTGAATCATGATACCCCAGATTCAGAACATTGTGGGGGTGGTGTAACAATAAAGGATAACTTCTAACCATGCTTGAAACACAGCATATGTATTTCATTATCCTGAAATGGGAATAACAAATGAGGGTTGACCGCTGACCATGTTCGAAACACAGGGCCTTACTCAGAATCTCATTCATTGGTCTTTCAAAATGTTATTCCAGGATAGTAGGTGATCCACAGTCTGAGCATCTATACTGTTAGGGGGTCACTTTTTAGACGTGAAAGAGGACGAGGGTCAAAATAAGGGGAACACAAAGTGTGAAAGGTGGAGTGATGGTTTGTTCAAACAGATCCCAATGCTCTTGATATTATCCCAACATGGTGGAAACAGATTAGTTGGGTGCACCATTCTGATCATGGATCATTCCTACTTCTAGATAGGACCTCTCTAGTGAGGAAGATATCACGTCCCAATATTGCCGTGGGGCATCTCGAACTTATTCAGGGTAGAAATGCAGTTTAATTTCATGCATCAAGGACATATGAACCCTTGTAGTTTAACATCATACTGTAGGACGAAATGTGAAAGGGAAGATCCCAGGAAGGGAGTATGTGGTGCGATAGCTATAAACCCGACATGAATGAGGACATAAAGAGTTTGGGCCACACTACTTATCCCTGTAGGAAGTTCTTTTGGCCAAGGGACCAAAAGTGAAAGTTAGGCTGGGCCCGAGGCAAAGTGCCCGGGCATTCTTACATACCCCATGAGGATGGGAATAAATCCATACATAGTTATGAGGGCGCATTTTAACATCATGAAGGACAATGAAAGGCATATGTGGCACAGCTGCGCTAGTACACGTCCTACCAGAACTATTAATCCCATGTGAGTCGTGCTCGATTTGGGAAACAAGGAGTAGTGATGGGAATTTCCTAGCACAGGAAGGAACATGTTTGTGGCAATGGGACACTAAGTGAATGATGTCCCAATAATGTTGACCTACCTACATAACTCACCTAGGTGTGCGAAGGGGAAAAATCGAGTATTTTAGAATTCCACTTGAACATAAGGAAGTGGAAATATGTGAATCATGATGCTCAAGATCCAGACCACAATGATGGTGGCATAACAATAGTGGGTAATTGTTGACTATGTTCGAAACACAGTATCCATATCGTCTTAGCCATGAATGGGGATAGAAAAATGAGGGTTGAACACTGATGATGTTAGAAACACAGGACCTATCTCAAATGTTGTCCTGGGTCCCCAGGGACGTTGGCCCAAGTCGGTAGGTAAGCCAATGTGGCATGATACAAGGCTGTAAAGGGGGTCCCTTTAGACGTGGAAGAGGATGAGGGTCCAAATAACGGGCTAATGAAGCTTGGACATCGAACGAGGGGAATTTCCCTATGAAAATTACACACTTATGGCTCTTTGTCAAGACACATCTAAATATTACTATAATACATATCAAATAGAGGGATTTGATTCCCTTCCTGAGGAAGAGGGTCATGGGGTTCTTGCTTCCAACTTAAGGTCCTAGGGTGGACCATTAAGGGGGGACTTGATTTAGTTGACTGTGTGTAGGGAGGTGATGTAGCTAAACCCCATGCATAGTTCCCATAGGGAGATCTTAGTTTAGGGTCATATAACTCGGACAAGATTGGGAAAAGAAAAGAGAGGAACATCGTGTGGCCTTTTCAAATCCCGATGTGAATGTGGACCAATGAGGTACTCACCACAACATATGTTCCCAAACGAGTTCGGGTCGAGGGGCATAAAATTAGGGGAACGGGATTTTGAATTCCAGGGGATGGACCCAGAGATAGGATGTTTGTGCATTCCTACGTATCCCATGAGGGTGGGAATCAATACACACATAGTTTCGGAAGATGTCATGTAGTTTAATGTCTTTCGACATGGACGAAGAGTTATATTAGTTTATGGTCAAAGAGATCAGACCAGATAGTAGGGAATGCAAGAGACAGTTGGTGAGGAGTCAAAATCACCATGTTTTCCTTGGAAAGGTTTTAGGTTGAGGGACAGAAAATGAAAGTTAGGATGGGCTCGATGCAAAGTGCACGGGTGTTCCTACGTATCCCATGAGGATGGGAATCAAGCCGTACATATTTCTTGGGATGTCATGGTATGATACCAGGGAAAAAGATAATAAGGTCATGTCGGTCTATCCCTTGCACTGAAAGAGGCGGTATTTGATATATCTTGTTTGTCCTTTAGGATGAATATGTATTTTTTTTCTAAGAGATGGACCTGGGATAGAAAATCCAGGTATTCCATAGGAATCAAGTTGTATGTAGGAATTGATAAATGGTATGGTGTGTGACTGATACCAAACATGATGCCCCATCAATTGAGGATATCATAGTGTAGTGACATTTTTTGTCGTGCGGCCAGGACGATAATGTCACAGTATAAGGTCATGTGAGGGGACCAACCAAGCATTTTAACGTCATGTAGTACAGATGAAATAGTTTAAAGTCATTTGGGACTAGGCATCATAGTCTAATGTCATATGACTTAGAAATATATGGAAGAGATGAGGTTTCAGAGGGAACGTGCACAGTGTGATAAAGCATACATGAAATGAATGAGGACAAGGTCCACATCATCCCATGCACAATTATGAGAAGGAAACCTCAGGCCAAAAGGCTATAAAAGGTTAATGGATGTGGGACAGGAGATTCTAGTCTCCAGTTGAGATGGACCCAAATATGAGATGTCTGGGTGTTCCTACGTATCCCATGAAGATGTTAATCAAGCCATACGTAGTTCTTGAAGGTTCCTTTTAATGTCTTGTGGTAAAACATACATTTTAATATCACGTGGGACAAGAATTAGAGGGGGGCTAACTCCTTGAAAGGGGCGCACGTGGTGCAGCTATTACAAACCCGACGTGAATGAGGGCATAAACCCACAAGCACCACGCCACGCTGTCCTATAAGAGTCAGATCCTAGAAGGTAGTACAGAAGAAGTAAATTGGTGGAACTCCAGCTAGACCCAAATACAAGATGTCTAGGTGTTCTTATGTATCCCATGGGAATTGAAATCATGTCATACGTAGTTCTGAAAGAGATCTTAGTTTAAGGTATTAGAGATCGGACCAAGGAAAAGCGAAATCCTTCCAAGTAAGTACAGACCTAAACCCAATCCCTAAACCGACGTGAGTCAATATCGGTGTGGGAAACAAGGGTAGAAGAAGTTTTTTCAATAACTAGAATGCACGCAAAAGGGAAATCGGTGCGGAGCCCTAAATGATGCCTTTATCATGGCGTTTATCCTCCTAACATGTAAATGTGCACTGAAGGATAGTTCCAGGAGTGTTGAAATTCCATTTGGACATGATGGGGTGGAAAATAATGTGAATAATGTAACCAATATTCAAGGATTGAAGGGGCTAGCATGACGATGGGGGATAACTATTGACCGTGTTCGAAACACAACATCCTTATCATGTGGCCTGAAATGGGAACAACAAATGAGCGTCAACCACTGACCATATTCACAACGCGGGACTTATATCGATTTGTTGTCTAAAACCCTCAAGGATGTTGTCCCGTAATGGTAGGAGAGCCCTTAGGCCTAGAATTCATTCCATTTGGGGGTCCCTTCGGTTGTGAAAGATAATGAAAGCCCAAATGAAGAGGAACACAAACCCTGAAAAGTTGGTGAAAGCATGTCCACATAGAATATAACACTCCAGGTTCTAGACCAGAGTAATCGTGGGACAATTGGTGAATCACCGAAGAGGGAAAACAGACCCGACTTAAGGGTAGCCGACTCAAATAGATGAAGTAGGGGAAGGGAGCGAAGGTCGCTCAAGAGAGAGATATGTATATGGCGTGGTTGTTATAAACCCAAGGTGAATGAGGACATGAGTCCAAACCACACTACATACCCCTCTTCTGGATGAACATGGGCCAAGGGTCCAAAATGATAGGGTGGTTTCTAAGAGATAGGTTTGGACCCGAAGACCAGACGTTCGGGCGGTCCTACATATCCCATAAAGATGGGAATCAAGCCACACATAGTTCTGGGGGAAAAATGATGCAAATAAGGGAAAGATACCCCAACGAGGGGTGTGTATGGAACGGTGAGTAACCTGACATGAATGAGGACACAATCATACACCACACCATACAACCCTAGGTGAGAACTTGGGTTAGGGACCTGAAAAGGCCAAGGGGCCTGAGGCCTGGACATGGACAAAATTTCATGGCCAGCTCACAGTTTAACATCTTGCAGTGAGGACGAAGGCAGGGGTAAGGTATCTCATCTAGGGATATGTATGGCATGGAGAGCAACCCAACATTAATGGGGACATAATCCCACACCACACTGTACAATCCTAATTGAGAACTTGGGCCAGAGGCCCGAAAAGGCCAAGGGGACTATGGTCGGACCATGGACAAAAAATGTCACGACCAGCTTGCAATTTAATATCTTGTAGTGAGGACGAAGGTGATATTAGTTTAGGGTCATAGAGATAAGACTATATATGCCTAGTTTAGTGTCATATTCATGGGACAGAGAGGGAGAATCATCATGCTTATGGGAGACCACAAATCGGCAATGATAATAGAGGACAACTATTGACCAGGTTCGCAACACAGTATCCACCCTTGTGTGACCAGAAGGGGGGAGAATAATTGAGCATCAACTATTGACCATATTCGCAACATGGGACTTGTATCAACTTTTCACTCACAATCCTTGAGGACATTAGACCGTAATGGTATGAGAACCCTTGGGCCAAGAATCCATGCAATTAGGGGGCCCTTTTGGATATGGAATGTGAAGGAAGCCCAAATGATGGGACTCACGAATCATGGTTGGGCCTGTACTCATAGGCAAACAACAAATGAGGGGAAGGATACCTCAAAGGGGGTATGTGCAGTGTGAAAAAATAGGCTGACGTGAATAAGGACATGAGTCCACACCACGTTGCACAATCCTAAATGAGAAATCATGCTAGGGGGCAAAAGGGTCAAGGGACATGAGGCTGGGTGCCCCGGCCAACTATAGTCATATGGATTCTCATGTGGTCATTGCCTCATCATAGCTCTTAATCCCACATGAGAGATGTTAAGTGTGGGAAACAAGGAGAATGATTAGGCTCTCTCCATCAAATAAGGGTTCGACAGCTTTAATTACACTCCCGCTCTAAGAAAACCGAGATTTGGAGAGACAGAGGGGTAGAATGAACCACTACACTCCATGTTTGGGAAATATGGGGGTGGTGAAAATGACAGAGGATAGCTGTTGACCAAGTTCGAAACACAACATTTATATCATGTGACTTGAAATGGAAACAACAAATGAGTGTCGACCACTGACCATATTCGCAATGCGGGACTTGTATCGATTTTTTTATGAAACCCTCATGGATATTGGACCATGATGGGAGGAGAGCCCTTAAGACGAACATCCATGCCATTTGGGGTCCCTTAGGGTGTGAAAGATATTGAGAACCCAAATGATGGGGTGTGTGGAACATGAATGCACCCGTGATATTTCAAATGAAGTTAGATAGGAGAAGAGACAAAGATATTCAAGGGAGAGAGATACATGGTATGTTTATGATGAACTTGACGTGAATGAGGGAAAATTATTATGCCACACCATGTGTTTCGTCCCAATGGAAGGTCTTGAAGTTTTGGGGTTGGGCCTACGAATGAAATGTATGGGAAGTCCTACATATCCCATGAGGATGGGAATCAAGCCACACGTAGTTCTAAAAAGGCCATGTAGTTGAGTTTCATGTGGTAAGGACGTGGGAGGATTAGAAGAACGAAGGAGGGAATATGGTGCAATCATCGTAACACTAACGTGGGTGGGGCCTAAGAAGCCTACATGATTCCATGTGAGATCCCCCAAAAGAACTATGCCTAGGAGGGGATAGTCCCAGAGGAAACTGGGGTTGGAATCAAGAAAAGTGTCTGAGCATTCCAACATATCCCACGAGGATGGGAATCAATCCATACGTAGTTCTTAAGATTCAGTTTAATGTCATGCAGGATGATGCATAGCTTAAGTTCATGTAAGACCGTTCAGTTTAAGGTTATGCAAGACCGTCATGCAGTTTAGGGTCATGTAGGACCATGACACAGTTTAGGTTCGTGCGGGATCATCATGCAGTTTAGGGTCATACGGGACTAGCCAGTGTAAGGTCGTACAGGACAATCATGTTGTTTAGGGTCGTACGGGACCATCCAGTTTAAGGTCGTGTTAGACCGTCATTTAGTTTAGGGTCATATGAGATCATCCAGTTTAAGGTCGTGCAGGACCTTCATGTAGTTTAGAGTCGTGTGGGATCGGCCAATTTAAGGTCGTGCAGGACCGTACAGTTTATGGTCATATGGGACCCTATAACTCAAGAAAAGTATTTCACGTGGAACTTGGCATTGGTGGGAGGGGTTATATGCTCACCATCCATTGTAACCAGAAAATACATTCCATTGGAGTAAACCTTGTGAATGATATAAGGTCCATCCCATTTGGGTTCCAACTAGGGCGATTTCCTTCCATGTATCATTGGTGCCCTTAGGTCCAATACCAAGTTGCACTACAAGATGGATTGGAGGTGAACTTTCTTTTTGAAAGCTCTAGTTATCTTTTTCTAATGCCTTTCTAGATTGTGAAGGGAATGAAGCCTGTTCTCATAAAGCACTTCCAACTCGAACAGATAGATTTCTGCTACATTATCTGGCACTTGCTGATCATAGACATTTTTTTTGTAGTAAGGGAAATTGAATCTTGATGAGAAGGATGGAATCTGTTCCGTACCTCAGGGAATATGGGGTCACCTGGGTGGAATTATGAGTCGTCATTCGATAAGCCTAGAGGGAATTATGGAGCTTGTCCAGCCAACTCTTATTATTCTAACTAACCATTTTCTATGGAATTTTAGAGAGGGTTTTGTTCAATGCCTCAATCTATCCATTCTCTTGTGCGTGATAGTGTGAGATATGGTTAGAACAGATGTTGTACTTTGTGTACAATTTCTTTAGCTCAGCTGCGTGGAAGTTTGTACTGTTATCAGTGAGGATGGATTGAGGGACTATAAATTAGTAGATGATGTTGAAACTCACAAATTCAATGATGGAATAGGCCTTTACCTCCTTGAGTGGAACTACCTCTTCCCCCTTAGAGAAGAAATCTGTAGTCATCAGGATGAATCTGCACTGGCGAGCTATCGCCAGTGGATATGGTCCCACGACATCGAGTCCCCACACTTCAAATGTCTAAGAGTATTTGGTAGAGTGGATAAGATTTGGTGGATGATGCATAAAGTTAGAATGTATTTTTCATGCATGGAATCTCTTGGTGAACTCGATGCAGTCATGGATCATGGAGGGCCAGAAGTGCCAAAATCTCTGGATCTGGTGAGATAGTTCCAGCCCGATCTGATGAGCCCCGCAGGAACCAGCGTGAACCTATCGCATGACCTAAGAAATCTAGACTCCTTGAATGAAACTAAGGAGAACCCCATCAAACCTGCCCTTATAAAAGATCTGATCATGGTCAGGGCCATCCTGAAGGGTGAACTGCAATGCGCGGCGTCAGATTTTCTCGTTCCTGTCCTGATCAGCTATGAGATTACCATCCTAGAGGTATTCAACAAAGGGGGCTCTCTAGTCAGGAGTCACTTAAAACACTACATCTAGGGGTCCTGATGTGGAGGATCTGGTGGTAAGATGGCTCACCTTCAGGTCGTCGCCGTTATCTAGGGTGACAGTATCAATGACTCTCTGATGTGCTACGTGGATAATCATATCATCCTTCTCGGGTTCCGCGAGTGATGTAGCTAGGCCATCTAGGGTGTCAACTCGACCGTTTTGAGATCAAGGGACATGAGTAACTTCTGGACAAGAGTGGAATTGGGCCATTATCTAGAGAGTGCACTCCAACAATGGTATGAGATTTGAATTTCAAATTATGTAGTCACCATTAGTTTTCTTGATGACTAGTTCGGAATCCCCTTTCACATGAAAATGGGGCATATCAGTCTCGAGAGCCAGCTCGAGGCCAGTGATGAGAGCCTGATACTCTGCTTCATTGTCGGTGCAACCTTCTAACAACAAGAATGAGTATGGTAGAATGTCATGTGTTGGGGTAATAAAGAAGATACCCAGGACTACCCTATTAAGTCTGGGATCATTGAGCCTCCTTCTGATGGGGATTTGGGAAGCACCATCACAGTGCATCTACCAGCACGGCATGTCTTGGTCGACTGAGAGGATCACCTCATCGGGGAAATCTAGATCCAAGGACTGGTCATCAAGAGACGGATGGGCAGTGAGGATGCCTGCAAATTCTTTCCCCTTAATAGCATTCTGAGGGACAAACCTGATATTGAACTACTGGAGAATCACTACCCATCATGCTAGACGTCCTGTCAGCATGGGGCAGTTCAGGATGTACTTCAGTTGGTCTACTTGAGACACCAGCTATAGCTCATGGTGCTACAAGTAATATTATAATTTTTGTATTGTCAATACGAGTGCAAGGAATCTTTTTTCAATTGGGGAGTATCTGGTCTTCGTATCGTGGAGCATATTACTAAGGTAGTAGATGTTGTTCTCTGCCCCCTCATTATTCTTCTGGGTGAGAAGGGTGCCGAGAGATCATTCCAGGGTGGTCACATAAAGGACCAATGGCTCTCTAGATATAGGTGGAATTAAGGCCAGAGGTTGGAACAGATACTGCTTGATCTCCTCAAAATAAATCTGCATTCTTTTTCCCACTCCTATATGGTGCCTTTATTCATGACCCGAGAAAAGGGATTACACTAGCTGGAAAAATTCTCAATGAATCGGCTTATGTAGGCTAAGTAAACTTGGAAACCTAAAAGCTTCTGAATTTTTCTAAGAGGAGACATCTAGATAATGTCCTTGATATTCTCTAGGTCGATCTCAATACCCCTGTATCTAATGATGAAGCTGAGAAACTTTCCAGAGGTGACCCTGAAGGCACACTTCAATGGGTTCATCTTCAGGTGATAGGAACGGAAGAAGCTGAATGCTTTATCAAGGTCTTTTAGATGGTCCTGACATTGGTGAAATTTTACCACCAGATCATCCACATTGCATTCCACCAGCTTTTTGAGGATCATATTAAATATGCGAGGGATATCCCGCTGATAGGTGTCACCCGCATTCTTTAAAACTAAGGGCATGACTGGGTAACAGAAAGTACCTTGCGGAACCTGGAAGGCTGTGAACATCTCATCCTTAGGGATCATTCGGATCTGGTTGTACCTAGAGTAACCATCCATGAAGGAGAGGGCTTCGAATCCAGCTATATTATCAATAAAAAACTTTGTTATAGGAAGGGGAAAATCATCCTTCGTATAGTGAAATTTGAGATCCCAAAAGTCAATGCAGAATATGATCTATCCGTTCTTCTTCCTGACTGGCACAATGATGGCTAGCCATTTGGGGTACTATACCTCCATAAGAAAAATGGATCTGATGAGCTTATCAACTTCCTCCACTACCATGGCACTGTGAGAAGGGTGCATCTTTCTGTGAGGCTGCTCGAACCTATGATTATTTGTAGGGAGACCGAGGAAGTGGACGGATACCTAAGGATATAGTCCTATAATCTCATCATAACTCTTGGAGAATACATCATGGTGTTATGTTAGAAATTCTATGTATTTTTACTGCTCATCAAGGGGAATGGAGACACTAATCAATGTGGGTCTCTATTCTACCTCGCTACCGAGGTTCCCCTGTAACAACTCATCGATCGTCGCAGAGACGCCCTCTTCAAAGGCGGGAGGAGCATCCTCTAAATCCCCTTCTTCATTTATAGAGGGGAAATACTCAACGGGAAGAGCTTCTTCTAAGTTGATAGATCCATATGGGAGGTTGGTACCAGCCTGAGCGGCAATGGTCACTATATCGGAGGACTCCTATGATGCTGCAACCATAGCAATGAAGGTTGTTGATTTGATCCCATCTAGTCTTCAGCACAAGGGGCCACGCTTGATGATGTCGAATCAATAGAGGCACATTGTATTGATCTGGTTAATTCCATCCCGGTAGAAAAAGCAATTATGGTGTATTTTCATTGCCACGGGGTGGACATCCTGATACCTTATAGGGGTAGGTGGTTCTAGGATCCCTGAGCCTGGTTTTTATAGTAGTACAAGGTGATCTTCCGGTATTGATTAGGCCTGGGAATGTGTTTCCCCATCATCCTAGAAATAATGAAGCATTGTCCCATGTCTGGGGTCATAGCCTCAAACCGGTGAATTGGAAAGATATAGGCATCATCCAGATTTGTCCATGGGTGGGTTGTAGCTGTAGCATGCTCAACCTCATTAGTCTGAATCTGCTTGTCCTTTCACTTGTAGTAGTTGGTATCCAGGTAGTGGGATTCACAAGAGGAAAAGGGAGATGCATCACCTTGAAGCACACTAACTCGACCAATAAGGGAGTACTTGATGCACTACTGATATGATGAGGGAACCACTGCATGTAGGTGGAGCCATGGCCTTCCCATAAAAGCATTATAGGCAGTTTCCTGAGAGACTACTATAAATTTGGTGCTGAAAACTAGGCCACAAAACTAGTTCTTCAAGTGGATCATACCAAACAGTGTCTGTTTCATTATTTCATAACCTTGGATTCTCAGGTTAGAGGTACTCAGATCATCTTCAGATAATCCTAGATTTTGCAGTGTCCGAGTCAGGATTAGGTTAATTTCAGAGCCCATGTAGACAAGACAATGATGAACCTCTATGTTATTCAACTGGCAGGTGATGTATAGGGGAAAATGTACCCCTATATGGTAGATCCTTCATCTTCTCTAGGGAATGAGATTATGTCTTGGAATTCAACATTCTTGATCGCTTCAGCATGAAAGGCTTCTACAGCTGATACTTCCATCTCAAACTGGAGGGGGCTTCTTAAAGCCTCAGCGAGGGCCTCACACATATATGACGAAAGGCGAAGGGCCTCAAGGATGGAGAGCCTTGCTGGAATACTGGAAAGATTCTTAATAACATCTTACTTATGCATCAGGAATGAAATTTTTCTTGCAAGAGGTCACTCTATGACAGGAGGTATGGTGGGCCCCTCCAGCCAGACCAGCGGCTGACTGGAACTAGGAACATCTTGCTGCCCATTGGTCGAGGCCTATGGAGTGTCTATCAGATTAGCGCCAGATGGCTGATACTATCTTGTAGTAGGGTTTTTCTAGTAATGGTGTGGTCAGGGTGGCTCTTCCTTATCCAATAACACGAACAATGGTGAAGGCGGGCTTGATGCCATCATATGAGTAGGTTGTGCATGCTGAGCTCTACACTGAGCCTGTTGCATGGTTTCAGTAGCGTGAACAGCCTTGCTGGAAGTGTCAAACGAGGTACCCCGATATCCCATATATCCATGTCTTTGTTGACATTGTCGAAGACTGGTGAAGTTGGGAGGATCCACATGGTTCCCCTCATAATCAAGAATCATGTATGGATTTACCATCTCTACAGTGTTAATCGAGGTGCACCCTTGACCATCACTCAAAGAATCATCCACTACTGGATGGATTATAGGAGGGATTTCCATCTCCAGGGGAATGAATTCATTGAGAGTACGGAATGAAGATGGAATTTGTGGGGGACTCTGCTTTCCCTTGTGTCACCTGTGTTTTCTCTTCTAGGAAGAGGCTGGCTAAGACGACAATGCAAAAGTGGTGGCCGCAGCTTCTGAAGGCTCTGACCGAATCAGGAACTCCTGGATGACACCATGGGCCTGAACGACTATTTTCCAAGAGATACAATCATCATTCTTCTAAGATTCGTGACTGAAATCCAGATGCCACTCTCCCTCACTGTCACTACTATTGTCTGGACTTATAAAGACGCATGCCACATGTGCCGGAGCCGGGAATAAATGAACTATGTTATTATTTACCTGGTCTTGAATCTAGTCTTTGAACAAATAGAAATTCTTGAGAGTGAGCCCCAGGATTTGGTGATAGGGGCAGTAATTAGGGTGATCAGTGAGGTTTGCCTCTTCTGTCCTTATAATCTTAAGAAAACATAGAATCCCCGGCTTGAAGGCGATGTGGAAGTAACCAGGGTCCTGTGTCTTGTTGAATGAGTAGGTCTGGTTTCTTCTATCTAGAAAGGGGACCTTGGGGATTTACCCTAATGAGGGGCTGGAGGACCCTGTCAAGGAGGTGGAGCTTGGTTATCTCGCCTGGGCGGTGGTGGCGCATTGCGCGGGGGCACCTGTTAATTCTGGGGTGGGTGCTGCTGGGCCGGTGGTTGTGCCTAACGTAGGGGGCCTTTGCGAGGTTATGAAGGAATCTCTACTGTCAACAACTCTAGTCACCTGGGGGCCTCTATCTAGGCCACTGCGGTAGGCTCGACATTGGAATCCCTTCTTACGGGGATCGCATGGGGCAATGGACGTGCCTTCTTGGCATGTTGTATGGCTTCCTCTAGGTGATGGACCTTATCAGAGAAGTCATAAAATCCTCCAGGATTGTTTTGGTTGATCGGAGAGGGGACCATCTCCATCATGATGTTCCCAACGCACATTTTCAGAAATTTCTCCAGAGTCAGTGTCATGTCAAGGTAATACGTGATTCCTTTACATCGGGCAAAAAAGTTGGTGACACGCTCATCAGGACTCTTCTTGCACTTGAAGAGGTTTGCGATACTCATCTTCCACATGGTGGAACTGAACTGGTAGAGTAACTACCTATAGAGGTCCTCTCAGCTAGTTACTGATCCGATGGGGAGCTGGATGTACAAGACAAACGCAGGCCCCACCAATGTCTTCACAAAACATTAGAGCTTGGTGGCCTCCTACTGTGTCAGAGTTCCCAACTTGGGACCACACCATGAAGTAAAGTGGGCCAGATGTTTTGGTAGGTCCCCTGCCCATTTAAAGAGGAAAATGTGTGATTCCTGAAACCTGGGGGTGTTGGCATATCATCCACCCATGCTAGATATGGCCTGCCATCTGGAAGGAGTGCCACATGTTGTATCTCTAAAGCATTAAGACGGGTAATGAGTGCCGACATGGGATCATCTGGGTGGGGGTTCCTATCTTAACATGGATATCTAACCACTAGTGCATTGTTGGGTTCTTCAACATGATAAGGTGGCCCAGCGGCTTGTGGAGTGACTGGTGGAGCAACTTGCAGGGTAGTTGGGGGAATCAAAGATGGATCCTAAGGATTGTTATGCCATTTAGGAGGATTATGCAATACGTACCATTCCTTCTTACCATATGATTCGGCCTCAACCCTGTTTGTGTGGGTAGTATGGTTACGATAAACTGGAGGAAATTCGCAGAGGGGAAGTTGTGCATGTCCCTTCTGCCCCATCCTAGGATCACTATAGTCCGGTCATCGCACTGCAGCATGTTCAACAAGGAGATCGTTGACCAGATTCTTCTATTCGGTGAGTTGTTGACGCAACACAGCTTTCTCAGGGTCGTTATCCACCTTCTTCACTAAGCTAGTTGGTTCATAGGGCATGAAATCTCAAAGGATTTCCTTACCATTATTGGTATTTTGGATGAGGACTAATGCCTTAGTGGGCATAGGGAGACCCCATAGGCTCCTCTTTTGGTGAGTAACCTACCCCAATGGATCCAATAGTTGTGGAACATCTTCAGGGGGAGGTCCCCGTCAAGGAGTTCTAGCTCATTATCTTCTTCCAATAGGTCGGCCATGTTGATCGCGGATCTACCTAGGGTCATATCCTCGATATCACCTAGAATGTCAGGCTACTTCCATATAGGACTAAAGAGGAGGGAAGATTATTTCCCCGAGCCATGGATCGGCACATGAGGGTAAGCCTCTTTGATAATCTTTCACAGCATCCAGAAGCTATGAATGCATCATTGCTGGAGGGCCCTACGGTGACCTGGTGACTCAGGGCACTAGGCCACAGGAAGTGTGGCCAAATCAACTAGGCGACATTGTTCGCCAATGTCCTCAAAATGCACTTGGATTTTTGGATAATCCACTCACTGGTGAAGAAGGTGGATGTGCATCACCCATAGGGTTTGATGGAAACAATCAACTTCTTCTGGGGTGAGGGATTCTAGTGTGCATAAATTCAGTGCCACCACGGGACAAAACATATCAGGGAAGTGGTCTACTGTGAGGATATTCCATAAGCTTCTTGCCTCAGATTCAGGGTCTGGCCCTTCATTGCCCCAGTTGTTAACCAGAGGCAGATAGGGAATGGGCATCGGTACTGAAGCAGACCGTTGGGATGGTAGGCTGGCCAGTGGATAATACGGTGAGCGAGCAGACAAATCACCACATCTCATGCTATCATTTGAAGAGTGAGGTTACTACCCACGATGTCGCAGTAAGATGGGCTGACGAGTGTAGTTTCTAGCGTGGTGGATATGGCTACTTGGGGTGGACAACGCTTTTGTTTATCCACCATTGGTCCCCAGAATATCTCTCTGTGATCCCTAGTCTAGGTTGAGAGTGCTTTGGGTGATGATGGTGGAAATCGCACGGCCATAACCTATGGATTTTCCAAATATTCATCCTCCTGGATATACCTGCAGAGGGAGGCGGGAATCCGATGGACCTCGCATTCTAGGAGTACTAAGTTGATGCGCCTTGTCCTTGCCCCGACAATTGACACTAATGACCTGGGATGGTTCCATCATTGGGTCATATTCATCTTTGGAATTTGAGAAGAAAATCGATTTGATCTCAGTTTGAATCTTCTCAATGTTCCTTTTATGGCGGTGATGACCCACCCTCCTGCCCCAGGATGGTCCTTCAGGGCAGGGAAGATTTCTGGTACAAGGAGGACCTTCGTCTGTACTGGTGCAGGGGCGGGGAGGACTTCCTCCCAAGTAAGCCAGGGTGTGAGGAGCACTGAGGAATATATCAAAAGGGATATTGGGAGGACCTCTATGCAAAGTAATGGAGTGTGTAGGACTTCCACTTGATCCCATAATAGCACAGGTGGGACCCCCATGCTTGTTTCTCCTAACGACATCATCGTGAGGAAGGTCTTCGTACTGGTCAAGCCAAACACGGGTAGGGCCTTCGTGTGAGATGCTGGTAAAGTGAGGCTGGCCTTCAACCATATGGTGGATGAGGTGAGGAGGAACTTCCCTGGCTGTTGTACGAACATGGGGAGGGCCCCAATGCTAGAGATTAACCAGATGTGCAACGTCCCCACACTGGCAGTCTGTGGCAGGTGGGATGACTCCATACCCGATGTAATGAGGACAGGAAAGGCCTCCATGCTGGGTGTCTCCATCGTGGGGAGATCCCTCATTCAGACTGAGGTTAGAATGAGGTAGACCTCCTTGCTGATCCTGGAAGTTTGGAAGGCATGTGTTCTCCATGGTGGTGGTACGGGAATGGCCTCCATACTGGCGGTATCCATTACCAACACCAATGGCCAAGAGAGTCGACCCAGCCTGCCCGTGGGGTGGTTGGGGCCTCGATCTATATACAATTTACCATGCTCAGCATATTCAAGGTGATGATATATGTTGGTGGTGGCCGGATCCACATTAGTTGCTGATACTGATGACTCTTGGTGGGCGTCCCCCTCAGCCTATGCCTAGTGCTGGCGTCAGTTCAATTGGACCAAGTCCAACGGTGTAGGTGCATGGCTCACCTACTCCTTAAATCATGGAACTAGACGGTGGCACTGGCATGGAATAGTGGGATTCCTCCTCAAGGGCCCCCGAATCAGGGTCCCAACTAGGCTGGCCCAAACATCCCCTACTTCACCGGCGTAAGGGAGATATTCATCGAGGCATTCTGAGGATAGGCTCCCGAAACGATTGTATGTTGGAGTGGGGAGCAGTGGCTCCATGTGCGGCCCTTGGGGAAGCAGTGGTGGCAAGGCAAAAATAACTCCATATCCTAGCGGGCCATATCCCAGATCGGGATAATCCTCTCCTCCTCATACCAGCATACGAGGTCATTCATCACTCTTCACTGGATGAATTCAGACTGAGAGATGGGGCATGGGCGCCCAACAATTGTAGGCTTGGAGATTGTTTTGAAAGTGGTGGAGCCGCATGGGACTGTGGAATAGGAATTTACCCAACCCTTGTATAGGTGGGAGGTTGTGATCGAGCTCCTGTAGTATCTTGGTTCCTATAAAGTAGGAAGATTAAACAATTATTGCTGAAACGAAAGGAATCAATGACCAATGCCCCAACACTATTCCATATTCCACAGCTGATATGATGGATCCATGCTGACTACGTCACAAACTAGGATGTCCAAAATTTCCACCGCCCCAATATCTGGTGAGTTCCACGCTAGGCCCACTATTTTCTTGGTCAGACCCGGTGCCAGATAGCTGGATCTGGTGACATGCTAATCCACTGATTTCTCAAACACTATAAATATCCATATTTAGGATAACAAATTCACATCAGGTGCACCATTTTCATTTCTGGAACTTTCACCAGGGTGCATGCGTCCGTCCGTTCGAGGGTAGCGACACTATTTGTTACCCCACATTCCCACTTTCCAAAGGTGGGCGGCATCCATTCCTTGTTCAAGGACATTTTATCCTTGATCAAAATGGGATGATGGGATGTTGGTTCTTCCTGTAGTGGATTCCTCCTCAGAATTCATCACCTAATCCGGGCTTCCCTTATAGATTAAGATGTTGTTCGTGACACTCTTCCTAGTGCCATATATTCATGGACACTGGTTAATTACACTGCTTCTGTCAGGACATTCCAAGGGGTCCAGTCAGGGAAGCAACCATCGTTCGGGGGAGTATTCACGTTGGACATCACTGGCATGTCTGGGCGCTAGAACACTAGCGTGTCTAGGTTTCTTCCCCTAGTTATAGAGATTCTCAAGGGTGTGGATGCTCGAGGCATCCCACGTTAGACATGGGGAATTTTATGCTATAGGCATGTATCTTAGGTTTTCTTCAACTTCCTATGTTTAACACATGGTATGCCACAGGTTTAATGTCTAGTGAAGACGGATCGGACTAATCGGAACACTGACTATAGTGGATCAGGTGAGTGCAACCCCCGGAGGGAACACCGACGTTGGGGCTAATGTGTTGTTAGCTACTCGATCGTTGTTTAAGTGAATGGGTAATGGGGTGGCATGATCCCACTAGGATGTGGCGGCTCGGGAAGAAACTAAAATGGATGGTGTATGGTTAAGTAATGTGGGTGGAGAATGAGATGGAGTCAACTCGAGGATGACGATGATGTTGGGATTGAGTCTAAAATAGACCTCATATCTATCCCTGTGGCAAGGAATCAAAGTCCTCATAGTTCACCTGACAATGGATTACCATCGAATGGGGTTGACAATGGCTTACCGCTGGATGGGGTCAAAATGGCTAACCGCTGGATGGGGTCACAACGGCTTACCGCTAGATGGGGTCACAACGGTTTATCGCTGGATAGGGTCACAATGGCTTACCACTGGAATGGGTCACAACAGATTACCGCTGGATAGGATTGTAGTGGCTTACCACTAGATGGGGTCACAATGTCTTACCTCTAGATAGGGTTGCAACGACTTACTATTGGATAGGGTCCCAATGGCTTACCGCTGGATGAGGTCACAGCGGCTTACTGCCAGATAGGGTTGCAACGGCTTACTGTTGGATGGGGTTACAACGTCTTAACGTTATATAGGGTCACAAAGGCTTACCGCTGGATAGGGTCCCAATGGATTATCTTTCGATGGGGTCACAACGGCTTACCGCTGGATGGGGTTGAACCTCAGGGAGGCTTCCTACATACCTTATCTAGGATACTAAGATAAAAACCAACATAGTTTGGGATGGAGTGGGAACCTACATGAAGATTACCAAGATCGTTGGGTGTTGGGCTTGAACCTTAGTGAGGCTTCCTACATACCTTGCCATGGAAAGAATCAAATACCTCATAGTTCAGGTTGGTGGATACAATTTAACGTCTTTCAGGACGAAAAAGGGGGCATGCAGTTTAACGTCATGCGGGACGAAGGTGGTCTGACATGAAGGAGGGTCGGAACCAAGGGATGGTGGGATTGAACCTTAGGGAGGTTTCCTATGTACCTTACCTTGGAAAGGATCAAAGACCTCATAGTTCAGGTGGGGTTTGGTAAACCGACATGAAGATGGTTGAGACCAATGGGTGTTGGGATTGAACCTCAGGGAGGCTTCCTACATACCTTACCTTGTAAAGGATCAAAAACCTCTTAGTTCAGGTGGGGATTGGTAAACTTTCATGAAGATGGTTGGGACCAATGGGTGATGGGCTTGAACCTTAGAGAGGCTTCCTACATACCTTACCTTGGAAAAGATAAAAGACCTCATAGTTCAGAACGGTGTTTGGGGCTTACACTCTAAGCTACCTAGAGAGGATGTCATGGTCGATGCTTACTCTAATCCCACGTGAGTCATGATCAGTGTGAGAAACAAGATGCAGCAAAGAACTGACGATCACATCATGGAAGGTGCATCCGTGGGTAGTGGAATGGGGTCGACACGTAGTTAGCAGCCCAAAGAGGAAACAGGGGCTTACTCTAGGATGGATGCCTGAGGTGATGGAGATTGGTACTTATACCAGGATAGAGGCCCCTATGGTGAAAAATCCCAACAGGATAGGTATTTAGAACCCAAGAAGAGAGGAGAAGTAGGGATGCTACCTTCTGCAAGAAAATCTAGGGGCTTACACCTGGGTGGTTGCCCTTTCCCTACGGACAGATGCCGCTCTGATAAAGAGGATGTCATTCCATCTGAGGACTGATCTCACTCTTGTGTATACCAGTGGGCGTAGAGAATGTCTGAGATGGGTCACCCTGTGTGCAAGGCACAGGGTGAGGTCATAGTTTAACTTCATGTTCTGAGGATGATGGTGCTTGGCAGTTTAACATTCTACTTCTAGGATGAGGCCGGTTCACTCCGCACCCCTAGGACTTACATAACCAAAACCCACCCTCCCTTGAGGGAAAGAAGGAATCATAAATTCCCTGGTGAGGGGGTTTTATGGATTGATCTATTGGGGGTCCATGTTATCATGGCTATGATAAGAAGCAATAGCTGTTAGTGTGCCTATGAAAAGAATCATGAGGTAAAGAAACACATTGTGAAGCACCACCCAAGGGATTTTGAAGTTACTTTGTGTAAACCTGGAGGGTTGCACGTAAAAAGGAGTTGTAGGGATAAGGTGTTCATTGGTAGAATCTGTATAGAGCTCTGGTGCTCCATGTAGTGAAGGGGCTTCATGAAGGAGTATGCTTCGCAAAGCGAAGTGGCCTAGATTAGGCATAGGGAATATGTGCATATATAAGGAGCTTCATGAAGTGGAAAGGCATTCGGTAAGAAATACCTCATGAAGAAAGGTTTCCTCATGAAGCAAGGTGTTGTGAAGCAATTTGCTTCAAGAAGCACAATGACTCTGCCTTATCATGTGGGTCGCATGTGCATGGAGGGTGTTTCATGAAGCATAAATGCTTCACGATGACCCGAGTCCCGTGGGGATCCCCTTCCTTCACGAAGTCCCATGGGCATCATGAAAGGCATTTCTCTCAAAATAGGGTTTGAATTAAAGAAAAGAGGGATGCACTTCACAATGAAAAAGTACCTTGAGAAGATCATGGTTCGCAGAGCAATAAGTGCTTCGCGATTTAAGAGCTCCAAAGGTGAAATGTCGAATGATCTGTCTTTTGGGCTCAAGGAGAGCCCTATATTTATAGGTAATAAGAACTGTGAAGCAGAGCTCGCTCGGTGTGAAGATGGAGGTTGCTATGTGGCACGTCATGAAAATTAAATAGGCTGGCGGAGGATCCCACCTCCTTGATCCATGCCAGGATCGTAAACATCAAATCGGTTCGCAGAGCATCCCACCTCCTTGATCCGTGGAGGGCTCGCAAATGTCAAATCCGTTCACAGAGCTTCTCACATCCTTGCTTCACAGTGGGATTGCAAACGTTGAAACCATTTATGGAGCTTCTCACCTCCTTCCTCTACAGTGGGCTCTTGAATGTCAAATCCATTCGCGGATCTTCCTTCTTCCTTGCTCCGTGTTGGGATCACGAATATCAAATCCATTCATGGAGAATCATGCCTCCTTGCTCTGTGGTGGTCGCGACGCATGGGGATCCATGAAAGGTCTTCACAGGGTAGCCTCAGAGCCTTCCCTCGGATTCCTCTTCTTCCAAAATTTTGGCTCCAACAATCTTTTCATCATAGAATAACCCTTGAAAAAGGAACATGTTTTATAAACATTTCTTCTTTTCATCATAGCATTACATATAGAAAAGGAATGTGTCTCTTAAACATATTTTATTTATAAACATTAACCATCCCAAAAATGAATATGGATTTTATCCTTGGATCATATCAACATTAGATCATAAGTGAAATCAAATTTTTAATTCTTTGATGAATAAATATACTGTTAAAATATCATTGAAACATTATAGAGGAAAAAATCACTTTTCAAAAACCAAAAAAATACTAAATATTGGGAAAGAGTGTTTATTTTAAAATAGTCATGAAAATTATAAAGGAATATTATTAGTATTTATTGGTTATGATGGTAGAAAAATTATGTTCATGCTGTAAAAGTTAAAATAAAACATTCCTTTCACATTTTTTTAAAAAGTCAAAAAGTGCCTCAATCAAAAAATGAGAAGAAGTTTTCTTTTATACAATATTTAAAAAAGTGAAACATGTGTAAAAATTAATTTAAAACTCATATAATAATATTAAAATCCTTCTTGAAAACATTTTTAAAAAACATGTATATGGAAGGATTTTGTTTGACAGAATAGATAAAAACGTCAACTTTTCTTAAACAATTTATCAGTTTATTGAGTACTTTTGGTGATAAAAATTTATAAAAAAATATTTTCAATGAAAAACAAAACTTTAAGAAACATAATGAGTATCTTGATATTTATATCATAATAATTCACCATTTTAAACTTAATCATTAACAATCCTGATAAAAAATAGATTTTTATATGAAAACCCTTTTACCACTTTGGTTACATTTAAATCATATCCCCATGAAATAAATAACCATATATGTACATTTAAATCCCGATAACATTTATAATAATCATAATAAAATAAATTTATTTTCATTATATACACCTCATAAAAGAAACAAGTGGTAAATATGGAATGTGTCTCACAGAAATAAAAGTGAGATGAAAATCCATTACCACTTTGGTAAATTTTGAATCATAAGCCCCATTAACGAATAAAATAAATTAAAAAATTAAATATAATTAAAATAATGGTACTCATAATATATAATGTCAAAGGTGTAGTATATAAATCACACAAAATAAAAAAGTGGTGATTATGGCACACATCTCCCAAATATAAAGGTGAGATTAGAAATCTCCGAGCTTAGGTCTGACTTCCTTCATATGAATTTAAAACTCATTTAAAATAAATATATAATAATTATGAACCTATTAAATACCCATAATAAATATATATATATATATATATCAACATATATTATTTATTTATAACCTTTTATCACCCTTTTATTAAAAATTCCTTATTAAAATCCCTATTCCATGTGATACTTTCATTGTTTTTCATGTATGTTTTGGTTTAGTAATTTTGGTCATTGTACTTTTATTAGGATTCCATAAACACAATAATTTTAATAATTATATAAAAATGATATTTATTCTTTATATTCAGGTTTATATTCATCAATAAAAATATAAAAATAAAAATGAATTAAACAATTCATGGGGATGGTAGGTCGTATGTATACATGAACACTGTTTTTTTACAGATACAATGAAAGACTGATAAATAATAAATCACCTTAACATAATCATTAATATATCATATATATTATAAATTTTCATTAAATACATCTTTATTAACATCCAAGTAGAATATAAATTAAAATTGAATCATAGAACATTAGGTAGGTGGTACTCAACACGTACACATGAGCAGCGTTATCATTTTCTAATGATTTAGAAAGAAATAAGGTAGATATGGTATTATCATATAGAAGTAAATTTATGTCATAATTATTATACATAAGAATTAAAATCATAAAAATAGATCTCTATAAAATACTATGATTATAAATTAATTGTATCACTTCATTTATATGATTAGATGTATATAAAAACTAGCTATAATTTCACTTCCCATTTGATAGAAAATAGTGAATAAAGTTTTTTCATAAACATAATAATATTTCAGTATATTTAGTACCTTTGAAATAACTCCTTTTGATCTCAAAATAAGGTAATTAGGGTTGGTCTATTGGGAAGAAACTTTCCTCTGTAATGTGGCTAAGGATGTTTAGAATCAATTTTAGTATGGTATGTTTGAGATAGATGTCTCAAAAGGTGTGAATAAGTTAGGGGAGGAGGTTCCATTTTATAATGGAGGTGATGAGAACTTTTGTAATTTCTTACAATATTGAAAAATAATAATGTAAATTTTATTCCTAAATAACTCCATAAGTCTAAGGATTATAAGATAAGATATAATGGGATATAATTAACATCAAACAATAAAATTTGGATTGGTTTTATGGTGTTTAAAACCTCATATTTTGGTTTAACTCCTTAGTAATCTCATTTTAACATTAACCATGGTAACATTTTTTCACCCTTAAAGGTAGATTTAACATATAAAGTAAAAATTTACTTATAAATGGAAAAGTTATGATATTTTTTACCATATATTATCCTCATTTTCCTCTTCTAATATTTTAATTATTTCTAAATAATCTAGTAGAATATTATTTTGATAAAATATCATTAATGTAAATTATGTAATTATTCATCCAATTTCACTAAAAAGAAAAAACGAAAAAGTTAGAATTAGAATATAATCTTTTCACAAAATAATAATTCTTAATATTAAACTATAAAATTTGTGAAAACCTATAAATAATTCATATTATATTAATTTTATTATTTTTAAAATCTGTTATTATGTATTTTTTAATTAATTGAAGAAATATTGCATCCATGTTTCCAAATAATTAATGGTAATTAAATAATCACTAAAAATTAGAAATAAATTTACATCATGAAAATTATTTCATTATATTCAAAATAGGTGATTTTATTCATTCATAACATGATTTTATCTCTATGTGGGAACATATAAAATATTTAAAATTAGTATAGCGACACTTTGAAACTTTATTTTATTAAAATATTATATAAGTCATATTCATGGAAAATTTTCCATTAAATAACCAAATTTCAAGACTAATACAATAAAGTTTAAATTACCTTCATCCCATAAGAATTAGGATGAAAAATTATGGCCTTAAAAATTATTTTTAACCTACTTCAACCCGGTCTACCCTTTACCTCCAAATCCATTTTTTCCTTTTCTGAATAAACCACTTATTGTCTTAGTGGGAACCTCAAAACCACAAGCCATTAAATTATAGGAGCCAAAAAAATGAAAAACCACCATAAATAGACATTTAAAATAAAATATTCAAAATCAAACACCGATAATAAAAATGGAGAATAGCCCATCACCTCAATATCCCCCCATCTTACAATTGAAAAATCAAAGTTAAAACATCATAACCCTGGAAAGTAACTCAAATAAATATTAAAATTTCATATTAAAAAATCAATCAAAACACTTTAACACCACCTCAATAGAAAAACAAGTTGAACTGCACAAGCAGATGGGACCACATTCCCCGAACCAACTAGAATATACCTTGCATCACCACCAGCAAACCTTTATTAGCATGAACATTGTCTGGTATTAGAACCTACAGAACATAAACAACAACATCCATTTGAATAACCTCACAATTATAATAATATCACACAATATAGAAAAAATACATCACACTGTCATTGATATTACTAAATAAAAATCATAAAAAACATGTAATAGAAGCACCAAAAAAGAATAAACATCGTTGAGGGGACCTAAAGAAAGGAAAGAGGCAACCAAAAGTCATGCCTAGTGGAACACACTACCGCTTTCACAAACACATCCCAAAACCTATTCTAAACCCATAACACCCAACAGATGTGGAAATGAGAGATGGACCTAGAATCTAGAGATGAGTAAAGTGTACATGGCCTCCCCATTGAGCCTTGATGAAGCCATCACCATCAACCAGACGAAAAACATCATAAATAAATCAAAATATCCAAAATAGCGAGTGAAACTCCATTGGAAATCACCATAAAAGGACGTAATCAAAAATCATCTTCAATAGGGTGAAATAATAGGAAAATACAACCCCGATCAATCTAATTAAACTATAAAGAAAATAGGTAGACATCACTAGTTGAGAAGAGCACCAGACACCGGCTCACAACCACCAGCACCATCACAAAACCACCACAATAACCCTCATACTGAACCTAAATGTGATAAATAACAATAGGATGGTAAGAAATGGTAGATAAGGGAAAAAGGGACAAGGAGTAAGTCACTGAACCTCACACAAACACAATCCCAAAACACCTAAGTGCCTTTATTATAAACTAATATGGATTTTATTATTAAGGTTCAGGTGATAAGAGAAGAGGTGGGAGTGAATGATATACAAGAAGAGCTAGTGGGAAAACCAAAAAAAAATGAAACCAGTTTAACCATAGAGGATGAGGGGGAGAACCATGGATAAAGAGATATAATTAGAAGATGAATTGGAAAACTAGGTCACTAAAGAAGAGAGAACAAACTAGTAAGGGTGAAACGGCCTTAGAGAGTGGAATGGGTGAAACATTAATAAGGGAAATGTTATGAAGAGGCGATCTACACTATATCATATGGGAAACCCGAGATGGAGGAGAAGAATTCCCATGGGAGTGCAGTTGGAGAAAATTGATCCATCCTAGGATTTACCCCATATCGTGGTGATAATGTTTACCATAGTTACTATTCATATTGACTAAAAATGTATTAGTTTACCAAATTTGAACCTCCTAATACAAAATATAAATTGAATTTTATCAAATTAAATTAATAAAAATAGAAAAAAAATTATAATAAGAATGAAACATGGGACTATTTTCTGGCACTCGTCATTGGGGTCGTTCATCGGGGTGGTGGCAGGCTGTTCTAGCCTCACATTCCTGATTTCCAAAGGAGGGAGGCCTCCATCACTATCATTAGAGATGGTTGATCCTTGATCAAAATGTTATTAATGGATGTTAGTATCTCCTTAAATGGATTCCTCCTTGGAGCTCGTCGACTAGTCTAAGTATCCCTTATAGATGTCAGTCATGTTCATGAAACTCATTCTCAGAACCATCCCAAGGTAGATTCCATTTAATTATAATGATTTTTTATCGATAGGAAAGAAACTGATGATTGGATTAAATGGTAATTTTGTTCATGTTTATGCTTTTTTCATACATTATTTTTGTTGGGAACCTATAAAGTCTTCCTATTTTATGTGTATAGAATCTCATGTGAAAGTAATCTTAGGCATATAATGACATAATCATGTATCATTAATGGGGTAGTTGACACTATTTTGAGATGGATTCTAGTTGATTACACAAATTTTTCCACTACAAGGAAACTAACTCTGGTCAGATTAGATGGTATCATTATAAAATTATAAGTATTTTTTCGACATTGGGAATATTGGGAACCTGTAAAGTCTTTCTCTTTTGATGTCCATGGAATCTCATGTGTAATACATCTTAGGTGAAAAACCCAAGGAATCCCATATCATTCACGAGGTAGTTTATGGTAGAGGGAAAAACACTTATGAGGATTTTTACCCCATGAATCCCATTTTTATTATATGGGGTAAATATTTTGGATTAGGTCAAAAGTTTAACATCTTGTGGGAATAGTTTGGTAATAGGTTTAAGAAAATGTGGAGATAGGTACGCCATTGGTTTAATATCTTGTGGATATTGGATAATCATAGATTTGACATCTTTTAGGGACCAATTATTCACAGATTTATCATCTTGTGGAGATTGTTTATAGATTTAATGTCTTGTAGATAGAGGTTTCTCAAATATTTAACATCTTATAGAGATATGTTGTTCAATGATTTAATGCCTTGTAGAGATAGTTTGGTCAAAGATTTAGCATCTTGTGGAGATTCTTTAGTCATATATTTATCATGTTGTGGAGATAGGTTGGTCATATATTAAATGTCATGTGTAGATTGGTTGGTGGAGTTATGTGTGACCCAAGGGGGATGTGATCACACCTTGATGTTACATCTTTCTGAGGGGAAGATAAGAAGAATTGATTGGAATGTTGGGGTGTCGAGATTGAACCTCATGGAGGTTTCATATTTGTATCAGGATGTTAAGATTTAAACTCCTGAAGGTGTCCTATATTATCAGTTTGATGATAAGGATCAAAACCCATGAAGTTTTATACTACAATTTAAGGTTGTGTTATGGTACTGGTCCATGTTGTTTAATTTCATATGGTAAGGATGCTCTCATCACGGAATGAGAGATGAAAAGGGATGGTGTGGGGATTATGCATTGATGTTTCCTTAATGTTTAGTGGTTTTGAACTAGGTTTGGAGGTTTCATCATAGTTTTGGGGGTTTATACGAGGTGGGTGAGGATAGTATGGGGCTTATTCATATGGGTTTCCCATGGAAGGTGTCTCATCCTATAGTGGGAGAGGAGGTTCCATCCCTTGATGAAATTACATGGGGAATATGATGCTTATAAAACATGGTGGAAGGTGTGGGTTCATCCCATTCCATTCATAATGGGGAATCCTATATTCCTCGCATAGGTTAGGGATGTATTTTTAAATATTATGTTGAGGATGTTTTCATGTAGTTTAACATCATATGACTAGGAATTTGGGATAAGCTGTTTTATGTCATACAGATCAGACGTTCTATGGTCCTATAACTAAGGAGACTATATCCAAGTAGGAGAGGAGGATTCAAAACAATCCATAATCAAATGAAAAGTAATGATATTTCCCTGGATGGTTCCATCATCAAGGCTTATATGTATACTAATAACGTACCTCTAGGCAGTATGTGGCATAAACACTGCCATGGTGAAGTGGTAATTGGGGTTCAGACATTAGGGTGCCTATGCATTGGTGAAATATTCATTATGGTGCATATGATTAGGATTAAGATGTGATATAACTATATAATATATTCTTGAACTAAAAAGGATAGACACAAGGGTTGATGAATCTGACCACATAAGATTTTAGCGTATGGGTGAATAAGGTATGAATGGGTATTAGGCACCTCGGCACTAAAAATTATTGAAATAATGTTTGCTAAACTAAGGAAATATAGAGAGTCCTGGTGAATAAGTTTTGTAATTATAGAAATATTTTTAAATTCCATGGGTTTCCCAAAGGTTTTAGGGCTGGGGAAGCCGGGACCTTCTCAAAATAAGATGGCCCTACCTCAAGGAAAATTCTTGGTTCCCATGGGGAAGGTTTCACAAAGGATAATTATCTCATGAATCTCAAAGTGAAACAAAGAGAAATTTTCTAACATAAATATAATTTCCATTATTAAAGGCATATCTACCATGGTTCAAAATTATCAGGAATACATGGTTGTTGGTTTATCAAAATAGGGCTACCTATGGAAATCCATCTACCCTTTTACTCGTGAAGGTCAGAGTTTCACGAGTTCAGATCCTTTTTTAGAATTCCAAAGGTCACATCAATTTAAATAATGGATGAAGGGATGTATTTTATTTTGAATTATGGATCTTGAGTGATACATTTCATGAAATTTAATTTTTTTTTTTGTTTTCTGAGATAAACATTTGTGGTGGTAGATGAGTTTCATGAAGTGGATATACATTACACAAAAATTACCGCCTCAACCTCTATGCTGCACCAAAGACCTTTGTGTCACATGGGGAATTAATGAAATATTTTACCATTACATATATAGGACCTTATGTATATTTTTGGATTTTTTATTCCTAAATATTCCTTGAAACATTTGTTCCTTCTTCAACACTTCCCGTGAAATGTTTTTTTCAACGTCAAAAAATCAACCAGCTCGGAATGGTAGTCGATGTGAGAGAGGAGGGACATATTCTAAGGTTAAAATGAAAAAAAATACTTATATGGGTACCTATTCATGAAATTCATCAGAACCTCATGTATTGTAAATAGGTGGAGGGTCCCATGGGGGACCATAATATTTTCTCATAAGATAATCCCTTTCTCTATTTTTGTGAAACTTGAGAAATTGATCAAAGTTAATTAATCTTGACCCTTACCACTAATGAAATTTTTCTTTACTTTCATGAATAGTTCTCACATGAACATATGATTTGTGATATAGTGAACGTTCATGAATGAAACCTCTTTGAACTTGACTTCCATGAACTAGGATTTGAAAATTTTCAATGACTCGAAGATAGATTTTGAACATTTTGATGATATGGATGATCGATGAAGGGAGATGGATAGAAACAATATGATTGATGAGATATTTATAATGGATTCATATTATTCAAAATGTTCTCAAAATAATTTCATAGGTTCAATAAGAATATCTAATATATAATAATCTACCTTTGTATAACTTTTGATTGATGGATGATGTGTTCTTCCCTAGTTTTGATCGAGGTGAGCCCTCTTTCTGGATTAAAACCTTGCTTGGATTATACCGTGGGAATGTAGCTTTTAAAGGTCACTATGTAAATGAACACACATATCTTACTACTCATTCACTATAGAACCAAGTGAAAAACATCAATAATGAATCATTGTTTACATATACTCCCTCCCACCAATATGAGGCCATTCTCAAGGTTGGTTTTCAAGATGGTCTCAAAAGATAGATAGAGGAATGGGATGTTCATGGTGGTGGAATGTTTATGAATGAGAGGTCTAGGGAATATTGGGAATGTTAGAACAATAAAAAATTTGATGTGGATATGAAAAGGGTGTAGTTATATCAAGTGGTGTCAACTTTATAGTTCAATGTCTTCTACCATCCAAATATCATGCTTGTGCTATTGAACGAGTGGTCAAAAGGAACCAAAAAGTTTATTATTTACCATGGGAAGATCTATATCATCTTGTGAGACCTCTACTAGACCATGTGAATCCATATTTATAGGGATATGTATGATCAGTTACTCCCCACTAAAAACGTTTCTGATGACACAGAGTAGATGTCAACAACAGACAAGGATTTACTGCATCTAGTGCAAGGGGAGGATGAGTAGAATTCAAGGATGAAGTATTTAACTTTCATAAAGTGGTTAAACTTTTTCTAAACAATAATATAGAATTTATTCCATGGATTCCATGCCAGTTCATTAAATAATTGTATCGGGGAAAAGATCACTCATTCAGAAGGATCCTAGAGGAGAGACAGTGGCTCATGTGGGGGTACAGTGTGAATACTGAATTCTCTACAGTCATACTCTTGAAAATTATCATAATATTTATTTATGGGTGGATTCTCCTGGTTCAGGTTTCTCCGATGGTGGTGTGTCCAAGCACCTTACATATCGTGGTGATGCTAATCGTGTCACAACGCATCAATTTTCTATAACAATACTGGTGAAATTGTATAAGTTGTTATGCCACATCAACCAAAAGAAGACCCCCTTACATGTGTGTGGGATCTTCCATTTCATTTATAGTTGTTTCATCACTTACATGGGTGGTAATATTATTTCAACTTGATCTCCCAAACACTTCGGACTGAATTTTGACCAACAATGCTTAACATCTCTAAGATTTGACCTCTCATACAAGATATAATCGGCCTACTAGTTAGGATTAGGTTGACGAAACACTTAATAATCCACCAATTACCTCTCCTAGTGGGGATAGTTATTGATTATGGGGATGGGATAGTGAGGTAGTGGTCATACCTCTAGGCCTTTTGACGTGGGGTGATGGTGGCCTGAGTAGATTGTAAAGTGGTCTGAAAATGATATGCTTCACATCAGTTTGTCAAGAAATTCCATTGCATTTAGAGGATTATTTTAATGGTTAAATCTAAGGATTTCATCAAGTGAAATCCCTTTATTCCCTAAAATATAAGGTGAATGTCTTCACGAGAAGATGGAAGGGTGAGAATTGAGTTTCTACTAGCCAACACTTCGTATGGGATCTTCAATCACAATGTGCTTAGTTGAGAAATCATGTATCCTAGGGAGATTATAAGGTGATTAATGAATCAGGAGGACTCTAGGAAAGTGCCTATGCATACATGATATTAGGGGAATGCAGTGGTAGGAATTTCATTCCATAGAGTAATATCTAGTCAGGTAAGGAGTGTAGCGGTCGTAGATCCTTCAACTCCTAGGTATAGAGTGAGACTTGGCCTAGAACTTCTAGGAAAATGTCATTAGGAAGAAATTGGATTCTCAATAATGGTTATTAGGGTCCAGGATGAGGCTCTGGGGAAGCGATTGCGCCACCTCTATATTCCTGGTGATTATTTTGTCCATGATTCCTAGGTGAGCTGGGGAATCTACTGACCATACAAATCCATCTATGTGTTTTAGTTGTGTCTTTATCATAATTTGATAAACCTTATTAGAATATTACATGCAAGGGAAGGATTCCATGATCCCTTCATAGTTTGGTTTCAAAATATTATAGAGCTAGAAGTCCTAGACCACTCTTGTGCCATCCTGGGGACCTTGACAAACCGAGTGAGGATATTGACAGATATTCCCTCTCCAGTATTCCTTCCCAGAGGGCAATTATTCATACATGCTACCATCCAAAAGTTTTTTCTACAAGAGGAAACCTATGAGAGTAACACCTACCTAGACTCCATCATTTAAGGAGATCTTGTAGTTGATCAGTTAAATTTATTGTTTTCCATGCCTTTTCTAACATCTTAACCACTAAAAATTCATTCTAACTTCTTTTTTACATGTACTAGAATCATTGAGAATGAAGGAAGGGGAGGTTTATGGTGAACCTATAGTGAAGGATGATAATGTCCTGGCCCTTGAGTGGTGAGCATGAGGCCTCCTTCTAAAAAATTTTCAAAGGAGGCAATCCATCTGTTATTGAGGTGGTACTCATGACTGAGGTGATGAATAAACATCCCTATATGATTCTTGGTAACTTCTATTTATTCTACTTGGTTTGATTATTATCACATTGAAATTGTGATAATGTATTTTTTTGTTAAATAGTGCTAGTACATTGGATGAGGAGTATCCCCGAATAGTCAAGGCATCAGTTCCTATAAAATTTTCGTTGTTGGGAAAGCTTATAGTGAATATAAATATCTTACTGGACAAACATTTCATGTCATGTATGTTTGGTACCTTTATTACCCTTTTTCTCTTACTATCCACAAGTTGATTAATGTTATACATGCATCTATATGGTAGTGAAATCTGTGTTGCAGATCTAGGCGCTAGTGGTGATGTCTGAGCTAGTGTGGCATGTAGCTATGGTGATGATGGATGGAATTGTGGCCTCAACGGTGGTGACCAATGTGGTTCCCTCAGTGGTGGTAGTTGAGGAATTCATATAATTTTTTTATATTTTATAGGTCTTATAGAAGATAGTGGAAAAAATTGTTGTCTTGATGGAGGAGTCTGATGGGGGTGTGTTGTGAGAGCCTTCCCTAGAGGTTACTATAGAGGTGGGGGCCAAATATGTGGTCGAATAATTTGATAAAGTTTCTTTTTCTTATAGACATTGAGCATATCCTATCTGAGTGGATAACCATGGATGATACCATGGAATATTTTTTGGTTGCCTTCCCAAAATATGAGTATTTTAGGCCAAAATAATTCAAGGACTCTGGCTCTTTTGTGGATGAGGAGAAAAAGATAGTCTGGTGAGGATCATGGAGGAGTGTGTGTAACATTAACATCCATACTTTTTGGGCCATTTTGATAATCTAGATGGAGTACCTCTATCATTGGAACATAATCCTTCGGGATGTAAATGTAGACTCTAATGGTCTTTATGATCTTTCATGAGAATTCCTCACCGAACAAGTCTGGGTGGAGTGGATAGAGCTCGATGCAGCCTAGTACAAGGGTAAATCTAATGGAATTAAGGCACTATAGGAGGATGATGACAACATCACTTGGTATGAGGGACAAGAATAGTAATACTAGGCCATAATCTCATCTAGAGAAGAGATTATTGGCCATCTCATGGTGTAGCTAGTGGCGGCCCAGGCCAAGGCAACATAGAGAGACTATTTAAAGATAGAGTGAAAGGATGAGTAGGTTTTAATGTTGATTTCTGATGATGTGGTTCACCATATCAGTTAGGGATAAGTGGTGGAGGTAGTTGAGTGGTAGTGGTCCTTAGAGGCTACTCAGAAGAGGTTTTCCAACTAGGAAAGATCCATTTTTTGGGATAATCCTCATGTGGTTTTCTTTTGATTGAAATTAAGGATAATCTTTGGTGTGTGGATGACCCTCCCAAAAATTTTGATGTGGTTTTCTTTATTTATCCATGTTATGTCAAGTGTTTTTTTAATATCATTAATGACACAACTAAAGATAAATCACTAAACCCATATGATTAACTCTCAGTGTAGGAAACAAGGGAAATATAGAAGCTTGATCACTTATATGAAAGTGTAAAATAGGGGAAGACAACTTGTAGATTGAATTATCTATCTTACAACTAGAGTGTCCTAACTAGTAATACCATGGTTTGAGAGTAGGAATCTACATAACTAGCTTGAATTCCTAATGTGTGTGAGCACATGAGTGGTGTGATTCTATGGGCATTAGATTCTACCCAATCAAATGGAAATATGTTGGACTTGAATTGAGAAATTTGTGATTATAACACAAGGGGGAGATGTAAATGATGATGAATACTCCCCATTCTCTAAATTTAGGATCCTAAAACGTTCAAGGATGTGGAAACAAAAGTGGGGGTCGATCATTGACCATGTTCAAAATATGGGGACCTGTAAAATGTTTTCAAAGATCCTTAGAGGTGTGTTCCCAAGACGGTACATGATCCAATGTGGCCAGGAACCATTTCCATTAGAGGAATCCTATTCATAAGTGGAGAGTGGTGTGAATCCAAATCAATGGAGATGCAAAGCATGGGGTGAATTGAGGGTATGTTTGGAAGGAGTTCAACACTCTCAGTATTATGCCACCTTGGTTCTGAGCATATTGGATATGTGTATCTATCTAAGAGAAATATTGACTCACCTTTTAAGGGGATGATCTCTTGGTAATAAACTTATGGTCAAAGAACTAAAATGGTGGAGTATATGATTATTCGTCAAAATTAGAAATGGGTTTTCTCAAGTGAGGGGATAATATTTTTTGTTGTTATATGTCATTAAGTTAGTATAGTGGGAGTGTAGTTTAACATATTTTGGTAAGGAAATTGAAATTATAGTTTAATTTGATATGGTGAGGACATGAATACTGGTTTTTATCATCAGATAGATTTTATCATAATGCCTCTGTCCCAACCCATCCCTCGGAGCCCGTGTCATGACTACCCAAAGCCCGCCTTCCATAGGCCAGGAGTTGGCGAATAGCACTGGAAAGGTGTATCCCTAAAATAGGAAGTCATTGCATTCAAACCTGTACAAACACATAGACCAAGAACACCACAATATCCAACCATGAAGTAAATGATCTCAACTAAAAAGATACATCTATAATAGGAAATAGAAAAACAAACTCCTGAGATCTTCCAACAAGGTACAACTCATCTCCATAGCTCTCAACGTCAAAAATCACTGTTGTCCATCATCAAGTCCTAGCTCCCCTAGTCTCAGTCAAGGTTGATTGTCGTTTGCACAAGTCACAACAAGGTGCGGGCGAAGCCTGTGCAAGGGTGTGTATAACAATACATAGTAGGGACCCTAAGACCCACGAAGGTATCTCAGAATTCTCCAATGGAAAACCACAAAGAATGATCTCAATCACAATGCACAATGAAAAGACTCAGCTCAAACTAGGTATAACACAATTACATAAGTACATATGATTATTAATAAGGCTATATCATCTTACTCTATTAAGAGGCACTGCTATTGACCTACACAAAATCGATAGGTACTAACCTCTGCTGACCAACACATGATCTGACCCACCCAGGATTGTTAGGTACTAACCCACGGTGACCCACATAGGATATAACCCATATAGGATTAGTATTAAATGACCCACATAGGATCATTGAGTGGTGAACCACACAATATCTGACCCACACAGGATCGATAGGTACTAACCCCCACTAACCCACACAGGATCTGACCCACACAGGATCGATATGCACTAACCCACACAGGATCACTGAGCGCTGACCCACAAAGGATCTGACACACAAAGGATTGATAGGTGCTGATACACACAAGATCACTAGGTGCTGATCCACACAGGATCTCTAGGTGTTGATCCACATAGGATCGCTATTCATTTTTCACATCATAGCCATCCACTGGACTTCCGTAAATAGTACGCTGGATTCTAGGAGGATTCTCTCCTCAAGACATCGTTCATACATCAACCGGAACTAAGTCCCACAAATAATTAACCCAATGATCTGTCTTGTCATAAGGGTTCCGACACAATAGACGGTGCGTCAATCGGACTCTCAATTTGAGAGTTATAGGCATTTTAGTTCCAAGGGCCCGATTGGATTCGGATACGATCCAACCTAGCCATACTCCAACTTTTTTAAAAACTCAGATGTAGTATCTCAAAAGGATCTTCTTGTTTTAAGGACTCCATTGCAGCATATGGTTCTTCAAACAGATGTCTGGTTTGCAAGATATGGCCTTTTAAGCGTATCTCGGCAGAAATGGGTATGGGCTCGGTCCGACCCGGTCGGAACGACCCAGCCTGACCTGATCTGGTTTGGGTCGACCCGGCCCGGCATGAACTAGCTAGACCACATTTTGGTGTGGCCCAAACAGTCTGGGCTTCAGCAAATGATCCTGGCCCACCGGTTGGCACGACCCGCGCAAGGGGTCACGTGGCCCCTCTATCCCAAATAGCTCAAAGAGATGTTATCTTCTTTAATCGGTAGTTCCACATGGTGTTGTCTCGGCTGGAAGCAGGACCCATGGGGCGTGGGTCACCTTCTTAGTAGATTAGAATCTACGGCCACCTCTCGCAGTGCGTTACGGTGCGCCGCTCTCCGCCAACATAGTCAGCCAAGGGTTGGCCACCCATCTAGTCCACTGCGGCGCCACCTTCTTCTATGGCTGGCGAACACTGGCCATCACCCTCACCCACTAGATCTAGTCACTGGCACCATTCCAGAGCTTTGTTTCCACTCTCTTCTATGCCTATGGGCCTAATGGGATTTCTTCATCACTGCATGTGCCTCTGATTCATGTTTCAATCAAATTCAAAATTTTCCTATGAAGAACTCAACAATAAAACAAGTGGTGGAGGGTCTGATCCTTGTTAGTTTGGCCCACTCCCTCTATGTTAGCATCATAACAAGTGGGTATCAAATAAATAAATCACATAGATATTGATTAATCCTTGTTCAAATCACACACAAGAAAACCCCCAAATTCAAGAACGAGGAAAAGAAATTGGAGTTTCATGAATTTAAAAAACAACTCCTACCTTGAGAATCGTTGGAGGTGTCGCAGTTGTGGCAGAAGAAGAGTCCTTGATGGATGAAATCGTCAGTATTCATTGATCCCAAATCATTTCCTCCAAAGTTGTTTTCCTCCATCAGTGTATGTTTTCATAGTACTTCACCAGAGGTTCCTCTCTTGATGAAGTCGTGTCAAAAAACCATACCTGAGCTTTATTTAAATAGAGAGGGAGGGTGAGTAACACATCAAAATAATTAATGAGCTTCATTAATGAATGAAACTCTTAATTTCTAATGGTTCAGTTAAAAAACAGGTGATTCAAACCATTAAATTTCTTGACAACCCATCGATCCCACCACCGCCACTCAACATGTGGTAGGAAAAATAAAATAAAAATTTTGTTGTTTTATTATTTCCTTAAAAGTCACAAAAACAAACTTTTTCACTTGACCTACTATGGTTTAATTTAATCCTCACTTAAGTGAATCCCATCACTAAGGATTCAACATTTCCCTCATATTTTTAATCTGATCATTGGTTCAAAAGATAGAAAATGCCACCCGTGCATTTACTGAATGTACCTTTAAAAAAGGTTCAAAATTCTGTTCTGGGGACACTAGGCCTCAGAATCAAGCGCTATCAATTTTCATAGACTCATAATAATCCCAAATAATATTAAAAATATATATATATTGAATTTTCTAGGTCTTTACATTCTCCCCACCTTATGTATTTTCGTCCTCGAAAGCTACAACAAAACTAGGGAAACAAATGGGGGTACTAATCACGTATCTGATCCTTTTTCTCCTAGGTTCTCTCCTGAAGATTCATATGATTCCAATGAAATCATACCATAGGAATTGACCACCCAAAAAGGACCCACTATTTCCAATCCTCTACCTCCTCTAGGAACTCTGCAAACATCTCCCCATCATCGACGTCCATCTCCCCCCAATCGATAATGTTTGATGGATCATCCATGTACCTTCTTAGCTACGACACATGGAAAACAGTATGCACATGGTGTATCAGTGGGGGAAGAGCTATATGGTATGCCACCTCACCTACTCTACTGAGGATCTAGAGGATCTGATGAACCTTGTAGATAGCTTGTTGCCCCATCCAAACCTTTGTAATCCTCGTCGGGATGAGACCCGTAGGAAGATAAGGTCTCCTTCCTCGAAATCCAAGGGTCTCCATCTCCTCTAAACACATGAATTATTCCTAATCTGTGCAGTCTTCATCTATTCTTGGATGATTTGCACCATCTTCGTGGTATCCTATACCAACTATGGACCCATAAGTGCTGACTCCTCTGGGTCTGTCGAGCATAGTGGTGATCTGTAGGGTCACTCGTAAAGGGCCTCAAATAGAGTCATGCCGATAGTGGAGTGATAACTTTTGTTGTATGAAAACTCCACTAGTGGCAGGTGGTCCTACCAACTATGGCCAAAATCAAGGACACTAGCATGAAGCATGTCCTCGAGTGTCTGTATGGTTCACTCTATTTGACCATCTGTCTAAGGACGGAAGGCGATGCTCAAACATAGTTTAATCCCAAACACCTCTAGTAATCCCTTCCACAATCGGGATGTAAAATGTGTGTCACAATCTAAGATGATCCCCAATGGCACCCTGTGAAGCCTTAAAATCTCTTGTACATAGAGTCATCCCAAAATTTCTACTGATCCCTGCTCTCAGATGGGTAGGATGTGGGCCAACTTCGGGATTCGTTCAATGATCACCCAAATGGAATTGCGGCGCCAGGATGTATGTGGTAGCCCTGTCACGAAGTCCTTGGAGATACCATTCTACTTCCACTCTGGTACCACAAGTGGCTAAGCTAAGCCTATCGGTACCTGATGATCAGCATTAACTTGCTGACAAGTGAGGCATCGTGATACGAACTCTTCCACTTCCTTCTTCATCCCTCGCAACTAATATGGATTCTAGAGGTCCTGGTACATATTCACCACACCAAGATGTACCTCCAAAGGGGATGTATGGAACTACCTCAACACCTCCTCCCGTAGAGTCACTGGTACCATAGTGAATCCTCTGAAAACTATGACATGCTCCCCACCTTCATAAAATCCATTGGAAGAATGTCTTGAGGATATCTGAGTACATTAGGCCTCACAGTCAACATCCCCAAGTTGTGCCTCCCTAACTTGCTGGAGGAGTGTGGGAGTAACTGTCATAGATTAGAGGTATGTTTCTCCACTAATATCCATGAAGGATAACTACAATGTGGCTAGCTGCTCTATCACCACACTTAGAAACTATAGACCAGACCTCCTTCTGATTGTGTCTACTACTATGTTCCCCTTACTAGGAGTGTAAAATATCTCAAAGCCATAGTCTGGAAGAAACTCCATGCATCACCACTGTCTCAGGTTCAATTCCTTTTGTGAGATGATATACCTGAGACTCTTATGATTAGAGTAAATAGTAAACTGTTCACCCATCAAGTAGTGACACCACATCTTCAGTGCAAATACCACTACAGCTAACTCCAGTTCATGGGTAGTATAGTTCTACTCATGTTTTCTGAAATTTTATGAGCCATAGGAAATCTTTACTCACTCTTGTATCAAGATGAAACATAGTCTAGTCTATGATGTGTCACAATAGACTACATACCCAACGCCCTCTTCTGGTATCCTCGAGATGGGGGTACTCGTTATCCTTTGCCTCATCTCCTAAAAATTCTGTTGGCATCTTTCTGTCCACATGAAGGGATGTACATTCTTTTTCAATGCTGGCAAGGGTGTCACAACTCTGGAAAAGTTGGGTACAAATCTCCAGTAGTACCCAGCAAATCCCAGGAAACTCCACACCTCAGTAACACTCCTAGGTGGCTCCCAAGAAATCCCTACCTCTATCTTCATTAGATCCACTACAACTCTAGCCTCTGAGATAATGTTCCCTAGGAAGTGGATTTCCCATATCTAGAACTGGCACTTGGAGAGCTTTCCATAAATACAGTGCTCTTGAAGTGTATCTAGAACTATCTGTAGGTTCATGGCGTTCTCCTCCTATGATGTCGAGTATATCAAGATGTCGTAAATGAAGACCACCATGAAGTGATTGTGGTAAGGCTGGAATATTCTGCTCATGAGCTCCGTGAACACTGCCATAGCATTGTTCATGACGAAGGGCATCACCAAGAACTCATAATGTCCATACCAACATCTGAAGGTTGTCTTCACTACATCCACATCCCTTACTCTGAGATGATGATAGCCTGATCTGAGTTAAATCTCTGAAAACTATCGAGCTCCCTTCAACTGGTCGAAGAGATCATCAATACTTATGAGTGGATACATTTTCTTCATGGTCACCTGGTTCAGGCGTCGATAGTCCCTACAAATCCTCAAACTCCCATCGGCCTTCTTGGCGAACAAAATTAGGGATGTCCTTGGAGAAACATTGGGCCTTATCAAACCCTTACTCTGCAAGACCTCCAATTGTAACCATAACTCACGAACCTCTGCGGGGGCCATCAAATATGATGGTATAGATATCAATGTCATTATGAGGTAATTTTGATGTAGAATATTACCTCTATGTGTGGAGGTAGTCTCGGTACATCATCAGGAAAGACATTAGTATACTGGTCCACCAATGCAGGATAACTCGGACTCCTCATGTCAACTACTCCAAGGGTAAGGCTAGCCAACTGATGTGTGATTAGCTTCACCCTCCTCCAAGTAATTCCATCTTGTACTGAAATGGTTCCTTTCTCATCAGTGATGGTAAACCTGATCCCATCCTCACGGACACACGACACTTTTCACCTAAAACAATTGATATGAGCATGGAATGTGGATAGCCAGTCTATACCCAAGATGATGTCGTAAGGCCTCAACATTGATACTATGAGATCCCAACCAAATCTCTTGCCTCTTAGAGTGAGATTACACTTTCATCACTAGTTTGTAATCATTGGATCTTCTCCCATATGAGTCTCTGTAAAGATCGATCCAATGACTCCATTGGAATCTCTAAGTTCCGAATAAGTGTCATGGAAATAAAAGAGTTACTAGCACCTGTGTCTATAAGAACTGCATATAGGTTGGAATATACACAGATCATAACCCTAATTATCTCTAGATCACCTTGGTCATAGGCCTCTACCGCCTGAATCTGAGCTTGCCCCTGTCCACATGCTCCTTATGGTCGGGGTGGACCACCTGGGGGTGGTGGTGGTAGAACATCAAATCATCATCTGCCACTTGATGCACGACCTACTCCTATGCCACATAAACTACCCTACGGACCCCCTCACTTGAAACATAGCTACTCCCTCAGTGGTCCCTCGATCATCTGTTGATCATATGTACAGTGGGTCAGGCAGTCGCGAGCCATGTGGCCCTGCCCGCCACACATGAAGCACAGTCTACTCCTCTATTGACCTGATCCACCTCGTGAGCTCTACAAATCCAACCCTATGCCATGGGGTCATCCCCCAGAAGGTCTGGACCACTTGGACCTCTATGTAATTTGCCTACTACCTGCTGCAAATGACTCGGCTACCTGTCATTTGGTGGTGGATCTCACCGTCGGTGCCTACTCATCTAGGAAGCTATCTGCCAATAATGCTCACTCCAAAACACCATCCTGCATTGGAATATTGATTGATATTATTAATGATCTGATATATCACCTGATACCCTACTCAAGGGTCCGATCCCTGAAGAAACGGTCTCATACCAAGTCGGTGGAGTAGCATGAGAGGTCAGTGAATCTCACCGAGTACTGGGCTACTGATAAGCTACCCTGCTGTAAGGGCAGAAGCTCCTGGATACGCACTAAGCATAAGGTCATTGGTATGAAATCTGCCCTGAAGAGGGTCTCAAAGTCCAACCAAGCGAGTGTCACCTCCTCATGGTTCTGGAGTGTCAGACTCCACCATCACCCAGTTGTGCCTTGGAATAGGATTGTAGCTAGGATCACCATTTGATCTGCTGGTGTCTCAACTAAGTGAAAAACCCATTCCATAGCCTCCAACCAGTAATTAGCTACCTGTTGATCTATCTCTCCTCAAAACCTAAAATGCCTATATCTCTAGAACTCATGAAATAAACTCAGACATCATGCACGGTCTTCTAGTGGGGCTGGGGGAAACTACTTCCCTACGAGTGGTGATGTTGTTGGTACACCACCCGAAGGTGCCAACAAAGTAAGAGGTCCATGTACCGAAGCCTCATCACTCCGTGGTCCAACATGGTGTACTCTCTCTGGAATCCTGGCTAGTTTTCTACATAGTGGAATCCTAAAAACAAACAGGTGCACCACGGTCAAAAAGTTATACATGGTGATCTGACTCAAAAGAGATCAAAAGTAAAACATTTCCAAAAAACACACAATCATTATTTTCGTGCACCATGTTAGAAATCAGAATTCAGGGTCCTAGTGTATGGATATATCAGCCGCCGCACCGACACTAGACTCCCCAAACTGAAAACCGCACTCAAAACACATAACACTATTGCTCCATTAGAAATATCATAGTCCTACTTCTTTAGAAGAACTGACTTCTATGATACCACTTTGTCAAGAACTGTCCCTCAGGGCCCATTCTGTGACTACCCTAAGCCTTCCTTTCATAGGCTAGGGGTTGGTGACTAGCATCGGAAATGTGTATCCCTAAAACAAGAAGGAATTTTCTTTAACCATGTACAAACACAGAGACCAAGAACACAACAAGATGCAACCACAAAGTAAAATTGGTGTATTAAAAGAGTGTACTGAAAGTATAGGGGCCAGAATATAAGCCCAACGGAAAAGATACATCTACAATAGGAAACAAAAAAACAACTCCTGAGATCATCCACCAAGGATCCTACCTGAAGGGTAGGTATAGCTCGTCTCCAAATCTCTCCATGTCAACTATCACTGTCGTCCACCGTCAGGTACTAACTCCACAAGTCTCATTCAAGCATGCCCGTCGTCTGCACAAGATACTACAAGGTATGGGAAAATCCTGTGCAGGGGTGAGTATAACAATAACTAGTAGGGACCCAGATACCCCCAAAGGTCTCTCAGAATTTCACTAAAGAAAACCACAGAGAATGATCTCAATCACAAAGCACAAAGAAAAGAATTAGGTCACATCAGGTATAACATAAGTACAGAAGTACAAATGATTAATCGTAAGGCTAGATCATCTTATTCTATTAAGAGGCACTGTTTCTAACCCACACAGGGTCGATAGGTACTAACCCATTCTAGCCCACATAGGATTTGACCCACCCAGGATCGATAGGTACTAACCCCTGCTGACCCACACATGATCTGACCCACACATGATCGGTATGTGATGACCCACATAGGATCATTGAGCACTGACCCACACAGGATTCGACCCACACAGGATCGATAGGTACTAACCCCTACTGACCCACAAGGGATCTAACCCACATTGTATCATTATGCACTGACCCAAACATGATCACTGAGCACTAACCGCTGACCCATATAGGATCTGACCCACATAGGATTGGTATGTGCTGACCCACAAAGGATCATTGAGCGCTAACCCACACAGGATCTGACCTACATAGTATATATAGGTGTTGATCCACACAGTATTTCTAGGTGCTAATCCAAACAGGATCTCTATGTGATGATCCACACAGGATCACTATTCATTCTTCACGTCACAGCTTGCCACTGGATTCTCGTACATAGAATGCTTGATTCAAGGAGGATCCACTCCTCAAGACATCATGCATAAATCAACTAGAATGAAGTCCCACAAACAATTAACTCAATGATCTATCATGTCATAAGGGTTCCAATGAAATAGACGGCGCATCAATCAGACGCCCAGTCTGAGAGTTATAGGTTTTTTAGTGCCAAGGGAACGGTTAGATTCGGGTACGATCCAACTCATCCATACTCCAAATTTATCCAAAACTCAATTGGAGTATCTCAAAAAGGCCTTCTCATTCTAAGGATTCCAGTGTGGTAGACAGTTTATCAAACGGATGTTTGGTTTGTGAGATATGGCCTTTTAAGCATATTTGGGCCGAAATGGGTCTGGGTCCAGTCCTACCCAATCGGATCGACCCAAAACAACCCGGCCTAGGCCGACCAGACCTGGTTTGGGTCAACCCAGCTCGTCCCAAACCGGATGGGCCATGGATTGGCCTGGCTCAAACCTGCTGGGCTACGGTGGGCTCGGCCCACTGTGCCACAGACCGGCCCGGCCTAAACCGACTAGGGTGGGCCGTGGTGGGCTCATCCCACTAGGCTACAGACCAGCTTGTCCTACCGGGTGGCATGACCCATGCGAGGGTTCATGTGGACCCTCTATCCTGAATAGATCAAATAGACGTTCAGCACTTTAATCGGTAGGGCCATGTAACACCGCCTAGGCTGGCAGCGGGACCCGCGGGGTGCAGGTCCCCTTAACCGCAGCTTCAAAGCCACAGCCACCTCTTGTGGCACGTGATGGCACACCGCTCTCCTCCAACATGGTCGGCCAAGTTCCAGCTTCCCGTCTGGTCCGCTGCAGCACCGAGCAGTGTTAACGCTTCTTCCACGGGGCTCCGGTGATGCTCTAGAGCTTCGTTTCCACTCCCATCTATGCCTACGATCCTCCTAGGATGTCGTCGTCTCTATTTGACCCTCTGATTCACATTTCCATAAAATTCAAAATTCTCTTATGAAGAAAGCAACAATAAAACAAGCATAAGAGGGTCTGATCCTTGTTCATTTAGCTCACACCCTTTTCGTTAGCATCATAACAAGCATGTATCAAAAAAACATCACTTAGATATTCATTAAGCCCTGTTAAAATCACCTGCAACAAACACTCCCAAATTCAAGAATGAGGAAAATAAATGATAGTTTCTTGAATTTAAAAAACAACCCCTACCTCGAGAATCATTGGAGGTGTCGCGGTTGTGGTGGAAGAAGAGTCCTCGATGGATGAAGTCACTGGCATTCATCAATCCCGGGTTTTTTCCACCCAAGCTTCTATCCTATATCGGTGGAAGTTTCTGCAGTACTTCACCAGAGGTTCCTCACTTAATGAAGTCGTGTCAAAAACCCCAACCTGAGCTCCATTTAAATAGAGGGTAGGGTGTGTGATACATCAAAATAATTTATGAGGTTCATTAATTAATGAACCTCTTAATTCCCAATGGTGTAGCTACAAAACAAGAGAGTCAAGCAATTAAATGGCATGACAACCCATCGGTCCCACCACCACTTCTCAACAGGTGGTAGGAAAAATAAAATAATAATTTTTTTATTTTAATATTTCTTTAAAAGTCACAAAAACTAACTTTTTCACCTGACATTTTATGGTCAAAGTTAAGCCTCCCTTATGTAAATTTTGGTTTTTTGGATTTAACAATGCCCTCATATTTTTAATCCGAGCACCAGTTCAAAAGATTGAATATACCGCCTATGCGTTTACTGAACATACCTTTATAAAAGTTCAAAATTTCGTTCCGTGCACACCGGGCCTCAGAATCAAGCACTGTCAAATTTTGCAGACTCCTAATAATCCAAAATAATTTAAAAAAATATAGGGAATTTTTTGGGACTTAATGACATATAGTTTGGACATGTGTAGTACAGATTAATGCCATGTAATGAGGTAATGTAGAACAACATGGATAGAAGAAGGAGTTATGGTTTGGACATAACTTTTCCTTGAACCAGTGGGTTCAGTAAGCTTAAACATGATTTTTCTGGGCTCATGTTGGGTCCTACTGGCTTTGTTTGTCTTCATATATGCCATAATTGTTTCCCAAGATTTATGGGAAACATGGTGCACAGAAGTATTACTTTTTCTCAGGTTTACCCTATGAATTTTCAACCTAATAGACATATGTAACTCTTTCCTCTAAATTTTATGGTCATCACAGGAAAAACAAGGTTACTAATTAAGGGTCATATAGCTTAAACCAAGAGGTCCAAATGAAGGAAAATCACAACTTTCACGAATTGTACCATGAAGGGGGGGTTACTAATGGGAAGGGAATTATTTTTTTACCATGTTCAAAACACATATCCCACAACCACAATAGTCATTGATCAGGAGAATAATTACATGATCAATTGTTTGCATTGTTTGAAACACAAGATCCACAAAATGTCACTAAATATCCTTTGAGGCATGTGCCCATTATGTTAAGTGGTCTAATGTTTTTAGAAACCATTTTAATTAATGGTGGGAGTTCATATTAGTAAGACAATTAAGATCCATATCAATGGAAGAAAAATGGGAAAGTTGAAGCTCGGGATGAATCAGGGGGATATTAAATGCATCGTGATCTATTCAGCTATATTTTCAAGTATTATCGATGAGCATATATGTGGGAAAGGATTGATCCTAATTAATATAGGAATGGCCTTAGAAAATTTAATTGGTGGTATTAGGAATATGATATATGATATAGGCATTACTATATAACCAATGGGATTGGGAATAAAGCCACACATAGTTCAAGAACATGGTGTGGTAGGAAACCAATGCTAGGTTGGTGGTACCCTCTCAGGTGAGGGCCCAGGTTATGATAAAGGTTTACATTGTATGATTGGGATTTGAACCATATATTTTATCATGTTGTGTTGAGGACATTGAACATGTTTTTTCTATTTAGAAGGAGAGGATATACCAATGTATCCTGATTGATAGGTGCACTATCCCATGCTTCTTCGCATGGGGTTACACATATCATTATATGATTCATATTTAATTTATTATGTAGGGAATTTGATTTCTATTTCATAGGGTATGGTTAGAGTTTAACATCATGTTCCATGAAATTAATTTTGATCATCTCACATATTTCATGTGAGGCATCTCGTGCTTGTCAAACTCAGTAAGGCTAAAATTTAATTTCTTATACTGAGTACATTATGTGTGGATTTTACACCTTTAACTATCCACTATTTTTCTTAATGTATGGTTGTGAGGTCATATTGACCCATTGATTGGCTGAAGTATTCAGCTGGTTCTTTCACCTAAAAATGATACCCATGAGGGATTTTTTTTTCATAGTCATCTCATGATCATTAAATGAGGCATCTTATGTTTGATTCATAAGGCATATCAGACTTTTCGTGGGGGTGGGGGTTGAATCTTATGTTAGTTTCATAATGTAAACTTTATTTCTAACTTCATGTATCAAGCACATAAAATTAGGGATGAGGTGGCATCAACATTTAGAATAAGGGACCTGGAGTGAGTAGAGGCCATGGGGTTCTAACACTAGTAAAGATAACCTCATCCTTGGAAATATAATTTGTAGTTGGTCCTTAACAAAATAATTATATGCATCATTAAGTATCCTAATAAATTCAAAATCAACCCAAATGTTGTTATATAATATAGTGTGCTAAGGGAGAAAATCCAAAAGGGGTGGAATCCTCTCTGATTAAGACTCAGGAATCATGTAGTTTTACATCAAGTAATGGATTACTTGAACCATTCCATTTAACATATTTTGGTGAGAATTTTTTATCATCTCATATTATTCATACCATCCATCATATTTTTTCCACAAAGGGTAAGGCTATAGTTTTTAATCATGTGATGAGGATGTTGTTATGTTCATCTAACATTTTTCATATGAGGAATTCAATGCTTGTCACATAGTGTAAGGATACAGTTTACATTATTTGATGAGGATGATTGTTTTGTAATATCATATTTATAATATGAGGAATCGCATGTGTCTTACACAGTGTATGGACATAGTTTAACATTTTGATCTTAGGACATTGCCTTTTGTCATCTCACATTTTCTAATGAGGCATCCCATGTTTGTAACATAGGGTATGGTTCTAGTTTAATTTGATAGGTTAAGGATGTTTGATTTCATCATCTCACATTTTTCAAACAAGGTATCCCATGTTTTTAATATGAGGTAAATATATATTTTAACTTCATTACAGGGGAAAATGGAATTTGATGTTTAAATTCATATAGCTCAAACTAAGGTTCTCGTTCAAAGTTCCTCTAGAGGAATGTGACAATTAGGGGAGGTGTGATATGCTCTCCATCTATAGGTACCAATGAGTGTGCACCATCAAAGTAGTCCTTGTGAATGATATAAGTTTCATACCATTTAGGTTCTAGAATAAGTGGGATTTTCTTAGATATCAATAGCTTTGTGAGTTACAGTACCATATCACCTTGAAATAAGGGGTAGAGGTGGACCATCTTATTGAATGCCCATGCTACCTAGTTCTGGTTTCTCTCTACATTATACAGCACTTGGAGCCTATTTTCCTCAGTGGATTAGAACATATCTAAATGTATTTCTACTACCATTTATAGAATTTTTTTATCATAAATGGCCATCTAGAGTGGAATTATCTGAACCTATGTTGGATAAACCACCTCCATATAATATTTTAATTAGTATGGGGTGACCTAAGTAGAATTTTGAGTTGTCATCTGATATGACCTTAGAGAATTTGGGAGTATATTAGGAAAACTCCTATTATTCTAACCTAGTATATTATCCAAGATATTAGAGACATGTTTGTAAAATTACTCAATCATCCCATTATCATGTTCTTGGAAGAGAGAAGTGTTGTTTAATTAGATGTTGGGCTTAGTAAAAAACTTCTTTATCTTGACACCTCAAAAGTTGGTGTCATTTTCTATGAGAATCGTTTGAGGAATCCCAAAATGGTGGATTATGTGAGACTTAAAAAACATGATGATAGACTTTTTATCAAATTCTTTTTGTATTTGGACTCTACCCACATTGAGAAGAAGTTAGTTGAAATTAGATTGAACTCGCACTGCTTGGAATTTTCTCACGGGTAGTGTCCCACAGTGTCAACTCCTCATACATTGAGGTTCTAGATGTACCAAGTGTCAGGGAGAATATATGGTTTTTTTATGCATAAATGTTTCATGGATTTGGAATGAATGACACCTCTTAGTGAACTCAATGTAGTCCTAATCCATAGAGGGATAAAAGTAACCAAACATGGGATATGGCGTGAGAGTTTCAACCCTTGTTGTGCCATTCCAAAGGACTCAGCATAGACCTCCTTCATTACTTGGGGTTTCATTTTCACATGGATTCAATATTGGATTATTTTTATAAAATCTACATTTTTTAGAGCATTCTCAATATTGGGTCTTATATAGACTGTGAACTATGTTTCACGCCGATAGATTTTCACATGATCAACTCGACTTAGAGGGAGAGTAACATGATTTAGATACTCAATGAATGGATTCATCTAATCAAGTTATTCTACAATGTATTTGTAATTTTCATCCCTACTACTAATTTGTCTGAATCTATATAGTTTACCTATTAGTCGACATCTTTATTAATAGTGTGGGTGTGATGAATCTATAATATACCATACGAATGACCAAGTCATCCTTTTTAGGATCTATAAGGAATAAAACTAGGTCTCTCAAAGTATTGGATTAGCGATTAAATGATCAAGGAAAATGATACACTTTTTTATGGGAATTAAACTAGGCCATTAGCTGATGATTCCACTCCAAAAGGGGGATAATATTTTTCTTCTTGATGATATTATCACTGTTAATCTAGTTTATGACTAGATCAGAGTCACCCTTCACATAAAATAAGGGGACATAAATCATGAGGTCCAACTCAATATGGGAAATAAGAGACTGATAATTATACTCAATATTAGTGCACCCTCCCAATTAGAGTAATTAGTATAGAAATATTTCATGCATTGATGTGATAAATTTGATCCCTATGCATAGCCTTTTAAGTTTCGGGTCATTGAGCTTTCTACCGGCCGAGATTCGAGAATCGCTATCAAATTTCATTTTCAAAAAAGGTGTATTTTAATCCCTAGAAAGTATGGATTCATATTGGAAATCAATATCCATGAGAATCACCTTAGGTGTTGGGTGTGAAACCAAGAAACATGTTAGTGATTGGACCCTAACATATTTATGAGGAAAGAAACATAATGTGAACTGACTTCGTGATTACCACCCAACAAACTAATAAAACTATCAAAATAGAGAGGTTGATAATGTATATCAGTGGGTCAATATAGAACAAAAACTATATTAGATGGTGCTTCAAGTAATGTAACAACTTCAATACTAAAAAGACCAACACAAGGCATATTTTTTGATGGGGGAGTATTTGGTCTCTATGTCAAGGAGCAGGTGGTTGAGATAGTATAGACTGTTCTCTATTCCTTCATTACTCATTTTGGATAAAAGGGAACCAAGTGAACATTCAAGGGTTTTCTCATAAAGGAATATAGGATTTCATGGGATAGGTGGCATTAGGACAAAACCTTTCTTCATGAGATTTGAAAAGGTCTTACACTATATAGATAGATTTTCAATAAATCAGTGAATATAGGTTTAGTGGTCTTGGAGGCCACACAACTCTTAAATGTTACAAAGAGTAAGCATTTAATTGATAGTATTAATTCTTTCTAGATTGATCTCAATGCCTCTATACATTATTATGATGTTTTGAAACTTTCTAGAGGTAACCCAAAATTCACACTTCAAGGGGTTCAATTTCAGATGATCTTTCGGAAGTGGTCTATTATGCAGCGTGGCATCTGGGATATTGAACACTATAGCCATCACTACAAGGTGATAGGTGGGTGTTAACATATATAAATCACAATCATTATCACCATGTAGAAGATCAGTATAGAAAATTATTAATGTTTTTCTGATTCACATTTCATGGGAACAATTATTAGAATATTTATTACCACGGATAAGAAAGTTCTTTGAGGGTAATGGCTCATCTCAAAGCTGGTGGGGGTGGGGTTGGAGGTTCACACACTGGTTGTTCCTAACTTGTGTCTTCCCTTTGCTTCCCACCCATAAAAGGTGCTATAAACTCTCCCTTCCATTGCAATCGTTCTTCATGGGTTTCTATTTTTTGCTCATTTGTTCCAATTTTTCATCTGTATCATCCATTTTTTTCTTGTCAAAATATAATTGGGGTGTCACTCGAAACCCCACACCTCTGACACGACCATATTTTTCTGGATGCTTTAAAGCTGTCGATAATAGGTCTGTATCTACTATAGGAGTAGCCGATTCCTATTACTGTCGGATATAGGAAAATAACTAATTATTTTTATGTAATATAAATTTAAAACAAATCTTTTTATCGTCGTGTCATACTTACACATATTTCCCACACTTTTTGTGTGTTCTCATCTACTAACTTCCCTTCCTTATTCACACGTGCCTCCTTCCATAGCACATGACGTGGGATTGAAGTGTATTTGGTTTTAGACTCATCAATCTACATATAAACATAGAAAGATAATTATGATGTTGTTTATTGGAACCTAACCAAATTACTGTAAATTTAAAATACGTACCAATTTATTTTCTAATGAAGTGTACCCAATCTTTGCTTTATGATAGGGGTATGCTGGTTTTGATGCACGTTCCTTATTTTCAGTACAGAGTTTCTGTTTCATAAATAAAATATTGAAAATCAAAGTGATGAATATAGGTATCCTCAAAAAACGTATTATCAGCCACAATGTACCTGAAACTTCTCATCCCCACAGCGGACAATAAATGCATCCCGTTCTTCTTGGGATATCAGGTGAGTGTAGAAAATCGGTGGGTGCGGGTTTATTTTACCTTTGGAATATTTCAGGTGACATATTGTTAAAATAGTGTGAAAACCTCGATGAATCCTTCCTGCAAGCCTTAGTACATAATCCTTGTGTGAGTCGTCTACTATAAATGTACTTTTTAAGAGATTTAGAAGAGTAATACATTATTTCATTATTTTATTTTCTAGTAAATTAAAGAAATAAATTCATAATGTTACCGTAATTTTTTCCCAAATCACAGCCTTTAGATCGGACACAACATGGTTCCATGAATCTATGTCAATCGTCACGCATTGTCGAGTGATAGCTCCAATGTAGCTACTAAACATAGCCTTGTTGGGATTCACATGTTTGCCTCATGCATTCCATCTGACTTCAAATTTTATTCCTTTGCTCTTCACCTTAATAACTTTGGCTAACAACATCAAACTACGATGCACCTGTGTTTTCTACGATGTCAGTCCTTCATTCCTGACCATATCATCGATATCAAAATCATCTATATGTTCATATGAAATGGTATCAATGGCATGTGCTGATGGTTGTTGGACCTCAACACCAGAAGTAGCAGGAGCCACAACAGCAGTAGCAGCAACTGCAGGAGCAGTAGGAGCATTAGGAGCCGCAGCAGGAGGATCAGCAAGAGTAACAGGAGCCGCAGCAGGAGCAGCAGCAGCAGTAGCTTGAGAGAATTGTTCAGCCTCAAGGTTAGGAGCACTAGAATGTGCAGAAGCCATTATCTGCAAAAGTGGTTGAACAATTAATTTAGATTACATAAATTCAGTAATGATAATATAATAACATGAGATAACAAGTTATATATTACAAACAAAATATAACCTGTTTATTGAACTCTCTTTATTTTATTCAAAGGTTAAAGAGATTTTACACCTCTATCAATTATCCAAATCCCTTCATTGTGGTCTCCTCTAACATACAAAACATCATCTACATTGGGACCACTCCAAAATGATTGTAACATACCACTAAAAGGGTCATGCTCAACTGAATTTTCATCGGAACCTTTAGTAGTTTTGGATGATAACAGAACAATCATCCACTTTCGGTTTGCGGGATCTAGAACATAAAAAAATTGTACCTCTTGTGATTTAATTATAAATTGTTAATCTTTGTACCCTTCTTTACTAAAATTAACTTTTACAAATCCCCACTCATCTATTTTAACAAAACTTTTGTTATCAACCCATTTTTATTGAAAAATCATCAATTGGAATGTCGTATAATCAAACTCCAATATTATTTTGATAGTGCCAAACTATGACATATTTGCATAAATTGGATTTCTGTCCTTACTACCAGAAACTTGCATTGCTTCAGCCACTAGTGTAACTCCACTATTTTCCATGGTACTATCTTTATCATGTTCATCTATATAGAATGTATAACCATTAATTACATAACCACTGTAAGATAATATATACACACTTGGTCCAGAGGCTATCCATCTAAGTCATTCTGAAATTGAATTCAGATTTTCATCTAACTACTTAAAAATATGGTCCTGAAACCATCCTATAAAATGGTTATTATGTGTATTTGATAACCATTTTTCATCCCTTGATGGATTCACCTGCCTAAGAATTTCTTTGTGAGTTTCAATATATGGAGAAACCTCCCAACTGTTATGAAAAACATAATGATGGGCATGCTCCCAATCTGTAATACTGATTTTCACAACTTCTCTTCCAGAAATTCCCTCACCCTCAATGTGTCCAGTGTGATGAGATTTCGGGAGGCCAATGCTTTCCACATCAGATAGGTATTCGGTACAAAATTCAATGGCTTCCTCAACAATATGTCGCTCCACTATACAACCCTATGACCGACTTCATTTTTTGACATACCCTTTCAAAATCTTCATATACCGTTCAACAGGATATATCTATCTATGGTGAATAGGACCACAAATTCGAATCTCTCTCACCAAGTGAATCATCAAATAAACCATCATATCAAATAATGTTGGCGGGAAGAACATTTCTAATTCACATAATATGATGACCATTTCTTTTTCCATAGCTGGAAATTTTGCTCGGTCTATAACTTTGATACATATAGATTTGAAAAAGAAACAAAGTTTGGTTAACATATGATGAACATTTTTGGGAAAAATGCAACGTAAATCTATAGGAATTAGATCTTGCATCAAAACATGGAAATCATGTGATTTCAAGACTTTTAACTTCAAATCATTCATTGACACAATGTTCTTGATATTTGATGAATACCCCTTTGGAACCTTTCCATCATTGAAGAAGTTGAAAATATAATATCTCTCCTCCCTATAAAGAGTATAAGCATCTGGAGGAAGAAACATTCGATTTTCACCCTTCATAGGAACTAAATCTTCTCATATTCCCATGTCGACCATGTCCAACATTGCCTTAATTCCATATTTTGTTTTTCTAAGGGAATTTAGCAATGTTCTGATAACACTGTCCCATACATTTTTTTCCACATGCATCACATCAAGAAAATTTCTAATGTACAAACAATTCCAGTATAGTAATTCAAAATAAACTGATCTCTTTTCCCAACCGATTTTCGTAAGGTTTTTCGAAAATGGTTTACCAAAAACAGTTTTCAGATCTTTTACTTTCTCAATCAGTTGATCACCTATTAGTGGAGATGGTACTGCGCATTGTTCTGAACTTCCATTGAATGATGTCGTCCAAGATCGGTACTTATGGCGATGAGGTAAAAATCTATGATGTCCTAGAAACATAAAATTTGATGAATGTTTCAACATAATTTATTCTGTATTTTCTTCACACATGGGACACCCCTGACTTCCTTTAATGCTATAGCCTGAAAAATTTCCATAAGCTGGGAAATCATTTATTGTCCTATACAACATCTCTCTCAATGTAAAGTATTCACTTTTAGAAGCATCATACAACATAATACCTAAATCCCACAATAACTTCAAATCCTTGATAAAAGGATCTAGATAAACATCAATATTGTTACCTGGTTGTTTTGGTCCAGATATAAGCATAGATAACATGATGAATTTCTGCTTCATGCATAACTAGGGTGGCAAGTCGTAATTTACAAACATAACAGGCCATGTACTATGATTTCTGGTTTGAAAACCAAAAGGATTCACTCCATCTGTAGATAACGCAAGACGAAGGTTTCTCCGCTCTTTTCCAAATTCAAGACACTCATGATCAATTTTCTTCCATTGTGGAGAATCGGCCGGATGAAGTAATTTCCCATATTTATTTCTTTTATCTGCATGTCACGACAATTGTCTTACAGTTTCTTCACTTCCATATAGACGCCTAATCCTTGGAATTATTAGAAGGTACCATACAACTTTCATAGGATTGGATTTATCTTTATTGTATCGAGAAGTACCACACTTTGGGAATTCGGAAAGTGATTTTTTCTCCTTGATAACCAATATACAGTCGTTTGGGTAGGCATGTATTCTTTCAGAAATCATACCCATCGAGCATAGCATTCATCTAGCTTCATATGTCAAACTTGGGAGCTCATTATCTTCTGGTATCATGTCATTTAAGAGAGCAAGTAGTTCCGTAAAACTGAAATCACTCCATCCATTTCCTGATTTTAATTTATACAACTTCAGTACAGCTGACAATGTTGTATAATTAGTGCAACTAGAATACAATGGCATCTTTTCACAACTCTTTAACTTCTCAAACAATTTTGGGAAATCAAAGAGTTCATCTTCAATTGTATTAGTCATTTCCTCAATACGATCTTCATCATCATTGACATCTGTAATCACATCCTCCATACGGTCTTCTTCAATATCCATATTTGTATTCATATCTGATGATCCAAAAAATGCAGTTTTATCCCAGCTAGTAGCTACATTCACTTTTTCTCCATGTTTATTCAAACATTTATAACTCTGATCTATTCCATGGCATATCAAATGTTCTTCCAACTCCTCTGGAGTAAGTAGTCTAGAATAACAACAATGTAAACATGGAAAAAATATTTGAGAAGGATCCTTTGCATGATCCTTTGCAAACATGATGAACTCTTTCACTCTGTTCTCATACTCTATTGTAAAATGATTAGCATCCATCCAATATTTATTCATCTTCACCCTATTTGAATCTAAAATATTAGTATTTATGGTTCAAGTATACAAAACAAGACTTCCAAATATAGTATAAGAGAACCAATTCCCTATAAAAATAGAGATTAATAGAGCCAAACCATTAGTATTTATTCATCTTAATTAAATATAATTACTTTAGATTCATTATAGTTTCCTCAAATCACCTCAGACCAAACCCAAGAATAATCAGGAATGATACATCTACCACTCCTAGGTCTCTGACCTATATTCAAAATCATCATGCCTAAATACCCATATATCCACACATACAGATTTCAAAAACACATAAAAAACCATATCCACATCAGAACCAAAGTAACAATATGGATTTAAATCAGGTTACTTGACTCAAGTGGTGGTGTGTAATAAATAATAAGAAAATATAATAAGTACATAGTAACACATAAATCTCAAACTAGTGTTAATAATCTAATAAACTGAAGGTATCATTCCATCTATCAGAATACTCTGAAGGAGTCCATATGCGACAGTAGTCCCATGTGGTGAAGGTTCCTGAGGAGGAAGGGGCGAACACACACCTATCGAGGTTCGAGGTCAGGTACCTGAGGTTGAAGGTGGACCGATACTCTTACAAGGGTTCATTCTATATTTCAAAAACCATGTCTTGGTACCCTAGGATGTTAACCCACTGCTGGTGGAAGTGAAACCATTCCTGATGATCATGCCAAGAAGAAATGGAAACCAAGAGGGGGGAGTGAATCAAAATACCTCAAGAAAGATGGAAAAACATGGTATTTGAGAATAGGTTAGTGGATTACATGTTTGATAGACATCTATCTAATATACTCCATAAGCGGTGATGGCCCTTACAGTTGTTGCACCAGGTGAAACTGTCACATGAGAAGTTGAGATCAATGAGGCCCTTCCCAGCCATGAACTGAACAAACTCCATGATGACCTTCCTCTGGAATGGGATTCTACCTTTCCTTTCCTTTGGTTTGGAAATTACATTAAAGTCACCCCCAAAAAACAATGGATGGTGGCCGGGATCAAATTTATTTTGTTCACCCCATATAGATTCCCTTTGAAGAGGGTCATAGCTTCCAAAAACAAAAGTCATAAGGAAGGAGGTGTCACCGTTGGATACCTTGGTAGTGATGAATTGATTTCAATCTTGAACAGTCTCAACAACATATTTATTGTGCCAAAATACCCATTTGTGTTTGTTTGAGGGGTTAGAGTGTAGAAATCCATGCAACTTAATCTTCCAGGAGAATTCTATGATTATTATAGGGTTTTCTATGTTATTTAACAACAAAAACAATGATATTATGCTTTTTGATGTCTATAGTGAGGAAGTCTGATTTAACATGGGCACTAAGACCATGACCATTACATATGAAGATAATAATGATGGGTAAGATAGCGCTCTGTCATTGGATCTAGATCTAGAAGCCTTTTTGAAGTGGGAGGATGATCTCTCATTGAGGTCCCTTGATTTTGAACATGTTCATAATCTCTTCGGGTTGGTAAGCTTCATATGAGTGTGAGATGAGGATCCAAAGGGGCAGGGGAAGGATGATTAATGAAACTTTGGGGCTGGTGAGGGAGTTCTCTATGGATTAATAAGTATTTGGAGCTGGATGATAGGATCAGAGCCAAGAGAGATAGAACAAACACTGCTAGTAAGGGGCCTGGCCACTACAGAGAAGCAGTCAGTAACCTCAGCGATGGAGAAGGATAGAGATGGAGGTAGCGGTGGAAAGGCTAGAAATCTTGGTATTTTGGGCATCATTCCATACAAGTGCACTACCATACAAATTCACTTATATAGCATGAAGGAAAGAAGGGGGGAACCCCTTGAAGAAAATAGGGTTCAAGCATTGGATGACCTAGAAATGCATTAGAACTAGGTGGTGTTGTCCTTAAAGAAAAAGGTTATCCTACGTTCCTTACTGTACGTTGACATGGTGTTGGATCTAAGGGAATCGATGATACCTATGAGGAATCTAGTGAAACTGGAATCCAAGTTTGAAGGACCATAAATTTTTCATAAACTTCACTCTGATAGTATAAACTCATTGATCGCCATTGATGATGATCATATCAATATTTCCACCAATACTAGGTTTCTCAAGAGATATTTTACATGAATAAACCATCCCTTTTAATTAAAATCAACCCATGTCAAACATTCCCCAAATATTCTACATTTTTATTTACAGTAAAAAAACTATACTAATAGAAAATCCTAGAATAATGAAGTGATGATAAAAGAAAAAATAAATATGTCATAGCTACATATGTTCAAATAGTATGTGAAATTATAAAAAAATACCCCACAAAACACCACTAAATTCAAATTTCAAACAAAAATATGCTATTCAATCATGCCTCAAATCATGATGATACTCGTGCCTTGATACCTACACCGTGATGCGCCTGATCAACATCATCATCAACAACTTCACTAACAAGATAAAAAACTAGAATTCATCACCTTAGGAACCTCATCACCCATTTCCAACCCAACATAACCTAATAATATAATTAAATCAAAGCATATATATTCTATAACTCAAACCAAACCATATCATAAAGGTGATTGTTGGAATATTTTATATAACATATTTAGCCATACCACCATCATATTGAATGGTTTCTAGGATCTAGAATAAAAAAATACCAAATCACCGAAAACCCACCATAGTCATTAGAAAAAATGTGATACCTTAGTATTAATAGAAATATATTGGATGATCACCCACAATAACCCCATCAAAATATGTATTAATAACACTCATGAATATACGATGAAGCAGAATCATCACCACTGGAGGAAATGAAACCTAGGGATGAAATAATTCAACAAAAAACCCACTAGAACACCATTGATGGGCAGGCCTCACATCCCAAAACTCCAATTAACAATGTTTTAACAGTGTGATATGATTTATATAATAATAGTTCTAGAACCATTAAAAGAATTTGGACCAAACTCGAGCTTCGATAGGGGCATTACCCTAGAGACAAACATGAAGAAGAAAAGGATGAATCATGTAGCCTACAACCACCACAATCTCAAATATCCATTAAATCTATCATTCCCAATAAACATATGGTTATGTTTTATGGGATAGGATAATAATATTAAAAAATTATTTGGAAAAAAAATCCTTAAAGGGAGGTCCGACAAACCGAATCTTGAGGCCGTTGCGGGTGGAGGAGGTCCGGAAAACCAAAACTCGAGGGCGGCGGAGGTTTGGAAATGTGAACTCTGCTGGCGGCGGAGGTCTGGCAACACGAACTCAGCGGGCGGAGGAGGTCCAGAAATTTTAACTCAGCGGGCGGTGGATGGGAGTCGCAGGGTTCCAGTACCACAAGAGCTTTATGTCATGATAAACTGAGGGCAATGTGCGACCGAATTTATAAAAAAATGGACTAATGTTTTATCAGCGCTAACAAAGAACTGATAAAGACTACCTTTATCAACGCTAAAATTTTAGTGCGGATAAAGGTATCCTTTATCAGTTCTTTTTTTATTGCTCATAATTGTCCTCTATATTAGAACTGAAAAAGCACTGATAAAGGGATTCTTTATCAGTGCTTTTTGAGCACTAATAAAGGGTTTTTTATCAGTGCTTATTGATCGCTCATAAAGGTTACCTTGTATCAGTGCTAAAATTTTAGCTCTGATGAAGGGATTCTTTATTAGTGCTTTTCTAGCACTGATAAAGGGATTCTTTATCAGTGGTTTTTTCTTAGCGCTGATATAAGGGGGCGCTTCCCTTTCCCATTTTTGTAGTATTGGTTATTGATATTTTCCTTATGTTGGTGGAACTTTACCACCAAATCACCCATATAATATTCTACCAATTTCCCAAGGAGTGGATTAATGATATGGTGCATAACCCATTGGTTCGTATATCTAGCATTTTTCAAGTCAAAAGGAATAAATCGATTGAATAATGTTCCTTGGGGTTCCCTCAAGGCAGAGAATTTCTCATCATCAGGGGCTATCCAAATATGATTTTGTCCAGAGTTTCCAACTGTGAAGGAGAGGGCCTAGAAACCAACTATAGCATTGATCAATGTCTATTTCAATAGAAAGATAAATTTATCCTTCAGAAAATAGATATTGAGGACCTAAAAGTACATGAAAACTCTATTCTTCCCATTATCCATACTTACTGGGAAATTTTTTTCAATCCACATGGGGTAAATGACCTATCAAGTGATGTTTTCCTTTATAATATTATAAACCATAGTCATAACTATAGCACTGTGGGATGTGTTCATCTTTCTAGGAGGCTGAATGAACTTATGGTAATCGACTGATAGGACAAGGTGATGAATGGAAACATGGGGATTAATCCCTAACATCTGATTATGTCTCTATGAAAACAAATCTCAATGTTTTTTTAGGAAATACACATAAGAATATTGTTCATATGGATACATAGATGCACTAACTAGAATAGGACTCTAATATTATCTAGCGTTGAGGTTTAACCAGGTCAAATCATCATATGTGGTAGAGATAACCTATTTGAAGGCATGAGGGGTGTCTTTCAGACCATCTTCTTCATCTGGGACTTGTGAGCTTGAAGGGGTAAGTAACACTACAAAAACTAGGGATCTGAGAACAGTGTTAGATTTAGCCATATTTGGGATATAATTATAGATGAGGGGATCCTTCTCCATGTATATTTCAATTAGGAATAATGACTCACCCATCCCACATGGTTTCTATCCATGGTGTCCCCTATTGATGTCAAATTGATGATCTCAAATCAAATTCTCTCAAATTAACCCTACTTTGTAGAACATGTGAGAATGTCTAGGGTCATAGACCAATGTAGAAACTCATAGTAATTAAAAGGGGTAGGGTTCTCTTGTATTGTTCAAACTTATCCATAGTAGTATTAAGAGGTGATCTATGAGTACTCCTTCATGGAGACAAAGAAATATATCCCCGTGACCGGGGTTATGGGTCCTGACTAGTGGATTCAAAGTATGATGTTTTATTTCAATTCATATTAAGGACCAGGGGTAGTAAATTTCTGGTCATTATGGGTGTTAATAGGCTTAACCATGTTAGTATGGAGATTTTTCCCTCCCCTTTTAATTATCCATGATCTAGTTGGAGAGCCTCAAAATAGTTGAAGGGGGGTCCATCACCCTGGAGTACCATTACTCAACCATCGATGGAGTATTTGAGGAACTAGGGGTATAAAAAATGGACCACTGCAAGATAATAAATCCAAGGAATTTCCATCAATTCATTATAATAAGTATCCTAATAGACTACCATAAACTATGTTCTTGCTACAAGTCCCCTGAATTGAGTCTTCTACCTAATCTTTTAGCATGTATTTTTCTTTCTCTTGTCATATCCCTAAATATTTAGGTTTGAGGTAGTCATATTTGTTTCTATAATCCCCATATTGTGGTATGTTTTGGTAGAGATGAAATTAATCCCATAGCTATTATTCACTGGGGAGTAGTGTATTTCCACACCTATAAATTGGTCGGTGATATATTGTGGGATTATGTGCCCCTAAATGGTTTCATCCTCATTTTATTTAGAAAAAAAATATGGCATGAAATTACTCCAACTCAACATCCTCTTCATGATATACCTCTACAATAGCTTCCTCAGTCTCTAATTAAAGGGGGGCTCTTTAGGGATTTGATAAGGTCATCACACATATCCTTTGATAGAAAGAGGACATCAAGGATCTAATGACTCATTAGTATGTGACAAGGTGTTCCAAAATGACATATTTTTATGTGAGTGATATATTTTTTCCTTCCAAGGGTTTCCCATTGATAGGGATTATAGAGGGTGTAAATGGTTGTGGTTCTATGTCCTGGTTAGTGTTGGCTACATTGTGTTTTTGGTTACCAGGTCTAGGTTGAACACCATATAAATGAGCACTGGATGGATGAGATTGGGGAATGTATGACCATGGATACTCATGACATTCTTATAGTTGAGTCCCATGGGCATCATACATATATGAATATAGAGGTTTACCTGATGGAGAAACTATAGAGAGTCGTGATTTTTGAACCCACTAAAAGTTTTTATGTCTAGATCAGTGGCATGAACAACCTTTTCTAACATGCTAGCCCATATATTCTACCTATCAGTGAGTCCCTTACCTCTCCTTTGATGGATTCATCCTGAGGATCCTAAGGGGGAACATGGACTTCCTCATCAATGGGATTTTTAAATGGATCTATTATATTGATAGTATTGATGAAATCATATTCCTCTCCTGAATTGGTAGAATATTCCAAGATAGGAAATTATTTAGGAAAAATTCCCAATTTGTGAAACTTTAAGTAACTGAGGGTGTATGATGGTTTTTTCACCAACATTGGAATTCAGTTTACTTTTCCCTGTTAGCACTTCTTTTTCCAATTCATGGATAGTAATGACACAAATGTGAATGTGGTGATTATATAAGATGTATATATTTAATGGGGTCTAGTTTGTTCAAGAGGGTATAGATAATACCATAGCCATAAGCACATTTCCTTCAAGACAACTAATCATTTGACCTTTTTGTATTGTGGCTGAGGACCTATATCCATTCATTGAGATCTCCTACATCACTATCAGGGTTAGTATATACATGGGATACCTATCCTATAATCTCACCCAACTTGAATATTCCATGGTCTACATGGTCTAGGAGCCAATATTTGAAGATGAGGCATTCTTTGATTGTATTTAACAGGATCTTATGGTATAGTCCATGATTGGTGTGATTGGTAAGTCCATCCTCTTGGGATCTCCTATATTCCCAAAATATCAAGATGACATTTTTTAGTGTAAAAATGAAGTACCTCAGGACATGATCATCCTTTAAGGAGTAGATATTGTTCATACTTTTTGTGAAAGGAACCCTGGGTTCCTTTCCCTAATAGGGGTTTGGGTAAATGTTCTCTCGATGAGGCATTGGTTGGAGAAGATTTTCTTGGTAAAGGGGCTTGTAGGTGAACCATATCAGGAACCTCTATTTTTATATTAATAGTTTTTTTCCTTTCATATTTCTTCACAAAGGATTTAGAAGGGGTAATGGGTGCAACTGATTCACGGTTCATAGTAAGGATTATTCTAGTCAATGATATTTTTCATAATATTTTTGAAATCAACCTAGATAATTTAGAAAGATAAGGGTAGAGACCATATTATCTTTGAAATTATCTACACATAATTTTAACCTATAAAACTAGAAAATATTCATAAAAAAGGAGTAAACAAGTCCCTTATATCAGATGATGAATTCCACAACTTTCTTATCATCTCAATTATGGCACTTAGAGAGGTCTGTGATATTGGAATTAGACATGGTGGAGATGAACTGGTAGTGGTACAACATATAATGATCACCCCAATTGAAAACCAAAACCTAAGAAAAACTTTCTATACTAAAAAATGTGGTTCCTTCTAATTTTTAGTTGAAACACTGAATATTTGTAGCCTATTGATGCACTTGACTCCCTAGAATTAGACCACACCATGAGGAAAAGTGAGCCAGATGTTGCAGTGGATCACCCATCCTATTAAATGGGGAAAAACTATTATTACCAAATTATAGTATAGGATGGTAATGATTTAACCATACTAGGTGTAGCACCCATCAGGTGGAATTTAAAATTATCATGTCTCTAAATCCTTAATGAGGTTGATATAGCTATAATCATGTCATCTTTGTGAGGTTTAGTGATCACAAAATATTTGACTAGATTGTCAGTTTGTGATTTAGAGTAACGTCTATCTATTGGAATGTAGTTGTGATACTCAAGTGGAGTGGGTGAACCATATCTTAAGAATTTATTATATCCAACATCTTCTACCTAGATCTAATGCAAAGTGCCCCATACCTCAGACACAAACACCCAAATAAGGAGGAAAGTGTTCACAAATGGGGGATATATGGGGTATCTTTTAAAATTTTCATGAAAATGTCATTGTTCAAAGATAATATTAGTTGTAATTCTCTTGTATCCTTAAATATCATAGAAAAAGTGGAAACCTTGACATCTATCTTGGTTTCTGATGTGATCTTGGATGGACTGATAGACTCGAAATGCCCCTTACATTTGTTGGGGTGTTAAAAATAAAGTAGTAATATACTATTGGGGGGAATCCAAATACCCAATTCATTCCTCTTCGAATTAGTTTTTCCACCTATCAGAGTATCCTCCTAGTATTGTTCCTCCTTTAGGGGTGTATTCTTCCCATCCTTCCTTGTGATAGTGTTCAGGTTCTACAAATCATTCAAACATTCGATAGTGACTATGTTAAAATAAATGATGATCACATAATAACTTTTTCCATCAATTGGTGATCTAGAATGATGATATTATTTTTTTCACGGTATATAGATGAAGTGGAGTTCATCATACTACCCACATAAATTGTTTTACATATGTTATGATTCCTCTTCCATGAATCTCCAAAGTAGAATGAGTCTCCTAACATTGTTCTGTTAGAAATTCTAGAGGTGCCTCTACGAATTATGGTCCTAAGATATCAATTAAATGGAAATATCAACCCCACTACACTATTGGTGAATGGAATTAAGATTATCATTAATTCCTAGATAAGATTGATAGGATTCCCAAAGGTGCTTGAACTTTTCCTAGATATTCTGGAAGAATCATGATACCTGGTCCACATTGAGTAACTTAAGCATGATGACATTCATGGTTACATGTGAAAAAAATTACCAGTAGATGGAAAGTGGATATAATACCAAAAAAGTCCACTTTTTCATTATACATAGGATATTCTTACCCCTGATTATCCTAATATCTAATTATCACAATATAGGAAACTGGTAGTGGCACTGATGAAGGCTTATTTTTCTACTAGTTTTATTTCATTTGGGGCATCACCTGAGGCAACTTCCACCTAAATATTGGAATTTCATATAGAGGTGGGGCTGACATTATGTCCATTTCATAGTAGGATGGGGTGTTCACAACCTCCTGATGATTGATAGAAAAAATATATTTTTGGGGATCAGTGGAGTGTTCAATATCATATGAGGGCATCAACCCACACCCTAATGTCTCTCCAACATCCATTGTGGATGTTGAGTTGGGGGAAGCTAATTGAGGTAGTTGAGGTTTCATAATGATCCCCTAAATTGACTCCAAAACATCCTTCACCTATAATTACCTATAAATGTATTTGGGGATTTTATGGACCTCATTTCTACAATTTTTAGTCTCATTTTATGTTCTTCTACCTCTAGATCTAGTAGAAAAGGTGAATTTTACCTCATAGATTCATTCACCATCTCAAATTCTTAGACATAGATGTATACACAACGTTTCACATTGTCTTATCTCTAATGGGGAGGAAATTTATAGAGTGATATTAGATGAGAATCACTTGGCTTCCTTAGTTGCATGCTCTGACTAGCACCACAGGCATGACCTCTAAGTTAGTTTTTTTCTCCATACATGGGAAGGATATTCTAATAAACAAATGTCCTTAGTGTTGGTAGGACCTCTGTAATGTTATTATTTATCATGGTATGCCCTTTTATGGAATATTTTGGTTCCAATTATTGGTAGATTGAACCTAACAAACATAAGTGGTGGTTGGGGTTTCAATCCAAACTAGGAAATGATATTTCCCTATATATTGGTTTCAAGGGTAGTATATGGTTTACCAATAGTGGTTGGGGCCACTTGATCTTGGTATGATTCCTCATGTAGATTAGGGTTTATGAACTTTCCTAGAAATAAGTGGTGGGTGTTCTGGACCAAGTTTGGTAGAGCTAGAGGGTAATATACCTAATCATCAACGTGTAGAGTAGGTTGTCGCTGTTAGCATAGCCAAGTGGGGGACCTCCTGGGAAGATCTCATGTGGTGGTCATTATGGGTTAAACATATTCGTATTTCACTTCCTTGGAATAAGGGAAGAATATTTTGGATATTTAGAAAGATATAATCATGAAATAGTTCATCATTGTATCGGGGGGATTTCCCATAGTGTATCCCTAATGGGAGGTAGTGATGGCATGGTTCCATGTCCTTTGAATATTTTTGATACATATCCTAAGATGGGATGAACCCTTCTTTCTTAGACCGATGAACAAAGACATTAGTGACCCTTCATTGGATACTCCTAGATGGGGTGATAGGTCAAGGGAAAATGGTTGTCATATAAGAGGTGTTCTTCACAATAAGAGTGTTATGAGTTGATAATTTCATACCATTAGTCCCCCTATCTTAATGTATATTAGTGTAGGTTCATCATGTGCACCTTGTGTCCTAAGTTCTATGGAAATATATAAACACATTCTTTTGTATATTCCCAATAAAATTGGTTCCCAACTTTACCAACATAATTCTTTTTTATTCAAGGTGGAGGATTCACATCATCAATGTCTTAGATAGGGTATTCTCAATGTGATTAATTCATCCATGGTAATAAGAGGATATTTTCACATTGATCCAAACATCTGTTTAGTAGGGGAAAACATAGGATATCTATATCTATTCATGAAAAAATATTATGGTCCCCAACAATACTGATCTACTCACTATTTAAAGAGAATAATTTCACATCAAGTTCATCATTTTTATTTTTGGTACATTCCATCTAGATCAATCATCAAGGAGGAAATGTGTTTTTATAGTTGATCATTACTACGATTCAAAGGCGGGTGGCCTCCAACACCACAGTTAGTGATGTTGGCTCCTTGATTCAAATTAGATGATGGGATTTTAGTTCATCAATCGATATAATTTTCCTTGGATCTTGTTTCCAAGTCTGTTTATCCCCCATAGATTTTATTCATGTTTGTGAAACTTATTCCTGAGGGAATATTAAGATGGAAACTAGTTAATGACACTACTTCTATTTGTATAAGGAAGAAACCCTTGATTGAATTATATGGTAATATTGGGAGAATTTTTCTTCATTGACGATGTTTGGAACCTATAAAGTATTATAATTTTTAATTATATGGAATCATAGTTGTAATGCATATTAGGTACGAAGTCAATGGCATCCCGTGTTGGCCACAAGGTTGTTGACACCAGAGGAGCATAAGATTTCTGAGGCTTTTTACCCATGACATACAATGTATATTGTACACGGTAATGACTCTATATCATTTGAGAAGTTTAATTTTATATGGTGAAAAGTGGTTCGTAGGTTTAATGTATTATTTGGATAGGGAGGTCATAAGTTTAATGTCTTATGGGGACAAGTTGGTCACGTATTTAGCATCTTGTGGGAATAGGTAGGTTATAGATTTAAAATATTTTGGGGAAATGTTGGTCATATATTTAAAATCCGATTAAGATAAGTTGGTCACATATTTATCATCTTATGGAGATAGGTTGGTCAAATATTTAACAATTTGTAGAGACATTATGGTAACATATTTAATATCTTGTGGGAAATGTTGGTCGCATATTTAAAGTCTTCTGGAGAAATGTTTTTCACATATTTAATATCTTGTGAAGATAGGTTGGTCCTAGATTTAACATCTTATGGAGACAGGTTATTGGGTTTGTGTGTGTCCTAGGGGGTAGATGCTAACACCTTGAAGTTACAACCTTTCAAGTGGAAGACATGAAAATTTGATTGTATTTTTGGGATGTTGGTAATAAACCTCTTGGATGTATGATATTTCTATCTAGATGTTGGGATTGAACCTCATAGATGCATCCTACATACCCTTTTAATATATAGGGATAAAACTACACATAGATTGATGTCATAGTTTAGGTCATGTGATGGGACCCATCCATAAAGGTTAATTTTATGTGTTAAGGATTCTAGAATCATAGATGGTGTAAAAAAAAGGTTATAGTGGGTATTATGCATTAAGGTCTCAATATTGTTTCGGTTTTTCATCCCGGGTGTGGGGGTTCCATCCTAACTATGGTGGTTTCATCCTAGGTGTGGGGGTTTCATCTATGGTGGTTAAAAATGGTGTGGGGCTTATGCATGTGGGCTACCAGAGGTAGGTGTCTCATCCCATGATGGTAGAGGAGGTTTCATCCCCTATTTATGTCTTCATATGTTCATCACATAGGTTATGAGGTGTGGGGTCATTAAATTTTAGTCATATATGTAAAATCTAATGTTCATCAACCAAGGTAGGTTTTTAGTTTTACATCATATTCTAAGGATATTTTTGTGCATTTTAATTTCATATGGCTACTATTTTTTACATATTATGTATTATATGTGTTATGGTCCTATACCTAGGGAGACTATATCCATGTATGAGTAGATAATATGATTTTATCCCTCATAAAAGGGAAATGTAAGATATTTCCAATGATGATTCTATATTAAGGGATTATGTGCATCTGTGATTTTTAGAGAGAGGAATTAGGGTACCTATTATTAGGATAAATAGGTCATACAAATATCTAGTTTGTTCTTTAAGTTAAAAAGGTCTAAAAATGGGGGTATATTATACCATTAATGTAGTAGATGGCAGCATAGGTTAACTATGTTTGAATGGGAATTGGGCATTTGGGTACTCAACATTCACGAATGTGTGTTTGATGAAAGGATTCACCATAGAGAGGACCAGTGGAAGTGTTTTGTGTTGACCCCTATGAACTATAGGTCTTAAATGTATTAATTCACTTTAAATATATCTTCCACTAACTTCATGTTTGGTATTACTATTTTTTCATAGGTACGCATCCATTGAACCACAATCAATAATATAGTGTGGCGAAATATCCTTGGACATTTCTCACCAAACACAGCATGGAAAACATTCATACTAGCATTGGATGTTTTATATAGGTTCTCTAGAATTTCTCTATGATGACCAATATAGTAATATCCATATCCAATTTTCCATTTGGGAACTTACTTATCAAAACACCTTATGTAATGGGCATGTTCACATAGAAATACCCTTTGTGACCAACACCACAACCACCATAATGATATGGTATTGTTTGGTTGTACTTGTTGCACTTTTACAATTATCCACCATTCTATTCTCTTCTACATTACCTGTACACTTACATTCCATGCATAACCACTTCTTATCAACAAACCACTTGTCAAGAAAATCTAACTCCATCCTTTTGGATTCTTACCAATCTCCCCCATTGGAATTTGTTGACAAGATTTCCATTTCCCATCATATCTCACTTGTTGCAAATGAAAATCAGTGGGATAAAAATTTTCCTTTTAATTTTTATATTTTCCTTTGAATATAACATTCACTTTTTAATGGTATCCTTCTCATTTCACTTTGAAACCATTCTCCCACTTTATGTGTGGAAAAACCCCCCTTATAAATATTTAATCACCCTTTATCGTCACATTATAATAGGGATTACTCATGGGATTCAACTCTCTATTTTAAAATTACGAGGAATTCCTCAAATTATGTATTCTCTCCCTATTTTAAAATAACACAATCCTTTGGAATTATCCACATGTGTATTATCCAAATCCTTCGAAACTAAAAAACAAAACTTCTATTCCTTCGGTATTTTTTCAAGAGTATCATTGAGTGAATTTACCTCTTAGAACATGAGATGTAAATAAATCCTCTAATATTAAAGAGCATTAGATCAGTGTAGTAAATTAGAGTATTTATAAACAAAAAAAAGGTTTTTCTATGTCTCTAAATAATTCTAAAAAAACTCAAGAATCATTGACATTTTGAATTCATCACAAAACTATTGATATGCATTAATGTCAAACCAAATTGTTAATAATAAACACTAAGGAACATCATAGTGAGGATCATAATACTTATAATAATTGATACCAATTGTTAAGTACACATTGATACCAATTAAAACATGTTCACTTTCAACTTTTCACATGAATATTAAAATTTTAGAAAGGGATAATAATCCATTGAGTCATTTTCACTACTCCCCCCAAAACATTATCTCTTGACACCAATTCTTGATGTCCAAATTGAGGATTCCAATTTTTTTCATAATCATATATTTTTTTAGATCTATAACCTGTTCTTATTCTATAACTATAACCCCATGGATCGTATCTCCCCCTTAATTCTATACCTTTTAAAAATGATTGGAAATAATAAAGAATATTTGGATTGGGGTGACTCAATATTATTCATGTAAGAAATTGGTCTATTCAAGATGAACCAACCCATCACCTTCCATATTTCATTTTCACATTTTAATATTTTGGGAATGAAATTTCATCATCATTTCAACTTCATCGTTACCATATCTTATAGTTGGCCTTTTCATCATCTTTCCATAATAGCTCCTTTGTGTGATACCACTTACACTCTTCTCTTTATGTATTTGATGATTTTCATCAATCCTTGGAATATAATTTTCTATAAATGAGGAATAAATCACTCTTAAAAAAGCATATTCCAGAGTTGAATTAGTTATAGATCTCACATATTATATTCTCCTATATTTCATCTTTATATTTTTACATTTAGTGGTTTGTGTGGAACAACTTTGAAAAACATTTTCCTAAATGGTCAAATGTTCCATTTTTTAGTACCTCTTCTTCATCGATGGATTCTCTTTTACTTCAACATTTTTCATAGCTATAATAACGTATATATTTTTCATCCATATTTTATTTCTTTTCTTATAGGATATTTATTATGAGTATTCAAATCTAGGTGCATGATACACCATTTAGTGAGGTTATTTATCATTCTATAAAACATCAAACCTATATTCTAGAGTAACATGCCTTTCCAGGATAATAATTCTCCTTTTATGTTATTGGAGTGGAGTGTCTCTGTTTGATTTATTTATCATTCCAGGAATTCCTCCAGTAATTATACCTTACTATGTGACTGGGGTTAGAACAAATAATCCATTTACCATTTGATTCATTCTTCATGTGGTCTTTCATGTATTGATATATTTTAATAACTAGAGTTTTATAATATATTTGGGATGTTATCATTGGAAAATCAATTCATGATGTCAAAAAATCATCTTAAATAGCAGATATTTGTTTCCACCCCTTTTTTATGGATCACCTCATTCATGGGAAATCTATTGTCTTTTAGATTTAAAATCTGGACGGTATATTTCATTTGATTATTCCTTTGGAGGGACTTTAATCTTCTCATTTGAGTTTTTTATCCTCATATTGATTTATATGATATTATCATCTTTATTCTTCAAATCAGTAGAAATTTCCTTCATCCTTGAACCTGTATCCATGCCTACATTTAACCTTTCATTAATTTGTGTCATGAGTGGTATGATGATAGCCTTCAACTCTTTCTCAGCAGCTATCTAATTTAAAAAATATTTGGAATTATCCTCAATAATATAGATTTTTTGTTTAATATAGGTTCCAATATTCATTATGATAAAATTCATGGATACATATTCTCTATATTTGATCTTTTTTTCTAGGTCCAAATCTTTAATCATCACATAGTATATTTCATTCATGAATTCTCATTGTATTACATTATCTTATATAGTTGGGATATCCTCTTAGTCATTTCACGAACACGTTATTGATTAGAAAAAAGATTTTCTTACACATTTTTTATCACATATTCTCTTCTTCTCAAAGATAGATTATGAAATTCCAAAAAAATCCTCATATGAGTGTCAAAATCAGATCTGGCATTAGATTTTGAATTTGTTACCTTGGGAATAGAATTCTTATTTTCAGATAAATTCCACTTGTTTTTTATTCTTTCCTTTTTTAATATGTCACTATTCATCATACTTTTCATGGAGATCTTATAATTTAATCAACATATCTTTATAGATATTTATATATGAACCCTCTGTGTACAATTCATATATGAGGTCATCCTTTAATTACTTTTCAATGATACATCAATCTCAATATTTATTTTACATATTTGAAATATAAATACTTGTTTTCTTAATATAATAATTCCTTCTTTCATGACATATAGTGGAACTCTAAGTGAATATTCCATATAGGTAATGAACTAATTTTTCCATTCATTGAAATGATTTCCATAAAACACTATATAATTCAAATTGGATTCCATATATATTCACAAAACATAAGATCATTTTATGTTATAAAAAATATAATTAAGATAAACCTCCCTTTTATGATATTTGTTAGGCCATCTATAGGGGATTAGTATGATATTACCCTTAGGAGGGTGAATCAAAGTCTAAATTTCAAAAAAAAAAATAAACCCATGTTCCTCTAATATCCCACATTCCCTTAAGGATCTTGATCTATCAACCATGAGGGTCACTCCCTTTTACTAAATTAACTTTAGATTGCTTGGATTATTTATTCATTAATAAAGTAAATAAAGACAAGGGAATTTATTTTGTTCACCTCCATAGGAATATATCCAAGGAACATGCATTAGTGATTTGTTAAGTACCGAATATCTAAGTGAACTTATATTCAAAATGGTTCACTACCCTTAGAATGGGTTCATTCTAGGTTACCCCTTTCCAGGGATCACTAACTTAAAATAATTAGAGGAAAATCACTAATTCCCATGGGTCACCACCTTGAACATTCATTTTTATGCTTACAATCGGTGGTAAGGATCACCTACAAATAGTTTATATACTTTCAGGTCCCTTCTCTAGCATCACATACTTGTAATGAATCCTAAAATGTAGATATATTCTTTATTGACACCCACTTGGGATTTTCCATCCCAATATATGAAAAATACATGATGAAACACGTCTTATTATCTTTCCATAGAATGATTGGAATATATCTTTCACCAAATACGTAACGACCCAAAATTTTGAATAAATCTTGGTTCCTAATATTGTCTGTTATTTTATTTTTTTTATATACTCAACAAAACTATTTCATTTGATGACATGAGTATAATTAAAATGAGTCCTTTGGGTTTTTACTGTTATATAACCATTGCTCAATATGACCGCTGGAAACTAAACGTTTTGATTTATGTCTCTAAATACAAGTGATCATGGCTAACTAATATAGAAAGAATATTCGATGGCCTCACCCAGTAGTCTTGGACCAATCTAAGCCCATATAACAGAACTTGGGAAGGAGGTAGCACCACTGGGCTTTGCTCTGGACCAAACCCAAGCCGAACTTCATCGTGTGAAGCTAGAACAGAATCGCCTTCGTGAGAAGTTCAAACTGATAGAAATTACTACTCGTGCGATGTTGGCTGATCCTCCCTTGGATTCTCTCACCTTATCACACATTAAACTTAGGTCTTATGCTGGTGTGATAAGGGGCTATGTAAGGATACCGTAACTACCTTGTGTAATCCTTTATTTTAAATAAAAAATTTATTTCTTCTTATAATGAAGTTTATGAATTTTCAAATGTTCGGATAAATATCGTATGCATATTTTTGATGAATTTTAGAGAAAGGATATTTTAAAAATGTTTATGTAAACCTTAAATAAATAAAAATGTGTAATGTTTTTCAAAAAAATTTCTTCTATAATTATGTTCAGTATGAAATTTAGAGTCTAATAAGATCAACAAAATGTTTGATGAATAATAAGTTATGAATAGTGATTTTATGTTTAGTATTAGTAATGTGACCAAATGGATTAGTAATCTCACTTAAAGAAAGTATTAATATAATCTAGGCACCTTGATTAAGTAATGTGATTCAATAAAATGGTTAAATAACAGTTTCATAAATTATTATTCAAGTATTAGTTTTTTCGGGTGAATAATGTTTTTTAATTAAAAATAAAATTCAAAATATTTAGAAAAATTATTTTTATAAAATGGATTTCATTTTTGAACTCATAGCATCGATATTATGTTAAGGTAATTTTTGGGGATTTTTCTGGAAAAAAAATGAATTTTCAGTGAATAGTGTATTTATTTAAATATTAAATTAAAAATATTTAGAAATTTTTTTTTATAAAATGGAGTTAATTTTTGAAATCAGAGCATTGATATTTGGTTAAGGTGAAATTTTGGGATTTTTCTGAAAAAGTTGAATTTTCAGTGAATAGTAAAAATACAGTTTTAGGGTTTCGGTATGTTTAATGACATTATGACTGCATCATGATGATTTCATGAGATATTTTAATGGATGGTCAACTAAAGTGGGTGAATTATTGTATTAGGTTTCCTAAGTGGCCAATAACATGGCAAAATACCATGGGTAAACCCATGGTTTTTCCAAAACCACCAATGAGGTGTCTCTTGGCCATTAATGCCTTATCCCCTCACTTTCCCAATAAATACCAAGAAATACTCTCATCCATTCGACTCACAACTCTCCCCCAACTAATCTCTGGTCTCATTACCTCCCAATTAGTCCTCCCAAGGTGCCCCCAAGCCCTCAATGTCTCAACCTTTGAGTTTTAAGAGTTGCGTTTTAAGGTAAGGGATCTGACCTCTCTCTTTCTTTTCAAGTAATCTTTTTTATGTCATTTCTTTTATGCTACATGTTCTTATGTTGGAGGATGTTATCTTATATTCATCTTATTGCCCTTTTTATTATCCTATTATGATAGTCCCCCACTTTCTATTATCAATTCATTTTAATAATGTTTAAGTGGCGTCGTTAGGCTGCCGAATTTTTAAGGGATTCTTTCACCCTTCTCTTTTTCAAGTTCTACTTTCATGTCAAGTCTTTAGAGTTCCTTTTTATTATGTTGGGGTATGATCTATATATCTATAATACTGATCTTTTATTATCTTATGATGAGATACCCAATTTGATCTCTTCAATTCAGTATTTTGAAGTTTTAAGTGGCGTCGTTAGACTGCCGAATATTGAAGTGGTTCTTTCACCCTTCTCATTTTCATGTTCTACTTTCATGTCAAGTCTTTAAAGTTCCTTTTTATTATGTTGGGGTATGATCTCTATATTTATAAAACTGATATTTTAAGTTCCTATTATGAGACACCCCATTTTATCTCTTCAATTCAGTATTTTGAAGTTTTAAGTGGCGCTGTTAGGCTGCCGAATTTTTAAGTGGTTCTTTCACCCTTCTCATTTTCAAGTTCTACTTTCATGTCAAGTCCTTCAAGTTCCTTTTTATTGTGTTGGGGTATGATCTTTATATCTATCATACTGATATTTTATGATAATATGATGATAGACCCTAATTTATCTCATCAATTCATTTTTATTGAAGTTTAAGTCACGCCGTTAGGCTGCCGAATTTTCATTAGAGAAATCTTATTTTTGTCTTCCTTCTATGTTTTTCATTTCATATGGTATATCTTTCAAATATCATTACCATGTTCTTATACCCTTTATAATTTTTCCCTCTACTATTTTATGGGTCATTTATGAATGTTTGACCCATGTCCCTTCTCTTTTCAATGTTTTCTAAAACCCCGAAACATAGCCGTTATGCTATAGAATTTCCATCTCAAAATGTCTCTCTCTTTTTCTAAAGTTTTTTTATTTCATTAAGTTAATACTCAATTCCCTCTCTTCTATAGGTGTATTCACATATATACCAAGTTTTTCTATTCTGGAATTTACATACATGATACACGCTTTCCCTTTTCGTGGGTTTAATGTGACATAAAGATCGTGTCTTTAAAGTAGTTTTCAAACTTTATGATTATGAAATGAAACCCATTTATTTTATGCTATATGGGTTGTTTATGAAATGATTGATGATGATATATGTGGCTCACATGATAAAAAATATATGTCAATGGTGAACCCTGATAGCGCTCCAATGCATTAGGTAAAGACTTAATCTCTAGAGATGACTATTTTTAATGACACCTTGGTGAATAACCTTGGTAATTTTTAATGACACCTTGGGGATAGACCTTGGTGAAACAGAAATGATTGTCAATATTAAATGTTGTAGACACATCTTCAAGTTATGAAAAACATTATTTTTATTATGATATGCCTGATGATTTCTTTCTCATGCCTTAAAGTTTTTTTCATGACCTTATTGAAGTATCTCAAGTTCACATGTAAAATGTTTCTCTTGTTTCCCTTACTGGGCCTTCTGCTCACCCTTTCTTTTGATGTATGTCCCCGGGTTATGAGATTCAGTAATTAACCTAGGATGATCTTAAGAAGAAGTATTTCAAGTGTTTAAGAATAATGTTTTTTGTTGTTTTCATGTTTTATGTTCCTGGTTTCCAAGACACTAAACCTTAAAGATCCTCAGTTTTGTGTAATGTAATGAAAGTTTATGTTATAAAAAGGCGGGATGCTATAGTTGGAATCAGAGGATGGTTTAGTTATTTTTGAAAATTAGGATATGAAAACTTTAGTAAGAACCCTATAGAAAAGTTTAAATAAAGGAAATATTCCTGGTATTTTTGTGAGTATTGATTAAGGGGTTGCCAAGCAAATACATCCTTGTCTGGATACGAGCAGGTAGAGGTGGCGCTGGCACAGATGTACATAGGGGTAAAACCCAAAAACACCGCTTTGAGCTAGACTCGAATGGGAACTGGTACACGACAACAGGTCTTGCTGCACTCTTGGTTACGACACTCCCAGGGGATATGCTTTGGTAAATTCATAAGATTAGTATGAACCATTATTAAAGGAACAAAGAGAAAATAAAATAAAGATTCACATAAAAATATATGATGATGGATAACCTTGATTGGAACCTAGGGGATCACAAGTTTGGGTACACTTTTCTTCTACAAGTTTATCCTTCTATGCTTAAAGTTTCTTTTTCATGATTATTGGATAAGTATTTAATCCCCTAATTATAATTTCTTTTCTTAGTTAATAGAAGGAAATGGAAGAACATGTCCCAACAACCAGGGTGATAGGAGATGTGGTGATTGCCCAATTAATATGACAGAGATGACGAGAGATCAAGTTGAACATATTGTGATTATGAAAAACCAGCTATCAAAAATCACAATTAATAATTGGTACCTAGTTGAAATTTATCAAGGAAGAAGAAGATGAAGTCTCAAGGATGTTCATCTGATAATGTTGATTAGGAGATTAAAAGATGATTACTATTTTGGAAAATGTTCACTATTTTTGGAACCCTATTTGATCAAGGTAAATATATTACTACGATATTTTCTTTGGGGAGTAAAGGTTGATTTATATTTTGATGAATCGATTAATTTAAGGTGAACTTATGGTAATATAGGCTACTTATGGAAATGATTAACCTATCTTGTGGGAAATATGTTTATGTTATTTACTTTTTTTATAACATGTTAGGAGTGGTTTACGTTGTTTGGAGATGAATGATGAAGTTTATTTTGGAAGACTATGTTATAAAATCCTTTTTGTATTTGGGTTTCAATCATAGTTTGGTTTATTTTATGAAATTTTAAGGAAAGTTATTTATGGAATGGTCTATGATGAACTTTGGGTATTACCATGGAACTTTGAAGATTTAAAAGTAGTTTCCCTTCCTATGGGATTCTTTCTTTTTGAAGAGTTGTTTTATCTTACCCTTTTTGTTTTTGGGATAATGTTTAAAGATAGAAGAAATTGATAGTTAATCTTTTGTGGATTACATGAATCTCAAGAAGATGATTCTTGTGTTTTGATGAGACAAAGTGTTTTTGAATGCTCATCGTTTGGTGAAAAGATTAGTTTTGGTAGAAACTTATTAAAGGATGAAACTCTACTTGAAGGTATGTATATTTCCTTATGTTTTTGTTCTATGTAGTAAATTAATTCCTCAAAATTATGAAAAGGAATGTAAAACAAAAATGTTGTTGGTTTATGCTTCCTATTAGGTAATCAAAGAATGTTTACACACATCATAAGTTTGGGATTTTCTCGTGGTTAACTTTCTCCTAATCATGTTTTCTATCACTCTCCCTCAGAACTTGACCCATTGTTTTCTCCTCCATGTCCATGTTTTCTTACATGGAATCCTAGTATGGGTTAACCCGGGTGAACTTTGTACATCCTTTTATTTCTACTAAAGTAATAGTTTTACTGACTCCTTTTACGATGAGGGACTTTCAATGAAATTTTAAAACCCAATTTTAAAAGTTGCGAGGATTCAATTTCTTAAGGGGGGAAGATTGTAATGACCTGAAATTTTTAATAAATCTTGTTTCCTAATTTTGTGTGTTATTTTATTTTTTTATATACGCAACAAAACTGTTTCATTTGATAACATGAGTATAATAAAAATGACACCGTTGGGTTTTGACTTTTATATGACCATTGGTCAATATGACCACTGGAAACTAAACGTTTCGATTTTTGTCTCTAAATACAACTGATCATGGTTAATTAATATAGAAAGAAGATTTGATGGCCTCACCTAGTAGTCTTGGACCGATCAAAGCCCATCTAACAGAACTTGGGAAAGAGGTAGCACCACTGGGATTTTCTCTAGACCAAACCCAAGTTGAACTTCATCGTGTAAAGCTAGAAGAGAATCGCCTTCGCGAGAAGTTCAAACTGATAGAAATTACTACTCGTGCAATGTTGGTCGAGCCTCCCTCGGATTCTCTCACCTTAGCACACCTTACACTTAGGTCCTATGCTGGTGTGATAAGGGGCTATGTAAGGAGACAGTAACTACCTTGTGTAATCCTTTTTTTAATAAAAATTTTAATTTCTTCTTATGATGAAGTTTATGAATTCTCAAATTTCCAGATAAATATAGTATGCATATTTTTGATGAATTTTAGAGAAAAGATATTTTAAAAATGTTTATTTAAACCTTAAATAAATAAAAATGTGTAATGATTTTCAAAAAATGTTCTTCTATAATTATGTTCAGTACGAAATTTAGAGTCTAATAAGATCAACTTAATTTTTGATGAATAGTAAGTTATAAATAGTGATTTTATGCTTAGGATTAGTAATGTGACCAAATGGATTAGTAATCTCACTTAAATAAAGTATTAATATAATCTAGGCACCTTGATTAACTAATGTGATTAAATAAAATGGTTAAATAATAGTTTCATAAATTATTATTCAAGTATTAGTTTTTTCAGGTGAATAGGGTTTTTTAATTAAAAATTAAATTAAAACTATTTAGAAAAATTATTTTTATAAAATGGATTTCATTTTTGAACTCCAAGCATCGATATTATGTTAAGTTAATTTTTGGGGATTTTTCTGAAAAAAATGAATTTTCAATGAATAGTGTATTTATTTACAAATTAAATTAAAAATATTTAGATAAATATTTTTATAAAATGGAGTTCATTTTTGAAATCAGAGCATTGATATTTGGTTAAGGTGAAATTTTGGGATTTTTCTGAGAAAGTTGAATTTTCAGTGAATAGTAAAAATACAGTTTTAGGGGTTCGGTATGTTTAATGACATCATGACTGCATCATGATGATTTCATGAGATATTTTAAGGGATTCTCGACTAAAGGGGTGTTAATTATTGTATGAGGTTTCCCAAGTTTCCAACACCATAGGCAAATACCATGGGCAAGCCCATGGTTTTGCCAAAACCACCAATGAGGTGTCCCTTGGCCATTAATGCCTTGTCCCCTCACTTTCCCTATAAATACCAAGCAGTCCTCTCATCCATTCGACTCCCAACTCTCCCACAACGAAGCTCGGGTCTCATTACCTCCCAAGGAGTCCTCCCAAGGTGCCCCTGATCCCTCAAGGTCCCAACCTTTGAGTTTTAAGAGTTACGTTTTACGATAAGGGATCCGACCTCTCTCTTTCTTTTCAAGTAATCTCTTTTATGTCATTTCATTTATGCTTCATGTTCTTATGTTGTAGGATGTTCTTTTATTTTCATCTTACTTCCATTATTATGATCATATTATTAGAGACCCCCTCTTTCTCTCATCAACTCATTTTAAGAAAGTTTAATTGGCGCCATTAGGCTGTCGAATTTTTAAGGGATTCTTTCACCCTTCTCTTTTTCAAGTTCTACTTTCATGTCAATTCTTTCAAGTTACTTTTTATTATGTTGGGGTATGATATATATATCTATAATACTGATTATTTTATGATCTTATTATGAGAGACCCCATTTGATCTCTTCAATTTAGTATTTTGATGTTTTAAGTGGCGTCGTTAGGCTGCTGAATTTGTAAGTGGTTCTTTCACCCTTCTCGTTTTCAAGTTCTACTTTCATGTCAATTCTTTCAAGTTCCTATTTATTTTTTGGGGGTATTATATCTATATTTATCATACTGATATTTTAAGTTAATATGATGAGATACCCCATTTGATCTCTTCAATTCAGTATTTTGAAGTTTTAAGTGGCACTATTAGGCTGCCGAATTTTTAAGTGGTTCTTTCACTCTTCTCGTTTTCAAGTTCTAATTTCATGTAAAGTCTTTCAAGATCCTTTTTATTATGTTGGGGTGTTATCTCTATATATATCATACTGATATTTTATGATCATATTATGAAAGACCCTATTTGATCTCGTCAATTCATTTTTATTCAAGTTTATGTGACACTGTTAGGCTGCCGAATTTTCATAAGATAAATCTTATTTTTGTATTCCTTCTATGTTTTTCATGTCATATGGTATATATTTTAAATATCATTACCATGTTCTTATACACTTTATATTCTGTCCCTCTACTATTTTATGGGAAATTTATGAATGTTTGACTTATGTCCCCTCCCATTTCAATGTTTTCTAAAACCCCGAAACATAGCCGTTATGCTACATAATTTTCATCTCAAAATGTCTCTCTCTTTTTCTAAAGTTGTTTTATTTTATTAATTGAATACTAAAATCCCTCTCTTCTATAGGTGTATTCACATATATAAAAAAAATTTCTATTCTGGGATTTACATACATGAGACCCGCTTTCCCTTTCCGTGGGTTTAAAGTGACTTAAATATCATGTCTTTAAAGCAATTTTAAAACGTTATGATTATGAAATGAAACCCATTTCTTTTATGCTATATGGGTTGTTTATGAAATTATTGATGATGATATATGTGGCTCACATGATAATAAATACATGTCAAGGGTGCACCCTGATAGCGCTCCAATGCATTGGGTAATGACTTAATCTCTAGAGATGACTATTTTTAACGACGCCTTGGTGAATAACCTTGGTAATTTTTAATGACACCTTGGGGATGGACCATGGTGAAACAGAAATGATTTTCAATATTAAATGTTGTAGCCACATCTTCAAGTTATGAAAAATGTTATTTTTACTATGATATGCCTCAGGATTTCTTTCTCATGCCTTAAAGTTCTTTTCATGACCTTATTGAAGTATCTCAAGTTCACATGTAAAATGTTTCTCTTGTTTCCCTTACCGGGCCTTCTACTCACCCTTTCTTTTGATGTATGTCCCCAGGTTATGAGATGCAGTAATTAACCTAGGATGAACTTAAAGAGAATCCTTTCAAGTTTTTAAGAAGAATGTTTTTTGTTGTTTTCATGTTTTATGTTCCTGGTTTCCAAGACACTAAACCTTAAAGATCCTCAGTTTTGTGTAATGTAATGAAAGTTTATGTTATAAAAAGGCAGGATTCTATAAAATAGTAGTGATGAATACTTTTCATCTTATTAATATCTTCAATTGTTTCCAACTTCATCCATACCCTCACATAGAAATCATTCCTCTTATACTTTGAAATTCAGATATGGATATCAGTAACCTCTTAAACTTATGTGACCAATAGATCTCCCTTTTTGAAAAAGGAATTTCATTAACTAAATAAATGGGAATATATCACCATAATTATGTTATTTAAAAACCACCCATTACTCTAATGGCCATCCTCCAAGAATTTCATAATCGAATTCCTCCACAACTTCTTCATTGTCAATATTCACTTTCTTTTTTCGTGTGAATTAAATCTCAATTTAATTTACATGTTTAATGTTAAAAACTCTATGTATCTTGGATTATATCGTGGAATAAATTCAAGACCCATAATTTATGAATAAATAAATAAATTTTAAATCATTATTAGTGTTATTTCCCATGAAATCTGAGCATTACAGGTCAATATTCCCTTTACTATAGCGTGGTGAAAAAAAATTGTCCATTTTGACCCCAAAATGTTGGGTTATATGGTGTGATCACTTGGTGTTGTCTATTTTGTCTTTTTTATTCATATTTCAACCATGAACACCATTAAACATCCCCACACCCATTTGTAGATTCCTTGTGTTTCACAGGAACACTCTCAGAACACCACATCCACCTCTATTGTGTAGACTATTCTGTGTTGACCCTTATGATCTATAGGTATTAAATATACTAATTCACTTAAATTACACCCAACACCACAGTTATGATTATATTTTCATATTTTTCCAAGGTACTCCTCCATTTCTCCATTATAAACAATACATTATGGTGAAACATCTGTAGTTTTTTTCATATAACATGGAATACACAACAACTATATTAGCCTTGAAAGTTTTTCATAGGTGCTTTAGAATTCATCCATGGGGACCACTATGGCATGGTCCCATTCTAGTTTCCTATTTTAAGAACTTCCTTCTAAAAACAACCTATGTGATGTGAATTGTCACCTAGAAATCGCATTTTCAATTGGCATCGTAACCCACACTATGATGTGAAGTTCTTTAGTCAATTTTTTGGTACTATTATGAAATGACCTGCAATTATATTGACATATGGATCACATCTATACTTTGTTTCTACAAATTAATACTTCTTAGAAACAAACCATTTTTCAAAAAATCCTATAATTGATGTTAAGAAATATATCTCATGGCATTGGGATTCTTAATAGGTACCAATTGTGAGATTCTAGTGTGAGATTGTTCAAATGATCCAATGGGTGTTGAGTTGACTCTTTTAAATAATTATTATCAAAGATAATAATTATTATAGTGTACATAAAAGTTAAATTAATACTATAATTTTTTACATTAGTTTGAATCTAAATGATCATACTCAACTCCTTACCCCTATCAAATGGAAAGAGAAATCGAACCCACTAAATATATAACATCTAACATTATAGGGGAGTCACAACCCTTTATAATTGAAATTTAAATCATTAGTGGTACAGACCAATAATACTATTTTATCACATAGATTTATAACCCACTACCTTATTTTTAATGTGGTTTAAGAAACCAAACTCTCCTTTCACCAAACTAAGGCACAAATAATCCTTTTTTATTTTATGGGACATGAAGAAACCACAAAAACCGTTTTTATGGGGTATAATTACCAAAAACATATATTTTATAGGTAATATAACCTAAAAACCATCAATCACGCATAATATTGAATGAATTAATAAAAAACCAAATTAACAAAAAAGGATTTAGTGTCTATGAAGTATAATCCTAGAGCGTTACAATAGATTAAACGGTTGTAGTTAAGTAGAGATCAATAGTCACTACCAAGATGTATATCATAGTATAGTTCAAGAGTATTCCCAAAAAATAAAATTTTTTAGTTCTATAAAAATATTTTATATCGAGTTCTATCATGCACAACAAACTGCATGTTTTTTGTCTATTTCATGGAAACCTTCTCCAAGCAGCATGTGATTTCTTCATTGAATCTGCATGAAAAATATTCCCACTTGGTTCACATAAATAATTTGTAATATTTAAAAACCTTGTATAATGTAAATTTTTTTAATAATTCATATATAAAAAATAATTGATAATAAAAAACATTAAATTTATTTGGAACATTCCCAAAAATCATGTGCGCCAAACTACTAAAATTAAAAAAAAATTGAATATATTGTTTTCTTAAGAAAGACATGAGAGTATTCAACCCGCAATATAGAATTTAATAATTCATATAATTATACAATGTATTATTAATTTTAATTAAAATGATCAATAAATTTTTAGGAAATCATTATATCAAAAAATTCCATTAAATGAAACTAGTAGTAAATCAAAATATATAAAATATATAAAACTAATGAAACATAGAGCATTATAGAAATGATTCCATTTTAGTTATGGTTAATTAATCATAGTAGGGAAGTAATTTTGGTTGGTCTTTTCATACAGTATACCTAATATTATGTCATGACTGACCTTACAGTGGGTCAGACTCATCATGCAGTCGATTGAAGTGAATGTGTAGTAAATCCATTTGGTCGTATGGTCGATCACTTAAGCTTGGTATTTTACTCATTAGGTTCATCTATGAAATTGTAATATTTTTAGATTTCATGGATCATTTTGATCATTTTTTTCAATTATCTATATTATGGTTGAATAAGTATCTTAGTTATATTGGCTCAATAGTTAGAAAAAATCCGAATATCACTATTATGGATGGTCTAATGTCATGTGATTAATCTTGTGGTCACTCAAATTTTGTTCATGGAGTCTATCATGGATTTTTGGTCACTTGAAATCTATTTATACGATTGATCCACTTCCTACCTCATGATCAAATTACTCTCATGGTCGATTCAAAGCATATTCATATTTTATAAAACATACAAACTATAAAATTGTAGCAGATATGACATCAAATCATATAGATATTAATTTTTCTTCAAAATCAACTCATGAAATAAATAAAAATTGCGGACATTAAATTAATAAAAAAATTAACAATTAATCATACTTATGTTTGATTGAATAATTTATTTAAATAAAATATGCTAAAAATTATATTAAAGACATATTGAAATTATCAAAACCCAAATAAACAAAGTTAATCAATGAGATGCTTCATTATGTACAAGTAACTATATCATTCACCATTCTCTTGGGTTAGGGATTGTGTGACCAAAGTATTTGGGTCAAATTTGGTGTTGTATATGAAAATTTCTCACAAGATATTAAATATTTCATTTGGACTTCTTAGAATGAAATTAAATTATATAAAAAGTGGAGAAGCAGAATGTAGGAGTTTGTGATTGGGGAAAATGTATCGTATTGAGTTTATCCATGACATGATAAGTGAATTTTTGAAATGTAAGGAATTTTATTTCAATGTTTTATAAGTCTTATTAAGGTGTTGTAGTGATTTAGAGTGGTAAACATTCAGTTGGAATAACCTTTGAAATTGGACAAAGTTTATCACTTGTATTAAGTATCTTAGATTTTGACGTATTATCATGATCCCTCAAATTAATTTATTTGAGTAATGTGGATATAAAGGATTGTATAATCATTTGGAGTATCTATTAAATATTCAATATCTTATAGAGAAACTCTTTCAAAATGTGTTATTCCATTAATGTGTGTTCATTGGAAACATGGTGGTGTAGATAAATGCACATGGTAGAGAGAAGTGAATATGAATGTACAATATCATGAATTGTTTAAAGTTATTGTTATTAAGTACTAATGTATAATTTTTTATATTTATGGATATTGAAGAAAAATATTGATGTAGTTTTTTTCTAAATATTATATTATGGTTTACTTTATTAATGGATGAAATTTTTTATAGTGATGTCCAATATAAAGACCCCAAAAATTTAATTTTGACATATTGTGATGTTTATGGATTTTTTAAAATGCAGGGTAAAATGGTAGTTTTATTATTCTCATAATTTTATTATGAGTTCACTATTGGATTTAGAATGTGATGATTAACTATTAGTAAAAATTTGTTGATTTTAGGAGGTGATTGGATTTACCCATAATTTCCATGTTGTGGTAGAATTTAAATATAATTTAATTATTCATTTAATTTTTATTTTTATTGATTCTTTGTATAAACTAAATATTTTTTCAGTTGAAATATTTTATATTATGGAATTAAAATAGAAATTTTATATTAAATAGAGACAATGTATATTTTATTATGTGGTGGAATTCCTTGTCAATTGATTCAATGTGGGTTATAATTTGAATTAGATAATTTAATAGTGATCGGGGTTAATAAATGGTGGAATTAATGATGGAGGAGTTCAAAAAAATTAAATGTATATTTACCCATATCATTATGGGGATTTTCTTAGACACAATTATTCAACTCATTTGAAGGATATTTTCATGGTGGGAATGATTTGCAGTGGAGAATTGGAAAGAGATAAGTGAAGAATATAATGGTATAGATGATTAGTGTAAATCATTGGTTGATAGAGAAAATGAATTCCACTTGTAACCATGTTGGGTGACTCGATATCTCATTTACTATAATAATCATGCTTAATGAACCTTTATTTTCATTTTTTTAATGTCAATATGATTCATAATTATATACAGAAATGAATATATAGAAAATGAAAATTGGAAAAAAAATGTGAGTATAAAATTGGTGGAATAATTATTCTTGTTGGATAATTTAAATGGTATGGATTATAAATTTAGTATATGATTATTTAAATTAATAAAAAGTTGAATTAAGATATCAGAGTTTTTGAAAATATAAATCTATGATTATAGAATATTAAATTTATAGATAAAAAATAAATAATGGTGGATGTGTTTATGAATTCATGAATTTATGGTTTTTGTTGAATATTTTTTGTAATATATATGTGAATTATTTTATATGTTTTTTATGATGGGGAACAGATGTTTACATCTATTATGAATATTTATGAAATATTTTTTAAGACCACATAATAATAATTTTTCCCAAATGATGAAATGTGGTAAAACAAACAGCAAGGGGTTGAGAGGGGTGAGATTTAGGAATGTTGGCATGGGTCCTCTTAATACAGCCTCTGGATTATTCCACAGACTATAAAATGATGTACATGTTTTTATGGGGGATTTTGGAGAATGTGTCAGAGATATACATAGGGTCATGCTATATTTTCATGGATTCTTTATATATTATAGAGTTGGAGGACCTTTATGAATAAGAGTTATATGGGTGGTGTGAATTCTATGGGGTCCATGTATCACTGGTATGAGTATGTCACATTAATAGTATGGGAGATAAAGGAAGATAATTTTGGGATATGATGATTCTGGTATTATATGATTTTTTTATTGCTGCTCAAATCTATTATAAACCCATATATATCTTTTTTTTATGAATAGATTTAGTTGTGCATATGAAATGCTGTGGTGAATGATGTGCATTTATTGGAAAAGGAATTTTACATGTGTTTACCTCATAATGAAATTTTAATGTGGTGTATTTCCTATATATGATGAATATTACTAATATAATAAATTACTCCATGAGATTTGAATTTGTGGTAATTTGGGTGGGAGGTTCTAAAATAAACATTATGGTGTGGTAATATTCTTAAGGAATTTTATATGTGTGGTGGTCGTGGAGGGAGACTAGATGGATGGTGGGGGTCTAAATTAATTGGGAACATTTTTTTATGTGGAAGAGATGACTTGTGATGTGGTATTGGTTTGTGATATGTGGTGATTAGTTGATGTAGGATGATAGTGATTATGTATGTGATTATTTTTGTAATCATAACGGATACATAACATGTATTAGTGATGATGTAGGTTCAGGAGTGGAAAGTCTTTGTTGGTGGAAACAAGTTAATATAGTTAGAGTCCCTAATAGTATATAGCTTCCCAGCAATTGTGGGTCTTTTTGGGGAGATCCCCTCAAGGGGGAATGATTATTAAAACATTACCCTAAATTTTTTTACTATTTTTGGATTATTTTTTTGTGTCTTCATGCCAAAACCCCATAAAATTATTTTATTTTTACATTTTTGGGTTTCAAATTGACATGTGTAAATACAAATATTTTAATGATAGTTTTTGAATTATTTTCAAAACATAATTAATTAATTGTTTATTTAACTTAAATTTCATACCTTAATACATTGATTTAGTTTTTGAATATTTTTTTACATTTAACTTATATTTTAAATAATTATTAGTAAATATATTTTAATATTGTATCATTTTTAATTGATTCATTATTTATTAATTCTTTATTTATCATTTTCTAACAATTTTATTTATTTTATTTATAAAAAAACTATCAATGTTGGGGGAAGTAATCAATCATTTAGAGAGTTATCTATGACTAAACACAAACATGGATAGATTCATATTAGTATCATGACTGATAATTATATATTTTTGATTTTTCAAAAAATCCACTTTGTGGTAGTTGTAACCGACACCAACATCCATGGTTAGAAGTACACAATATGAAAGATATCAAAATTTAAAACAAAGTCAGAAAGTAACACTAGACCCGAGGAGGCCTCAATCCAAGTGACACTTGCATCAGCTGAAATCACATCACATTGCCTTCTTCTTGGGAACACCAACGTCGTTGTCGTCTTATTCGACACCCTATCACTACCAGAGTCGATGACCAAAAAAAGGAAATGTAGAATATCATAGTCGTCAATGCACCATCATTTTCTTCATAAGCTGAGTTTTTTTAATGCATTTTAAAAAAATTTGAAAAAACCACATAGGTTAAAAAAATTAAAAACATGTTATAAAGGTGGAATCGCAGATGCTGCCTTCTGTTAGTCACAAAGGCGGCATCAGGGATGCCACCTTTTCTCCCCCGTTCCACCTTTGTCCCAGATTAATGACATGGCAATGCCAGCCAGGGGAGGCCGCCTTTTGCCTCTGGGTAAGGTGAAAGGCAGCTTCTGCGATGCTGCCTTTGTCCTTACGTAGAGGTGAAAGGCGGCTTCCACGATGTCGCCTTGGCATGAACTCCCTATAAAAGGGCAGCCCCCCCCCCCTCCTCACTTGATCCTTACCTTTATCTCTCCTAAATTCTCTCTGTCTCTCTCTAAATAATTCATTTGTTGTTCGGGTTTTTACGAAGCTTGATTTAGAGATATGTTTCTTTATTTAATTTAATGTTTTTATTTAATTAATTTAATTATTTTTAGTTTTAAATATTTCATTTTTTAAGTAGTTTAGGTAGTTCTTAATATTTGGTTATTTAGTTTCTATAATTAGTTATATATAGTTTGAAATAATTATTGTTATGTAGTATAGATTAAGTATAGATTAACTTAGGATTAAGTATTTTGAATGTTTGGTAGCTTAAAGATTATGTGTTTATCTAGGCAATTAAATTCCTGTCTAGATACAAACAAGTGGATGTGTCTCCGGCACAGATGTACATAGGGGTAAAACCCAAAAACACCGCTTTGAGCTAGACTCGAACGGGAACTGGTGTACAATAATGGGCCTTACTACATCCTAGTTTGACACTCCTAGGGAATATGCTTAATATGATTCATATTTTCTTTATAAACTACTAAAATATCTAAGAGATTAAAAATCAAGTCAGTATATTTATCAATGATAAAATGATAAATATAATGTTATAGAATAAAATAAGGACATAAGAATTAACTAATTAAACTTATTATTAGTTAATTATAATTAGCTAATAAATATAATATGATTGAAGATTAAAGAATAAATAATTAAAAATAACTTAATAATGATTATATACTGATTAAAGAATGATTGATTAGTTAAAAACTGTATTAAGAAAATCAGTTTAAAATGAAAATTATAATTATTTAAAATGAAATGGAGAATAAAATGTTTTAAAATGTAAATATTATATAGTTTAGAAATAATAGTTACTATTAGACATAATTAATTATAGAATAATTAATAAATAACATAGGATTAAAACATGTATCCATATATTGATTATCTAATGATACTAATTAACATATAAATTGAAATGAAGAAGAACAAACACATTAAATAAAATGTTTCCCTAAAATTACATTCTAATAAATATCATATGGTCAAACATTAGTATCTTATTTTAGGGTATAGAAAGGTTCCCTAAAATTACATTCTAATAAACATCATATGGTCAAACATCATTGTTAAAATTTGTTACACTATCATAATTTTTATGAAAGAAACATTTTTGACGTAGAGAGTCATGTTAGCTTGTGTTTACTGCTATAAGGAGATTATTCAAACTGAGAAAGGAGCTTCTTACAGTACACAACCAATTACGGTGGTTAGTACAACTGATTGTGTTACCATAAGTGACCTTCAAGAGGGAATTTGTGGTTCCTTAAATCTGGGACCTGATCAAGATATCATGTCTATGAGCTATTGACATTTTCAATTTCTGACAACACTGTGGCATCTAGATTGTCCATTGGTTGCTGATGCGTAGTGGGTCCAAGAAATTAATTTATTTTCTCAATGGTCAGATGGTTCCATGATGGAGTTATATGTTGATGTTTCTACTGTACAACAACAACATCCACTTATAAGAAGACATAGATTTACAAGAGTGGTTGAAGACAGTCCACCCCATGAAATGGAGCCCATTCTAAATGATGTATCAGAAGAGGAAAACCTAGATGATCTCCCAGATATACAAGTCAATCCGACTTCTGATGAGGAGTTTCATAATGATGGATCAGATGGTGACAACAGTGCTAATGAGGAGGGACCAACAGAAGATAGAGAGGAGGCTTTGAGAAATGCATTAGTTGTACATCAACCACGGCCTACAATAAATCATCCACCACTCTTTTCATCTTGGTTAGAAGCAATGACACACGTGCCTAAATTCGACAATATTGTTCTCACACTGAAAACTGAGTTCCCTAGAGTTGTACCAGATAGGTTTAGTGAGGTGGATAAAACCTTATATATTGGATGAGATTTTCCTAGTAAATATGCCTTAAAAATCATGCTAAAGCGATTTCATATTGAGAGACACTTAAACTATGTAGTTTACGAATCATGTCGTAGTAAATATGTTATACGGTGTGAGAAGTATGGGGATGATTGTAGATTTTTCTTGAGGGATATTCCATACATTACATTCGGAGGTTGGAGAATCTCGAGGATTGAGGCGGCTCATACTTGCATTCATCCAAGCCTCACAAAAGATCATACCTCATTGGATGCAGAATTTGTGTCATCTATTATTGTTGAGATGATTACGACATGTCAAGATGTTCCAATATCCCTTGTGAAAGAGAGGAATCAACAGACATAAGGTTATAATATTTCCTATAATATGGCATGTATGGAGAAACAGAAGACAATTGTGAAGGTCTATGGTGATTGGGATGACTCATATTGGGTGTTGCCACAATTTCTAGCCATACTGAGGCATCATTACCAAGTTTTATTCCATCTCGATACAAATGAACTTGTGTCTCATGATAACTGACTCGATCCATCTCGTGTTCAATTTTATTGGTTGTTCTAATCATTCCTTCCTTGTATCTCCTCATTTCGTTTCTGCAAACAGTTTATTCAGATTTATGGAACATTTCTATGGAAAACACAAGGGCGTATTGTTGATTTTGGAAACCCAAGATGGAAACCACTCACCTCTTCCACTTGCCTTTTCCATTGTATAGATAGAATACTATGAACCATGGAGTTGGTTTCTGACATGTATCAGCAACAATTTCACCAACATTCGGGGTGTTTATTTGATATCTGATTTCCATCGAGCAATTAATGAGGCAATCAATGCAGATCCTAATACATGGAGACACCCAAATGCACATCATCAGTTCTACATTAGACACATTACTAGCAATGTGTATAAAACATTCCACAACGAACCGATGAAGAAGGCATTAACGAGGCTTGGTACGCATTCTATTCATTCTATTTTACTATTTCAATATAAATATAAAATCAATTTATGTGAAATATCATCTATTCTTTGTAGCATATGAGTCAGACCAACAGAGGTTTGAAGAAAATTTTGAACAAATTTGTCAGGATAATCAAGAAGTTTATGATTATATGATGCGGATTCCAAAAGAGAAATGGACATTAGCATATAATGGGGGGAAGAGGTACGGACACAAGATGACAAAAATTGTGGAGTGCATCAATGGTATCTTCAAAGGTCTTATCAGGCTACCTATAACTGCCTTAGTTCATGAGACATTATATCAATGCATGAAGTACTTTGTGCATAGAAAAAAACAACAATCAGACGGAATACAACAGGGGCTAAGATACGGAAGACACTTTCAACAATAGATTGAAAAGAATATTGAAGAAGATTCTGGTTATCATGTTTGTCTCTTTCAATGATAAGACTCCTGATTTGAAGTTCAAGAGCATTCAGACCCCATCACAAATTGCATCGGTGAAAAAATGGTGGTAATACTAGAAACAAGGCAATGTCAATGTGGAAACTTTTAGGCCTTACGGTTTCCATGTACACACGCCATCACAACATGTGCCTCTGTGAACATCTCATGGGAAACATATGTTGATCCAGTGTACTGGATGGATACCATTACTAACTGTTATGTTGCACCATGGAAACCTATTGGGGAGTATCGTTATTTCCCAATTCCCGAAGGACAACCGATAGTGATACCTGACATGAATCGATTACGTCCTTGTGGGAGACTGAAGGTGAGTAGGATGCCTAATGAGATGGACAAGCCTTGAGAACAAGGATAGAGTTTGTGATGCATGATATGTCATAAAGAAGGTCATAACCAAAAATGATTCCCTAAATTCGTTGGGTCGAGTTCACAGTCTCATCCATAATGATGTATTGTCTTCATTGTGACATTACCATATTGTAAACTAAATGTCGTTATCTCTTATTTTTTCCTCAGTTTTCTAAACCCCAAATATCTGAGATAAATTTTCATAATAGTATTCTTATTTTTATGAAATAAATTTAAATATGATAAAATAGAATTTATTTCATAAATCTAAATGCGGAACACTTAACCCATATTTGTAAAGTAAATGTTACTAACCTAGAAACATGTTTCCTAAATGTTAATATTAAAAAATTTAACCCTAAACCCTCAAACCTAAACCCTAACCTAAACATGTAGGATATTTTAGTAAACTATTATATAACGAAATTATAGTATCATAATGATTAGCATAATTTATTGAATACATACAAATAGATAAATTTTAAAAACAGTATTACTAATTGACATGGTTTATCTTAAACCAATCCATAAGTAGTTAATCATAAAGCTCCCCCAAAATATGTGTAACCAAATTCAAGACTCAATATTTTAGATAATAGAAATTATTTCATAATAATATTAATGCTTTCAAGAAATAACTTTAAATCTAAGATAATATAATTTATTTCATAAATCTAAAAGTAGAACACTTAACCCATATTGTAAAGTAAATGTTATTAACCTAGAAGCATGTTTCCTAAATGTTAATATTAAAAATTTTAACCCTAAACCCTCAAACCTAAATCCCAACCTAAACATGTAGGATATTTTAGTAAACAATTCTATAATGAAATTATAGTATCATAATGATTAACATATGTTATTGAATACATAAAATTAGATAAATTCCAAAAACATCATTACTAATTGACATGGTTTATCTTAATCCAATTCATAATGTTATATTTACATTTTACACATACGACTCATTTCATTTGTTTATATGCAGATGGATGATACCATACTACTCACTCAGCAGCCTACCCATATTTTGCAGGTCCTGTTAGAGGGTCATCCAGATCGATTGGTTAAGGTTTGTGGAGCACACCATTTTCATCACATGTAGCCTCCACATGCCATTAGACCTTACTTGCACCATGATGGATTCTATGGATTTTCCGTATCAGATTTCACATTTGAGATCATTACCTACTTGTTACCCTCATTGAGATATGGAGACCAGAGACACACATATTCCACCTACCTGAGGGAGAGATGACCATAACCCTCGAGGATGTCGCATTGCTTCTTGGTCTTCCTATCCAGGGGAGACCCATTATTGAACTCACTCATACAGCTTGGCCAGACCTTTCTCATTACTTGTTAGGCGTTGATTTTTTGTCCCACCTTAGGGCTACAGATGGATCGCCCATATCTATGCCTTGGTTGGAGTCACTGATTCCACATTTACAGGATGATGATGATGAGCAGACCGTCATGCGTTACACCCGTGAAAATATCTTACGGCTCATTTTTAGTACCATGTGTACTGATCACTCAAGGATGCACATGCATATGATGTATCTACCCCTACTAGAGGACTTTGATCGGGCTGGTACGTACAGCTGGGGATTAGCATGCTTTGCATACATGTACAAATCATTATGCAGGATATCCCACAGGAACCATACAGGTCTCAGAGGATGCTTCATCCTTATTCATATGTGGGCATGAGAGCGCATCCCAGCATTCCGCCCTGACCTTGCTGGTCCGCTGGTCGTGATGGAGTTGCTGCAGGACGCTCCGCGTGGACGCTGGTATGATAAGTAATTTCTATTGGTTTCTAATTCTACTATGAGTTATTGACTATAATTTCTCATTATTTTTCACTATCATTGATGTATTTTACAGGTGGTGTCAGCGACACAATTTTGACGTGGTTCTGAGACAGCATTTGGACATATATCGGCTACATTTGGATTATCTCTTACCTAATTAGGTATGTATATGGAATCTATCACTATCTAACATATTTAATAATAGAATAAATTTTGGTTTTTAGTTATGTGTTTTTTGACAAAATCACTTGTCATTTCATATTTCATTAGTTCTATACTAAAGTATTATGGACCAGTTACCAGCATACTGAACTATTGGGATTGAGGATGCTATGGTTGTAGTACCCCTCATTCACTTCCATATTATTGAGTGGCAGCAGCCTGACAGAGTCATGCGCTAGTGTTTCCGTACTCAGCTGATTCCATTACCATCGATACAGACAGACTAGCTTCATGGGATGAAGCTGTCAGGGAGGCAGGATGATGATTGGTCCCAAGTACATGCCAGTTTTATTAACTGCTGGCACAGACGTGAAGAGTTACGTATTCAGGGTGTTCCTACAAATCGATTATCTCTTTTAGGGCAGGTGGAATATGTGCCATGGTATAGACTGAAGTCTATACTATATCTTACCCAAGTCATCATAGAGATGCAGAGGATGGTAAGTCAATAAATTTCCATTAGTTTTTTTTATTGAATTATTTTCTAATTCCATTTGAATCTATTTACAGGTACATCACACGGAGCAACTTTTTCACATGAGTGATGAAGAGGAGGAGGGGATATTTAGCCGGACAGTCATCTATGTTATTGTGCTGGAGGTAAGGGAATATTTTCATGCGCTCTTCGGGATCATCATTGCACGTCCGTCTCAGAGAAAGTAGGTTCCTTCCCCAGAGTCACATCCTGCAGCTGCTACTGGTGCTGATGAGCCATGACCACGGCGATGTAGACAACGTCGTGCTGCACGTGAGGCCTCACCTGTTCCACAGGAAGTGGTTGGCCCTCTAGTAGTACAGGATTATCCAATTCTGGATGTGCCTCAGGTGGCATGGGATCCGTCTTTCCTGGAAGTATTTCCATAGTTTTCTCCATCTTGGGTTCTATATCCTTCACAGCATTGGATTCCAGAGTCGTTGTCATCTTGAGGCATAGCTCCATCACAGGCTTAGTTCCCCACTGCGATGGAGGTATGTCCTTCTACCACCCTAGTGGGAGAAGGATCCGGATGGTAGTACAAGATGTAGTTGACAGCTCCTCCCACTGACACAAATATGGGAGATGCACCAGTCAACGTTCTAGTGCCCTAGGATCAGCCTTATCTAGGTCATCAGACTCCACTATGCACTCGACCTGGACGTCCTATTTGCAGGCCACCATGTGGGATAGAATCTCCTTGCCACAAACATAGGCATTGTACATTATTGTTTACATGTTTTATGTCTACTGAAATCAAAATACTATAATTACTTGTTGGTTGGAGTGGAATCTCAAGTGGGGGTGAATTGAGTTCCAATTTAAGAAATGTTTAAAATTTCATTCATATCGGTCTTATAGTTTATATTGTATAGGCCAGCAAAGTCATGTACTTGAAACATTTTTAAGTTTCTAGTAGGTAGATATGATAGGTTATAAATATGTTTTCATGAAAATATTTTAAGAAATTATTTTTACTTTGGACTACTAGTTATATGTTTAAGAAATGATTAAAATTTCAATCATATTGGTCTTATAGTTTATATTATATAGGCCAGCAAAGTCACGTACTTGAAACATTTTTATGTTTCAAGTAGGTGGATATGATAGGTTATAAATACTTTTTCACTAAGAATTTTTATGAAATTATTTTTATTTTGGACTACTAGTTATATTTTTAAGCAATGTTTAAAATTTCATTCATATCGATCTTATATTTTATATTATATAGGACATCAAAGTCACATTCTTGAAAATATTTTATGATTCAATTAGGTGGATATAATTGGTTATAACTAATTTTTCACCAATATTTTTTAATAAAGTTATTTATATTTTCGACTACTAGTTATATGTTTAAGAAATATTTAAAATTTCATTCATATTGGTCTTATAGTCTATATTATATAGGCCAGTAAAGTCACGTACTTGAAACATTTTTATGTTTCAAGTAGATGGATATGATGGGTTATAAAAAAAATCACCAACATTTCTTAAGAAATTATTTTAATTTTGTACTACTAGTTATATGTTTAAGAAATGTTTAAAATTTCATTTATATTGGTCTTATAGTTTATATTATATAGGCCAGAAAAGTCACATACTTGAAACATTTTTAAGTTTCAAGTAGGTGGATATGATAGGTTATAAATAATTTTTAACCAAGATTTTTTAAAAAATTATTTTTATTTTGAACTACTAGTAATATGTTTAAGCAATTTTTTAAATTTCATTCATATCAGTCTTATAGTATATATTATATAGGCCAATAAAGTCACGTACTTGAAACATTTTTAAGTTTCAAGTAGGTGGATATGATAGGTTATAAATAAATTTTCACCAAGATTTTTTAAGAAATTATTTTTATTTTGGACTAAACATTATATGTTTAATAAATGTTTAAAATTTTATTCATATATGTCTTATAGTTTATATTATATAGGACAGCAAAGTCACGTACTTGAAACATTTTTAAGTTTAAAGTAGGTGGATATGATAGGTTATAAATAATTTTTCACCAAGATTTTTTGAGAAATTATTTTTATTTTGGACTACCAGTTATATGTTTAATCAATGTTTAAAATTTCATTCATATCGGTATTATAGTTTAAATTATATAGGCAAGCAAAGTCACATACTTGAAACATTTTTAAGTTTCAAGTAGGTGGATATGATAGGTTATAAAAAAAATTCCCCAAGATTTTTAAAGAAATTATTTTTATTTTGATCTAGTAGTTATATGTTTCAGCAATGTTTAAAATTTCATTAATATCAGTCTTATAGTTTATATTATATAGGCCAGCAAATTCACGTACTTGAAAATTTTAAAGTTTCATGTAGGTGGATATGATAGGTTATAAATAATTTTTCAACAATATTTTTTAAGAAATTAATTTTATTTTGGACTTCTAGTTATATGTTTAAGGAATGTTTAAAATATCATTCAAACCAGTCTTATAGTTTATAATATATAGGCCAGCAAATTCATGTACTTGAAACATTTTTAAGTTTCAAGTTGGTGGATATGATATGTTATAAAGAAAATTTCACCAAGATTGTTTATAAAATTATATTTATTTTGGATTACTAGTTATAAGTTTAAGCAATGTTTAAAATTTCATTCATATCGGTCTTATAGTTTATATTATATAGGCTAGTAAAGTCATGTACTTGAAACATTTTTAAGTTTCAAGTAGGTGGATATGATAGGTTATAAATAATTTTCCACCAAGATTTTTTAAGAAATTATTTTTATTTTGGACTACTAGTTATATGTTTAATAAATATTTAAAATTTCAGTAATATTGGTCTTATATTTTATATTATATAGCCCATCAAATTCGCATACTTGAATAAAAGATAAATTATGTTGAAACATTAATTTTTATTTATATATATTTATATAACCATACGACCATAATAATAAAACATTAAAATTTTAAATATATAAAAAATATAAATAAAAAATATTGTTCTATGTAAAAGGAGGCATCGGAGATGCCACCTTTGTGGCGTATTTTTTAAAAAAAAATTAACCTATACCATTTTTTAAGATTGTTTTTAAAAATGCATATTAAAAAACTCTCATAAGCCAAAGCCATTAACCATCTTGAACATCAATAGCGTCATCCCCATCAGAACCAAAATCCAGAGAGTCTTCATCGTAACCACCATGAACCAGCCCAGAAAAACCAAAAACCGAGCCAAAAATAAAAGGAACCATATGGAAAAGGAACAAGAGTTCTAAGAATCATGAGAAGGGGAGGGGGTTCCAAAACATCAGAAAACAGATAGGGGTGAAGGAAATAGATGAAACGCGAGTAAGGGATGAAAAGCATATGAAACCCTAAACATTGAGGGAGATAAATTCACCATTAATTGATGAATTTTATGAAGTGAATAAAGATAAAATAAAACCCTAAAGGAAATAGAGGTTTTGAGAGGAATCAACGCCGATATCAGTGAAAAGAGGCTAATGGGAACTTGAATTGGGGAGAAACTAAAACAGAAGTCATCACCGATGTGAGAAATGACACTCTTCCTAGGAGAGAAGGCAGATGAAACCATAAGACCACTGAGCTTAATGAATGAAGGGTTATGGAATGAAGGGGAGGAGGAGAAACCCTATATCCCAAGAGGGAACCATCAGGATAGGAGAGATCCCAAGCGAGAATGGTGTCATCCTAGAAAATATCAAAATATCACATTCATATTAGTAACATGGAATTTGTGCTACTTTCATAAGTTTAACCCATCTAGTGTATAACTAATGTTTGACTAAACACTAAACAAATGAAATTTTTGGAATCTTTAATATGAATAAATGGAAGTATCTAGTGTTATTTAGGAATATATAAGTGTTTTCTATGATAAAATATTGGATATGCAACAATAAATGAAACTTAAGTAAGAATAATGTGAGGTATGGAATATTAAATCATAATTATAATTAATTTTAGTTTATTAAACAAGAACTTATGTAGGAATAATAAGGTTGTCCTAAATGTTCTTAAGAGGTTCAAAAAGATCTAACAAACTGCGAGGCACTGTTATTAAATATCTCATAGACTCTATGATCATAATCATCTATATGGTAGTTTGATAACATTATAGAATAGATGAAGAGAGTGAAAATATTACTTTAACATCATCCCAATTCTACATGGTTGACATTAAAAAGATGAATCATTAATTATATAATCTATTACTAAAATATGAAAATATAATAAAAGTCATCTCCATGTGGAATAATCTCACGTTGTATAATATTTGGGAGTGAAAAAACTCATTTATATTAATATGGGTTGAGATTTGAAAGAAATTTTATATAGTGATTCAAGATAACATTGTACATAGGGGATGTTCATGAAGAAAGTGAGATTGAGTGAATATTATAGGAGCCTCATAAATAGGAGGAAATTGAAATAGAGAGTAGAGGATGATCGACCCCTGAAGTTTCAATGAATAGATGGGTTTGAGAGCTAAAGAGATAATGAAAAGAGAAAACATCATGGGAATTGAGCTAATACTAGAGGAAAGGATAGAGATTTTGTGGAGATTGATTTGGAGAATCTCATGGGGATATTATTAGAATTATTCTCTCTTTGTACAAGCCTATATTTTTTTAGAATGTTTTTTTATCCTTTCACAGATGTCGATGAAGCCTCAATATGTTTTATATACATTTTAGAGGGTTGGAAAGGTTTATGTTTATTTTATTTAATTCAATATTTTTTGGGTTTAATACTATTTTATAAAATTTTTATGAGTGTTATATGTTACATATAGGTATAACATATTACACATGAAAATAAAATCTTATTTATTGTTTTAAATCATTTTCATCTATCAAAATTATTATTTTTAGTTATTTTTATTATGTATTTATTTACATATATTACACATTATGTAAAATATAAAGCATAAAATAATTATATGAAATATCTTTAAAAATATAATATACATAAATATTTATATTGATTAAATTGTTGTCACTAGTAGAAAAAAGGCCTCTAGAGACCACCAATAGTTTCCACTAAAGGGCTATAGCGGTTTTCCAACGACCATTAAACAATAGAGGATGTTGGCCCATTTCAATTTCATATAGAATCTCAAAATTGGTTTCTACTATAGATCGGGCTAGGTAACCCAATTGAGACCTCCATTTCATGGTATCTATAGGTGAAAAAATAGTGTCTTTAAATGGCAGTCACTATAAGAGAACCCTGACATAGCCTAAAGCGGCCTCTATATGATGGTCAACATAGCGTCCCTTGGTCAATCATATAGAGACCACCATATGAAGAACACTATATATTTTTGGTTTATTTATCAAATAAAATAACATAGCATGTGGAATTTTATGGTATGATAGACCTCCTGGTGGGACAGACTCATCATGTAGTTGATTTACATGAATGTGTGGTCCATAAATTTTTTCTAATGTTTGATCACTTATGGTTGGTCTTTTAATCATTTGGTTGGTCAATGAAATTGTATGATTTTTACATACAATTGATCCATTTATTATTTTGGTAAATTAAGTACCTTATGGTTGACTAAGTATCTTAATGCTATCATCTCAATAGTTAGAAAAATTATGACTATTCATATTATGGTTGTTCAAATGACATTTCGTTAATTTTATGGTCACTCAATGTTGGTTCACGTAGTTTGTAATGTATTGTGTTCACTTGAATTCTGTTCATACGGTCAATCCACTTCCTACCTCATGATCACATGAATCTCATGGTTGATTCAAGACATATGCATATTTTATAAAATATAAAAATAGTAAAGTTATAGAAGATATGAAATCATACCATATATAAAGGAATTTTTCTCCAAAATAAACTAATGAAATATATAAAAACATTAAAATAATAAAAAAAATAAACATTAATCATAATTATGTTTGATGGGCTAAAGTTTTTAAATAAATGATGTGAAATTTTATAATAAATAGGTATTTAAATTATCACAACATAAATAAATATTGTATATCAATGATCTACTTAAACTTTATAAGTGACCAAATCCTTCACAATTTTGTTGGGTTGACGTTAGTGTGAAAAAAGTATTTTGTTCAATGTTAGTGATGGATCTTAAGGAGTGTTCACATGTTATTAAATATTACATGAGGACTTCTTAGAGTGCAATTGAATTGTATAAAAAATGGAGGACAAGAATATAAGAGTTTAGTATTGAGGAAAATGTATCCTTGTGAGTTTATCCATGAAATGGGAAGTTATGGCTTGAAAAGGAAGGAATTTTATTTCTTAGTTTTATCAATCCTTTTTAGAAGTTTAAGGTTGTTAGTGTGGTAAACAATTAGTTGTAAAATAAACCGAAAATGGAAAAAATTTATCACCTATTTTTAGTATCTCATTTTTGACATATTATCATGATCCTTAAAATTAATATAGTTGAGTAACGTCGATATAAATGGTTATATGAACATTTGGAGTATCTATTAGAAATTCAAGATCTCAAGGATAAATTATTTCAATATGTGTTATTCCCTTAATGTGAGTACTTTAGAAACATGGTGGGTAGATAAATGAACTTGTGGGATGGAAGCACATATTAATGGTCAATATTTATAATTGTTTAAATTTATTGTTATTTTGTTATGAGGTACAAATTTTTTTACTGATAAATGATGAAGAAAAATATTGACATAGTTTTTTTCTATTTTTTTCAATATGGTTTAATCTTTTCATGGAAGAAATTTTTTAATGTGGTTCCCAATATATATACCCAAAAATTTGTATTTTGAGAGATTGGGAACATTAAAGATTTTTAGAAATAGAGGGTAAAATAGTAATTTTTGGATTCTCATCATTGAATTATGAGTACACATATGGATTTATAAGGTGATTATTACCCATGGGTGGAAATTTGGTAATTTCATGAGGCGATTGGATGTACCCATAAATGAAAAGTAATGGTATAATTTGAATATAATTTATTTACTCACTTAATTCAAATTTTTGTGGATTATTTGTATAAAATAAATAATTTTACATCATATGTAGTTTATATTATTGAAATTAAATAGAAATTCAAGACGATATATAGGGAATATATACTTTATTATGTGGTGATATTCTTTGTTAACTGATTCAATGTGGGTTATGATTAATGAGAAAATTAAATAAATATGAGGAGAAGTAAATGGTGGAATTAATGATGGAAGAGTTAGAAATATTAAATTGATATATAATTATATAATTATGGGTATTTTCTTGGACACTATTCATCCAATTCATTCAAGTATAATTTCATGGTGTTAATGATGTGTAGTGGATAATTGGAAAGATATAAGTGGAGAATAAGATCGTACAGATGATCGGTGGTAATCATCAGAGGACTGAGAAAATTAATTCCCCGTGTAATTATATTGGGTGACTAAATATATCATTTCTTTTAATAATAATTATTAATAAACATTTATTTTCATTTTTTATGGCTATATGATTCATAAATTTATAGATAAATAAACATACAGTAAATTGAAATTGTAGAAAGGGACTGAATATAAAATTGGTGTAATAATTATTCTTTTTGATTAATTTACATTTCATGGATTACAAATTCATTATATTATTATTCAAATTGATAAATGTTCATATTAATATATGAAATTTTTTTGAAATATATATCTATGATTAGATAATATTACATTCATAGAGATAAGAAATAATGAATGGTGGATATGTTTATGAATTGATGATTGTTTAATATTATTTGTAATTCATATTTGAATGGTTCGATATGTTTTTATGATGATAAATTGATGTTTACATTGTTTACGAATATTTATGAAATATTTTTTAGGACTACATAATAAAATTAGTTCCAAAAGTAATTAAATATGGTAAAAACATCATGGAGGTGATAGGGGTTTGATTTTCGGACATTTGGCATGGGTCATCTTAATACAACATGAGGATTATGCCACTAATAATAAATTTAGGTTGATTTTTTAGTGAGGGGTTTAGTAGAAAGTGTTAAGGAATTATATATGGTCATGCTATATTTTCATGGGTTCGTTCTATATTCTAGAGTTAGAGGACCTTTCTGACATAGAGTTGCTTGGCTTGTGTCAATTCTATGGGGTCCATGTAACATTTGAATGAGTTTGTTCGATTACTAGTATATGCGATAAAGCTTGATTATTTTTTAGGTATGATGATTGCTATATTATATGACCCTATTAATGGAACTATAATCTAGTATAAATACTTAGATATAATTGTTAGTGTGTATAGATTGAGGTGTGGATATGAAATGATGTGGTAAATGATGTACTTCGATTGGAAGAGGTATTTTATATGTGTTGAACCTATAATGAAATTATAATGTGGTGTACGCCCCATATATGAGGAATATTATTTATATGATAAATTAATCCATAATATTTTCATTTTTGGTAAATTATGATGTATCTTAGAAAATGTATATTATTGTGTGGTTATATTCTTAGGGAATTTTTTATGTCTAGTGGTCTAGAAGTGAGAATAAATATGTGGTGGGGTATGAATTAATACTCAACATTTCATTATGATGTGGAGGTGAAGACTATTGATCTATCAGTGGTTTGTGATACATGGTGATTAGTTGAAGGAGGATTATATTGAATATTCCTTTGATTATATTTCTAGCCATAATGGATACATAAAGTGTGTTAGGGATGATGTAGGTTGAGAAGGGGGTGTCTCTGAGGGTGGACATAAGGAAATATAGTAATAGTCTTTGACAGTATACAACTTCCCATCTATTGTGGGTTTTCTGGGGAGTTCCACTCATGGTGTAATTATTATTGAAACATGAAGCTGAATTTATATAATATTTTTGAATTATAATTATTTTCCTTCATGCCAAAAACCAATTTAATTATTTTATTTTCTAATTTTTGGAGTTTAAATCAAAAATTGTGAATACATTGACTTTAATACTAATTTTTGATTGTTTTCAAAAAATTATTAATTAATAATTTTTAACGTTAATTTTAATACCTGAATACAATGATTTGTTATTTGAATATTTTTTGACATTTAAATTATATCATTAATAATTTTTTATGAATATAGTTTAATATTCTATCAGTATTAACTGATTCATTATTTATTTATTATTAATTTAACACTGAATCACATTTTTATTTATGTAATTTTAAGAATAAAATTCAATATTTTTTGAAGTAATCAATTATTTTGACAGATACATATGATTAAACACAAATTTCGTGAGATCCATACAAGTAACTTGGGTATTGTGTTGATTTCATATGTTTAACCCATCTAGTATAGAAATAATGTGTTAATAAACACTAAACCATGTAAAGTATAAGTTCTTACTTTCTATGTAAGATAAAAATAACAATTTTGGAATATTTCATATGATTAAATGGATGTATTGAGTGTTACATTGGAATAAATTGTGTTTTTCATGATTAAATACTTAATATGTAACAGGAAATGATACTTGAGGGGGGTTAATATTAGTTATAGAATATTATATCTCAATTATAATGAATATTTTTTATTAAATAAGAACTTGTATAGGACTAATAAGGTTTTCTGGAACTTTCCTAAGATGTTCAAAAAGTTCTAACAAACTCTCTGATTCCATTAAAGAATATCTCATACACTCTATGATCATAAACGGTGTTATGGGTGTTTTGGAATAATGGATAATATATTAGAATATTGGAATGTATCCTTGAAGATCATCACACACCCACATGATTGACATAAAAATGTTGAATCATTCATTTTATAAACTGTTACTAAAATAGGAAGAGAGAATAAAAATAATCTCCATGTAGAAGAATCATATGTAGTATAAAATTTTGGTGTGAAAAAACTCTTTTAGATTAAGATGGATTTAAATTTGATATCAATTATTTAGGGTGATACAAGATAAAATTTTATATAGAGGTATTCTCATGATGAAAATGAGATTGATTGATTATTATAAGAGACTTAAAATAGGATAAAATAGAAATAGAGAGCAGAGGATAATTGACAGCTGGATATCAAAGGAACACATGGGATTGAGAGCTAGAGAGATATAGAAAAGTAAAACATCTAGGGAGAAGATCTAAAACTATAGGAACCTATTTATATTGGGTGAAGATATAGTAAGAGACTATCATGGGGATATTATTATAATTATTATATCTTTGTAAGGGAGTTTATTTTTCTGAACACATCCTTTTTCATTAAGATGTTGATGAAGTGTCGATTTGTTTTCTATAGGTTTTAGACGGTTAGAAAGGTTTATGCTAATTTTAGATAATTCTCTATTTTTTGGGTTTAATTTTATTTTCAGAAAATTGGATGAGTGTTAAATTTTACCCATGGGAATAATATATTACCCATGATAAAAAAATATTTTTCATAGTTTGAAAACATTTTCATCTATTAAAAGTATCATGTATTAGTTATGATTATTATATATTGATTTTCATATACTTCACATTGGTTTTAAATATCAGACATAAAGGAATTATATCACATATCTTCAAAATATATTACACACACACACACAGATATATATATATATATATATATTACATTATTATCAGTAGTAGAAAATTGCATCTAGCAATCTCCAAATTTTATCGATAATGGCTTATAGTGTTCTCTTAAAAACCATCAAATTACAGATTCTTTTTCCCCATAAAAATTTCATATATCATAGGCTAATTGGTGGCCTCTATAGGCCAGGCTTGGGTACGCTATAGCGACCACCATTTAGCAGTTTCTATAGGTGAAAACAAAAGTGTATTCTAAATGGAGGTCTTTATAGGAGAACCCTCAAATTACCTATAAGTGTCTCTATATGGTTGTAATTATAGGGTCCCTTGGTCTAGCCTATAGCGACCACTATATAGATGAAGCTATAGATTTTTTTTTATTTTTTTAAAAAAATCACACGCTATGTCTGATATTATGGTATGAAAATCCTTATAGTGTTTATAATCATTATTTAGTCGATTGAATTGAATTTGTGTCCAATCTATTTTTCTTTATGGTCGATCACTTGTGGTTGGTATTTTACTCATGAGGTTTTTCTATTACTTTGTACGATTTTTAGAAACAATTTATCCATTTTTTCCTTGTGTTCAGTTAACTCCCTTATAGTTCACAAAGTCTTTTAATGTTGAGATCATTGTGACCAAAGTATTTTGGTAAAATTTGGTGATGGATATGAAATATTGTTGGAATTTTATTTAATATTTCATTGGGACTTCTTAGAGTGAAATTGATTTTTGTACAAAATGGAGGAGTGGAATGTAGTATTTTGTGATTTGGGATAATGTATCATTGTTAGTTTATCTATGATATGATAAGTGAATGTTTGAAGAGGAAGGAAAGGTATTTATTATTTTTATTAATCATTTTGAGGTGTTGTAGTGAGTTATAGATGTAAAATATCAGTTGGAAAAACCTCTGTAATTGGAAAAAAATTATCACTTATTTTAAGTAACTCATATTTTGAAGTATTATAATGATCCTTCACATTAATATTTTTGATTAATGTGGATATCAAGCATTGTATAACCTTTTAGAGTATCTATTCTAAATTCAAGACCATAGGGAGAAATTCTTTTGAGATGTGGTATTCCCTTAATGCGAGTACTTTGGTAACATTGTGGGGTAGAGAAATACACTTGGGATAGGGAAGCACATATGAATGTTAAATATGTTGAATAGTTTATAGTTATTGTTATTATTTTTTATGTATAATATATTTTTATTAATGAAATTTTAGGAATAGGTTTGATTTAGTTATTTTCTACTTTTTTTAATTATGGTTGAATCATTTCATGGAAGAAATGTTTTAATGTAGCTTCCAATATAGAAACCCAAAATTTTGAATTTTTAGAGATTGTAACATTGATGGATTTTGAAAAATGGAGGGTAAAATTGCAATTTTATGAGTATCATAATTGAATTATGAGTTAACTGTAGGATTTATAATGTTATTATTACCCATGGTTAAAATTTTGTTAATTTTATGAGGTGATTAGATTTACCCATAAATTCAAGGTAGTGGTATTATTTAAATATAATTTATTTATTCAAGTAATTCATATATTTTTTGGATTATTTTTAATAAATAAATAAATTTTAAATTAGATATATTTTATATTAGGGAATTGAAATGTAAATTTTACATTAAATAGAAGAAATATATATTTTATTATGTGTTATAACTCCTTGTTAGCTGATTCAATGTCAGTTACGATTTGAATTAAAGAATTAAATAGATATAGGGGGGAAGTGAATGGTGGAATTGATGATGGGGGAGTTATAAAAAATAAATTATTATTTCATAATATCATTATGGGTAATTTCTTAGACATTATTCACCCATTTTTTCTCAAGGGAAATTTCTCAATGGGAACGATGTGTAGTGGAGAATTAGAAAGAGATGAGTGGAGAATTGTATTAGACGGATTGTGCTTGAAGTCATTAGAGTATTAAGAAATTGAATTCCACTTGTAATTATATTTTGTGACTTGATATCTCATTTTATTTAATAATAATTATGAATAAACCATGTTTCTCATTTTTTTAATGGTTGTATGATTCATAAATTTATAGATAAATGAATATACAGTAAATTGAAATTGGAGGGAAAAAGGTGAATATAAAATTAGTGGAATAATTATTCTTATTAAATAATTTAAATGATATGGATGATAAATTTATTAGATTTTTAATGATATTGATAAATGGTTTATTTAAGACATAGTTGTTTTTGAAATATAAATCTATGATTGTAAAATATTAAACTCATAGATATAAAAAATGGTGGATATGTTTATGAATTGATGACTTGATTGTTGTGGTTGAATATTTTTTTGAAATTAATATATAATTTATTTGATATGTTTTTTATGATGTGAAACTGATTTTTATATTAATTATAAATATTTATGAAATATTTTTTTTAATACAACATAATAAACACAGTTCCAAAAATGGTGAAATTCGGTAAATAAATGTCATGAGGGTGATATGGGTGAGATTTTAGATTGTGGGAATGGGTAATATTAATTAAACATGAATAATATTCCACAAACTATGAAATTATGTATAAGTGTTGGCATAGAATTTGGGACAAAGTGGTTAAGACTTAAATAGGGTCATTCCATATTTTCATTGGTTCAATTTATTTTCTAGAGTTGTAGGTCCTTTTTGGAAGAGAGTCACATGGGTGGTGTGAATTATATGGGGTACATAAAACAATTGAATTAATTTTTTCCATTACTAGTATGGGAGATGAAGCCAGATTATTTTGAGATAAGATTATTGTGGGAATAGATAACTGTATTAGTGAAACTTAATTATAGTATAAACCCATAGATATCCTTTTTATTGTTAATATATTGAGGTGAGGATATTAAATTATGTGGTGAATGATGTGATTTGGTAGAGAAGGGGTATTCTACATGTGTTGACTATGTAAAGAAATTTTTATGAGGTGTATGCCCAAAATATGAGGAATATTACTGATTTGATAAATTACTCCATAATATTTCAATTTTGGGTAAATTGTTTTTAGAAAATAAAATCCACATTGCGGTGTCATTATATTATTAAGAACTTCTTAATGTGTGGTCATCTATAAGGGGAATAAATGAATGATGGGGTCTAAATTAATTCTGATCATTTCATTATGATGTGGAAGTGTTGACTAGTGATGTGTTAGTGGTTTTTGATACGTAGTGATTAGTTGAATGAGGGTTATATTGATGATGTCTCTGATTATATTTTTAGTTATAAAGGATAAATAAAATGTGTTATTGATGATGAAGGATTAGAAGGGGATTGTCTCTAAGGATGGACAAAAGGTAAGATAGTAAGTGTCCTTGATGGTATACAGGTTCCAAGCTATTTTGGGTTGTTTAGGGAGATCCAATAATGGTGGAATGATTATTGAAACATTAAGATAAATTCTTCTATTTTTGTTCAATTATGTTTATGTTTGTTCATTCCAATACCCCATGTAATTATTTTATTATCATATTTTGGGGTTTTACATTTAAAACTATTAATAAGTAGATTTTAATGGTAAATTTGGATTATTTTCAAAACATAATTAATTAATAATTTTTTTATCTTAAATTCCATACCTCAAAACAATGATTTATTTTTTGAATATTTTTTTGACATTTAAATTATATTATTATTAATTATTTAAAAATATAATTTATTTATATATCATTGTTAATTGATTCATTGATTATTTAGTTTTTATTTATCATTTACTAATATTTTTATTATTTAATTTTAGTAATAAAATTAAATGTCAATTGGAGGAGTCAATGATTAGAGAGGTTATTATGATTAAACACCAATTTGGTGAAATTCATAAGAGTAACTTGGGTTTTTTTCTTATTGCAAAAGATTAACCCATATAGTATAGAACCAATGTATGACTAAACACTGAACCATGGAATGGAGATGCTCCAGCATTCTGTATAAGATAAAAATTAAAATATTGGAATATTTAATATGATTAAATAGATTTTTTGATTGTTACATAGGAATAAATAATGATTTTTGTGATTAAATATTAGATATGTGACCATGAATGAATCTTCATGAAGAATAACAAGAGTTATGGAAGATTAAATAAGAATTATAATGTGTTTTGTTAGATTAAATAGGATCGTTTATAGGACTAATAAGGTTTTCCAAAAATGTCCTAAGATGTTAAAAAATCTAATCAACTACCTGATTCCATTAAAGAATATCCCAAACACTCTATGATAATAATTGACATTATGGTAGTTTGTGAACATTATAATTGAGATGGGAAGAGTGAAAAATAGCCTTGAATATCATCTAAATTCCATATGGTTGACATTAAAAAATTTAATTTTTCATTTTATAAACTATTAATAAAATTGGAATTGATAATACAAGGCATATCCATATTGAATAACCTCTTATAACTTAACATTTTAGAGCGAGAAACCTCATTTAGTTTAAGATGGATTGAATGTTGAAATAAATTATGTAGAGCTATCCAATATGAAATTTTACATAAGGTATGTTCATAAATAAAATGTACTTGAGGGAATATTATAAGAGCCTTATATGTAGGTGAAAATAGAAACATAAAGTGGAGGATAATCAACCCTTAAAGATCGAAGGAACGCATGGGATTGAGAGCTAGAGAGATAGAGAAAATTAAAAACTCTTAGGGAGAAGAGATAAAACTAGAGGAACCTATAGAGATTGGGTGGAGAAGGAATAATATAATCACATGGGGATATTATTAGAATTATTCTTTCATTATAATGGACTTGATTTTCCCAAACTCTTACTTTTTCATTTTACAGATGTTGATGAAGTCTCGACTTGTTTTCTATATGTTTTAGCAGGTTAGGAAGGTTTATCATCATTTTTGTTAATTATATAATTATTTTGGGTTTAATTATATTTTAAAAAAATTGGCAGAGTGTTATATACTATGTATAGGTATAATATACTATGCATGCTAATAAAATATTACGCATATTTTAAAATCATTTTTATGTATTAAAATTATTATGTATTAGTTATGATTCTTGTGTATTTATTTACACATATTATACATTGGTTTTAAATATCACACATAAATAAATTATATTATGTATATTAAAAATATTATATATATATATATATATTACATTATTATCAATAGTAGAAAAAAATACTACTTGTAACTGCTAAAAGTCATCATTAAAGGCCTATAGTGGCCACCCAACTATCATTAAACTCCAGATGATTTTGGTCAGTCATTATTTCCTATAATATCTTATAATTGGTGGAATCTATAGTCTTGGCTAGGTTACCCTATAGAGACCTGAATTTATTGTTCTTTATAGTTTAATAAAATAATGGCTTCCAAATAGAGTTTTCTATAGACGAATCTTGGCATGACATATAGAGACTACCATATGAAACTCTCTATAAGATTCCTTGGTCTAGATTATAGAGGCCACCATATGGAATACATTATATATTTGTTGATTATTATTTTAAAAAATCACATTAGAATTTAAAAACACACAAAAACTACCATTCTTACAAAATTGAATAAATTTCTCTATAATGTGTATAATCACAAGCTCATAAATATCTATATACTACCATTCTCCATGACCCACACCTGTCATCAACTGAAACTACACCCAAAAAAATAGTTCTTGAAAATCACAATAAATTTATAACTAAAATACTATATAATATTTTAATTAAAACTTATTATAAAAGTCTAAATTCATTTTATTTTTGAAAATATATTAATAGTTTCTAATCATTTTTTATCTTAAACCTAATTATTCTGTAATTTTAGGTAAAACTCACATATGATTAATGTTTATTCTACTAGAACACACAAAAAAATAATACTATGAAATTTTCATATAATTTCACCTCATTCTGAGCTCTTTTATTATTGATTTGACCATTGAAAGCATGCATTCTTATTTTAAAACAACAAAATTATGTTTTTTCAGTCATCCTAGGACAAGAAAATCTTGGATTAGGTGTCTATTTTCTCAACCATTTCAAAATTAATTTTATAGTGGGTTTTCAATGATTTCATGGAATTCAAATGTCATTTGATAGATTTTGACCCCCTCACAAAAATTATTAAAGGGCGGCATTCCTTTAAAAACTATTTATTTGGTCGTTCCAAATAGAATGCATGTCTAATTTACATATCAACTTCTCATACACATGAAAATAATAATAAGGTTATTTTAAAATGATTGCATCTCATTATAAGGTATTTTGGTAAGGATAAGACCATTAAACATGCATTTTGGTGTTTTTTAATAATAAATGTTCTTCTCAGTCACCCTATGAAAACAACACCTCATATTAATGTTTCATCTACTTTACTATTTCCAAAATAACTATAAAATTATTTTATTCTAATTTCATGACATTTGAAGGATGTTAGGTTGGTTTTGTCCCTCAAATGCTTGTTTTTAAAGGGTGTTAAACCATTAAGAACTGCTTATTTTATCATTCTAGATAGACAAAACATCTGATTAATGTGCCATCTACTCATAAACATCAAAAATAATATTAAAAAAATCATATGATTTATATTCATTCCAAGGCTATTTTCTATGGATCTGGCCATTAAATGTGTGTTTTCATATCTTTTAATAACAAAAGTTTGTTTTTTTCATCCCAAGAAAATGGCATCTCAGGTTGACATTTTATCTACTCAACAATTTTTTAAATCACTATATGGTTTTTTTGTCTGATTACATGACATTCGAAGGTTGTTTGGTTGGTTTTGACACTTAGAAGTACGGTTTTAAAAGGATTGAAACTTTTTAAAGCTACTTATTTGGTCACTAAAACAAATTCACATCTGATTGATGTTTCATCTACTCATACACATAAAAAATAACACTATTATGGATTTTATATTATTTAACATCATGTTGAGAAAATTTTCTATGGACTTGTCTATTAAATGCTTGTTTTGGTGTATTAAAACAATAAATGTTATTTTGATAATCTTGGAAGAATGACACCTTAGATTGAAATTTTTATACGCCACTATTTTAAAAATCATTGTTTGGTTGTTCATTAGATTTCATAGAATTTGGAGGCTGTTCAGTTATTTTGAACCCATAAATTCATGTTTTAAAAGTTTTTCAAACATTTAAAAAATGATTATTATCCCATTCCAAACAAACCACATGTCTGATTGATGTTTTTTCTACTCATACACAAAAAAAAATAAGTATAATAAAATTTTACTTTCATTCCACTTCATTCCAAGACCCTTTTCAATGGATCTGATAATTAAAAGCACATTTTGGTGTTTTAATTAATAAAAATGTGTTTTAGCCATCTTGGGAACACGAAGCCTTATATTGATGTTTTATATACTCAACCATTTTCAGAATAACATTATGATAGTTTTCTTTTGATTTCATGGAATTTGGAGGTTGTTTGGTTGGTTTTACCTTTAAATGCATGTTTTAAAAGGGTATCAAAAAATTAAAAACTAATTATTTCATAATTCCAAGAAAAACAAACATCTTATTGATAATTATTCTACTCATAAAGATTGATAAAATTTATAATATGGTTTTCTTGTGATTTCACATCATTTATAGACCATTTTAAATGTATCTAATTGTTATATGCACATTTTGGTGTTTTTGATAAATAAAAGTGTGTTTTTTAACATCCTAGGAAAAAAGTACCTCATATTGATTTTCTGTCAAATCCACTATTTTAAAAATTACTCTATGGTTTTTTCACCTTATTTTATGATATTTAAAAGACTTTTTATTAGTTTTGACCAATGAATTCACATTTGTAATGCATCTTAAACCTTTAAAAATTTCTTATCTATTTGTTCTTGATAAACAATAAGCCTGATTAGTGTTTCATATATTATTAAACAACATAAATAATAATAACTATGATTTAATATCACTCTAAGGACATTTTATTATTATATGAATGTTAAATGCATCTTTTGGTGCTTTAAAATAGTAAAAGTGTGTTTACGGTCATCCTAGAAAAATGGAACCTCATATTGATTTTCATTTTCACCACCATTTCAAAAATATATTTATGGTATTTTTCATTTGATTTCATTTAATTAAGATATCATTTTTTTTTGTTTAGACTCCTAGACGCGTGTTTTTAAATGGCATCAAACATTTAAAAACTGCTTAATTGGTCATTTATGGAAGGCCCCATATTCAATTGGTGTGTAATATACTCACATGCATCACGAATAATACTAATGTGATTTTACTAATATTTCACCTCATTTCATAGTAGTTTTATATTGATCTAATCATTAAACACAAGTTTTAGTGTTTTAAAACAATAAATTTTTGTTTCAAGTCATATCTGAAAAATGAATCCTTTGAGTGGTGTTTTGTTTACTCTACCATTTCAAGAATCATTGTGGGGTTTTTTTTACTAATTTTATAATATCCAGAGACCATTCGGTTGGTTATGACTCCAAGAAAAACAATTTTAATGGTCTTAAAACCTTTAAAACTACTTATTTGGTTGATTAGGACAAACCTCATGTCTTATTGACGTTCCATTTTCTCGTACATATCAAAAATAATTTTAAAATAGTTTTCCTATGATTTCATGTCATTTTAGGTTGTTTTCTATGAATTTGATGATTAAGATCATGTTTTTGTGTTTTCAAATAATAAAACTGTGATTCTAATCATATTGTGAAAATGATACATAAGATTAATTTTTTATCTACATGATCATTTCAAAAATTATTGAATTGTTTTTTTCAACTTATTTCACAAAATTCAAGGCTATTCATTTTTCTTTAACCCTCAAACACATGTTTTTAATGGTTGTCAAACCTTTAAAAATTGCTCATTCGGTCATTTTGACAAGATCCCACAATTGATTGATGTTTTGTCTACTTGTACAAGACAAAAATAATAACTAGATAGTTTTACTATGATTTCATGTCATTCTAAGGACATTTGTGATGGATCAGACCATTCAACACACATTTGGGTGTTTTAGAAAATAAAAGTATGTTTTAGTTATCCCTAAAAATGGAACATCTAATTGATTTTTTTACTCCAACATTTCAAAAATTAATATAATATTATTTTCACCTGATTTCACTACATTCATAGGTCATTCGATTGGTTTTGACCTCCGAACACACATTTTAAAGGGTCACAAACTTTTAAAAACTACTTATTCTGCCATTTTCTATAGACTGCACATCTCATTGATGTTTCATCTGCTCATAAAATTCAAAAATATCCATAATATTATTTTATATTATTTTAACTCACTTCAAGGTTTTTTATATGAATATAACCATTAAATGCATGGTTTGGTGTTTTAAAATAATAAAATAATGTTTTCAGTCATCTCTGGAAAATGACATCTCAGGTTGATGATTTTTCTACTAAATCATTTCAAAAATCATTATATGTTAGTTTCTGTCTGATTTCATAGAATTCAAAGGCAGTTTGATTTATTTTGACCCCATGATTCTTTTTTTTTAAGGGCATCAAACTTTAAAAATTTCTTATTCGATCATTCCGAACACCCCTCATGCTTTATTGACATTCTGTATTATCTACTATATAAAATATAATAAAAATATGGTCTTACTATAATTCACCTCATTTCAAGGTTCTTTTTTATATATCTAGTTTTTAAATTCATGTTTTAATTTTTTAAAATAATAAAAGGGTGCAACATGACATATCTGAAAAACGACACCATGGATTGACATTTCGCCTACTTGACCATTTCAAAAATCACTATAAGTTTTTTTAGTCTAATTTTGCAGAATTTAAATCCTTTTTGGTTGGTTTTAAACCCTCAAAGCACATTTTTAAAGGGCCTTAAATCTTTAAAAGCTACTTATTCGATCGTTCCAGACAGACCGCATATCTGATTGATATGTTTTCAACTCTTACTCATCACAAATAATAATAATATTGTATTCCTATTATTCAAAATAAATGAAAAATGATATTAAGATGTTTTTTATATGATTTCATATCATTCTAAGGCCATTAACTATGTATTTTAACATTAAACATACACTTTTTCATTTTAAGATAATAAATGTTTATTTTTTGTCATACTAAGAAAGTGACACCTTAGATTGATTTTCCATATACTCCATTATTTCAATAATCATTGTGAAGTTGTTTTAATTAGATTTTATGGTATTCATTTGTTGTTTGGTTTGGTTTTTACCCTCTAATGTTACTTTTAAAGGGTGTCGAACCTTTAAAAATTGTTTATTAGATAATTTCAAACAGATTGCATGTCTGATTGTCTTTTTGTCTACTTGTAGACATCGAAAATGTTACTAAGATTTCATTCCAATGATTTTATCTCATTCTGAAGTCATTTTCTATGGATTTGACCATTATGAATATGTTTTGATGTTTTAAAACAATAAAAGTGTTTTTTTTCATCTTAGGTAAATGACACCTCGTATTGGAATTTTGTCTGCTCAATCATTTCAAAATTCATTTTATGGGTTTTTACTATGATTTCATCTCATTAAAAGGAAATTTAGTTCCTTTTTACCCACTAACACAAATTTTTAAAATGTGTCAAACCACTACATACTATGTATTCATTTGTTCTGATCACACCACACATTAGATTAACATTAAATCTACTCGTACATGTCAAGAATTAAACTAATGTGGTTATCCTATTATTTCAACTCATTTCGAGGTTATTTTTTTATGAATTTGACAGTTAAATTCATGTTTTAGAGTAAAAACAACAAAATTCTATTTCAGGTTATACATAAAAAAACAACACATCTTATTGATGTTTCATCTACGTATACATATCAAATATAATACAATGATGGATTTTCTTTGATTCGATATCATTTAGATGTCTTTTTTTGTTTTGACTATTACAAGTGAATTTTAGTGTTTTTTAAACACTAAATCTGTGTTTCGGGTCATCCTTAGAAATTGACATGTTAGATTGACATTTCATTTGCTCCAAAATTTTACAAATCACTCTATAGTTATATTCACATGATTTCATAGAAGTAAAATGTTGGTTTTTTTATCCCCTAATGCACATTTTAATGGTCATCTTACCATAAAAAACTTCTTATTCAGCCCTTCTATACACACCACAAGTTAGATTAACATGTTGTTTGCTCACACTTGTCATAAATAATAAAAATATGTTTTTACTATGATCTCACCATGTTTAGAGGAAGAAATTTAGAGGTTCATATGATATAAATAATTAAACAAAATTATAAATAGATATTTATAAATTATAAATTGTGTATCATGAGAAAAAACATTTCTTCCATGTATTTTACCATTATAAGAGTATAATTCCACCTAAATTTCTTGAAATCTCAAAACTTAATTTATTTTTATGCATAAAAAATTTTATTGATGAATTTCATGAGGAAAAGTTAATTTAAACCATTATTAAGTATTATATGGTTCACCCAAGTGAAGCCAATTAATTTTTCCATTCATTTATGTCCTAAGTTGAGAAATAAAGCTTGTATGATCGAATAAATAAGAAACATACATGAGAAGTTTTAACCTTACCTTTCTATTCTATTTCAAATGGGTGTAGTATGTTGATGATGAGGTGAGGTGCAAAAGGAGATATAACTAGTCCATTAGAGTCATGGATTAAATGGTCCATGGATGTAAAATAATAAAACTAAGGTTATGGTGGAATAACCTATTGTTGACTCAGATATAAATTAGTAAATAATTCAGCCTTTATAAAGAGTGGGAAAAACAATTCAACCCTCGTAATATTTTCTAGAGCAATAACCTGCACGCAGTTCAACCTTAAACTAGATAAAATGATACTAGATTTTATGTAGCTCAGGATTTAATGACCTACCAAGTATAAAAAAATATAATATGATTACATAACTAAAAATTCATAGAATCGGTAATGTATTAATGTACATCATGAATATAAACATTGAAAAAAAATATAATTACATAAAACCTAATGATGAGTCTTTGATATTCTTGGATTCACCACACAATTCATTCCATCTTCCACCAGGACCATAAAAAGATAAAATTAACACCAACGAAATGAATCCAAAGTAATGATGGATAAATAAAATTAAAATAAAACATGTGAATCAAAACTATAATTTGAATAATTAATTTATAATTTAAATAATCATACTCAAATATTTCAAGGCATTTGTTGATTAAAGTCACAGTAACTAATTTAAAGGACATGTCTTGTAATTAGAATGAATCTAATAAGAATGAAAAATATAGATAACTTTTATGAAATTTAAACATATTAACAAATTCTAGAAGATGACCATAGATATTAAGAAATCAAAAGGTGGGAAAATATTGAGGAAAAGAAGACCAAAAGATGTGTTATATGTGTTATAATGAAGGTGGAAACAAATGAACATTAAAAAATATATTAAACAGTTAGTTTGTAGTATAAATATATTAAAATAATAATATTTTTAATAAAAAGAAATATCAAATAAAATATCAATAATATAAATAATTATATTACAATATATATTAACAAATAATCTAATAACAATTATTGAAAAGTATAAAATATATATGATAATTAATTTTTCATCATTTTTTTATAAGGATGCCAAATTATTGTAATGAAAACTAATCTATAGCTATTTAGGAAATAATATTTCCATGCATATGAACATTACAAGATGTAAATGACACATGTTATGACAAACATTATTATCCCAAAGGCAGATAAGTACACCTTAATTAATATCATTATCTGATGTTTAGATGTTTGGTAGTAAACATTAAATAAATTTGATTACAACATCATATAATGGAAAATTATATGAAATGAAATATCAAATGGAAAGAGTAAAATTCAGAGAATTTTTAAGATACTGCACAACCTTCATAAGGTTTAACCTATTTGGATATTATTATTTAACATTATCATCATTTCAATCAAATGTGAACCCTACAAGAAGCAACAAATTTAAGAGTAAATTAAATCCAAACACTTGATTATATTAACAAAATAAATAAATAAATATATGCAACAAATATTTTAGAAATTTAGTTATGGTATCCAAAAATATAAAATGAGAATATATTATGAAATTAAAAAAAATTATATAAATTATAATCTTAATCTTAATTGGTAATGCAAACCTTGAATGTGGATTTGTTAGTTTTATAAAAAATGTCATAGTACATGACCAAAAAGGATTTCATTGTAACATCCGAGGTAAATAAAGAATATGACATTTTCATATTTATTAATATATGTGAATAAAATTTTAATATTACTTTAAAGGGAATGCAATGTTCTATGGAGTACCCAATACGCAACAATGAGTTTCATTGAAATCTTATGTTGCACACTAATAATATAAAAATATTATTTTAAATGGTAGTTAATGCCTAGATGTTGTAATGGCGGGAATGAATAGAACTAACTACAAAATGATTATATATTTTTTTTAAATATTTTTACATTTATCCAAAAAATGTTAGAGGCTTAAAATGCGAATGAATCCAATTTTAATCATAAATATTCAAACATTCTTTAAAAGGTCGATTAACCGCCTTTTGATGGAGAACCCTTTTTAAATCCACTTTTTGGCAATTTTATATGTTATATTTGAAAAAATAAAATCCTTATTTATAATTGGGACATCAAAATTTACTTTGTGTAAATTGTTGTTATTTTTCCGATAAAGTTCATTTTTTATGAATAGTGAAAAATGTTGTATTTTAATTCAAAACCTCATTTTAATCTAATCTATTTATATTGTAATATCATATTTTTAATTGGTTTTAAAGTTTAATTATAATATATTTTTACAATTTAATTCAATGTTGGTCATTGTAATTAATTTCACTTTGAAATTGGACATAAACAAGTGTCAATCTTTTGATAGATATTGTTTCTTAAAAACACGATAATTGTTTTGACAGTGGGAATTAATTATAAAATTAATAAATCTAACTTCTATGTTTTGAATTTGGTAAAATGTACATCATTTTTGAATTTGTAATATCAAATTTACTTTGGATAAAATTTTGGTATTTTTCTGACAAATGTTCATTTTTAATGAACAGTGAAAAATACTGCATTTTACTTCAAAACTACTTTTTCATCTAATTTAATTATATGGTTATATTATCCTTTTAATTGTTTTTAAAGTGTAATTGAATTGTTTTTTTATTACTTAATACAATTTTGTTCATTGTAAGTAATTTCACTTTTCAATTGGATGTAAAAACATGTCAATCTTTTGATAAATTTTACTTCTTAAAAACCCGTCTTTGGTTTTGACAATGGGAATTATTTTTAAATTAATTACTGAAATTTCTGTGTTTAGAATTTTGTAAAATGGATTCCATATTTGGAATCATAAGGTCCAAATTATTTAATTAAAGCTCTTTTGTTTTTGGACATTATGTATAGTAGTAACGGTAATTATCTTTAATTATCGTGATTAATTAGTAATCGGGTAGTTAAGGGTAATAAAATAATATCATAATAATATAAAATGACCCCAAAATGTTTCAAAATCTTCTTTTTTGTGTAATATCCAACCATGGTATGCTTTGTGCCAACTTAGGGACCCCATGGAATCACTTTTGTGTGATAGTGACCTTTTATCATATAATTTTTAAAGAAAGGAAAATATAACCAAACTATGTGACACCTAAGTAAAACAATTTTAATGTTGTTTACATAAATGATATCTTAGACTATAAATAGTCATTGGAAAACTAAAAAATATTTCCTACATCATGGTATTTTTTTATAATTTTTATACATGAAATAAATAAATTTATTTATGACACCACGATGATGCAGTGATTACCTCATTAATGAACGATTTAAATAAAATGAAAAGATAAAGTAAATTATAAGACATACACTTGTTGAAAACCTATTTTATGGGTTTATTTATAACCATTATCACCTTATCCTCAAAATATATCATTTTGGGACCATTAAAATCCGAAAATCATTTTATAATAAAGTAACATTTCAAGACTTTCAAAAAATGAACCTCCTCCCTCTTATAAATGTCCCCCACGTCTACCCCTTACCCAAACCTCTCAAGCCCTTGTATCATCCATCCTCTGCTCATATTATCTCTCCACATCCCTCTCTCACTCCTATAAGCCTCACTTTGGGTATAATTCTCTCCAAGGAAGCCTTTGGCTCGAATCAAAAATAGTTACCCGATTTAGAGGTAATGTCTTCTCTTGAGTTTCTTTCTTTTATTTTCCTTCTTCACTCACCACTATATTCTTATTATTTAATCCCATAATAACAACATTATCCTCAATATACTAGGATTTTGTTATGATAAGGATTCTACCTACACTTACACACACCTTCGTCTAATGGTTAGAGAACATACTGTTTCTATGGATGGCGAATTACTGCCTCACGAAACGATGATTGTTAAATCTTCTCCTACCACCTCTCATGGTGTCCATTATGATGGAACTATATTTATATATGATATATATTATATTTATTTACCCTCTATTATTTTTTATTTTATATTTAAAACATATCATTATGCTTTTCATTTTGTGCAAATATGATAATTTCATATGAGGAAGTGTGGACAACCGCCACCTCAAGTGATGTGACTCATTCATTCCAAACATGGAATTTATAAAGAATGTAATTAATGAACGTATGTTACCTATATAATATATATATTATACTGTAATTATAATATATATATATATATGTATTTGTTTCCCTCTGGAATTGGGGATGACCTCGTTGATTGAAGGTTCAAACATTCCAATTGGTTTCTAACGGGTTTGTTCGTAGAACAAGAAACATCCAATGATTCCATATCCATTTGGACCTACTTTCCAAAGTTAGGTGCTCATTATTTGTGGACTGAAGAGGCTTAGGAATTTAAATTGGTCGAGAGGATGGGAGGTCAGACTCATCACACTTTTTTTAGAGTAATTATTGTCTACTCCAGGACTCTCTTTATAGATTTAAGTTATGTTCATGAATACTTATTACATTACCAAGTATAAAATGAGCTTTCCTTTAGTTTGAAAATCAATGATTGATATGTAGGAAATTTAGAGAATCTTTTATATGTATTCTAGGTTCTTCATCGATAGAGAATCATCTGTATTTGTTAGAGATTCTTAATCAATGGTATCCTTCAATACATAAAAGTCTCTTGGTCATTATGATGAACATACTAATTTTAAAGCCACTGAGTGGGGAACTTGATGTTTATTTTCATTCAAAAAGACATTTATTATTTCAGAGTTGGGATCATACCCGTAGATGGGCTACCTATGTATCCTTTGTTTTGGAAAAGGAATCAGAACCCATGTAGTTTGAGTAAAAGAGTATGATGTTTATACATGATTGATGGCTCAAAGAAAGATGTCATGATTACTTTTACACTCTAAGCTCACGTGATTCATGCTCGGTGTGAGAAATAAGAGGTATTGGTGAAACTAGACAATTGTGACATGAAATTATGTGGGGCTTATGTATGTATTACTACCCAAATAGATGAGGATTAAGATTTACTTCAAGGAAGAAATCCATGGACAGGGTCCATAAAGGTATATGTGCTTCATGGAGATTTGAATACTCTAATCTTGGGGTTTACTCTTAATTAAGATGCCCAAGTTAGGAGGGGACTTATGATTCGGTTTTAATCCTGAGAAGGAAGACCATATCAAAAGGAATTATGACTGGTTAAGAGAAATTAATACTGGGACTTATTCCTAAGGAGGAGGCCCAGGTTAAAGAGATTTAAAAATTAAGGGACTTGGGGCTTACTCTTAAAGATGATGCCCATATTTGAGACTGGGGATTATTCCTAAGGACGAGGCCCAGGTTAAAGGAATTATGACTAGGGCTTACTCCTAAAAAGGAGGACCAAATTAAAGAGGACTTGGGGCTTATTCCTAAGGAGGATGCCCATATTTGAGACTGGGGCTTACTCTTAAGGAGGAGGCCCAGGTTAGGGGACTTGGGGATTACTCCTGAAGAGGATTCCCCAATTAATGAGGATTTGGGGATTACTCCTAAGGAAGACGCCCATAGTAATGAGGATTTGGACTAGGTATTAATCCTTAAAAGGAGGCCCAGGTTAAGAGAATTATGGTTGGGGATTACTTCTGAGGAGGATGCCCATATTTGGGAACTTGGAGACTGGGGCTTACTCCTGAAAAGGAATCCCAGGTTTAAGGGAATTATGGCTGGGGATTACTCCTAAGGAGGATTCCTAGATTAGGGGACTTAGGGCCTACTCCTAAAAAGGAGGCCCAGGTTAATGAGGACTTGGGGATTACTCCTAAGGAGGATGCCCATACTTGTGAACTTTGAGACTGGGGCTTACTCCTGAAAAGGAAGCCTAGGTTAAAGAGGACTTGGGGCTTACTCCTAATGAGGATTCCCAGATTTGAGAATTATGACTGGGGCTTATTCATGAAAAGGAGGCCCAGGTTAAGGGGTTCTCTCATCTTAAAGGATGAGGTTTAATGAATGAAATCTCAATCATTAGTGACATAATGATGTGTAAATCACCAGGTTTTGAGAGATATTCCACAGAATTCCTTTCAGATAAGGAATTTAATCAAGAAAAGATGCCATAAATGGCTTTGAAGAATGTCTTGAATACAAAATCTTGAATAGGAGAGGTGGAATGGTATAAGAGGGGTTAAATGGGCAGGAAGGGCACCCAAAAAGGCAAGGGCGCGCAAGTCCTGGCAGGTGCACAAGTATTGCGTGGGCGTGCAAGTATTGGTCAAGAAAGTATACCTACGTGACACATGGGTACTTGAATGATGGTTAACCAGTAAGGTAACACTTGGGCGATCCTTGACCAAATCCTTTAAAATTATCCTGAGGTACTTCTAGAAGAGATGCGTGCAAGTTTTTGGTGAAGAAGTAGGGAAGTGCGCAAGTATGTTCATTTCTATTAAGAATAAAACACCTTAGGCGTGCAAGTGTTAGTGAATTCTAACACTTAGACCTTACTCCTCTTGGTTAGACCTTCCATTATAGGTAAATAATTACCTTAGAAGTGTTTGGAAGACCGGAAGAAGAGACTTGGGCATTCAGAGCTCTATATCTGAATTTTGGAAAAATTCCTCTCGAAATGGGGGGCCCACAGAATCTATTTATAGGCTTCTCAAGACCCTGTGTGGTTATCACTTAGGGCGCACAAGTGACTTGCACGACCAAATACGGCGCGCAAGTGCACTTGTGCGATCATCGTAGAACTTAGGCTGGAGAAGACCCCATGCTGTTATCACTTACAGTGTGCAAGTCACTTGCGCGAAAATTAGGCATCACGCAAGTATACTTGCGCGATAGTATGGGAACTTGCACGAACATAAGTCCTTTGACTCCTTTTTCATTCCTTTGTCGATTTGTGATGTTTTCTTCAAAGGATGAATCACTTTGGGCGAAGTCATTTCCATTTACATTCCTTTAGACATTGTGACGAAAAAGGAGCATCACCAAAAGTCCCCCCTCAGACTTGGATCCGGAAGAATAAGGATGTGACTCTGAGGAAAGGAAGAAAAACCAAAGGGAAAGGGTCGTGCAGGTTATCACCGTGCAATTGTCATCACGCAGGTGCGAGGTGCCCAAGGCTGGAGCACGCTAGCTGTAGGCGCGCAGGTGGGAAGCCTGGCCTATAAATATGCAACCATTTGTCGCATAGAGCACTGATTTCCGGATTCTCGAGCTCTCACCGTGTAGGCCACCTTCGTCGGGCAAGTTGCTCGTTTTTTCCGTTGTTTCTTTGTTGTCGCGCTGCTGTCAAGGTATTTGGACTTGCGCGGTTATACTTGCGTGCCAAAAACTTGCACGGAACATTAACACCTATGCGGCACATCCATACTTGCGCAGCAAGTTTAGACTTGCATGCCTTAATGACTTTGCCATTTTTTTGAATTCCTTCACAAATTTTATGAAAAAAAAACCATTTAAGAGTTAATTTATTCAAATTTTGTACATATTCAATGGATCCAAGAATTGGAATGGATGATGAACTGGCAAGCAAAAGAATTTATGAAATGATGGATATCATTGGCCACGATTATTATACCATCTTTGGTAGCACTCTCCCAGATTTGGATAAGTATTTGAAGAAATATCACTTTGATTTCCCACAAATCACTTATCTACCTTTATACAATTATGGTCATCTGTGAGAAGTCACTATTCTAGAAGCAAAGAACTATCTCCCATTTTCATGGTTTCATAGCTATACCAACTTTTCTTCAGCAAATATCTCATGTGGAGGAGGATTTATAAATGTTGGAATAGTGGAGAAGGCCCACATGATGCATCATAGCCCTTGTATGATAGATCTAAAACCTCATAAGCCTGATTTGCAACCACATTGTCATCCTTAAATCTTCTGAAATTCTCAGATGGATCAATCCAAAGGCTGGAAGGAAAGTTGGGACTTCCGTCCTAGGGGAGGTGTGAAGCCAGCTTGGATGTGGGCATACTGGGTATGACAAACCTGTGCAGAGTTTGTCGAAGATCTGAAAGGAGTTGCGATATATGAAGCTGTCTGGGTTGGGAAAACATATTTTTATAGACATGATAACTTCATGTCGCAGATACTCAGCCACTGGAGCCCAGAAACCAATTCTTTCCATCTGACTCATGGAGAAGTAGTCATGAGTCTGTGGGATGTCCATAGGATCTCAGGGGCTCAAATTTTGGGTGATATGTATGAAGAATTCATTCCTTCCAAGGTTACTTGGAATGATTCAGAGAAAACTCCTGCTTTGGCTCAGGAATTATTTAAACTCTTCCACAGGATCAAGAGTTCAGAGACCTCCTTAACTCATTCTAGAAAAGATATTCATCCAGAGGAGTGGATGAATATATTGATTATTGAGAAGAAAGAGAAGGATCCAAAGGAGAAGGAGCCGAAGGAAAAAGGATCCAAGAAAAATAAATCCAAGGATAAAAGACCCACCTATCCTACTACCTACCCAAAACTTGAGAATATGGGTGCTCCTGGAACATTCTGGCCAGCTCTAGAAACAGGAGAGTTCAAGAAGTGGGGATATGAGGTGAATCAAAGGATCCCAACACTATAGGAAATCTGACCTTTCCCAATGCTTCTATACCAACGATTTGTAAAAACCGTTGGTATAGGTCCCCTTTCCCAACGGTTTAGCCAAACCATTGGGAAAGCCCACTTTGAGGCCACGTTTTCCCAATGAATTGGACAAACCGTTGGAAAAGTCCACTTTTTGGCCACCTTTCCCAACAGTTTTTCCAAACTGTTGGGAAAGGGTATACATATCCCAATGGTTTGGCCAAACCATTGAGAAAGGTTCCCAAAATATCAACCTTAAACCCAGAATTGCATCTAGAATCAGGACCTATACCAATAGTTGTCAAAACCGTTGGTATAGATCCTTTGATTTTTTATCAGATCTTCTTACTGAGAACATTATATAAAACAAAATTTAAAATAATTATGAGAATACATATATATATATATGTAATTATGTTCACAAAATTCATGTTAGGTTAGTGGTTAAGTTATTCGATGATAAACTAGGGGTCTTGGGATCAAATCCCAGCGAATGTTTTTTTTTGGAAATACATATACCAACGGTTCTATAACCATTGGTATAGATTTTCATATTACTTATACCAACGGTTTCCAAAATCATTTTTATAGACATATTCCAATGGCTTAATTGGCAACGGTTCTCCAAATAGTTGGTATAGGCTATACCAATGGTTTGGAGGCCTATACCAACGGTTCCAAACTGTTGGTATAGGTTAGTTTTATAGTAGTGAAAATAAGACTCGTTTGGCGGGCTTCTTGGATTTATGGCTCAGCGTTTATCTCTTGCCAGTCAGGGATTTGAAGGGGAAGCGTTAGGCCAGGGATGTTCGTTATTGAAGAAAAGTTGGCTGAGGGAAAAATGGTTGGGTTGGCTACCCCCATTTTAGCAAAGATTCATATGATTTTAATTAATGTCTTCATGGGTAAATCTCTTTTAAGAACAGTGGGACCATTCCAAGTTTTATGGGGATGGATCACCACTCACTTCAGAACTTACAATGTACAGAATGGATTGAAAATTCCTGGAAGTTCTTTCAGTCTGTCAGTGCAAGAATTATCTGGAGTTTCTCCATTAGATCTTAATGCCTATGACATGAAAGTGAGGCTGAGCATGTTTAAGGAATTTAACTTCTTTACCTATGGAAATCCGCCAACTGGGTGGTTTGTTGATGATGGAATAGCCCACTTGGATTTGAGGTCATACATCCTAGCTTGTAGGGATGGTGTGCTAGTTTGCTGGATTGACAGAGAAATTATATGCGAGGCCTATGCCCCATATAGATTTGCACGTCAATTCAAGTGTCTGAAACAAATTTTTGTATCTCCCCCAGAACATGTCAGGTTAGAGCAACATCCAATGGTTGCTCGACAACTATGGATTCTGACGTCAAGGGAGAATACTGGGGCGGTATTTAATCTACCAGTTGAAAAGCGGCACATAACTTGACCACATGGTATGCTGAGCACTGGATAGAATCATACCCTAAAGGGGTGCTGAATCACCTAGTTTATCAGGTGGGGAAAAGGAAGAGGACTATAGAGAAAGGAACCCTTCCTCTTGAAGGTGATGCTTCCCCACCTGAAGCTGATTCGCCAGATTCCTCTTCTAGGACTGATTCACCGGATTCCCATGATGGGGATGATGAGGCACAACAAGTGGTAAAGCGGCCTCGTGCCCGATATAATCCTCCTGTCAGAATCAAAAGACCCACTCCATCAACTTTTGGTGAGTTACTTCATTGGGGTACTATAAGCACTACTACTTTATAAAGCAATAAGTCTTATTTTCTTATTCTCTATCTGTAGCTGCAAGAGCTGGGAAGAAACTGAAATCAAAGATTGTAGGACCTTCCTCATAGCCTTCATTTCTAAGACCAAAGGCTGTCCAGACATGGCAGAGTTTATAATGTGGTGTTGAAACTGCCTGGATAGATTTATGTGAGGGGTTACACCTCCCTGGAATAGGGAATCTTCTGGCTTCTACGGACATTAGTTTTGAGAATAACCCTAATGAAGTGCAGATTTATATCAGAGAGTTGTAAATGCTCATTTATGCCACTAATGAGTCCATTCCTATCACCAAACGGGTGAAGGAATTGATAGATCGTGGCGTTGATGAGGGGACTGATGAGGAGTGGCATGATTATGTGGATCCTGAAGATGTAAATTTTCTTTTCTTATTTGTTGCGCAACTTGATTTCAATCGAAGATTTTTTACTCAAGGAAATTATTTTCTTCATCTTGCAGCTTTCCAAAACTAATGAGGTTCTTTCACCTTAGTATAGCCCTGGTGATACTGTCATTGGGGCTGCTGCTGAATCTCCTCGCGAACCGGGTGAGATATCTCTAGGCCAGTAGGCCATGAATGAGGATTTGAACATGGCCTTCTATTCTCCAATTCATTTCCCAATAAGGGAGGCTGCTGATACTCCTAAAAAACCAAAAGGACAAAGGCGACGAAGGAGTAAGTCCACCGTTAAACGCTTTATTAGTAGTGGTAAGTCCTTCAGATAATCATGAATTTTAAAACATGAAAAATATTTCTCACTTTACTTGGAATTGCAGGGGCTTATTCAATTTCCCCTTTGAGGGAAAGAACTGATCCTCCCTTAAGGACCACAGAGGGTGTTGTGGAACAAATGCAAATTCAGGCTGACTTGGATGCTTCTGAAAAAGAGACAACATCTATTCCCAGTATTGCTCCTGTTTCTGCTACAAGTAGAGAAGAACCTGCACCAGAATCATTGGTGGTCGCAGCAACTGAATCTGCCATCCTTCCTGAAGAAGCTGCCCAGGGTCAGGGGCCTCAGAATGAGGGTCTCCAAGAGGACACATCAAATGTTCCCACCAGTGAGACTAACCAGGATTCTGAAATATCATTGGATGAAATGATGAATCATGGCATGTCTTTTGAAGAATTTTATGATCATGCTATGTTATCATGTGATTTAGAAGACCTTGGGTGTGAGTGTTATCCTTCTCCTATCAAATGTTCTTATAATTTACACTTCTAATCATGACTGAAAGTAATATGCAGTTCCATCCATAGAAACTGTTGAACTGCCAATGCCTGAAGAGGGTGTGGACGTTGATGGCAACCCTAACATTGCAGAAACATTAGCTCAAGTGGAGCTAAACCCAGTAAACCATCCTGAGACCCATCTTGAAGATCTTGTATAAACTAGGAAAGATGGGGAGGAGTCTTCTCAGGATGCTGATCTACCGTTGGGTAAAGAATAACAATATTTATGATTGTACTTAATTTTCAAGACAAATAATTCTTTTGTTATCCTTTGAAACTAACCAAAGCTTTCAATTGATTATGCAGGGCCATAAATTGCAGTGGATAGATCTGAAGGTGAGGCCTCATCCTCCACCCCAACGGGGATAGAGAATGAAGAAACACGGGTCAGGGGGAAAGGAGCAGAACAGGGCACTTCCTTAAGTGCATTAATCCAGGACTATATCCCCCCTGTGATAGTGATGCTGAATCAGGCCCAGATATACAAAAGACGCTCCAATTATCACAATGCAAGGTATGGTAGAACATATGGAAGATCATATTTGAAGTGCCTTTAAAATATCTTTCATCGAAAATTCCATGACTGTCATCCCTATTCGTCATGTTGGTACTTGGCGGTTTAAGATACCAAGAGATCCATACCGCAGTGAAATAGGTCATCTTCAGGAGGGAGCAGGAGAAAAAGTGTCTCGAAGATCTGATCAGGGTGAAACTGTCAGTCAACATCGGTGAATTTGAGGCTACAGTATCCCGGTCAGAGGCTAACTATGTTGCCAAGATTAAGGAGCTGAAGCGTAAGATCAAAGATACAGTCGTCCAGCAGATGCACCTTCAGCAACAGTTAGACGTTGTTATTGGGAACTTGACCAACTCAATAATTCACTGTAGGGAGCTCAAAAAAATGGTATGAAATCCATCGCGGATGCCAAGAGAGCAGTCTATTAGGCTGAAAAGAGTGAATTTGGTTGGGTGCATGTGCTTCATGTAGCTGCTGATGAAGCTCGGGATATTGTTCATCAAATGAAGACTTATGTTGAAAGCCTCTTGTAATTTCCTGAAAAAGAGAAGAGACTCCAATCTGTGGATGTCCTTCTAATTCTTGTGCATCAAATGAAGAACTTTTTCACCTTTAATCATTTGTCCATCTATTTTCCTACTACCTGCTTTAAATTTTACCTAAGCCAATGGTCTGAGTAAGCATAGTTTAATTTTTACTAGGATTAATGTAAATAACCCCACAAACATTGAATCTTTTAATTTCTCAATATTACCTAAATCATACAAAATGTATGTTTAGTGAGCTGGAACTTGACTTTTATTCAGAGTTCCTTTGTATTTTGTTGGCAGTTTAAAGTCATGCACGTCAGACATAAAGAGGATATTGTTTAAGGTCTAAATAGCTTTGACTGAAATGGATTAAAATTTACTCAATTCCTTGAAAATTTATCTGAAAACACCTTACCATATTCAAGTATGAGGGAAAATATGTAAACTATGACTGAATAATATTTGAATCTGAGGAATTATATGAAAAAGAGCTAAAAGGCATTAGAAGAAGTAGTTTCAAAAAAATGAAGTTTCCATTATTTGACAAACCCATTAGGGGGTTGAATTATGTAGGGCCACCTAAGGGCATTGGTTGCATAGTCAAATAAATAGTATCTTTTGGCGAATAAGTCTGTTATGGAAACTGTTTATGCAAGGCCGCCTAAGGGAACGTGTTGCATAGTCAGGCAAAAGAACTCTTAGAAATTTACTTTTCTACTGCTAAGAAGCCAGTGAAAGTTTATGGAGATTCAAATTTTCCAAAGTATAGATTTTGTTTTATGGAAAGAGGTACTTGAATATGGAGAAGATATTTCCAAACAATATTATCGAAGAACTGGATGAATATAACTCCTACGAAGGTCTGACCCAAACGTAGGGAAGGAGAATATAAACCATATACTTGAATACTTTCAGATCATGAAAAAGGATATGGGTCAAGTATGTTAAGGATGGCTATTTTTGCAGATCCCTATATATTATCATTAATACAAACAAGGACAAAAGAGGATTTCTTCCCAAGAATGAAGTTAACATTATTTTACAAACCCGTTAGGGGGTTTAATTATGTAGGGCCGCCTAAGGGCATTGGCTACATAGTCAAATAATAGCATTTCTTGGCTAACACGTCTGTTATGTAGACTTTTTATGCAAGGCCACCTTAGGGCATGTGCAGCATGGTCAGGCAAAAGAACTCTCAGAATTTCAAGCCTTTTTGTTATTAGAAGTCAAGAAAGGGGTTATGAAGATCTGAAAATATTTAAGGTTAGTATTATGACACATAAAGATGGGTATTGTCCAATGTATGCAGAGATACCCAGATCAATGCTAACCATAATCATGTTATGGCTGGGTCCTAAATGGAAATGTTGGACTTCACTACGTATCCCATAATGATGGGAATCAATCCATACATAGCTCTTGAGCAACAGTTTAATGTCGTGTGGGACAAAAGGATTAGAGATCTTAGTTTAGGGTTATAGAGCTTGGACCATTGTAAGAAATACATAGTGTGTGTTTTCATGGGGACTTTTCAGCCAGGGGACTGAAAGTGGAATTTGGGGTTAGGCCCAAAATACTTGGGGCTAGATTCGAGGGACACTCGAATGTTCCTACATATCCCATAAGGATGGGAATCAAGCCCACATAGTTCTAGAACTACCCTCTATACAAATTGGGTTCGTACATGTAAAGGGTGAAAGTGGATTTTAGTGCAATGATGGTTTAACCCAAAATAAAATGTTCAGGTATTTCCATGTATGCACGTAGTCTTTGAAAATGAAACATCATTGAAAATCAATGTAAATAATGATTCCCTCTCAGGTGAGGGTATCAAAGAATATTGTAGTTTTATTGTCGTATAGGAAAAAAATTGTTGTACAGTTTAACGTCACATAGCAAGGATGAAAGTGAACCAATGTAAATATATTGATTCTAAGGGCGGTTTCACGAATCAACATCATATGAGATGGAGGTAAACTGATGTGAAGAGATTGGTTTTGGGATTGAACCTCGGGAGGTTGCCTACGTACCCAGCCTAGAAGGCAAGGATCAAAGTCTTCATAGTTCAATTAACGAATGAATTAATGATAAAGTTGTTCTTGGGGACAACGACCTATAAAATGATGGTGTTGGGACTTAAACATGGTTAGTAGCCCAGAGAGAGTGTTATGGTTGAAGTTTTATCTAAGCTCACGTGAGTCATACTCTATGTGAGAAACAAGAAGTAACAAAAACCTTAAATATGCACAGTTTAATGTCATGAAGGACATATAAAGGGACTATGTAGTTTAAAGTCTTGCAGTTAGGACTATAAGTGCTGCACAGTTTAGTTTCATGTAGTAGGGACAAAGTAAGGTTTAATGTCATGTAGGACGCATCAAAGGACATTCTGTACAGTTTAGCGTCATGTAGTTAGGACGATGGGGACAACACAGTTTAATGTCATGTTGGACAAAAAGAGGATTGGGCAGTTTAATGTCATGCAGTAAGGACAAAAGATTACACCATTTAACGTCATGTTGGACGTATTAAGGACTTTTTCATAGTTTAACGTCATGTTGGATGAAAAAGGGACGATACAGTTTAGTGTCATGTTGGACGTAAGTGCCAATAGTTTAAGGTCATATACATGGACCATTGGTTATGCAGTTTAACGTCATGTTGGACGAAAGGGACTTCTATATAGTTTAACATCATATAGAAAGGACGATGAAGGGGGACACAGTTTAACGTCATGTTGGACGAATTAGGGAACTTTTTCACAGTTTAATGTCGTGTGGGACAAAAGTAACACAAATATTTTAAGGTCATATGTATGGATCGTGGATGATGCAGTTTAACGTTATGCTAGATGTAAGGGATGTGAAAATAGTTTAAGTTCATATGTATGGACCATTGGTGTATTTTGTATTCATACAAAATATTTCATTAGAAATCTAGCATTGGTTGGAGTAGTGATGAGTTCTTCATCCATTGAGATTAAAGAATAAGCTCCATTGGAGTATACCTTATGTATTGAGTAAGGTCCTTCCCATTTTGGCTCAAGATTGGGAGGTTTCTTTCCTGGCATCATTGGAGTTCTGAGAACTAATACCAATTCTTCCTATGTTAGTGAACAAATACGAACTTTTTTGTTGAAAGCTCGTGTTATTCTATTATGTTAGACTTCCAAGTGGTGAAAAGTACACAATATTTTCTCATCTAACCATTCCAATTCATTAAATAATTTTTGATATTGTTCATCTATAGATGAATGATCACAAATGGCTACTCTGAGCGAAGGAAATTTAACTTCAATGGGAAAGACTGCTTCCGTTCCATATACCAGTGAATATGGAGTTGACCGAGTTGCAGTGCGGGTGGTAGTTTGATAAGACCATAAGGCATGAAAGAATTTATCAGGCCATGATTTCTTATATTTATCCACCATATTTTGCATTATATTTGAAAGATTCTTATTTAAGGCTTCTATCTGTCCATTGGTCGTTTCATGATACCGAGATGAATGGTTGGATTTGATGTTGTATTCTTGATACAACTTATTCACCTCGGATGAACAGAAGTCGGTGCCATTGTCCGTCAATATGGTATGAGGGACACCAAATATGGTAATGATGTTAGACTTGATGAAGCTAACAATGCATTTAGAACTGACTTCCTTAAGAGGTATTGCCTCTGCCCATTTGGAAAAGAAATCAGTAGCAGTAAGAATATACTTAAACTGCTTGGTCGTATCTGAAGGGTAAGGTCCCACCACATCCATTCCCCATGTGGCAAATGACCACGAGTATTTAACTGTATGAAGCAAATCTAGAGGTTGATGAATGATGTTGGCATGTACTTGGCATGAATGACACTTCATTGTGAAATCAGCACAATCTTGTATCATTGAAGGCCAAAAGTATCCAAGTCTTTGAATCTGATCATACAGTCTATGTCCAGACTGGTGGGCACTACAGACTCCTACATGCACTTCTTTCATGATAGCCATTGTCTCTTCACTATCAATGCATCTGAAGAGAACTCCATCAAAACCACATTTGTAAAGAATTTTCTCTAGGTGATCTGCGCTATCATAAAGAGTAAAATTGACCACACGTCACTGGATTTGTTCTTTCCCAGCTCTATCAGGTGGAAGTGTTCCATTTTGAAGGTATTCCCTGATAGGTGATATCCATCCTGTAGTATGACCATACGGTTCAGAAATGGGACTCATTTCATTAATTTCCTCTGTTCTGCTTCAAACATAAGGTGAAATTTTATGAAGGTGGGCAATACTGATGGTTGTCTCGTCCCGATTTGGATCTTCCAGAGCTATGGCTATATTATCCTGTGCATCATCTTGGGCATTTTGTAATCTTGGGACATAAGAAAATGTCGTTTCTGAAGGGAATTCTGTCATTAACTCTCTGATGTAATCATACAATGGGATTAGTTCTTCTTTTCTGATGGCATAATCCCCATGGACTTGTTTGATTACTAGGTCTGAATCGCCTTTCACCTTTAAGTGATTCACTTGTGCTTGAAGCGCCAATTCCAAGCCTGTGATTAGAGCTTGATATTCTGCTTCATTATTGGTACCACCTTACCACAATAATAAGGAATAAGGTAACACTGCCTTTTCTGGAGAAATAAGCACAATTCATAAGCCAACTTTGTTGAATTTAGGATTTTCCATTTTCCTCCCTGTTGGACTTCTGGAAGCACCAGCAAAATACATTCCCCATGGATGAAGACTTTCTTGAATAGACAAGACTTCTTCATCAAGGAGTTCAATATCTGAAGATGTGACTTCCACTGAAGGGTGTTCAGCCTGGAAATCAGTCAGAGCATGAACCTTTATTTCCTTTTGGGACACATACTGAATGTTGAATTGCTGCAAAATAACTTCCCACCTTGCCAAAAGTCCTGTAAGCATTAGACGACTAAGGATGAATTTGAGCGGGTTATTGCGAGATACCAATTAGACCTCGTGATGTTTATGGTAGTGTTTTAACTTCTGAACTGCAAAGATTAATGCCAGGCAGAACTTCTCAATACTTGAATATCAGGTTTCTGCTTCAATCATAGTCCGACTGAGGTAGTAGAGGTTGTTTTCATTCCCAGCATCATTCTTCTGAGCAAGAAAGGTACCCAGTGATCACTCTAAAGCTGTCACGTAGAGGATAAGTGGTCTACCTTCAACAGGTGGCATGAGTATCGGTGGACTTAAGAGGTATTTCTTGAGAATATCAAATGATTCTTAAAATTCTTCAGTCCACTGATAAGTGACTCCCTTCTTCATTAATTTGGTGAAGGGTAAACTTTTGCCCACCAAATTGGCGATGAAATGCCGAATATAGGCTAAGTGTCCTTGAAGTCCTCTTAATTCTTTCAAATTTCGAGGAGGTGACATAATAAGGATTGACTTTTTCTTCTTAGGATCGACTTTAATACCACGATGGCGTACAACAAAGCCGAGAAATTTTCTGAGGTTACTCCAAAAGCACATTTTAAGGGGTTCAGCTTTAAATTATGTTGTCGAAGGTTGCGGAATATGACTTTTAATTCAGCCAAGTGATTAGAATGTTGTTTGGATTTAAACACCAAATTTTCTACATAACATTCAATAAACTTCCTTAAAAAGGGTTTGAAGATACGATGCATGGCACGTTGATATGTTGAACCTGCATTCTTTAAGGCAAAGGGCATTACCCAATAGCAAAACACACCCTGAGGGGATCTGAAGGTTGTGGATTCCTCATCTTCTGGAACCATTTGGATTTGATTATATCTAGAATATCCATCCATGAAGGAGAGTGCTTCATAGCCAGTTGTTTCATCAATCATAAGTTCTGTAATCAGAACTGGAAAATCATCCTTAGGACAATGCCAATTAAGATCTCTGAAATCAATGCAAACTCTAATTTGTCCGTTCTTCTTCTTCACCGGGACAATATTAGCCAACCACTTGGGATATTGAACTTCTCTGATGAATTTATATTTGATAAGCTCATCCACTTCAGCTTCAATTTTGGAAGAATAAGTTTGGTGTGTTCTTCTTGTGGCTTGCTTAAATCCTCAAAGTTCTTCTGGTAAACCCAAATGATGAGTAGCAACATCAGGATCAAGCCCGGGAATCTCTGTATATTCCCAAGAAAATATATCTCTATTTTTCTTTAGAAAGTAAATATACATCTCTTTCTCTTCAAGAGTCATGGTCGCAATGATTAAAGTGGGGCGTGGATCTTCTTTTTTACCCAGATTTATTTCTCTGAGTTCATATATGGTGGTAGAGATACCTTCTTCAAATGCTGGAGGATCATTTCTGAGATCTTCCTCTTCTTCTTCAACATGTGTTATTTCTTCCGTTTCTACTTGCATAGTAGATGATGAAGCAGAATTTTCATAATCAGAAGAGATGTCAAAATTTACACATCTTGAAGAAGAAGCTTCCATTTCCGATCCGATTGATGATGAAGGGTCTTCTTTGGGTAATAAAGAGGAGATGATGGATTGAGAATCGACATCATTGTTCACCTTTGATGTTGTTATAACTTCTTCTGCCCTGATTGGTGAAGTATAGAATTGTTGGATTTCAGCAGATAAAATGAAGACGTCTCCATTTGAGTTTTCATCATTGCCTGGAGGATCACAAATTTCTCCCATGTTGTTTGGATCGATTTCCATATTTGATATTATGGATCTTTCCATAAGAGTATTTTTATTTGGTTCTATCTTGTCAATTTGACTGATAAGCAACACATAATCTGTACTCACATGTCTAAATGGATTTACTATAATATTCTTCAAACCATATAGAGCATTAACTTTGGTAATCTCCTTTGCTGTGGATTTCTCCCTTCCCTTCATGTGATAGAATTCGGCCTCAATGTATTGAGACTCACATGTCTTGAACGGGGCCTTATCACCATACAATGTCCCAACTTGAACATCGAAACAATACTTAAGGAATTGATGGTATGATGAAGGGATAGCAGTATGTTGATGTAGCCAGGGTCTTCCAAGAAAGATATTGAAGGCTGAGTCTTGATCAGCAACCATGAAATCTGAATTGGATACAAGATCTCCAAACTGAGTTTTGAGTGTAAATTCACCCAGTGGTTCTTGTTCATTTTTATCATATCCTTTTAACATCATGGTAGAAGGATATAAATCAGATTCCGTGAGGCCCAATCACCGAATTGTATGAATGGGCATGAGGTTGACTCCTGAACCATTATCAATGAAATCTCTTCAGACGTCTACACCATTGACCTTGCTAGATAAGTATAAAGGTCTAATATGTCCATGCATGACATCATCTTCATCTTCATCTGTGAAAGATATCACTGCATGGCATTCCACAGGATTATTCTCTATGTGATAGACTTCAGTTGAAGCAATTTCAGTTTCAAACTCTTGAGGACTTGATAAAGCCTCGATGAGTGCCTCCCGAAGATCCTTTGATAGATTCAAAGCATCCAAAATTGATAACTTGGACGGTACTTGGGCCAGGTGTTTCAATACATTATAATTTTGATCCAGAGGTCTGTGTTTCCCAACAAGAACATGTCATTTAGAAGGTGCCTTGGAAGCAGATGCTTTGGAAGTTGATGCATCTTGTATTGGGATAGGAGTTGGCAATATTCCGGGTTTTGGAAGATTAGACCGATTAGATCCATTTACTTGCTGAGAGGAAGAAGATGGAACCTTCAACTGGTCTTCCAAAATAATTGTTCCAGGACAGAATTTGCTATTGTTAGAAGAACTTGCTTATTCTTGCTTAGCTCGCTGAAGGTCTCTACCATGAGTCTCTGTTGCGTACACAGTTCTAGAAGGGGTAGAATTGGAATAGTGGCTTCTAAAAGATCCACGTCTTCCCTTGTATCCTAATCCTCTGGAACTTCCTCTGATTCCTCTATTTGATATAGGGAATTTGGGCTCATCAAAATTGAAATTGCAACTGGAATATGGATCTGTTAATTGAATCATATTTACAGAACTGAAGATCAACTCTTCATCCGATGAAGACTTTGCCCGATTAGCTTGTTTAGGCTGTTCCGTTTGGTGGGGTGGTGCTCGTTGCTTCGAAGTAGATGGCATGAAATATGCTAGAGTCAGGGACAACTTAGGCTTTTAAACATACTCATCTTCTTCTGATTGTTCATCCTTGGAATTATGCCTCCCTTTTGAGGATTTTCCCTCTGAAGAGGATTTTTTTGAGGCATTCATGGAAGAAGGAACAATTGGTTTCTTCAATTGTGTTCACAAAATAGCATGAGTTCAGTTGATCATCTTTCTAACCATCCAATCATCATTTTTTGTGCATTTTTTCTTTTGAATTCTTGCCACACACCTTCATCCTCTGGAACTATAGCAGTAACACATGCTACCTAGGCTGAAGAGCCATTCAGTTTGACTTGTCCCGAGTTGACCATCTTTTGCAGGAGATCTTTGAAGACAAAACACTCCTGGATGGGATGTCCCAGCATCTGATGAAATGGTCAATAATTGGGATAGTCTTCATCTCCTTCCTTTTTTGGCCTCTTGGGCTTTGGCAGCTGAACCAAATTATTCTCCAGGACCGAAATGAAGTAACCAGAAACTTGTTCATTTTGGAAAGAATAAACTTTACTCTTCAAATCATCAAATTGTTTACGTCTTTGATCTCTTTGACCATCTTGATGAAACGGTCTTTGTTGTTGACGCTCAGGAGGTGGATCCCTTGGATAAGATGAAGTTTTTGAGGTAGAAGCAGGTACAGGTGCTTGTTTAAGCATAACTGTAGTAGTTTCTGCTCTACACATTATCCTTCCTGGAGCTAATGGAATTACATGAGATTTAGCCTTAGTCTGTATAACATAATCTTAAATCTATTGAGAGATTGAGGTAAGGTCTTGAAACCCTCCTGTGTATTTCACAGGGATCAGTGGTTTGTGTAATTCGTCACGTAGATTTGCCACACATATTGGAAACAGTTCCTCTTGAGGGAGTGCTAAGCTCAGGGAATATGTTAATCCCTTCCAATGAGAAATTAAATCAGATACTCTTTCATTCTCCCATTTCTTACAGTTTGTAAGATTGAAAACTATTGTCTTTGGAAAAGTTGAACTAAATTGAAGAAGAAATCGTTGATGGAGATCTTCCCATCCGTTAATTGACTGGGATTTCAAGCTTGTATACCAGACAAAAGCTGGTCCTTGCAAGGTTCGCATGAAGCATCTGAGTTTCACTACTTTTTTCTATTCCGGAGTTCCCATTATAGGATCGCAACAGGACACATAATGCATCAAATGTTGTTCAGGGTCGCCTGATCCATTGAAAATAGGGAATACAGGTTTCCCAAAATTTGATGGGGGAGAGATCAAATCTACCCATTCAGGATAAGCTTTCTTTTCCGGTTGAACCTACGCACGTTTTCCCTCCATAGCTTCCAACCGAGCTGTTAATGACTCAATAGTAGTTATTAACTTTTTACAAACATCATGTTGAGCTTGAATCTAAACAGGTGCACTGACTGGAGCTTGGACAGTTATGGCAGCTGGTACTGCAACTGATGGCAGCACTTCCAATTGTTGTTTCACATGACCCATAGGATTAGACCTATGAGGTTGTACTGATAAAGGAGGATATTATTGATCCATCTTAGTAGCTGCAACAAACTCCCTTAGCTGACTGACTCCAGCATGCTTAAGAGGAAGACTACCTTGAATTAGTTCTGCATTCAACCACCTCAATTCCTTCATTTCTTTCTCTTGCTGCGCAAATATTTACTCTAGTGAGAGCGATTTACCCTCTCCATGGGAATGATATGTAACCTGATTCTTTCCCTTCCCCTTGTTTGATCCCTTTTGGAGAGGGGGGAAGTGGGTTATTTTATGGAACACCCAGATTTTGGGTAAATCTTTGATTTCATGTACGCACACCTTCTTCATTTGAGTATGTGCATACAACTTCTTGAGCAAGAACCTCTTCATCTGATCCCTCTGAATGATCCTTATCTGGTGGATCAGCAACAATGGCATTGATGACATTAATTGATGCATAATGCATTGTATCCCTCCTATCAGCATTTTTGCGATATTGTCTTCTTCCATGTCTTTGATGAGACATTGCCTTTTGTTGATTCGATTCCTCAGGAATTTATTGTCGAACCGTAATTTGGAGAGAATCTCCTGATAATTTGGCTCTTCGTTCCTCTTGGGGATTCTTCCCTATCCGAGAGAAGACTGACTTTCTTTGAGGGAGGGATTGAGGATTTTAAAAAGTCCCCAGTCCGGTGGACTGGGGCTGTTCTTGATGTTCCCGCTCAACTCCTCGAATCCTATTTATTGATTCTGAGGGTTGGTTTAAAAGAGTCCCCAGTCTGGCAAGCTGGGGTGGCTCTTAACATGCTATGTCTGAGAATTTCTTAAAATATCTCCTAATCATGTGGACCTTAGTCCAGAAATTAGCTGGATGCATCAACCTGTATCCACTTTTATCACCCGGCTCGAAAGACCGTTGGATGATTTCTGACACTTCTGTCACTTGATGATGTGTTTTCTCCATACGAGAGGCCTGTTTAATATTATCGTTTACTTGATGTAGGAGTAATTCAACAACTTGTTCTTTGTATTCTTGATTTTGAGGAGAACTAGTTGAGGACTGTTCTTGTGAAAGCTTTTGATTACAAACAAAACCAATTGAATTTGGCTGACCATGGGCAATAACATTGCATGAGACCATTTTCGGCAGGCTATGCTGACTAGAGAGCACAGTGAAATGTAGTGCCCCATGAACACCCCATCCTCTAACATGAATACAACATGGGGCATTGGCAATTAACTGGTGCAATCTTCTTAGTGCGCCAAGGCATGAACATTGAAGGGCTCTCTGCTGCTTTTTAGCCTTTGGATATCGAGAGACTGATAGAGATGCCAAATCAATCTGACGTTGTAACCCTTCTATTATCTTAATATGATATTCATATTCATCATAAGATAACACTTTATTTTTCAACTGACAAAGAGTTTTCCATATGTTAATACGGAAATCATGAATTCCGTCTTCCATCAACATCTCTGGAATGTTATACTGAGAGTCAGCCAGAGGCCAAAACATAACTGGTACTTCACCTTTGGCCAGTTGTTTTCTCATGTTCAGCATTTCATCTTTATCATTTAATGAATATTCTTCTACCTGATTTGACTAGAGCTGGTGCTTCCTTGTTGCTTCATCAGATTCAATAAGATTGGTAGAGAAATCACTGATCAAACTATAAGTTGCATGACTTAGGGGTGGTTCGGAGAATGACCTACACCATGGGCTATCTTCCGATTGAGAAAGTATTTCACCTGCTACAGATGAAGCATCAGACATGACTAATTTTGCATTTTCAAGTGCCTCAAGATAAGAGGGCTTTCTCGGCACTACATTGTCCACTAGATCATTTTCCTTTCAATGTGCATCACTAATACGGAGAGAACTTTCACAGCGAAATTCATAATCATGGGGAGGACTACCATGGTGGGTTACAGCAAAAGATGAGATCTCTTATTCCTTGTTCTTCTATCCACACCAAGGGTTATTGTAGCTCTCATATAAAGATGAAACTTCACGATCGACCGAACTGTCATGAAGCAAGCCTTCATGAGGAAGTGTCTGTTGAAGAAATTCTGAATTAATGTTCCCACTATTGGGAAACAAGGGAGTAGAATCTTGAATTACAACAGATAACTATCTGAGGGCTTCAAGAACTCCAGCATTGAGCAAGGCCTTATTACAGATTGTCTCTTGATCTCTTGAGTGTGTTGGGCGGGTCTTCTTATTAGACGCCTTCTTATTCACCTTGGAAACCACTTGTTGATGAAAGTGGCTGCTCTGAGTAGGTGTATGTGCCTGATCAGGAGAGATAGCTAGGATAGGCTGAAGATATCCGCTCAAATCAGATGTATGTGCCTGACTTGGTTGTCCTTATGATATGGGGGAGTATGCCCCAGAACCCTCTTGGACTGGAACAAATGTGTGTGTCTGTTCCGGAGTGAACTATTGATGTGTCACTCCACTGGTAGGGATAGATTTATGTGTCTTTCCCTGATATGCCGCTAAATCTGTTATAATATCTTGGAAAGCATCCAGAATATGAGCAGGGATTTGCTTCTGCTCTTTCACCATTGATAGAATATACTTGGTGACTTTTACTACCGGAATGGGGATATATGTCCATTTCGTGCTTGGAATAGGTGTATGTTCCTGCTCCTGTCCTCCTTTTCCTGTCAGTGAATCCTGATAGTACTCAAGTATGGGGGTTGAAAGTTGAGTCTGCCTCTTGTTTTTCGCTATAGATTTCTGACTGATTTCTCTGTGTGCTATCAAGCGAGACTGTTGGTAGGCTTGATCAATACTAGCAGGTGTATGTGCCTTCTGATTGAACTTCGCCGAACGAGGTTGACGAGCTCCACCATATGTAGTCAGACGAGCCTGTTGACTAGTTGATGATGTATAAACAGGTGTATGTTCCTGCCTATAGTACTCTATTGGAATTTCCTAGTGGGATTGGTGTAATTCTACCAGATGAGTCTTTTGGACAGCGGAATTAAAACGTGCAGGTGTGTGTGCCCTCTTGTTGCTTGCCACCAAGTTAGGTTGGTGGATTTCTCTAAAAATGGTAGAGATGAGAACTTGCTCACTATTAACCAGATTTCACCTCTGGTGATTCGTCTTTCCTACTCAGGTTCGAAGAACCTATGCCAAACACCTAGAGTTGACACCCTCATCATGTTGAGGGCGCACTATCGCACAACTCTGGTGGTGATTGTTGATGGGATCCCTCAGGAAGGAATCCTGCTTCCTTGAATTAAGTCCCTGAGGGACCTACTCATTCACCTCCCCAGAATATGGGAGTGAATGGTGATTGTGTTCTGGGGATAACGACCTGAAACGGTTGGAGACGGTGGTTAGCACCGCTTGCTCCTTGATCACTGGTCGTCACTGTCCGGAAGATCGGGGTGAATTATTCACTTGGAGGGCTTGTCGAGTAGCCTCCAAAGTTGGAATAGTACCATTTTAACGGTACTCCTTAACCAGCACATTTGATACCCAGCGTTGAAGACGCTGAGTAGGTGATGTCATCCTCAGAGCGGATGATGATCCAGCAGGAGTAGCAGCAGTGGCATTTTCAGCAACGGTATTCACAGCAGTGGTATTCACAGTTGTGAACTTGAGAGCATCCATTTCTTAGAATGCAGAAAATCTTGAAAAAGGGTACCTGTTTGATATAACAGACGTAATAAATATAAATTTAGCCACTACATATTTTAGATGAGCACATATGTTATTGATTGTTTTTTTGTCCCTCTCATTAAGTTTAAATAGGGGCCTAACAAATAATTAAAACATTATTTTAACTTGGTTAAGGATTCATGTCAGGTTCACCATTTTTTGTTTCCCTCTAGAATTGGGGATGACCTCATTGATTTAAGGTTCAAACATTCCAATTGGTTTATAATGTGTTTGTTCGTAGAACCAGAAACATCCAATGATTCCATATCCATTTGGACCTACTTTCCAAAGGTAGGTGCTCATTAGTTGTGAACTAATGAGGCTTAGTAATTTTCATTGGTCGAGAGGATGGGAGGTCGAACTCATCACATGTTTTTTGAGTGGAATTATTATCTACTCCGGGACTCTCTTTATAGATTTAAGTTATGTTCGTGAATCCTTATTACACTACCAAGTATAAAATGAGCTTTCCTTTAGTCTAAAAATCAATGATTGATATGGAGGAAATTTAGAGAATCTTTTATATGTATTTGAGGTTCTTCATCGATAGAGAATCGTCTGTATTTGTTAGATATTCTTAGGCAATGGTATCCTTCAATACATAAAAGTCTCTTGGTCATTATGATGACCATACTGGTTTTAAAGCCACTCAGTGGGGCACTTGAAGTTTATTTTCATTCAGAAGGACATTGATTATTTTAGAGATGGGATCGTACCCGTATATGGGAAACCTACGTATTCTTTGTTTTGGAAAAGGAATCATAACCCACATAGTTCGAGTAAAAGAGTATGATGTTTATACATGATTGATGGCTCAAATAAAGATGTCATGATTACTTTTACACTCAAAGCTCACGTCAGTCATGCTCGGTGTGAGAAATAAGAGGTATTGGTGAAACCATACAATTGTTCCATGCAATTATGTGGGGCTTATGTATGTATGACTGCCCGAATAGATGAGGATTAAGATTTACTTCAGGAAAGAAATCCATGGACAGGGTCCATAAAGGTATATGTGCTTCATGGGGATTTGGATACTCTAATATTGGGGCTTACTCCTAATGAAGATTCCCAAGTTAGGAGGGGACTTATGATTGGGTTTTACTCCTGATAAGGAATCCTAGATCAAAATTAATTATGACTAGTTAATAGAAATTAAGACTGGGGCTTATTCTTAAGGAGGAGGCCTAGGTTAAAGATATTTGAAAATTAAGGGACTTGGGGCTTACTCCTAAATAGGATGCCCATATTTTATATTGGGGCTTATTCCTAAGGAGGAGGCCCAGGTTAAAGGAATTATGACTGGGGATTAATCATGAAAAGGAGGCCCAAATTAAAGAGGACTTGGGGATTATTACTAAGGAGGTTTCCCATATTTGAGACTGGGGCTTAGTCCTAAGGAGGAGGCCCAGGTTAGGGGACTTGGGGATTACTCCTGAAGAGGATTCCCCAATTAATGAGGATTTGGGGCTTACTCCTAAGGAAGATTCCCATCGTAATGAGGATTTGGAATGGGGCTTAATCCTGAAAAGGAGGCCCAGGTTAAGTGAATTATGGTTGGGCTTACTCCTAAGGATGATGCCCATATTTGGGAGCTTGGAGACTGGGGCTTAATCCTGAAAAGGAATCCCATGTTTAAGGGAATTATGGATGGGGCTTACTCCTAAGGAGGATGCCCAAATTAGTGGAATTGGGGCTTACTCCTTAAAAGGACGCCCAAAATTAATGGGAATTATGACTGGGACTTACTCATGAAAAGGAGGCCCAGGTTAATGAGGACTTGGGGCTTACTCCTAAGGAGGATTCCCATACTTGTGAACTTTGAGACTGGGGCTTACTCCTGAAAAGGAAGCCCAGGTTAAAGAGGACTTGGGGCTTACTCCTATTGAGGATGCCCAGATTTGAGAATTATGACTAGGGCTTATTCCCTAAAAGGAGGCCCGGGTTAAGGGGTTCTCTCATCTTAAAGGATGAGGTTGAATGAATGAAGTCGCAATCTTTAGTGACATAAAGATGTGTAAATCGCTAGGTTTTGAGAGATATTCCACAGAATTCCTTTCAGATAAGGATTTTAATCAAGAAAACATGCCATAAATGGATTTGAAGAATGTATTGAAGACTAAATCTTGAATAGGAGAGGTGGAATGGTATAAGAGGGGTTAAATGGGTAGGAAGGGCACCCAAAAATGCAGAGGCGTGCAAGTCCTGGTAGGTGCGCAAGTACTGCGTGGGCGCGCAAGTCCTGGTCGCGCGGGTATACCTACACGACACATGGGTACTTGCGTGATTGTTAACCATTAGGGTAACACTTGGGCGATCCTTGACCAAAGCCTTTAGAATTATCCCAAGGTACTTCCAGAAGAGAGGCACACAAGTTTTTGGTGAAGAAATAGGTCGGCGCGCAAGTATGTTCATTTCCCTTAAGGGTAAAACACCTTAGGCGTGCATGTGTTAGTGAATTCTAACACTTAGACCTTACTCCTCTTGTTTATACCTTCCATTCTAGGTAAATAATTACCCTAGAAGTGTTCGGAAGACCTAAAGAAGAGACTTGGGCATTCAGAGCTCTATATCTGAATTTTGAAAAAATTCCTCTCGAAATGGGGGGCCCACATGGTCTATTTATAGGCTACTCAAGACCCTGGGTGGTTATCACTTAGGGCGCACAAGTGACTTGCACAAACAACTTCGTCGCGCAAGTTCACTTGTGCGATCATGGTAGAACTTTGGCTGGAAAAGACCCCGGGCGGTTATCACTTAGAGTGCGCAAGTCACTTGCGCGACAATTAGGCAGTGTGCAAGTATACTTGCATGACAGTAAGGGAACTTGCGCGACCATAAGTCCTTTGACTTCTTTTTCATTCCTTTGTTGATTTTTGATGTTTTCTTCAAAGGATGAATCACTTTGGGCGAAGTCATTTCCCTTTCCATTCCTTTAGACAATGTGATGAAAAAGGAGCGTCAACAGTAGCACCCCCATTTTGAGGTATGTGGCTTTTGTTTATGAATTTTTTATGTGTTTAAAATTCAAGAGATGAGTTGGGAAGAGGTTGTGAGAGTTTGGAATGGTTTTGGATGAGTTTGGAGGCTTTTAAAGGGGTGAACGGTTTGAGAACGGTTAGTATAAACCGTGTGGGTTCTCCATGAAACCGTGTAGGGGAGACAGTTGGCATCGCATGGTCTACGCACGGTTTTCCAAATCGTGTGAGGCAACCGTGTGGACCATTGATCCCAAGGCAGTAGAGTGTGCATGGTTAGCGCACAGTTTTCCAAACCGTGCTGGCTAACCATGCGGCCACTTAAAATTAGGGTTATCAAACCCGGTCTCACTCAAGATTTCCTCATTTCACTCCAATATTCCTCCCACTCGAGCCTCACTCAGTATTTTGGTTTCTCTGGGGTTAAGGGTGCTCTCCTACTCGATTTGGTAGAGTTTCCAAGGGGTTTCAATGCGGTTTGAAGGTGGTTTCAACCGGGTCAGTCTCTCCTCTTGTTTCTCTTGTCTTTTCCCCCTCTCTTTCATGGTTTTCAAGATCTTCACTTGTTCTTTGTAGATCTAGGGTTGGGGTTACCTTGTATGTTAATATTAAGGCTTGTGGATGTTAGGGAAAGTTATCTAGAGAGGTTTCCGTGGTGCATTCACCGGATTTGAGGCGTGGTGGCTTGTGGGTCTAGAACCCGAAAGGTAGGTGGCTTCTCTCTCGACTCCACTTGGTTATAACTAGTGGTTCCCTGTTACAATTAATTGTTGTGATGAAAATTAATTATGAATTGATTATGAGAAATTGATTGGAAATCCCATGGGTGATGTTTTGGGGATTTTTGGGGAAAATGGTGTTTTATGGTGAAATGTTATTCTTGTGGACTCTAAAATGAAGATTTTTAAATGGGATGACATGGTTGATTTGTGAAAATTATTAATGGAAAGGGTTTTCAATAAAAGGGTTGTTTTATTAAAATTTTGTTTGGCATGGAAAATGGTTTTCAATAAATGGGTGATTTATTGAAGTGGATTGATATGAAATGGAATTGGTTGATTGCATGTTGTTGTGACCTTGGTGGGTTTATGCTTGCTTTGGTTTGATTGAAATGTTGTACTGAAGTGGGTGGGAACTCTCACTATAAAAAGGGGGTGGATAGTGGTCGTAAGAACCACCATATGTGTAGTGGTCGAGAAGTACCTCTAGTTGTGAATGGGTGAATGGGTTGGGCGGAAGTCCCACCATTTTGATTTTTTGGTGTGAATGGGTGAACGGGTTGGGTGGAAGTCCCACTGTTTTTGTTTCTTGTTGAGTATTTCTTTAAAAGATGGAATTGTTGTGCTAATGTGTAAATGTTGGGATGATTAGGGCTTGTTTGGTTGAATTTCCCTTGGTTTCTTGGGTTGGATGTGATGGCTTGGTAAGGACATGTTTGGATTATAAAAATAGTTTCACTTGTGATTTATTTTATATAAATTGTTTTATATAATGTGCTAATGGTTTTATCCTAGTGGCATGTGTAGGGAAGTCATTTGGGGAAATCCTACTGAGTTTTAGTACTCACCCCCTGCTTTGGCACTTTGGTGTCTTTGCAGATGTTGTGTACCGTGATGTGGGAAAAGGTAAGTCATACACCTCCTTTAGTGGAGCATTGTGATTCCTTGGAGGAGCTTGGAGCTTGGATCTTGGTGTGGAGCTGTGGTGGAGTTATGGCTCGTGGTGCTTTGGTAGTTTAGTTTTTGCTTGTACTCTGATGTCGTGTGGACATGTCTCGTTGTATTGGTTTTGAGTTGTGTTGTGGAACAACTTGGTTGTCTTTTGGGAATGCATGGTTGGGTAATGGAATTAATATGCATCATACAGTGGTTGTTAGTGGATGTTTTGGTTGGTTTTGTCTTAAAGGAAAATCGTTCCCCAACTTGATCTTGAAGCCCTCAGCATTTATTGTCAGCCTTTCGCACATTGGGAACGTCGCTTAAGGCCAAGTATCCCTCACCTCCTCCTCAAGCCAATGAGGTAGGGGCGGGGTGTTACAAGTGGTATCAGTTTGTTCGGTCCTTTGGAGTTGATTCTCAGATTTGGTGTTGACATTCATTGGGTTATATTACTTGAGTCGAGATGGTAACAAGGTGTAGGAATGTTGGAACTTGGCATGTATAGCATAAAAGGACATAGCTAACCCTTTTATGCTGAAATTCAAGTTACCATGGAGTTGGATACATGAGTGTTTTGGAGACACTTATAGGCATTGGAAATCTCATTGTCGTGGGTGTAGCCAATGAGATGATCATGGCATGCATGGTAGAAATTACTTCCCACTAGGATGCATATTTCATTGAGGTATAATGATTTATGATGTGATATGAATGTGTGAAATTGTAATGTGAATAAATTGGTATTTTGAAAATGGTTTGGTTTTCAAAATGTTGAAACATGGCACATGTGGAAAATGTGATCTGGTGAAAATCCTTGTTGTGATAGTGTTGTGTAATGAGATTTTAAATGGGATTTCGTGATGTCTACAGAAGTAAAACTCATGTTTGTTTGTTTTCTGTTTATATAAATGGCATCGGGTAGGCGTCGTAGAGGCCAACCGGAGGAGGCTATTGAGAATGTGGTAGCACCTGAGCCTCAGGTGAACCAACAGCTAGGGCAAAGCATAGTGCAAGCTTTCCAAGCTGTGGAAAGTGGAACTAAAACGGATGAACCAAGGCATGTGGATCATTCGGTTCAGTTTCAAAAGAAAAATCCACCCATCTTTAGGGGTTATTCAAGGCCACATAGGGCAAAAGCATGGTTGAATCTAATGAATAAGATCTTTGAGTTCTTGGGAATTACGGTAGAGCTGAGAGTGAAGTTGGTCGCGTATATGTTGGAAGATCTTTCCCTTCAGTGGTGGGAGTTGGTAGTCCAAGCGGGGACGAACCAGGGTATGATATGGGAAGTCTTTTAGGAATTGTTTAATAGAAAATTATACCCACATATGTTTAAAATTCAGCGCATTACTGATTTCTTCAGTTCGAAGAAAGAGCTTATGTCGGTGACGGAGTATGCAGCTAAGTTTATGAACTTAGTGTGGTATTCACCCAAGGTGGCGGGTAGAACATCGTTGAAAGCAAGGATCTTTAAAGCAGGGTTAAGTTAATAAATCCATTCAAAGATAGCGGTGTTGTGTATAGATGATTACACAGAGATGGTGAATAGATCCTCGGTGGCTGAGTGGGATCTGTTGGGAGCTCCGGGTGGGGGAAGTATGGTGGTACCCATGGGGAATAGTGGGAACTCTAATGCTGGGTTCAAGCGAAAGATGGACACTTATTCCTAGGGTTTGAATATGGTATATAATCTGATGGAAGGATCGGTGAATCTTCCTCTGAATCCCCAGGGCAAGCAGAGATGTTTTCAGTGTGGTTCTATGAGCCACATCAAGCGGGATTGTACGGTACAACCTCAATAATGTCATAATTGTAAGAAGATAGGGAATCTGTATCATTATTGTCAGAATTTTCCAAGGTCGGGTGCGCATGAAACTCCTCAGAGATCGCAGATGTCGTATGCTTCGACGGGACGGGGACAACAACACACCCCTCGTCAACAGAGTAAAGTGGGTCATGGTGATTCTCAGAATACCATGACGCCTCAGCAGAGAAATAAAGGGTAGAGTGTGGCAAGAAAACATGTGTTTGGAGTTGAGAAATTTGTGGTGGATGATTAGTCGGTAGCATCCATGGTGCGAGGTACTATTCTTTTAAATTCTACCTTGATGGAAGTGTTGTTTGACACGGGTGCTTCACACTCTTTTATTGCTACACGTATGGTTGATTTTCTGGGTTTAAGGGTAGAAATAATGCCCTCGGTTTTGAAACTTTAAAATTCTCTGGGTTGAATAGAGTGTCGAGCCTTCTTGTGTAGAGAATGTTGTATCGTTGTGGGTGAGGATGAGATAACCTGGAATTTCTCAGTGCTTGAGATGGATGGGTATGATGTAATCCTGGGAATGGATTGGCTGGTGGATTTTAAGGCCCACATCGATTGTGATGCATGAACAGTGGATTTTACGACACACGATGGCGTTAGACATCTCTTTAGAGAAGATAAGCATGCAAGGTAGGGTGCAACGAGTTTTTTTTGGCACCAGCAGTGGGTACGTTATCGCATCAGTTGGAGGCATTGTCATTGGAATCGGTAGACGGTTGTTTCATCTGGAATTGGGGATGACCTCGTTGATTTAAGTTTAAAACATTCCAATCAGTTTCTAATGGGTTTTTTCATAGATACAGAAACATCCAATGATTCCATATCCATTTGGACCTACTTTCCAAAGGTAGGCGCTCATCAGTTGTGGACTAGTGAGGCTTCGGAATTTGCATTGGTCGAGAGGATGGGAGGTCGGACTCATAACACCTTTTTGAGGGGAATTATTATCTACTATGGGACTCTCTTTATAGATTTAAGTTATATTCATGAATCCTTATTACATTACCAAGTATAAAATGATATTTCCTTTAGATCTAACAATCAATGATTGAAATGTATGAAATTTAAAGAATCTTTTATATGTTTTCAAGGTTCTTCATCGATAGAGAATCATCTGTATTTTTAGAGATTATTATTCAATGGTATCCTTTAATACATAAAAGTCTTTTGGTCATTATGATGACCATACTAGTTTTAAATCCACTCAGTGGGGCACTTGATGTTTATTATCATTCAGAAGGACATGGATTATTTCATAGTTGGGGTCATACCCGCAGATGGGCTACCTATGTATCCTTTATTTAGAAAAGGAATCAGAACCCATTTATTTTGAGTGAGGGAGTATGATATTTATGCATGATTGATGGCTCAAAGAAAGATTTCATGATTACTTTTACACTCTAAGCTCACGTGAGTCATGCTCGGTGTGAGAAACAAAAGGTATTGGTGAAACCAGATAATTGTGCCACAAAAGATGCAATTATGTGGGGATTATTTATGTATGACTGCCCAAAATAGATGATTATTGAGTTTTACTTCAGGGAAGAATCCCAGGAACAATGTCCATAAAGGTGTATGTACTTTTTGGATATTTGAGTACTCTAACTTGGGGCTTACTCCTGAAAATAAGGCCCAAATTAGGGGACTTGGACTGGGGCTTACTCCTAAGAAGGAGGATGCCCAGATTAGTGGACTTGGGGCTTACTCTTGAAAAGTAGGCCCAAATTAATGAGGACTTGGGGATTACTCCTAAGGAGGATTCCCAAGTTAAAGGAATTATGGTTGGGGCTTACTCCTGAGGAGGATTCCCAAATTAGCGGACTTGGGGATTACTCCTGAATAGGATGCCCAAATTAATGAGGACTTGGGGATTACTCCTAAGTAGGATGCCCAAATTAGGGGACTTATGGTTGGGACTTACTCCTGAGGAGGATTCCCAAATTAGGGTTCTCTCATCTTAAAGGATGAGGTTGAATGAATGAAATCTCTAACTTTAGTGACATAAAGATGTGTAAATCACTAGGTTTTGATATATGTTCCACTAAATTCCTTTAAGATAAGGAATCCAATCAAGAAAAAATGCCATAAATTGCTTTGAAGAGTTTCTTGAAGACTGAATCTTGAATAGGAAAGGTGGAATGTCATAATAGAGGTGAAATGGGTAGGAAGGGAACCCAAAAATAGAAGGGCGCGCAAGTCCTGAGGGGTCGCACAAGTACTGCATGGGCGCGCAAGTCTTGGTCACTCAAGTATACTTGAGCGACACTTATATACTTGGGAGACGGTTAACCAATAGGGTAATACTTGGGAGATCCTTGATCAAAGCCTTTAGAATTATCCCAAGGTATTTCTAGAAGAGTGGCGCGCAAGTTTCAATGAGTAGGTAAGGAGGAGCACAAGTGTATCCATTTATCTTAAGGGTAAAACACTTAGGCACGAAAGTTTTAGTGAATTATAACACTTAGACCTTATTCCTCTTGTTTAGACCTTCCATTCTAGGTAAAGAATTACCTTAGAAGTGTTCGGACGACATGAAGAGGAGAATTGGGAATTCTGAGCTTTGTATCTGAATTCTGGGAAAAAAATACTCTCGAATGGGGGGCCCACCAGGGGTATTTATAGGCTGAATAAGACCTTGTTCAATTTTCAAAGAGGGTGTGCAAGTCACTTGCGTGACCATTAGGCGGCGCGCAAGTGTACTTGTGCGACAATGAGGGAACTTGCGTGACCTATGGGAAATGTTCTCCTTGTTCATTCCTTTGTCGATTTTCGATGTTTTCTTCAAAGGATGAATCAATTTGTGATAATTCATTTCCCTTTCCATTCCTTTAGACAATGTGACGAAAGCAGAGTGTTCTTTTGGCAGTGGTAGATTAGTTCATGGATATTTTTTCTGAAGAATTCTCGGGGTTACCTCCCATAAGAGAATTAGAGATTACAATCGATCTCCTTCCGGGGACCAGTACTATCTCACTTTCGTCTTATCGGATGGTACCAGCTGAATTGCGGGAACTGAAAATCCAGTTGGAAGAGTTAGAAAACAAAGGGTTTATCCGGCCTAGCATGTCTCTGTTCGAAGTGCCGGTGTTGTTCGTGAAAAAGTTGGATGGAACTTTGAGGCTATGTGTTGATTATCGTAGACTTAACCAAGTTATGATAAATAATAGATATCCACTTCCACGAATTGATGATTTGTTTGACCAGTTGAGGGGAGCCTAGTGGTTCTCCAAGATCGACCTGAGGTTGGGATATCATCAATTGCGTTTGAGGATGGATGATATTCCTAAAACAGCTTTCATAAGTCGATATGGCCATTATGAATATGTGGTTATGCCCTTTGATCTAACGAATGCACCAGCGGTATTTATGGCATCGATGAATCGGATATTTCAAAGATATCTAGATTCATTTTTGGTGGTGTTTTTAGACAATATTCTGGTGTATTCAAAGACAAGGGTGGATCATGAGCAGCACTTGGAAACAATGTTGGGGATATCGAGGGATCATCGGTTGTATGCCAAATTGTCAAAGTGTGACTTTTGGATACGGGAAGTTTGTTTTCTTGGACATGTGATTTCTGAAAGGGGTGTTTCAGTGGATCCTGAAAAGATAGAGGTTGTTGTCTCGTGGAAACCACCAAAGAATGTGTTTGAGATATGAAGTTTTCATGGTCTAGTTGAGTATTATCGGCATTTTATTTGTGATTTTTCATGTTTGGCTTCACCAATTACAGCTTTGAAAAGAAAGTATGTTCCATTCCAGTGGAATAAACAGTGTCAGCAGTGTTTTGAAGAGCTAAAGGGTCCTCTTAAATCAGCACCAATCTTGGTTTTTCCAGAATTAGGAAAAGGGTATGTGGTGTATTGTGATGCATCGGGATCAGGGTTGGGGTGTATTCTCATGCAAGGGAATCATGTGGTTGAATATAGCTCACGGTAGTTGAGAGTTCATGAGAATAACTACCCAACTCATGATTTGGAGTTGGCATTAGTGGTCTATGCTTTGAAAGTGTGGTGTCATTATCTCTTGGGTGAGAAATTCACGGTATATATAGATTATAAGAGCATGAAAACATTTTCTCACAAAGAGATTTGAACTTGAGGCAAAGGAGATGGATGGAATATCTCCAGATGTTTGATTTTGACTTAATGTACACACCGGGTAAGGGAAATTCAGTGGTGGATGCATTAAGTACAAAATCATATGCTCAGGTGGTAAAACAGACATTGGAAAAGTGGTAGTTGATGTCGGTTATAGCCGATATGCGGATGGAATGTGAGGACCAGGGAAATAGAGCGGTCTTCTTTCCAATTTTGTTGATTCCTGACTTGGTTGTCCTGGTTAGAGAGGCACAGATATCAGATTCTGAGTGTGTGACCATAGGGTCGAGACTCAACGGTGGGGAGACCACTGAGGGTTGGAAACTGAATGGAGATTCAGTTTTGTGTTTTCGGAATCGGATGGTTTTACCAGTTACTTTTCAGGAGGATCTTCTAAGGGCATATCATCATTCCAGGTAGGCTATTCATCCTAGAATTCAGAAAATGTATAAAGCGATGAAAGCACAGTTCTAGTGGACTGGTTCGAAAAGAAAAGTGGCTAAGTTTGTTTCGAGATGCTTGACTTGTTAGCAGGTCAAGGAAGAGCATCAAAGGCCAGCAAAAATGTTGCAGTCTTTACCAATCCCTGTTTGGAAGTGGGAGAATTTAGCGATGTATTTTGTTACAGGTCTCCTAAGAACGGTTAGAAATCATGATGCCATTTGGGTGATAGTGGATCGGCTAACGAAGTCGGCCCATTTCATTCCAATTCATGAATCCCATACGTTGGAGGATTTGTCCAAAATCTATATCTGGGAGGTGGTAAAGAGGAATGGTGTTCTAGTTTCAACTGTATTAGATAGAGATATGAGGTTTACATCTCGTTTCTGTAAATCCTTACAGCAAGCCCTTGGGACGCAGTTGACGATGAGCAAGGTGTATCACCCTCAGACGGACGGTCAATCCGAGAGGATGATACAAACTCTAGAGGATATGATGCGGGCTTGTGTTAGAGATTTTGGTGGCTCCTGGGAGGATAAATTTTCATTGGTTGAGTTCTCGTACAATAACAGTTATCATGCATCCATACAGATGGCTCCGTTTGAATCATTGTATGCGTGGCCATGTCGTTCTCCACTATATTGGGTGGAAATGGGTGAGTCCTCAATGGTTGGACCGAGCCTTATCCAAGAGACTACAGAGAAGATCAATTTGATCAGGAATAGAATGGAGACGGCTCAGAGTCATCAAAAATCATATACGGATCATCGTCGAAGGTCGTTGTCGTTCGAGGTGAGTGATCATGTGTTCTTGAGGATCTCTCCTAGGTTGGGACATCGTCGTTTTGGGAAGAAGGGAAAGTTATCTCCGAGGTATATTGAGCCTTTTGAGATTCTTGAATGGGTTGGTGAGGTGGATTATCGTTTGGATTTTCCACCTTGGTTTAGTGTGGTGCACAATGTTTTTCATGTGTCACAGTTGAAAAAGTATCAGCTGGATCGTGAACATGTGATTCGATGGGATCATGTTGAGCTAGAATCAGATACTTTGTTGGTGTACGTGCCAGTGCAGGTTGTGGATAGGAAAGAGAATGTTTTTCATGGAAAATTCAACAGTTTAGTTTGTGTTTTTGGGCAACATGGTCAGATTTAAGAGGAGACTTGGGAGTGGGAGAAAGAGATGGTCGAGCAGTGGCCCGAGCTCTTTCAGTAAATGGAGGGTTCACTACTTTCTGAGGACAAAAATTCCAATAGTGGGGAGAATCTAGCACCCCTATTTTGAGGTATGTGGCCTTTATTTATGCATTTTATATGTGTTTAAAGTGAATGAGATGAGTTGGGAAGAGGTTGGAAGAGTTTGGAATGGTTTTGGATGAGTTTGGAGGCTTTTAATGGGGTGCACGGTTTGAGCACGGTTAGTGGAAACCGTGCGGGTTCTCCCAGAAACCGTGCAAGGGAGATAGTAGGCTTCGCACGGCCTCTGTACTGTTTTCCAAACCATGCGAGGCAACCATGCGGACCCTTTCTCCCAAGGCAGTAGAGTGCGCACGGTTAGTGCACGGTTTTCAAAACCGTGCGGGCTAACCGTGCGGCCACTTAAAATTAGTGTTATAAAACCTGAGCTCACTCGGGATTGCCTCATTTTACTCCAATATTCCTCCCACTCGAGCCTCACTTGGTATTTTGGATTCTCAGGGGTTAATGGTGCTCTCCCAATCAATTTGGAAGTGTTTAAAAGGTGTTTCAAGGTTGTTTGAAGGTGGTTTCTCCCTGGTAAGTCTCTTCTCTTGTTCCTCTTGTGTTTTCCTCTAGGTCCACTTCCCTCTATTTCGTGGTTTTCTAGATCTACACTTGTTGTGTGTAGATATGGGATTGGGGTTGCCTTGGATGTTAATATTAAGGCTTGTGGATGTTAGGGAAAGTGATCTAGAGAGGTTTTGGTGGCGGGTTCACCGGATTTGAGGTGTGGTGGCTTGTGGGTCGATTTCTTGGGAACCCTAAAGGTAGTTGGATTCTCTATCGACTCCAATTGGTTAGAAATAGTGGTTCCTTGTTACAATTAATTGTTGTGCAGAAAATTAATTGTGAATTTATTATGAGAAATTGATTGGAAATCCCATGGGTGATGTTTTGGGTATTTTTGGGAAAAAAGGTGTTTTATGGTGAAATGTTATTCTTGTGGATTCTAAAATGAATATTTTTAAATGGGATGACATGATTAATTTGTGAAAATGATTAATGGAAAGGTTTTTCAATAAAAGGCTTGTTTTATTGAAATGTTTTTTGGCATGGAAAATGGTTTTCAATAAATGGGTGATTTATTGAAGTGGATTGATACACAATGGAATTGGTTGATTGCATGTTGTTGTGACCTTGGTGGGTTTATGCTTGGTTTGGTTTGAATGAAATGTTGTATGGAAGTTGGAGGTAAGTCTCACTATAAATAGGGGATGGATAGTGGTCAGAAGAACCACCATATGTGTATTGGTCGGGAAGTACTGCTAGTTGTGAATGGGTGAATGGGTTGGGCGGAAGTCCCACCATTTTGATTGTTTTGGTGTGAATGGGTGAACGGGTTGGGCAGAAGTCCCACCGTTTTGGTTGCTTGATGAGCATTGCTTTGCAAGATGGAATTGTTGTGCTAATGTGTAAATTTTGGGATGATTGTGTCTTGTTTGGTTGTATTTCCCTTGGTTGCTTAGGTTGGATTTGATGGCTTGGTAAGGACATGTTTGGCTTATGAAAATGTTTGCACTTGTGATTCATTTTATATAAACTCTTTTATATAATGTGCTAATGGTTTTATCCTAGTGGCGTGTGTAGGGAAGTCATTTGGGGAAATCCTACTGTTTTTTTGTACTCACCCCCTACTTTGGAACTTTTTTGTCTTTCCAGATGTCATGTACCATGATGTGGGAAAAGTTAAGGCATCCACCTCCTTTAGTGGAGCATTGTGATTCCTTGTAGGATCTTGGATCTTGGAGCTTTGTGTGGAGTTGTGGTGGAGTCATGGCACATGGTGCTTTGGTTATTTAGTTTCTGCTTGTACTCTAATGTCGTGTGGACATGTCTCGTTGTATTGGTTTTGAGTTGTATTGTGGGACAACTTTTTTTTCTTTTGGGAATGCATGGTTGGGTAATGGAATTGATATGCATCATATAGTGGCTATTATTGGATTGTTTGGTTGGTTTTTTCTTAAGGGAAAATCGTTTCCCAACTTGATCTGGAATCCCTCGGCATTTATTGCCAGCCTTTAGCACCTTGGGAATGTCGCTTAACTCCAAGTAGCCCTCACCTTCTCCTCAATCCAATGAGGTAGGGGTGGGGTGTTATAATACATGTCTCATTTAGTTTTAATTCCTTTAATATGACAAGGAAATTAAAGTATTGTTCATGCGTATGTACGGCCTACCGTCTCCATGAATGGGGCATTTCATTTTTTATCTCCAAATATTATGGAATAGTATAAAATGAATATATACTGGATATATATGATATTTAAATCATTAATACCATTCTGGTGATGATATACTTATGACCACATGGGCAATTCTTTTCCAACAAGTTCATTTTTGACTCATGTACCGAACATCAACAAAACGTATGATATGAACTCACATAATTAAATAATTATTATAAAATGATAATATGTAATATGAATTAAATAATAAACTTTAAATGAATTCTTTAATCAATTATAAATTGCCCAAAGTTTATTATTTATGAATATAAAGAAACGAACAAGACAAGTCAGACTTGAGGTAAGGGGATTTCTTATCTCACTTTTAATTCCATGAGATTTCCATTGTTCACCACTTATTTGATTCATTTGGTGTATTGTATACTTCTATTTGATATATATTATCATGATTCTATTTATATTCATGGTATTCTGTGATTCATTTTGTGTTTATTATCTTTTGGTCATACGACTCGATTTATTACAACGAGGTAAGGGGTTTTTATCTCACTTTTTATTCCCGTGAGATTCATGCTATATTTGTCACTATCTCCTTTGAGTGGTGTATGTACTTCCCATTATTCTATTCTTTTGGTAATATAATTTCATTCATGGGTATTTACATCAACATTGTATAGTCCTTCTTTCATGGGGTGTATGTTTCGAAAGTTACCCAAATCGGTAAGGGAACCTTTCACCCTCCTCTTTTTAAAAAACTTATTTTTGTTAGGTATTTTAATTTAAATCTTCATAATGTTGTGATATGTTCTTTTATATCCTTATTAATATAAATTTTATGTCCAAGTGATGAGATACCATTTTTATCTCTCATTATTTCATTTTCTAAATTCTAAAGTGACGTCGTTAGGCTCTCAAATTTCTATAAGGTAACTTCTTAACCCAATTTCAATTATTTGGGTTAAACCTCAACTTCTTGATTATTTCATACTACAAATATGTGTGGATGACCTATGATTGTTTTAAACTTAATATCCACTTATATTGGGTGTATTTATATTTGTCACACATAATTTTGTAATTCATTTATTCTTAATCTAAGGATACCGTCTTTGTATGGGACTTCGTCTCAATCTCCTTTCATTAAGGAATCTTTTGATTTCTACATGAATTTATTTTATACGGTGTATAAAACCCTTTGGAATTTTCATTTCATTAAAAATGAATCTTTTTACATGAATCGTTTTACTAAATGATAAAAGGAATTTTTTTTTGTTATATGTATGTGGTGACAATGACTTCTCTGCCGTCGTGACCATTATTTGAGTTTCAGCTTCCTCTACAAGCCATAACTTTTTTTAATGAAACATAAATACCATGTTTTACATTTATTTCATTTTGGTATTGAAAAAGTTTTTGATAATTTTTTGTTTATATCAATGAGTTGTATTGATATCTTGTGATTGAAATGATGAAATTTTATGTTTCCTTTATGCTTGTTTTATGTGATAAGATTATGTTATGGTTCTTGAGTATTTTTTATGAAGTCGGGTGGTTTCTTGATAAACTAAGGGAAGGTGAGCCTGAGATAGCTCTACAATGCATTGGGTAATGCGAAGGAGTTAAATGCTAAGGTTTATCTGAAGAGATTTAGGGAATATACTGTGATGGGTATTCCAAACATAACCATGAGGGTTACTACCTACATAAGAATGTTATGAATGCCTCAAGTTACCTTTATGTCTTATGATTTCTATGATTTATTCATAAATCTTATGATTTCATGAGGTATGTTAAAGTGCTTATGTTTTATGAATAAAGTATGATTTCATTGATTCTTATGTATACTTGGACTAATGTTTTATTTCCGTATTTTTGTATCACTTACTGAGCTTTTTATGCTCATCCCAAGTTTTTGAAATGTTTTTCATTGGTTATAAGGAGGGTTAAGAGAAAGGAAGTATTCAAGAAGATTTATATCAATAAAAGAACTGTTGTTTTATTTAAGGATTTGAAAAAAAATAGTCATAGTAGAAGTTTCTACTTTGTAATATTCAAGTTGATATGTAACAGTTATGTCCTAAATCTCTAAAACTCTAAACCTAAAAAGATCCTCAATGTGAATTATTCATTTAATTCAAGATTATGTAATGATTTAGAGTAAGGGCCTTGTATTTGGTCTTAGAGTTCAGTTTAGATAACTTTAGAGGTTAGGGTATTCTTTAAGCTTAAGTTACATTACCATAATGGTTAGGATTTCAAAAAGAGTCGTAGTTTTTTTAGATAAACTGAATGAGTTTAAGATAACATGAATAATTATATCTTAGTATTATATGATTATTTTACTGATATACTCATACTAACCTTTTTGGTTTTAGTAAATGGATGGATCTAGCAGGCACCAAATTAACAGTGGATCTGAAGAAAACTGTGACGGTTTTCTTGAATAAGCAACTAAATGATATGGGAGCTACAATGAGAACTCTTGTGGTTATTCTCAACCAACTATCTAGAGTCATGATTTACCACCTGAACCTTAGTGATTTTTAAAAGGCATCATATATGCAAGAAAAAAATCCCTACATATGTTCAGGTAATAATCATAAAGGTAATTATGTTCAAGAACCTATGTTTCAAAGATGTGGAAAGAAACACATAGGAAAATGTTTCAATGGGACAGAAAGATTCTATAGATGTGGAAATGAAGGTCATAAAGCAAGAACCTTCCATGGAAAAAGGAATCATCTAGTTGACTATAGGAATGGGAAAGAATTTCTTTATGAAGGACTAATTGAATGTTTTAAATGTGGTGTGCATGGTCATTATGAAAACACATGTCCTGCGAAGATGTTCCCAGAATGGGATCACCAAGATCATATAAATATTCATTTACCAATACCTAATTCCATATTGATTGAGGATGAAGAAACTGACAATGACCAATGAAAGGTATGGATTATTTCTTAACATATGTTTTCCTATTATTAAAATCTTAGGATATGATTCATGATTTTTTTTGTAGGAAAGAAGTATTTCAGAATAAGTTGGAAAGAAATGGTTAATGGATCATGAAGAATTTTAAATGAGTAAGAAGTAAACATATAAGGGATTCAAGAGTTATGGAAGATTTTAGGATGGTGAAATTCTTAAAAGTACTAAGGCTCTTTTGATGAAGGGATTATATTAGAAGACTTTTTATAGTATGTGTAACCCTGATGTTTGATATATGAAAATTTTATTAAAGTAATAATTATCTTTTCTTTTTTGTATATAGTAATAAAGAACCATTTGGGTTTATATGATCCTTTAATTTGAGGGAATTATCGGTTAATACATTTTGGGATGCAAAACGAAAGTTATTAGATAACCTTTGTGGTTAAAATATGTTATGGTTATTTTTGATGAATTTTATCTTTTTTGGGAATGTTATAAAATTATATAGTTTTTTAAAAGGGACAATACACAGACCATGTGACAACCCAATGCATCGGACGAAGCTACGGGAATTGAAGCCATAACCAAAGTGCGACTGATATTTATCGCCTACTATTGGACTACGTGAAGTCCTTGGTTAGTATGACTAATTATTTTTCGTTAGATGATCTTATGAGTCAAGAATAAGTTGATTTTGAGTTATCTATGGAAATGATTAACCTATCATGGAGGATATGTGATTAGGTTAATTACTTTTTAGTATGATAATTTAAGAGTAACTAATGTTATTTGGAGATAAATGTTAAGATTTACCTTGGAAGACTATGTGATTAAATCCTTCAAAGATTTGGGTTTCAATCATAGATTGGATTACTTTGAGTAATTTTATGGATAACTGTTTATTTAATGGTATTTCTTGAACCTTGGGTTCTTTTTGTTGAATTTTGGAGATTAAGAGTAGTATTTCTTTTTATAAAGTATTATCCTTTTAGAGATTATCTGATCTTGTACTAAAAATTTTGGTTTTATTTGATATCTAAATACAAGGGAAATATATAGTTCTACTTTTTCGGATAATGTGATTCTCTAGAAGATGATTCTTGTACTTTTTATGTGACCAAGTCTTTTTGAATGCTCATCATTTGGAGAAAAGATTAGTTTTGGTAGAAACTTATTAAAGGATGAAACTCTACTTTAAGGTAAGTATATTTCCTTATGTTTTTATTCTATTTAGTAAATTAATTACTCAAAATTATAAAAAGGAACGTAAAACAAAAATGTTATTCATTTATGTTTCCTACTAGGTAATCAAATACCATTTACACACATCATAGGTTTGTGATTTTCTTGTGGTTAACTTTCTCTTAATCATGTTGTATACCACTCTCCATCAGAACAAGACCCTTTGTTTTCTCTTCCATATCTATGTTTTCATGGAATCCTAGTATCTGTTGTCTTGGGTGACCTTTTTACTTCTCTTTATTTCTTTTAAAGTGATAGTTTTATTGACTCCTTTTCCGATGTAGGGCTTTCAATGAAGTTTCGGAGCCCAATTTTAAAATTGCGAGGATGCAATTCCCAAAAGGAGGGAAGGATGTAACATCCCAGGTAAATAAAGAATATGACATTTTCATATTTATTAATATTTATGAATAAAATGTTAATATTACTATAAAGGTAATGCAATGCTCTATGGCGTACCCAATACACAATAATGAGTTTCTTTGAAATATTACGTTGCACACTAATAATATAATAATATTATTTTAAATAGTAGTTAATGTCTAGTCATTGTAATGGCGGGAATGAACAGAACTAACTAAAAAATGATTATATATGTTTGTTAAATATTTTTACATTTATCCAATAAATTTTAGAGGTGTAAAATGTGAATGAATACAATTTTAAGAATAAATATTCTAATATGCTTTAAAAGTTCGATTAACCACCTTTTGATGGTGAACCCTTTTTAAATCCACTTTTTGACAATTTTATAAGTTATATTTGACAAAATAAAATCCTTCTTTAGAATTGGGAAATCAAAATTTAATTTGTGTAAATTTGTGTTATTTTTCTGATAAAGTTCATTTTTTATGAATAGTGAAAAATGCTATATTTTAATTCAAAACCTCTTTTTAATATAATTTATTTATATTTTTAGATTATATTTTTAATTGATTTTAAAGTGTAATTATAATATATTTTTACCATTTAATTCAATGGTGGTCATTGTAATTAATTTCACATTGAAATTGGACATAAACAAGTGTCAATATTTTGATAGATATTGTTTCTTAAAAACATGCTATTTGTTTTGACAGCGGGAATTAATTATAAAATTAATTAATTCAACTTATATGTTTTGAATTTGGTAAAATGGAAATAATTTTTGAATTTGGAATATCAAATTTACTTTGGAAAATTTTTTGGTATTTTTCTAAGAAATGTTCATTTTTAATGAATAGTGAAAAATACTGCATTTTACTTCAAAACTGCTTTTTCATCTAATTTAATTATATATTTAGATTGTCCTTTTAATTGGTTTTAAAGTTTAATTGAATTATGTTTTTATCACTTAATTCAATTTTGTTCATTGGAAGTAATTTCACTTTTCAATTGGATATAAAAACTAGTCAATCTTTTGATAAATTTTACTTCTTAAAAACTCATCTTTGGTTGTGACAATGAGAATTCTTATTAAATTAATTACAGAAATTTCTGTGTTTGTAATTTGGTAAAATGGATTCCATATTTGGAATCATAAGGTCCAAATTATGTAATTAAGATGCTTTTGTTTTTGGACATTATGAATAGTAACGACGGTAATTATCTTTAATTATCATTATTAATTAGTAATCGGGTAGTTAAGGGTAATAAAATAATATCATAATAATATAAAATGACCCTAACATGTGTCTAAATCCTATTTTTTGTGTCATGGACGACCATGGGATGCCTTGTGCGAACTTAGGGCCCCCATGGAATCACTTTTGTGTGATAGTGACCTTTTATCATATTTTTTTAAGAAAGAAAAATATAACCAAACTATGTAACACCTGAGTAAAACAGTTTTAATATTGTTTAAATAAATGATCTATTAGACTATAAATAGTCATTGGAAATATAAAAATATTTTCTACATCATGGTATTTTTTTATAATATTTATACATTAAATAAATAAATTTATTTATGACACTATGATGATGCAGTGATTACCTCATTAATGAACGATTTAAATAAAATGAAAATATAAAGTAAAATATAAGACTTAAACTTATAAAAAAAACCTATTGGATTTGTGTATTTCTAACCCTTATCACCTTATCCCCAAAATATATCATTGTGGGACCTTTTCAATCTGAAAATAATTTTATAATAAAGTAACATTTCCAGACTTTTCAAAAGTGACCCTCCTCCCTCTTATAAAAGGCCCCCACCTATACCCCCTTACCCACACCACTCAAGCCCTTGGATCATCCAAACTCTACTCATATTATCTGTCTACATCTCTCTCTCACTCCTAGAATCCTCACTTTGGGCAGAAGTATTTACAAGGAATTCTTTGGCTCAAATCAAAAAGAGTTACCTGATTTAGAGATAATGTCTTCTCTTGAGTTTCTTTCTTTTATTTTCCTTATTCACTCACCACTATCTTCTTATTATTTAATACAATTATAACCCCATTATATTCAATATACTAGGATGTTTTTATGATAAGGATTATACCTACACTTAAACACACCTCTGTCTAATGGTAAAAGAACATACGGTTTCCGTGGATGGAGAATTACTACCTTACGTAACGATGATTGTTCAATATTCTCTCTACCCCCTCTCATGGTTGAAATTATGATGGAACTATATTTATATATGATATATATTATATATATGTCCCCTATAGGCTTCTGTATTGTATATTTAAAGCATACCTTTATTCTTTTCATGTTGTGAAAATGCGATAATTTCATATGAGGAAGTGCGGACAACCGCCCCCTCAAGTGATGTGACTCGTTCATTCCAAACATGGAATTTATAAATAATGTAATTAATGAACTTATGTTACCTATATAACATATATATTATACTTTAATTATAATATATATATGTCTCATTTAGTTTTAATTCCTTTAATATGACAAAGAAATGAAAGTAGCGTTCATGCGTACGTACGGCCTACTGTCTCCATGAACGGTGCATTTCATTTTTTATCTACAAATGTTATGGAATAGTATAAAATGAATATATAATGGATTTATATGATATTTAAATCATTAATACCATTCTAGAGATGATATAATTACAACTACATGAGCAATTATTTTCCAACAAGTTCATTTTTGACTCATGTACCGAACATCGACAAAACGTATGATATAAACTCACATAATAAACTAATTATTATAACATGATAATATGTGATATGAGTTAAATAATAAACTTTAAAGGAAGTCCTCAAGAAATTATAAATTTACCAAAGTTTATTATTCAGGAATATAAATAAATGAACAAGACAAGTTGGACTTAAGGTAAGGGGATTTCTTATCTCACTTTTAATTCTGTGAGATTTCCATTATCCGTCACTTATTTGTTTCATGTGGTGTATTTTGTATTGAAATTTGATATAGATTATAATTATTATATTTATATTCATGGTATTCTATGATTAATTTGGTGTTTATTATCTTTTGGTCATACGACTTGATTTATTACAACAAGGTAAGGGGTTTTTATCTCACTTTTTATTCCCATGAGATTCATGCTATATTTGTCACTATCTCCTTTTAGTGGTGTATGTACTGAAAATTATTATAATCTTTGTGTAATATACTTTTTCTCATGGGTATTTACATCAAAATTATATAGTACTTCTTTCATGGGGTGAACATTTCGAAAGTTACCCAAATCGGTAAGGGAACCACTCACCCTCCTCTTTTTAAAAGACTTCTTTTTGTTATGTATTTTAATTTACATCTTCTTAATATTGTGATATGTTATTATATATCCTTATTTCTATAAATTTTGTGTCCAAGTGATTAGATACCCTTTTTATCTATCATCAACTCGTTTTCTGAATTCTAAAGTGACGTCGTTAGGCTGTCGAATTTTTGTAAGGGAACTTCTTAACCCAATTTCAATTATTTGGGTTAAACCTATACTTCATGATTATTTCATACTATGAATATGTGTGGATGACCTATGATTCTTTTTACACTTAATATCTAATTATAATGGGTGTATTTATATTTTTCACACATAATTATATAATTTATTTATCCTTAATCTAAGGATACCGTCTTTGTACGAGACTTCATATCAATATCCTTTCATTAAGGCATCTTTTGATTTCTACATGAATTTATTTTATACGGTGTATAAAACCCTTTTGACTTTTTATTTCATTCAAAAGTAATCTTTTTAAATGACATGTTTTAATAATGACAAAAGGAATGTTTTTTTTTCTTACGTATGCAGCGACAACGACTTCTCCGCTGCCATGACTATTATTTGAGTTTTGGCTTCCTCTACAAACCATAACTTTTTTAATGAAAAATAAAACCATGTTTTACTTTTCTTTTATTTTGGTATTGAAAAAGGTTTTGATAATGTTTAGTTTATATCAATGGGTTGTATTGATATCTTGTGATTGAAATTTGGAAATGTTATGTTTCCTTTATGCATGTTTTATGTGATACGATTATCTTATGGTTCTTGAGCATTGTTTATGAAGTCGAGTGGTTTTGTGATAAACTAAGGGTGGCTGAGCCCAAGATAGCTCTCCAATGAATTGTGTAGCATGAAGGATTTAAACACTAAGGTTTTTTCGAAGAGATTTATGGAATATACTGTGAATGGTATTCCAAACGTAACCATGAGGGTTACTCCCTATGTAAGAATGTTATGAATGGCTCAAGTTAACTTTATGTCTTATGATTTTTATGATTTATTCATAAATATTATGATTTCATGAGGTATGTTAAAGTGATTATGTTTTATGAGTAAATTATGATTTCATTGATTCTTATGTATACTTAGACTAATGTTTTCGTTCCGTATTTTTAATCTCTTACTGAGTTTTTTATGCTCATCCTATGTTTTTGAAATTTTTTTCACAGGTTATAAGGAGGGGTAAGAGAAAAGAAGTATTCCAGAAGATTTATATCAAGAAAAGAAATCTTGTTTTATTTAAGTATTTGAAAAAAAAATCAGTCATAGTAGAAGTGTCTACTTTGTAATATTCAAGTTGATATGTAATAGTTATGTCCTAAATCTCTAAAACTCTAAACCTGAAAAGATCCTCAATGTGAATTATTAACTTAATTTAAGATTATCTAATGTTTTAAGGCAGGGGCCTTATATTGATACTATGTTTAATGAAATAAAAATAATGTATTTAGTGAATATGAATTTAGTTTAATCAGTAATTTGTACCCTTAATGTTTATTCAGTTATTTTAACTACATATAATTCTTTTGTAATCTTTATTCAATCAACATAATTAGTAATTTGTACCTCTACTTATTATTAAATGAATTAGGTCAACTATTTTAGAAATATATGATGTTTTATATACCACTTTCAATTAATTAAACATGATAAGATTGATAAATGTGTAATGAATACACAATTAATACAATATAGAGCATAAAATATTGTTTACTATATAAAAATATATATACATATATTGCCTAAATTGGTATTTTCTTCATGGAAATGAGTAAATGAGGGAATATAACAAATACATAAATATGGTATTGTAGCGTATATTTTAAATTTAACAACAAAAACATATATCTAAGTACATATTGGATTTATAGTTTTCAAATATTAAACAATGTGTTAATATATTTGATCATCAATATGTTCAAAACAAATAATTCTTAGAATGAACTAAATTGTATAATGTTTATCATAAATATGTATTTGATAATTTTAATACCTAATCTATAACATTAATATTTATTCAATGAGTTACATCCTATAGTTTAAATATTAATAAAGTTGGTCATTTTTTAGTAAATAACATAAATATATAGTTTCAATTTAATATAATGAGTGTATAATGGGTACAATATAAAACACATAGATTACATAAACTATATACAATAAGTTGGATTTTATAAGATACATCAATATATGAATGAAATGTATATTTTTAATTTAGTATCTAAAACTAATATCTAGAAATTTACTAATCTGACTGGTTTAAAATATAGAAAAAAGTACAAATATAATATAAAAACAATATGTCCAAAAGGTACCATTTGTAAATTGAATTTAACTGTATGTATTTTTTCTATAATTGGTATGCATTCAGTGTAATCACTAAACTATACTTCTAATATTCATTCAATGGATTAGAAAACATATTTTTTAAATTATTGAATCTTAATATGTCACCATTAATTATAAAAATAATATAAAAATTCACTAAAATATGATTAATTCACTTTGAATTCTATATATAGTATATATTTCATTATCTTAATTCAATAAATGGACACATCCTTTAGTTGTTTGTATATTAGGACCATAAAAGTGATCAAATATAAGATATTATGTTTGAAACATAAATATGATAATTTTTACATGCAAAATTTAACCTCTAAAATATTTATTTTAATACATAATGATTGTATAAATATATTAGTATTATAATATCTCATCTATAAAACATTTATATTGTATCAAACTATATAAATTCTGATATTTCATAGTATTTTATTCAATGAATTAGAACCATTATTTTATAAATTATTGAATCTAAATATTTTATATTAAATTATAACACGCAAGTGAATATTTAGTAAATTCTAATGAATCTACAATTAATAAAACATTAAACATATAGACAACATTTACATCATATAATATAAATATATAATTCTTACATGACATTATAGCATTGAATAAATAGAAATGATTATATCAAAGACATCAAAATGACTATGTAGTGTACATTTTCAATTTAACACCTAAAATTTTTATCTAAATAGATAATAAGATGACTGAATAAAAAATTTACCAAAAGTAAAAATTTATCAAAAACTGAATTTTTCATGAAGAATATAAATAGTGTTTGTATTCCTTTTTCAAAAAATTTGTATGAAATCAATTTAATCACTAAACTGTCTAATTGGGAAAAAATTTAAAATAATAAATATACGTAGAATTACTCATGTATGTTTTAGTATACCAGAATCTAGAAATAATAATTAAGTTATACTTTTCAAAAATAAATCCACAATGTGGGGACTTTAATGTGGTGGGGGAGAAGGGAGAAGGTGGGGGCTCTATGGCGTTGAAAAAGGGAAGAGTAGGTGGTTGGTTCCCCATAGCAGTGGAGGAGGGGTACAAGTGGAGGGGGATAAAAAATGTCAAAGGGTGGTAAGGGTTAATGATGTGGGAAAGGGGTGAGCGGTCGGCTAGGGTTGACGTTACGAGAGAGCAGGGAGCAGGTAGTTAGGGTGGAGGTCGCTGGAGAGGGGGAGTGACGGTTGATGGTGGAGTGAGTATGGGGTGTGGGATGTGAGAGATATGTATTGGGGAGAGAGGAGAGGTTGATTGTGGGGGTTATAGGATAGGGGAGAGTGGGTAGTAGGGGATTAGAAGTGGCTAGGGTCGATGATGTGAGGTAGGGGGAGTTGGTGGTGGGTCTTGGCAGCGATGTTAGATGGGGGGGTTTTGGTTTCGGATCGACATTGCTAGAAGGGGGGAGTAGGATTGGGTGGGGGAAGAGGGACATGGGAGTGGCTCAACGTGGGAGGGAGGTTATCATGGGGGGATATAGAGACCATAATTTATCAATCGCTAATACTCTCAATAATGACCACCAAATAGCACTTCCATAAACGTCTCTCAAGGGAAAAGATAAAATTCTAGTAGTTTATAAAAGTTTTGAAAACATATGTTATATATATATATATATATGTTTAAAATGTTTTTATATATTAATTTTCTATATATATATTTTATTAAAAAATTTAAGGTAGAAATATGATTAAGACAAAAAAATGTTTGAAAATAATTTTGAAAAAAAACAAGAGAGATTTTTTTATAACATTATAAAATTCATTTTTAAAATAATTGAAAAAATAATAATTAAATTAAAATGTGTGAAATGAATAAAAAAATAGTGTTATTTAAAAATTAGGTGAAAAAATATTGATTTTAAAATTCAAAACATGTGAATTAATTTAAAATAAGAAAACATATCATTTTATTTAAATGTAAATGATTTAGGGTGATGCATTTGAAGTGGGATATGTGGTGGATAGTGGTGAAAATTGTGTCTCCTTATCCCATCCAAGTATTTAAATGTGGTATTTTATTTAATGAATGGTTAAAGAGTGTGACTAAAATTCATAGCACCCATTAACGAAAAGAGAAAATAATCTCTCTATTTGAAAGACAAAATAAGCCCAATACGTGACCCAATATCCCTACTTATTTGATTTACACCATCTATTATTAGAATAAAAAAAAGCCTATGGATTCCCATTTAGTTTCTAACACATCATATAATAAGATCCATCTTCAACATGATTCAAGGTTTCTAGGTTTTTTTCTTACGTATTCTCAATCATGTGAATATTCCTCTTCTATTACAGTCCCTGAGAAATAAAATGGCATGCTTCATAGTGAAGTAGGATATTCAAGAACTCTATTCCTTACTTGTTTATATATTTTCTAATTATCATACCACCACTACCACTAGGTAATTGGTAGTAATTATCCAATGAAATATAACAACCATAATGATGAAACTGAAAAGGGGGATGTCCATATTATTAATTTTACAAAAATATGTGTTATTTGATTGCATAAAAATCTATTGTCGTTTTCTTTATGGGATTTTTTTTAATATTGGGTAATATTATATTTATTATTTGAATTTCCATAATTATTTTTCATTTATCATTATTTCTAGGATATAACCATAAGATTTTGATTTGTGTTCTATTTTTTTATTTGTTATTAAATATTTTTGGTAGACTAATATTTAAATATCATTCAGGATGCAATTTTATATATCATAATCCTCACTGAATAATAATTTCAAAATGGTAATGGTAAAGAGAATAGAGGATAAATTTATAGACTATTCATTATTCTTTTACTAAAAATAGAATATCAATTAAGGGATATTTCTCATTCTGTAATAATAATAAATTTTTTAATTATCTAGTAATTTATGTTATTATATTATAATCACAATTTGTTTGATTATTTTTTCTATGGAATTAAGTTTCAAATGATTTGGAATAATTATTAATGGTATGATCAAATAAAAATAGTTAAAAATATAATATCATAAATGAATAAATGACTTAAATATGGAAGGAGGATGATGAAATATTGAATTACATAATAATTTATTTTATAAGAATAAATGAAAATATGATTTAACACGTGATTTATATGTTAGTTTATTGTTATGGTTAAATTATGTTTAATCATTAAAATGATTTTCAAATATTTTTTCTTAAACTAGTAAGAATGTTTATGGTTTTATTGGAATATTGATGTATTGTAGTGGCAGTTGGGGATGTGGAAAGATGTTGTAGAAGTGGTCGTATGTTTTAGTTTATGAACAAAAAATATATATTATGATTAGTAGGGATAAAAATGTGTTGGTTGTTGTATTTGGGAATGTATCAGTGGTTGTGATGGATGGTTTCTTTTTGTGGGATTGTGTTTATATATTCCTAGTGGTAAGGAATATAAAAAATTTGATGGAATATGGAAGATAAACTATGGGTAGAATACTGAAAAAAAAAATATGTGGTAGGTTTAAATTAATTGGTGTGTTAATAAACAAAAGGTAAAAGGATGGAAAGAATATGCATGTTCACTTATGAATCATTTACCATTGAATATGATTAATGATCATAATATTGCACATAATGTGGTTAGAAAATAGTAAATCATGAAATAATTAAGTGATGGTAAAGGGGGAATCTATGGTTATTATTGTATCTTTTTTAGGGCATATAGTTGAGATGGTTTTTGGTTTATAATTGGAAGTTATGGATGGTTTATTGTAGTGGTACTGTGGTGGTTGTGATGGGTGTGGCAGTGCAATTTTTGTTAGAAAATTTATTCAATGATTGAGTTTTTATATATTAATATTGTATTTTCTTATTATTTATATGCGCACCCCACTCAATTTATATAACCTTCACAACAACCAAATGTTTTGGCTTTCAAATGTTTTCATTAAAATCCATGTTGGTAAGCGAATAGATGAATGACCATTTCATCTTCCTTGTTGTACCTCCTAGGTGTGGTATGATCTTTGATGTATCATGGTTTATTGGTTACTTGGATGGTGTGGTGATATTTTTTGGGGATTGTTCAGGGTTGTAGAAGCATGTGAGTTTGATCAATTTTTGTTTATGATACCCTACTAATATGGGTATGTTGTTTTCTCTATTGGAAGGTTACAACATATGATATTAGACCTTATAGGATGATGGATTATATCTGAAAAACATTGACCATAACATGTGAATTTATATGTATGGGAACATAAGATGTTGGACCCTTTATGGGGGTTTGTATAGGTAGAGAGATGGTATGAACCACATCAAATATGACATGATATATATTATTGGGACAAGTTTGTGATATTATGTAAGGGGTGGAATCAAAATACATTTTCTTTTTTTGTGTGAGGGTAATAAACTAGTTTTAAGTAGTGTGGGGTATCCTTTTTTGACATATTCATTTCTTATTATTTTATTATACATTGATATGATATTTGGTGACTTAACCTTGGAGAGATTGGGAGGTAATTGACCTAGCATGTTCTTATTGATATGATTTTTATTCACTAATTAATAAATATACTTGTTTCACTTTTTTCATGATATTTATTGAGGAGTAACCTATTGATTATACATGTTATAATCACCGGTAAATATAGAAAACAATTTTTTTGGAATTTAAGATGAGTTTAAAGACAAAACTAAACATTCCTATATTGAAGCTGAGATTTCTAATTGGAGATACTACTTCAGAGTTTATTTTTAGTATTTGTTTTTTTATATGTATTTGGATGAAATTTCAATGAAATGTGGTTTATTATGGGATATTTTTTTATTTATATTATTTTGTTAGTTGATGGATTCCATTATGTTCATGAGATTTATTTACACAATTCCTCCTGTTTTTATGTTTTACACCCATGGTTCTACATTCAAACCCAAGGCCTATTTGAGGTGGACCGTTCAGTCAATCTTTTCTTCCATTAAGACCTATGAGGGGCTCTCAGTGGTTTTGTTCATGATCAAGTTATATCAATTATTTTTTTAAGAGTTGGGATGGATCTTGTGGATAGGAATTTATGAGTATTACATGGGTTTTTAGAGAAACAAGATCAGTTAGATGTAGTACATGATGGACGAAAGGGAGACTGACTTTGACCTCATATTTTAGGGGCCCCTTTGATCTGATACATGGACCATAATTTTATTGAATTCACTAATCCCAGTGATGTTTCATATAGTGTAGAGAACTAGGATAGGTACATTAATAATAGTATATTGTTCTTGTGCTTAAATTGTGATGATTTGAAGCTAAAATAATATATTTCGCTATAGTTTAAAAAATTATGTTCTCTATGTTTAGGGATTTGTTTCATGATAGTGACTAGAATGTAGTTTTTAGGGATATAAAGGAAGGATTGTTAAATTCATCCCATCTATTTCATCTATCCTCTCAGGATGTTTCTGCTGTAGTTTTTATCTATTTTTCGGGTTAACTTTGATCTAAATTTATTGGTATATATGGATCTATATATGATTATATGTTTTTGGTATTTTTTTTCTATTATTTTAATGGATATAAATATAGTTCTAAATTTAATCCCTAATAATTAATGAATTTCACTTAAAATAAATGTTTAATGAAAACCTTGATGATATTGAATCCAAATTCATACTGTTGATATTTTCTCAGAATAAGTGTTATGGGTGTTTACCTTATTTCATTCTTGATAATTTATTATGTGTTAGTAACCTAAGGGATATTTAAATTGGATAAAATAAATTTAATTATACTTATGATTTCTGAAACATGTTATGTGTTTATCTAGGTTTCCAGGTTTTGAAGTTAAACATGTTGATACTGATTAGAAAACGATCTTGTTAAAACTTCATGAATCAAATTTATATATATAATAAATCATGTAATTATTTATATTTTGAGTTATGAGAATCATTAATGGAATAATTTTAAACTATTATTATTGTGAGTGGTAAGTATGAAAAAATTATAACAAAAAATGGGTAAACTATTAATACTAGAGAGTGAAGGATAAGTTAGAATAGCTAAATTATTCTATAGTTGAGTCTATTCAAATTTTAATAAATTTTTTTGGAAATTATTTTTTATTTTATTATTTTGATTTGGAAAAAAAATCCTTGTTGTGTTATAATTTGAATAGTGGTATTTATTAATATTTTCGTGACTTATTTAAACAATGGTGTTCTTTGTTTGAAATAAATATTTCTCTAAATAAATGGTAGGCATTATTTTGTTAAACGTTTTGTTGATTTTAAATAGTGGCCTTTTAAAATGGTTTGACACTATTTTACAAATGGGGATTTCTTTCTTCCTTTTTTAAATAATCATTAAAAAATTTAATTTAATTTTTTTGGGTAAAACCATATGTTTTAAAGAAATAATCATGATTAAATTGAATTTTTTCATGGGTTAAAGGGAGTTTTTTTAACATTTTATACTAAATCATATCTTATATGAAATTAAATTCCATCTTTTTAATCATTATCATAAAAACCAAAATAATGTTGTAATTAAAATAAATTATGAGTTTGCATAATTAAAATCACACAAGGATTTTATAATTTATAACTTTTACAAATAATTGAATTATTATAATGGATAATATGGTTTTTATAGACAACATCTCCAAAATTAAAAAATTATATAAGTTATTTTCTATGTTATAATGCTAAATTACATGTTACGTTAATTGTTTTCTAGGCCATGTTGACCATGATGAGTTCAAGTTGCTTCTACATGGTTTAAAATTGTTTCATGAATTATTATGCTATGTTTTTATGAAGTATAAATGATGAAAGGAAAAATTTTAGAAATTAATTGATGAATTTAAATCATCAGAAGACACTAATAAAAAAATATTATGGTGAAAATATTACAATGCATGTATTATAGGCATCTAAGAATTATGAAATCATTAGACAAGAAAAATTACATGAGAACCTCCCTTGAAATTTTTCTTTAATATTACATATTCATTTTTGATCCTTTTATTGATTAGTTAAATATTTATATTCCTTATTGTTTGTATGGTTTCTTATGAATTAATTTTAGATAATGAGGCCATTAATTTTACATTCATAGGTACAATTCTTTGAAATGAGTTATCATTTTGACAGAATTATTTTTTGTACAATTCAATATGATATTGTGTGGAGAATGTATTTGATATATAAAAACTTATATATGGCTTAGAAATGTATTTAGAATAAAGTTATGGTTAGCTACTAATGGGTTAATTTCTAATTGGTGTATGTTAATTTGTTATTTTTTGGTTAATTATTTTCAATTCGTGTCCTGGTAAATTGTTTTATATGATAGAGAATGTTATTTATTGTTTTATACCCCGTATAAATGTTTCAATTTAATTCCATTAAGATCACAATGGCCTATTTGATGACAATAATTTTTTATGTTGTATTTATATTTTTTCATTCACGTTGAAAGATTGGTTTTTTTATTTCTTGAATGAAACACATATTCATGGATACATTTTTGGTGTTTATTAAATTTCAAAATTACCTTGCTTTTACTATTCCATTTATTTTATGGTTTTCATTACCATTTAAAAGGATTCATGTTGATCATGGAAAATTTTGATCTAATGGTCATTATTACTCAGTAGTGTGTTTCTTTGGATCGACATGGAACCACTTTTCCCCACTAATTTTTATTCACATGCTTCCACTAAGCTTCCCAAATATTCCTCCTTCTATTAGAAAACCCATCTGTGCAATATTTTTCATCCACACTGCTCTTATCTGGCATCTTATGAATGAACAACCTAATGATTCACTAACATGCCATTATTTGGCCATGTTTTAATGATTTGTAATATTGATTCTCTCACACTTCTGATTTTAGTATTTTTCTAGTTATGGTTTCAATAATTTTGTAAGATAGATATTGTCTTACTCACATGGGAGAACTTGGAAAAGAAGAGGGAAAACGAGATTTCTCGGCCATCTGCACTCCCCGATATCTTTCTTTTGTCGATCCCTGTAACTGATATTTTATTCTAGTAGAGATTTTGTGGATAAATGCTCGACTATAGGTCTATAATTACTACACCCCAATGGTATTTTTAGATCTTGAAATCCACTCATCAAAGCTAGGTTTCGATTTTTAATATAGGAATTATAATATGTTTTGTTGACTTTCATTCATGATTGGAACTGTATCCTTCTTAGGTGTGTATGTGAGTCCTTTTGGGAGTGGAATGTATTGTCTCTTCATGATAGATTTCATCACTACCACCTATTTCAATAGGTAAATCCTCTTTAGATAGTTTATCTGGTTATTTTATTTGAGTAATTATTTCCTAGATTTTTTCTGTCTAATAATAAAATAAATGACATGGCGTGGTGTTCTCACAATGCACATATGATCACACTAATCTATATCATGTGATATCTTGGTGCCCTTTATTGTTTTTGGTTTACATTATTTATGTTCTTATTAATCCAAAATTTAGATTTCAATAATTATTATTCTATTTTATTTAGTAAATATACCAAATTAATCATATCATTTTTGTAACCTGATAATACACATCTATGGATCCTTGTCAATACATAGGGACCAACACAATAATTTTTCCCACAAAAATTGGAATTAAATCATATTGAAATTTAGATAATGCGATCTATAAAGTTTGATATTTATGAATTTTATGGTGAAAATGATTTTAACCTATTGAATATTTAAATGACCAAACATCTAGATCACAATGAATTTATAGATGTTATTAATAACACTAAAAATAATGTTTCCAAATATACCATTAGAAGATCCCATATTCTAATTCTTTCATATTTTGGAGATAAGGTTTATAGAGATGTTGTGTATTAGTCTCCTACTGTGGGTATATAGTCTAAACTGGAACAACACTATATGACTAAATATCTTTTTGGTAGACTGTATAAGAAAATTAGATTATATATTTTTAAAATGTGATTGGGAACTATAATAAAGTAACATATTCGTGGATTTAATAAAGTATTCTTCGATCTATCAAATATATATATATAGATGATAAGATAAAGAACAATACATAATAAAATTAACATCATTAGTTAATTATATTAATTTTGTTAAAGAATCCATGATGTGAAGAAAAGAAACTATTACTCTTAAATAGGTTAAATCTGATTTACTCACCAAATACTATCAAAGGAAGGGTTGTGTTAAGTCTTAGGTAGAGGTTTTGAATATTTGGGGTATAAGTGAGTCTAAGTGTTGGAGGAAAAAGGGGTTAATCTAAAAAGCATAGATTTAAATCCTAGAACAAAAAAATATTTTAATGTAAGAAACTTGGTGGCATAAATAGGAACTACCCTAATAAGAAATGTGAATATAATTAGAATAATAATGATTATTTATTATTAGTTGAATTGGATTTTGACACAATTAATGTGTTAAATATTTTAGATATTTCTATCTCTAATGAATGGATCCTTTATTAAGGATGTTTATTACACATGTTTCATTAGATGTATTACTTCACTAAATGAGTGAAATTAAATTTAGAGAGGTATTACTAGGTAATAATAAGGGTTTTTATATTATGGGTAAAATCCCAGTTTCATTAGAACTTCATGATTGGATTGTTAAAACTGTTGAGACAGTTAGGTGGGTTCCCAAGCTGAAAAGAAAACCCATTTCCCTAGTAGTTCTTGATGTTAAGGGATATAAATTTGGTCAAACTCTGGAAGTAGTAGGAAATCATGAGGATCTATTATATACATGAAAGGAAACCTTTAGAATGTCTTCCATTTGTTAGAGAGTAGGTTTTATATAAATAAAATGAATGAATCTAGTCATTTTGGTTTAGACAGTACCACCCATTGGAATAGAATGTTAGGGAATGTTAGTGCCAAAGTTCATGAAGAGCTAATAAAGAAATGGATTTTGAGTAATTCCAATCCTAGTAGTCATCCATTCTATGAAGATTTTGTGTATCCAAAATCCTAAAGAATTTGTTTTAGTAGATCAATGTAAAACGTTAGAGAACCCCTTGAGTGTTTCCACTCTGACCATTCGGGATGTTCTAGGGCCACCTCCCATGTTGGAGGTTTTTACATTGCATCATTTACTAATGACTACTCTATGAATGATTTGGATTTATAAAATCAAGAATATTTTTGAAGGATTTTAGAATTTTTAGAAATGGAAATCTAGTGTAGACAATGAATTTGGTAGGAAAATCAAATCCTTAAGGACTAATGATGGTTTAGAGTATTTTTTTTCACTAAATTCATAGAATTATATGAATCTCGGGTGGTAAAAAGATATCAATTGGTTGTGGAAACAAAAAAACAAATGGATTATTAGAATTAATGAATTGGATTGTTTTATAAAGGGTAAGGTGCATGCTGTCTCATTATAATATCCCTAGGTCCTTTTGTTCCAAGACAACCTCCACAATAGTTTATAATATTAATTGTTTCCCATATTCTGAAAATTCCATTAGAATGATAGTTGTCATGAACCAGGCTAGGATTCCATACAACCCAACACATGACTACACCTGAGACAATTCTTAAAGGGCATTGCTGATTCCCATGGGCTTCAAACTAGTTAATGAGAGTAAAAAAATATGAATGGAAATGATTTCTTCCCAAACAACCAGGATAAAATAAAAAAATATATAATAAGAAAAAAATTGAAAAACAGAACATCAATAAATATATAACAAAATCCATATAAAACAAGTATTGAACATAAAAAAATGAATACAAAACTGAGACCAAACCATGATAAAATTACCACCAAATGACCTCTGGGTCACCACTAACAACTAGACCAACCTTCTCTAAATGCACAACTGAAATAGAAACCCAAACCTACAAAATATCTTGGGTCTACTGAGGCCGAGCGACACAAGTAGGGTGTGATCTTAAAAAGCTTAATAGGTAATCACCATCGAGTTCATGAATTACATTTCCTAGAATAATCCATAAACACAAGTTTGAAATACATTTATAAAAAAGGCTTTTAATCATTTTGAACAATGAAACACATATTTCTACAAATTCTCTTCATAAGACAACACACATAGCATCTCTTTTAAAAAAATATTTCACTTTCCACAAACCAATTCAAAATCAAATACCAAATAAAAATACATACAAATTTACCAAAAATTGGATATGGAGAATGTAATGGGAAATAAACATGCATATTTAAGCTAGAAGGGACAATATCCACATGCAGGAGTAATACACAAAAAATATAGATAGTAAATCATAGGAATTTGTAAAACATATTAAGAGGAAATACATAGACGTAATCAGTTCAGACTCACCTGCCAATGTATGGTGTATGTCCATAGTCAATAACCAACTGGCCACTCAAAACTAGAAAATCTAGTGGCATGTCTCACCTGGTCTATTAGAAAATATAGGGGGTATAACCCATCTAACACGAGGTTAACAAGAAACCATCGCCCGACCATCTAGATTATGCCAATAAATCTAACGATAACAGTACTCAGTGAATGGGAAAGTCCCCACACGCGTGTTTAAACTAAATCACACTACCATTGTGCTTTCCTAAGACAGCCACTCTAAGCACCTATGTGATTCCCCTGTCTTTGGGGAATCCTCCATAGAGGTTCCCGTCTCACAATAATCCATTAAAAAGTTCCAATTGGGTCGTCACATCATTTAATATTCAAAAACCACTTTTCCAAAATTTTAAAATACCAATTGGACCTTCACACAACCGAATATTTCAATACATTTTCAAAAAGATGATACGATGACCATCAGGCCCATATGTCACCTGAGTTCCAAAATCAATTTCCAAAACCTCACAACGTACCAATCAGGACTTCACATCACTTAACATTAAAACCAACTTTTCAAGGACAACACAAAGATCCAACTGGGCCTTTAACATTTCCAATCTAAATTCATTTAAAAATCCATTTCCACACCATTTTCAAAGTCAATATAAAACAACACTTTCATGTGAATAACGCCAAATGGGCCTTTACATTTCAAATCCAAAACCATTACCAAGATAAAGTAAAAACTTTCAATGATAGGAAAAGTTCCAAATAGGCCTTTTACCCCCACTTAGTTACCATGCATGACTTAAAGTGAAACAAGATCCATTATCTCATTTATTTACCAAACCACATCTCAAAATTCCAAATGGTCCATTATTTTGGAAACATATTTGAAACAACTTTTAATGTCACATGAAAAATCCGACATATCATTTAAAACCCCAAAAGCACTAAAAATATATTTAGGAAACCCCATACCAAAATTCAGTGACACTCTTTAAGTATCAATGAAATCACTTGAAACCCTTTTCAAAGAAACGTCACTTGCTTTTAAACTAACACAACATGCCGCAGATAAGTGTCACAACATGAAAGTCCCAAATTTACACAAACAAAATCCAATCCATAATCTAACCATATTACCAAAAAATAACCCAAGTAACCACCACCCATAAAACCTAATTTTAATTTAAATGTTCAATTTTATTTTTTTCAAACACCATGAATGCATTAAAATATATGCATAATTAAACAAAAATATTGGAAACTATTTCACACCCATTTCTGATCATGAAAACACCATAGAAATGTGTACTAACACATCAAAAAAATGATTATAAATTTATTAAAGAATTTAAGAAATTCTCAAGAATTAATATAATGTTTCATAAAGGAAAAGGATGGAAAAACCTACCTTAATGATGTTTGATTGAAATGAAGCTTTGGGAGAAGGAATAATACACCCCAAGAAAAAATCGGCACACCTTATCATCAATGAAATATAACCACATAAGCCAACCCTCATCCTAGGGATCAACCAAGGGGTATCCCAACAAATAAAATCCAAGAAACCAAAATTGAAGGAATTGGATAATAGGAAATCAACCAAAAACTCAATGAATATTACCTAAGAATTATTATAAAGTTTCAATAGAGTAAGGGGAGCAAGGTAGTATGGTTTCCTGGAACCCCCTAGTTCACCTAGGTCGAACAAGGGAGGAGAATCCTGAATTGGGGTTAAAAAATTGGAAGGGAAAAATAGTAAATTAAAAAATTTAATGACTTGGAAAACTTTCATGGTTTGGCTACATAGTTTGACAAATCATATTCCAACCATGCACACCCAGCTACAAAATGGGTCACAAAACATGGGCTGGTTGTATGGTCTCCCAAACCATGATATGATTGTGCAAAATCCCCTTGTCTAAACTAAAAAATCCCTCACACGATTTCCACATGCTTTCCTCTAACCGTGTGTAGGCCATGCACCTAGGTATAGACACCTAAAACAAGTTTCATGGTTCACCCATAACTATTCACAGTTTGGCCCAATCCATGCTCTAACTATGAAATTCAAAATGTACAAGAATAATATGAATTGGAACCATACTTTTTCTTCACATTCCACACCGGTTAACCCCCAAACCATGAACATAAACTGTATACAACCCAAAAATACACCTTAAACCTCCAAAACATAAAAAAACATGGAACTACACCCAAAACTTATCTAAAATAACCAAATCCAAGAAAAGAAAAAAAATATGTGATCTAGGTGTGCAAATTATCCCCACCGAAAACACTTTTTGGCCCCAAAAAGTAACTGAGCCACATAAAGAACAAACCTCACTACAAAAATCGAATGAATCCAAATAGAACCATGAACCTTGGGGTAACTCTTCTCTTCATAAGTCACAGCTAATCATCTCAAATAGAATCCATAATAGAAATAACCATGAAAAGGAGTAGGGTTCTTCTCACCACAAAAACCTGACTATAATGACCAACATCGAAAACTCATAACATGATTGCAACGATATGGGAACTCCCAAACCCAACTAGAAATCCCCAAGCATTAGAGGAAATCCAAAGAAATGAAATTGGACTAAACAATAAACAAAACCATAGTTCATAAACTCCCTATGAATCAAACATCTACAAAACATGAAAAACTGGAAACTGAACCCATCCACAAAAAGCTAAGAACACACAGAAAAAAACTAATAATTAAATACTCACATTTAAAAAGAGAGAACCACTAAAATTGTAAAAGAAAACTACCACTGGTCTTCTTATAACAAAGGGTAACTCACAATAGTAGAAAAAATTACTACAGAGAAACTTTAATCGTCTCCACATAAACACTGGAGACAAAACTGGGCCACGGTTTCCCACACCTTCAGTAATTCCTAAAAATATAAAAAGATTCACTCCAAGTCCTATGAATGGAGCCTTGATGTCTTGAAACATTTGATACCCTACATTCATGAGATAACACCCTACAATTAAGGTTTCCTCCACATGAAACACTTCATACAAAACATCTCCATATGACCTAAACGGCCTTAGTGATTAAACATATTTGGAGGATGGTGACATGATGTCTTTGAATGCCCAAAATGGCTGAACTGAATGCACACAAGAAAAAGATCTAACAAGAAAGAGGGAAAACTTATAAAAGAGGATTTTATAAAATCGGTTCCTCTGTTACACAACTCTTTACATATGGAAACCTTCACGGGCACCGAGAAAGCCTTGTTCATTGTCCATCACCGATTGTGCCCTGAAATTGAACTCGATTGATAATTGATTATCCAATAACTTCTCAAAATGAAGATCCTTGGTGGAGATATCCCATTCTTGTATCTCAAAATGAAGGCCCCAAATGAAAATATGATCTTTTCACTAATATTTAGATGCTACCTTTGGAGAAAAGGAAACCATATCCTTAGAGTGGTCAATATAGGTCATCACTATCTACTGACCCTACTAAAAAAGCAATAGCTCTTCCACTTTCCACAAATTCACCTCTTATGGCATGAACCATCAGAAGAAAGTGGTCTTAAACACTTCACATGCCATACCATATTGAAATGATGAAGGAACAATCACCCTCCATTGATCCAAACTTATACCTTCGAATAGACCAGAAAAATCCACACTCTCACCGGTTTAAGAGTTCCAAATGATCTGAAGACACTATCAACTTACTCAATCCATCATGCAGCCTATAATGGACCTTAATCACTATGGAAGATATATGATATTTGGGAATAAAACTACTAGAAATTGGGCCTATACCCACGGTTTTGTGAAAAACTGTGGGTATAGGTCCCCCCCTATACCCACGGTTTTCCAGAACTGTGGGTATAGGGATAGTATGGGAACCTATACCCATGGTTTTCCAAAACCGTGGGTATAGGTCCCCTATACCCAGAGTTTTTGACAAAACTGTGGGCATAGTTTTTTTTTTGAAGACCTATCCCCACGATGTTTCCAAAACCGTGGGCATAGGTTTTTTTGTGATGACCTATACCCACGGTTTTTCCAAAACTGTGGGTGTAGGGGGTATTTTTTTCAAAGACCTATACCCATGGTTTTTCAAAATCATGGGTATAGGTTTCCCGCGTTATGGCGGGGGGAAAGTGGGAAAAAAATTACGCGGGACGAAAAAAATTTACGCAGGAACAATATATTAATTAATATAATTATATGGATACCAGTATTTATTAATATAAATTCGGTAGCTTCGTTGGTTTAGTTCACTGTTCTGTTCTGTGAAGTGCGATGTTAGAATCTCAGCACAGAAAATTTTCAAATATACTGACAATATTAATATAATTATAAAATCGTATAATTATATAAATTTAATCCTTGTAGCAGAGTGGGTTCACCACTGTACTCCATCCCTCCAGGTTGCATGTTTGAAACCCGCTGGGCACGTTTTTTAGATAACTGCATTAGTATTAATATATTATAATAAAATTATTTGTATATACATATAAATTCATCAGTTGGGTTGGTCCGCTGTTGTGTTGCGGCGCTGAGTCCGTGCGTGCGGCGCGGGTTCGAAACCCTGTGCCTATGATTTTTTAAACTTAAATTTCCCACAGTTTGAAAACCGTGGGGTAACTGCCCTGTCACGTTGTACTGCAAGGTGTTGGTGTGTGATACACCTATACCCATGGTTCTACCAAACCATGGGTATAGGTCAAGACCCATATCCCGACGTCGTTCCAGCCCACGGTTCCCAAAACCATGGGTATATCCTATACCCACGTTTTGGGGGCTATACCCACAGTTTTGAACCATGGTTATAGGTCGTTTTTCCAGTAGTGGAACTAGAAACATGATAAGACTCACTAGAAACCATAAGGAACTTTTTCGGTGGCATACTCTAAATTAAAAAATAAGCACAAGAATGAAATCAACATCAACCCAAAACCTATAAAAAATGAACCACCCAATACAAAACAATAGGGTCACAAGACAAACAATACAAAAAAACAAAAATACTCTTTTCAAAACCCACCTTTTCATTTTAAGTTCGAAAATCACCTTCTTCCAAGTCCACCATCTAAATAAAGAAATCCAATTTTCAAATAAAAATAACCCATTTTTTAATGGAAATCCAATTCCTGAAATCATTTTCCCTGTCAAAACCAATTTTTTAAAAACCAATTCAATCCCTTGATTTCAAATACCTACCCATAGAGATGTATGAAATGTCGTATATGTGTTCATACCACTTATTCTTATATCATCCATCCACTTTTGTCAGCATGCACTTTCAAAACCCACCCACACATACATGAACATCTATAAAGAATACCAAGGGTCACACATACCATTTTATCATCAGTCCCAATAATTTTCCAAAATTTCAATTCTCTTCTCCTCCACATTTTATCAATATTTTCAAAATTCTAAACCACTTTCCCTTTTTAAAACCATTTTTTATTTGAGTCTACCTTTAAAAATCAATTTCATTTGAAAAAAACTTTTTCCACTCCAAAGACAATTTTTCCTTTGTAAACCCACTCATAACAATGAGAGAAAATCTAACAGACAAATACCAAAAAAACCTAGAATAAGGAATTATTGTTCATGCATAACCTAGTGACATGGTGACGGGACCATTCCCCAAGAAATTGTAAACAACTAAGATGATCTTGAACTGTGCACTCGAATTACACAGAGGTCACTACTCTACATGAGATCATGACATGACACTGGTTTACTTCCATTTTTATTACCCAACCTCTCAAATGAAAATCCAAAACAAAAAACTCAAATCCAATATTACCCTAATAAACTCGAGGATTATAATGAGAAAGGGTTCATGATTTCATCCTCATACCTACATTTTAAGTCTCAAAAATCCCAATATCTGATCCACCTAACAAACTAAATAACAAGAGCCTCCATTGATACCATATTTTCACAAATCAAGTCGGGATTCCATCCAACCCAACACCTGGCCTAGCCCGAGACAAGGCCTGAAGGGTGTTCCTGATCCCCACAATAAGGAAACTTGTGTCAGAAAAATAATATAAATGAAAATTATTTCTACCCAAACAACCATGATCAAATAACCAAAAAGAATACATTGAAAAATATGAAAATTGAACATTAATAAATACACAAATAAATCCTAAAACAACATTTTCTGAACATAACAAAAACTGAATACAAAAAAGAGAATGATCCATGCTAACACGTTATCTACATGACCTATTGGTCACCACTAACCACCAAACAAACCTAATATAAAGGCACAACAACACCATAAACTTAAACCTAAAATACAGATCAAGTCTATTAACACCAAGTGGTACAAGTAGGGTGTGAGTTTAAACAGTTCAGTAGGAAATCACTATATATTCATTGTATTTCCCCTCTCTAAATAGTCCACAAAAACTTGTTTTAAATACATTCATAAAATAGGATTTTAATCATTTTGAAAAACCAAAAATAGTTGTCTAAAAATTCCCTTTTTAAAAATAAGACACATAGATTTTATTTTCAAAAACCATTTCACTTCTCATATCCAAGTTCAAAACCAAATCCCCAATACACATATATACCAAGTGACCAAAAATTGGCTACACAAAAAGTAAATGGAATAAAACAAGCAAATGTAAACTAGCAAGGCTAACATCCACATGTAGCAATAATAAAAAGAACATTCAAATGGTAAATAATGGGAATTTTCTAAACATGTCTAGAGTAAATCCAATGATATAATCAACTAAGACTCTCCTGTTGTCATATGGTGCATATCTATAGTCAATGACCCACTTCTAGCTCTAAAGTACCCAATATTGTAGCATGTCCCACCGGGCCTCTTAGAAAATCTAGGGGGTACAACCTGTCTAACTCAAGGTCAAAAATAAATTATCACTCAACCCTCTAGATAATTCCCTGGAATCCCATGATAATAGTATTTAGTGATTGTGAAGGTCCTCACATGCATGGTTCAAATAAAACTCACTACCATCATCCTTTCCTAACCCAAACACTGACACCACCTATGTGATTCAACTCTCTTTTGGGAATCCTACATAGAGGTTCCCATCTCATAATAATCCACTCACATATGTAAACTAGTTCATCACATCATTTGAGTTTAAAAAATCACTTTCCCAACATTTTAAAATACCAAACAAGCCTTTACACTACCTAATATTTCAATCCATTTTCCAAAACATGCCAAGATTCCAATTGGTCTCATACATCACATGAGTTCCAAAATCAATTTCTAAAACCAGACAATGTACCAATCAGTCCTTCACATCACTTCACATCAAAACCATATTTTCAAATACAAAACAAAGTGTCAACTATTTCATTAACATTTTAAATATAAATAAATTTACAAATACTATTCAATATTATTTCCAAAGTCAATATAAACTAGAACTTCCATGTGTATAATTCCAAACGGGACATTACATTTAAAATAAAAAACCATTCCAAAACTAAAGTGCAAAATGAAATGACACAAAAATATCAATATGGTTCTTTTATCCCACTTAGTTACCATGTATGTCTTAAAGTGGCATACTGGCATTTATCACATTTAGTTACCTAACCATGTCTCAAATTTGCAAATATGCCATGATTTTGAAAACACATTGGAAACCACTTTTAATGTCACATGAACAATCCAACACATCATTTACAAATCCAAAAACACTTTAAAATCCATTCAAGATATCCCAAGGAAACTTTCAATGAATCTATTCAAGTAACAACTAAATAATAGAAATCCCTTTTTGAAGAAATGTCTCTTGATTTTAAACCAATACAATAAGCCACGCAAAAGCATATCAACATGAAAGTTAAAAATTTCAAAAAAAACAACATTGAATCCATAATCCAACCACATTACCAAAACATATCCAAGAGAAACCGCCAACAAAAACACACAATTTCATTGAATAAGATCAACTAGAATTGTATCAAACACCTTTCATGCATTAAAATATTTTAATAATTAATAAAACCCATTTTAAACCATTTATCTTCCATATTCCATCATAAAAACACCATAAATATTTATACTAACACATCACAAGAAAGATCTTAACATTTTTAAAGCATTATAGGAAAGATCAAGCATCAATAGATTGTTCTAGAAATGAAATGGATGGAAACACCTACCCCAAAAATATGTGAATGAAATAAAATATAGAGATAAGGAAGAATACACCCCAATAGATAATCCGAACACACTAGCATCAAAGAAATAGAACCACATTTTTTATCCCTCATCATTGGGTTTGACCATGAAGGATCCCACTAAAGAAAAACCAAGAAAACAATAGAGAAGGAAGAGAAGAAGAGGAAATAAAACAAAAACTCAAAGAATCATACCTAAGAACCTTCAAGGGGAATCAATAGAGAAAGGGGACCAAGGGAGGATGGTTTTTTGGAGCCCCCTGGTGTACCTATGTCAAACAAGGGAGGAGAATCTTGAATTGGGGTTAAAACAGTGGAGGTGAAAAAGAATAATTTCTAACATTTATTGATTTGGGAAACATGCACAGTTTGGATGCACGGTATCTAAATTATGATCCAACTATGTGAAATGAAACTTTATAAAATGTATAATACCTCACATTGTTGTCACACAGATTCCTCTAACCATGTATAGGTAATGCACCTCTACATCGTCACCTAAAGAAAGCCACATTGTTCACCACTAAACTCTCATGGTTTGGCCCATGCCATGATCTAACCAAGAAAGTCAAACCATGAAAGAAGAAAATAAATTGGAAACATCCTCTACCTTAACATGATAAACAGTTAACCCCCAAACCGTCCACACAATCCATGAACAAGCAAAAAATACACCTGAAACCACCAAAACAAAGCGAAAAAAATAGGAAATCAACCCTAACCTCATCCAAAAGAACTAAATCAATGAAAATAATACAAAAATAAATTCCAAGATCATGGTGTAATTCCATAATAATTCTTGAATGTTTCCCCATGAGTATTTCATACCATAGGATTTTTGCATCCATAAATTATACTTATACCCGAACTGATAAGCTTGATCCTAGGGATATGAAGTGTATATTCATGGGGTACCCAGAGGGTGTTAGGGGGTATTATATGTGGATAGATAAATCAAGTTTAAAAAATTGTATCATTAATCATGATGTAGAGTTTCATGATTATGGTATCTGTAATGTGATAGGAATAGAACTTGTAGAGTCTTTAGATAAGGATAGTGAGTCTCCCTCTATAAATAATGCACCCATAGGTGTTAAAATTCCTTTAGAATCTAATGATCGGCCCTAATACAAGGCTGAATCTAACCCTCATATTCCTTAAAATCAAGCTAAATCTAATTCTAATTTGTATTCAAAACCTAAAACTGAGGAGAAATATAATATTAGATATTAAAATCTCTCCCAATATGGAGAGAGAATATTAATAAATACTCCCTCCCATTTCAACCTAGATAATGTGGCTTCTTTTTATTTTAATGTATATTTGGACCTATTTAATGAGGAACCTCAATCTTATAATAAATATATTATGTACAAATAAGCTAGTAAATGGATAGTTTCTTTGTATGAATAGATGAATTATCTCCTTATGAATAAAACGAGGTTGTTGTATACAAATTTAATATCCAACATATTATAGGTTCTAAGTGTACATACAAGAAATAGGGGGAAAATGATGTAGAAACTAAAATAAAGTTAGAAGAATAGATAGTTTATAAAGAGTTCCTTATACATAAAGGTATTGATTATAGAGAGATATTATCCCATGTTTAATATATAGCATCCTGCCTTTTATCACATAAACTTTCACTATATTATACAAAACTGAGGATATTTAAGGTTTAGTGTCTTGGAAACCAGGAACTTAAAACATGACAACATAAAAAAAATCTTCTTAAACACTTGAAAGGATTCTTCATTTTTTCATACTAAGTTCATTACTGCATCTCATAACCTGGGAACATACATCAAAGGAAAGGGTGAGTAGAAGGCCCAGTAAAAAAACAAGAGAAACATTTTACATGTGAACTTGAGATACATCAATAAAGTCATAATAAATAACTTTAAGGCTTGAGAAAGAAATCATGAGGAATATCATAATAGAAATAACGTGATTCATAACATGAAGATGTGGCTAAAACATTTAACTTAGAAAATCATTTCTGTTTCACCAAGGTCTATACCCAAGGAGTCATTAAAAAAATTACCAAGGTTTTTCACCAAGGTATCATTAAAATGGTCATCTCTAAAGATTAAGCCTTTACCCAATGAATTGGAGCGCTATCAGGGAACACCCTTAATTTGTCTTTATTATTATTTGATCCATATATATCATCATAAAAAATTTAATAAATAACCCATATTGAATAAAAGAAATGGGGTTAATTTCATAATCATAACATTTTAAAAACTTATTTTAAGACATGATCTTTATGTCACTTTAAACCCACGGAAAAGGAAAGCGGGTTTCATGTATGTAAATCCCAGAATTTAAAATAGAACAATTTGATATATATGTGAATAAACATTTAGAATAAATATATTTTATTATTCACTTAATAAAATGAAATAATTTGCGAAAAAGAGATACATTTTGAGATGAAAATTCTGCAGCATAATGGCTATGTTACAGGGTTTTAAAAAATATTGAAAAGAGAGGGGAAATGGGTCACCCACTAATAAATGATCTATAAAAAAATATAGGGATTTAATATAAAGGATTTAAGAACATGTTAATGAAATTTTAAATACATGCCATATGAAATCAAAAAACATGGAAGGAAGACAAAAATAAGATTTCCCTTATGAAAATTCGGCAGCCTAACAGCGTCACTTAAAACTTCAAAAAATGAATTGATGAGATCAAATAGGGTATCTCATAATATTAACATAAAAGAACAGTATTATGGATATAGTGATAATAACCCAACATAATAAAAAGAAACTTGAAATACTTGACATGAAAATAGAACTTGAAAATGAGAAGGGTGAAAGAATCCCTTACAAAAAATCGTCAGCATAACGGCGCCACTTAAACATTCTTAAAATGAATTGATGAGAGCAAGAGGGGATCTCTCATCATATTAAAATGAAAATGAAAGTAGTATTAATATAAAATAACATCCCCAACATTAGAATATGGAGCTTAAAATAAATGACATAAAGGAGAATACATGAAAAGAAAGAGAGAGGTAGGATCCCTTACCATGAAGAGTAACTTCGAAATCTTGAAATTTGGTACCTTGGGAGGCTTGAGGGCACCTTGGGAGGACTCCTTGGGAGGTAATGAGACTAGAACTTCGTTGAGGAATATTTTGGAATGGAAAGGATGAGATAATGTCTTGGTATTTATAGGGGAGGTGAGGGGACAAGGCATTAATGGCCAAGGGACACCTCATTGGTGGTATTGTCAAAACCATGGGCATGCCCATGGTATTGGCAAATTAGGACACCTCATGCCTTATCTTACTAATAATAAGTCAACCATAGTTATTACATAATTATTATATACTTAATTATGTCATTAAACACTCAAAACTCTAAACTGAAAATTCACTATTCACTGAAAATTCATCTTTTTCAGAAAAAAATCCCAAAAATTCACCTTAACATAATATTGATGCTCTGAATTCAAAAATGAACTCCATTTTATAAAACTAAATTTCTAAATATTTTTAATTTAATTTTTAAATAAAAAACATTATTCACCTGAAAAAACTAATACTTAACTAATAATTTCTGAAACAGTTATTTACATATTTTATTGAATCACATTACTTAATCAAAGTGCCTAAATTATATTAATACTTTATTTAAGTGATTTTACTAATAAATTTGGTCACATTACTAATCCTAAGTGTAAAATCACTATTCATAATTTATTATTCACTAAAAATTAAGTTGATCTTATTAAACTCTAAATTTCTTACTGAACATAACTATAGAAGACCATTTTTTGAAAATCATTACACGTTATTAATTATTTAAGGTTTACATAAATATTTTTAAAATATCCTTTTTCTAAAATTCATCAATAATATGCATACTATATTTATCCAGACATTTAAAAATTCACAAAAATCACCATAAGAAGAAATCATAATTTTTATTTAAATCAAAGGATTACACAAGGCAGTTATAGTCTCATTACATAGCCCCTTATAACACCAGCATAGGACCTAAGAGTAAGGTGTTCTAGGGTGATAGAATATTGGGGCTGCTCAGCCAACATTGCCTAAGTAGTGATTTTTATCAGTTTGAACTTCTCGCGATGTTGATTCTGTTCCAACTTCACACGATGAAGTTCAGTTTGGGTTTGGTCCATAGGAAATCCCAAAGGTGCTACCTCCTTCTCGAGCTCCATCAGATGGGATTCGATCAGACCGAGACTACTGGACGGTCCATAAAATATTCTTTATATATTAATTAATCAAGATAACTTGTATTTAAGACAATAATCGCAACATTTAGTTTCCAATGATCATATTGACCAACGGTCATACAACAGTCAAATACCAACGGACTTATTTTAATTATACTCATTTTATTAAATGAAATATTTTTGTTGAGTATAAGTAAAATAACACACAAAGTTTAAGAAACAAAATTTATTCAAAATTTTAGGACGTTACAATCTTCCCCCCTTAAGAAACTTTTTCCTTGCAATTTTAAAATTGGGCTTGGAAGTTTCATTGAAAGTCCACATCGAAAAAAGATTCAGTAAAACTATTACTTTAAAATAAATAAAGGGGAGTACAATGGTTACCTGTGTTAACCCATAATAGGATTCCATGTAGGAAAACATGGATATGGAAGAGAAAAAAATGTTCAAGTTCTGATGGATAGTGATAGAAAATATGATTAAGAAAAAAATTATAACCATAGAGCCATAATTATGCGATGATCTAAGGGACCATTTGATTTATCTGAAAAAAGTACTAGGATAGTAATTTATTATTATTATTATTATTATTATTATTATATATATTTTTCAAGATTCATTCCCTGGAGTAAAAAAAATTAAATTACTTTATAGACTAAGAACATAATGAAACATACTTACTTGCATAACATGTTGAGTTTCCATCTTTAATAAATTCCACTGCAAACTCATCTTTTCCTCCAAATGATGAGTGTTCAAGATGAATTTTGTTTGTTGTACCTAAATCACTAGAATCAACTTCTAGAAAACTTCTAGAGAATCAAATAATCCACAAAAGATTAACTATATATTTCTTCTATCTTTAAACATTATCCCAAAAATATGATGGGTAAGATAAAATAACTCTTCAAAAGGAAAGAACTCCATAGGAAGGGAAACTACTTTGAATCTTCAAAATTACACGATACTACCCAAAGTTCATCGCAGACCATTCCATAAATAACTGTCTTTAAAATTCTTCAAAATAAAACAAACTAATATTGAAACCCAAATATAAAAAGGATTTGATAACATAGTCTTCCATGATAAACTTTATAATTAATCTCCAAACAACATCAACCACTCTGAATGTCTTATAACAAAAGTAACTAACCTAATAACATTTTCCCCAAGATAGGTTAATCATTTCCATAAGTAACCAAAATTACCATAAATTGACCTTAAATTCATTGATTCTTCAAAATATAAGTCAAACTTTACTTCTCAATGAAAATACCATAGTAATCTATTTACCTTGATCATATAGGGTTCCCAAATCAGTGAACATCTTCCAAAATAATATTCATCTTTTAATCCCCTAATCATTTTTTTCAAGAAGAACAACTTCACAACATCAATATGTGATACATAGCAATAGATGTTTTTCTTAATGATATAAAACCATCTTAGGTAGTGACTCGATGTTCTTAGAAAACATTAAAGATATGCTCATAGAGCACGAACTAAAATACAACATGACATACACAATTATTGCAAAGAAGTTACATGTACTTCAGTCATCATGATATATCTCAGCATAGGACTTTCATTATTCCCTTGTCCCTGAAGATTTTTTATGCTCATCATGCTTCTCATCCCTTCCAAGAGAGCATTGCCTTGGATAATTTCAAACTTCTCCACATTCATGACATTGAATAGTATAGGGTACATTAGATTGAACCTTATCTCCATTCATCACATTATCCATTTTTTTAAAGCAATTGCATACTTTATACCCTATCATCCCACACTTAAAACATTTCCTGGTTCCTTTGTGACATTTTCCTTGGTGCCTCTTTCCAAAAATTTTTTATAAAGGAAATTGGTTCTTATTTCCCTTATCACCTTTATCAGATGAACATCCTTGAGACTTCATCTTCCTCTTCCTAGATGAATTTGGGCATTCAACTAGGTACCAATTAATAATTTTGATTTTTGATAGCTAGTTTGGCATAATCACAATATGTTCAACATGATCTCGCATCATCTCTATCATATTTATAAGTTAATCGTTACATTTCCTATCACATTGGTTGTTGAAACATTTTCTTATATTTTACACCATCAACTAAGAAAAGAAAGTATAATTAGGGGGCTTAAATACTTAGCCAATAATCATGAAAAGGAAACTTCAAGCATAGAAGGATAAACTTGTAGAAGAAAAGTATATCCTAACTTGTGATCCCCTAGGTTCCAATCTAGGTTATCCATGATCATATATTCTTATGTGAATCTTTATTTTATTTTATCTTTATTCCTTTAATAATGGTTCATACTAGGCTTATGAATTTACCAAAGCATATCTCTTTGGAGTGTCAAACCAAGAGTGGAGCAAGGCCTGTTGTCATGCACCAGGTTACTCTACGTCAAGACCAAAACACCTTGTCAGAGTTTTCACTTCTATGTACATCTGTGCCAGAGCCACCTCTACTTGTTCGTATCCAGATAGGGATTTATTTGTTTGGAAACCGCTTACTTAATACTTCACCAAAATACCAGGATGTTTTCCAATATTTAATATTTTCATTAAGAAACCTTGTAAAGTTCTCAAATACTAATTTCCACAAATAAATAAACCATACTTTGATTCCAACTATAGCATCCTACCTTTTTATCATATAAACATTCATTACATTATACAAAACCGATGATCTTTAAGGTTTAGTGTCTTGGAAACTAGGAACTTAATACATGAAAACATAAAAAAAAATCCTTCTTCAACATTTGAAAGGATTCTTAATTTGTTCATCCTAAGTTGATTACTACATCTCATAATCTGGGAACATGCATCAAAGGAAAGGGTGAGCAGAAGGCCCAGTAAGGAAAACAATAGAAACATTTTACATGTGAACTTGAGATACATCAATAAAGTCATGATAAATCACTTTAAGGCTTGTGAAAGAGATCATGAGGCATATCATAATAAAAATAACGTGTTTCATAACATGAAGATGTGGATACAACATTTAACTTAGAAAATAATTTCTGTTTCACCAAGGTCCATCCCCAAGGTGTCATTAAAAAAAATTACCAAGTTTATTCACCAAGGTATTGTTAAAAAGGTCATCTCTAGAGATTAAGTCTTTACCCAATGCATTGGAGAGCTATCAGGGAGCACCCTTAATTTGTAGTTATTATAATTTGATCCACATTTATCATCCTAAAACATTTCATAAATAACACATATAGCAACAAATAAATGGGTTTCATTTCATAATCATAACATTTTAAAAACTGCTTTTAAGACATGATCTTTATGTCACTTTAAACCCACGGAAAAGGAAAGTAGGTTTCATGTATGTAAATACCAGAATTTAAAATATAAAATTTTGATATATATGTGAATACCTCTGTATAATAAATATCTTTTAGTATTAACTTAATAAAATGAAAGAATTTGAGAAAAATAGAGAGACATTTTGAGATGAAAATTTTGTAGCATAACGACTATGTTACATGGTTTTAGAAAATATTGAAAAGATAGGGGACATGGGTCACCCACTCATAAATGATCTATAAAACAGTAGAGGAATAGAATATAAAGTATATAATAACATAGTAATTAAATTTTAAATACATACCATATGAAATAAAAAACACGGAAGGAAGACAAAAATAAAATTTCTCTTATGAAAATTTGGCAGCCAAACGGCGTCACTTAAAACTTCAAAAAATGAATTGATGAGATAAAATAGGGTATATCATAATATGAAAATAAAATAAAAGTATGATGTATATAGATATCATACCCCAAAATAATAAAAATTAACTTGAAAGACTTGACATGAAAATAGAACTTGAAAATGAGAAGGGTGAAAGAATCCCTTACAAAAATTCGGCAGCCTAACGGCGCCACTTATACATTCTTAAAATGAATTGATGAGAGAAAGAGGGGATATCTCATCATATGAACATTAAAAGGATAGTACGATGAATATAAAATAACATCCCCAACATAAAAACATGGAGCTTAAAATAAATGATATAAAGTAGAATACTTGAAAAGAAAGAGAGAGGTAGGATCCCTTACCTTGAAGAGTAACTTCGAAATCTTGAAATTTGGTACATTGGGAGGCTTGAGGGTACCTTGGGAGGACTCCTTGGGAGGTAAGTAGACCAGAACTTCGTTTAGGATTATTTTTGAAAGGAAATAATGAGATAATGACTTGGTATTTATAGGGGAAGTGAGGGGACAAGGCATTAATGGCCAAGGGACACCTCATTGGTGGTATTGTGAAAAAAATGGGCTTGAACATGGTATTATCCCATGGTATTGGCCACTTGGGACACCTCATACCTTATATTACTAATCATAAGTCGACCAGAATTATTACATAATTATTACATCCTTAATGATGTCATTAAACATCCAAAACTCTAAACTTAAAATTCACTATTCACCGAAAATTCATCTTTTTCAGAAAAAAAAAATCCTAACAATTCACCTTAACATAATATCAATGATATGAATTCAAAAATGAACTCCATTTTATAAAAATATTTTTCTAAATATTTTTAATTTAATTTTTTTTAAAAAAACACTATTCACCCGAAAAAACTAATACTTAACTAAAAATTTCCGAAACAGTTATTTACTTATTTTATTGAATCACATTACTTAATAAAGGTGCCTAAATTTTATTAATAATTTCTTTAAGTGAGATTACTAATCCATTTGATCACATTACTAATCCTAAGCGTAAAATCACTATTCATAATTTACTATTCACTAAAAATTAAGTTGATCTTATTAGACTCTAAATTTCTTACTAAACATAACTATAGAAGACCATTTTTTAAAAATCATTACACATTATTAATTATTTAAGGTTTACATAAATATTTTAAAAAAATACTTTTCCTAAAATTCGTCAATAATATGCATACTATATTTATCCAGACATTTGAAAATTCACAAACTTCACTATAAGAAGAAATCACAATTTTTATTTAACTCAATGGATTACACAAGGTAGTTACGGTCTCGTTACATTTCCCCTTATAACACTAGCATAGGACCTAAGAGTAAGGTGTGCTAGGGTGATAGAATATTGTGGATGCTCGGCCAACATTGCCCAAGTAGTGATTTATATCAGTTTGAACTTCTCGTGAAGGTGATTCCATTCCAGCTTCACATGATGATGTTCGGCTTGGGTTTGGTCTAGAGCTATGCCCAAAGGTGCTACCTCCTTCCCAAGCTCCGTCATATGGGATTTGATCGGCTCGAGACTACTGGATGGGCCATCAAATCTTATTTATATATTAATTAATCAATATCACTTGTATTTATAGACAATAATCGCAACATTTAGTTTCCAACAGTCATATTGACCAACGGTCATATAATAGTTGAATCCCAAGGGTCTTATTTTAATTATACTCATTTTATTAAATGAAATATTTTTGTTAAGGATAAAATAAAATAACACAAAAAGTTTGAAAAACAAAATTTATTCAAAATTTTGGGTTGTTACATAATACATTCATCTATAAGGATTATTCTTATATTTTCTCCCAAAATTGATTTTCATATTTAAAAATTGGATTTAAAAATTTATTTTTTTCAAGATACTCTTGATGAAACAATTAATATGAATCATCCACCTGTATTTTCAAATTATTAAATAATAATCAAGTTTTCCCACATAAGAAGTCATTATATAGACTTAATAATTCTTCTAGGCAATGATATGAAAGTTATGACTCTTTTATGATTGAAAATAATATTTTCAAAAGTATGTTGAATGCATGTGTATAATTCAAATTTGTTAAAAATTAATCTATTTATCTACTATTTTGTATTGATAAAATGATATTAATATATAAATATATGAGTATTATAAATTATTTAAAGATCCAATTGAACTCAATTTTTTGAGATGAAATAATTAGTAAATACCACTTAAATTGTATTTGTAAACCTAATTCGATATAGGAAGGATGAAACCTTGTACTAATTTCAATATTCTTATGTAAATAATTTTTTTAAAAGGTACCTATTTTAGCACATTAAACCTATTAGTATTCCTTTTGGAATACAAATTAAATTTAACATGGAACAATCCCCTAAAATGATTATGAGGATTCCTTTATGAATAAGATACCTCATTCTAATGTTGTAGGAAGACTTGTGTATGGTATAAACTATTTTGGAACAGATATCATGTTTTTTTGTGCATATTGAGTATGTTTATGGGGAAAACTAGTAATCCTAATTTTAACATTTGAATTGGATCCTGAAATAATTTTTATAGTCCTACTAAATGGATAATTCAATATGGATTAAATTATAGTTTCAATTATGATATTGTTAGATTTCTTAACACTAATTATGCTACAAATATTGACAATCATAAGTCACTCATTGGATTTTTATTCCCTGTATATGGAGGAATGGTCTCTTGGATGTCCAACATGAAGTAAGTGGTTTCCCTCTCCATAACAAATAAAGAATATATAATCTTGGAAAAAGAAATAAGGGAATATATATGGTTATGAGGTTTGATTACAGAGTTGTCTTTGTCTACTGATAACATTTTAGATCATTGTGATAGTCGATCTACATTTCACTTATATAAAAACTATCTATTTCATGTTATCTCTAATAACATTGACATATTGTTTCATTTTTAGTGATGTAATTGAATCTAGGAAATTGAGTGTCATAATGATTCCCACCAGGTATAATCTAGTCGATTGTTTGACTAAGGCTTTGAAATTTTATAAATTCACACAGAGTTTATAATTGATTAATTGGGTCATAATTCTATTATTTATGTTATGATAGAACAATACGTAAAAAGATTAATTACAAGGTGGATATTTTTTGTTTTTTTCTACACATAAATGATTCATTTTAATTTATCTATGCTCATAATGACCTATTTTATGGTCATAAATTTTTTATGCTGCATTTATATGTTTCATATTTTATATTGTGTCATTAGTTTTCACACTTATTTGGTAAAACCCATAGGCATAAAAACTTTTTTGGGTTTATTAATTTTCCTAAATTCCTTATTATTATTTTCTCTCAGTTTTTTGGTTTTTTTACTATTTAGTGGGATTCATGTGTGCAGTGTTTCATTTTGATCCAATGGTTATTTTTTCCCAAATTTGTTTATTTTCCTCGAATTGGATTTGTGTTTCCCCACTAATGTCCAATTGCATGCTTCCATCTATCCTCCTAGATATTCCTCCTTTGGTTAGTTGAATCGACTTACTGAACTTAACCATCCACATGGATCTCATCCAACAGCTTCGGACTGTGCTGCTAGATAATTTTTGGACTCACCATTATTCCATTATATTACATTGATTTGGAATATTTACTCCCTCAAAATCTTGATTTTCATCTTATTCTAGTTTTGGTTCTCAGAGTTTTGGTTCTGAGAGTTTTGGCAGAGAGATCGTGTCTTCCTCACAAGGAAGAACATAGAGAAGAAAATTGAAACTGAGATTTTTTTTTTCATGCTCACTATCCTCATTTCTCATCCCAAACCCCCTAATTGGTGTTATATTATAGTGGACATTTGGTGGAAAATAGATCAAATCTATGTTTAGTATGATTTTTCACCCATGGTAGTTTTAGATATTGAAATCCATTCATCGTAACCAAGTTTTGATTTTGAATCTTGGATGTTTGAGAAATTTACCTTTATTTTATTCATGCTTGGAACTATATCCTTCCTGGGTGTGTGTGTGTGGGTATGTCCATGACTGGATGGTGATGACTCTTTAGGAAGGGTTTTTTCACCACCACCTCGTTCAACAAGTCTAACCTCTTTTGATATTTTCCCTTCCTATCTTCATTTCATTTGAGTTTTTATTTAACTAATTTTCCATCTAGTAATAAAAAAACTGACCTACGGTTGTTTTATCACCAAACATGTAGGATCACACTGATCTAAATAACATTACATATTGGTTATATTTGTTGTTTTATATTTACTTAATTTTGGTTCTTGTGAATCTATAAGTTCAATTTCAATAAAAATTATTCTATTTTCTTCTACAAATAATTCAATTTAATCATATAAATTTTTGAACCCCAGAAAATGAAATAGTGGATGCTTGATCATTATTGGGGACAACCAAAACAATGTTTCCACAACAGTATTGAGTATCATTGAATTGTGTTTAGAGAATCCAATATTTATTATTATACTTTGTAAAATTCCTTGTTAAAATATACTTATTACAAATGTTGAAATGTTAGAATTTCCCTCAGTATTCATTGAGTACTTAGTTATGGTTTGTGAAGTGAGGCATGTAATGTGTTGGAAGCACTACTCCCTTCTTTAAATAACTCTAAAGTGATTTCAAAAATTACTCTAAAATTATGATTTAAAAATAAAAAGTGAATGATTGTTGACTTCTATTAATATAAAAACATTTTCCCTTTATAAAAAGTGATTATTACTCTAATGTTTTAAAAGGTATACTATTTTCAATAATATATATATATACAATGATTTTAAATGGTATATAATTTATTTCAAAAGAGAATTTATTTTAAAACATTTTTATTGGGGGGTTTGGTTCCCAGTTTTGTTTTCCAAAAAGTTTTTGTTTTTTGTACAATAGGTATTTTCCATGGTTGTAGGATTTTAGTAAGCAATCTTTTTGAATGTGAGTTAGAGTCACTGTCAGTACTTTATTATAAAGTTTTGGTAGTGAATCTTCCCTATTTGAGATGTATTTAATATTATAACCCATGTTACACTATTATTTACATGGGTTAGTTCTTTTTTTCTTGGTGTTTTATTTGAATTCGTGAGGATGAGAGTTGTTTAAAATGTATTTAATGTTAGGACCCAAATTTTTTCCAACCTAATCCCTGTATTTTTTTCTTTTCGTTTTAGAGGATTGGGAAGGTTTTTGTTGATTTTTTTTAATTCTATAATTTTTTTATTGATTAATTATATTTTTTAAATTTTGGATGAGAGTTATATATAACATATAAGAATAATATATTAAATACGATAATAAAAATGTGTGTGTGGTTTAAAATAATTCATATCTATTGAAAGTATTATTTATTAATTATGATTAAAATTTATTGGTTTAAATATATTACGCATTGATTTTAAATTTCAAACATGAAGTAATTATATTATCGAACATCTAAATATATTACATTTTTATATTTTGTTGTTATAAAATATTACAAAAAGTGTATATTATGACACTAAATACATATATATATAATTTTTATATAAAATTTTTATATATTATGTTTCAATATATATTTTTTATTTCAAATTTAGTCCTAAAAATGTTTAATAAAATAATATTTTAAAAACATTTAGAAAAAGAGAAGAAAAGATTTTTCAAAATTTTTGGGGAAAAAGAATAATTAAATGAAAAATGTGTGAATTAATTAAAAAATAATGGAAATCATGCAATTTGAATTTGAAATGAAAAAAAATGATATGAAAAATTAAAACATATGAAATAATTTTAAATAAGAAATCCTATAATTCGATTTAAAATGATTTATTTTAAATGATCTATAGAAAAGGAGTGGGGAGTCGTGTCAAGTAGGAGGCAAGATGGGTGGAGTTGTGAACTGTATTTCCTCCTCCAATGAAATTCTTTCAGTATTTAAGTTAATTAATGGTAACCATGTGGCCAAAATGAAAACCCCACCTGTAAAAATATAAGTGAATAAAATTTATTTTACATACTCTTATGTTATTTCATGTTATAAATGGATATTGTTGTTTTTAAACTATGATTTATTTTGTAAGTGTGAAAAATAATTTGATACTATTAATTTTTATCCTTGATTTGTTTATGATTTCTATGATATTAATATAGTATTCTTATACTAATGATGTTATTTATATGTTATTGAAAAAATAAGTCCCACGGTGCACAACCTAGTGGTATTGTCTCTTTGGTGGTGTTTCGGTGGTTTCAGTTTTGAGCCTCCCTACGCCCATATATGTAGATTTTGGTTGTTTATTCCCCCTACACAAACCAATGTAATAATATATTTTATTTAAATAATTGTTGATATATTATTATTATTGAAATTTCAAGTTAGTTGTTTTTTATTTATCATGGCCATAAATTGATAGTAACGTAAAAGGGTAATGCTAAATAGAATTAAAGATGAATTAATATTGTGGATTAAGCATATTATGTTAAATAAGAATGTAATTTGTAATAAAATATATTTTTCACTATAATTTATTTTTATTAATACTCTAGTTATTGTTTTTATTATACGATATTCAAAATTCATTTGATTAATATTTTTATATTATTATGATTCAAATGAGGTGATGGAGGTAGTAATGGTAAGTCTATTTAAACAATTTTGATAAAACCATATGAAAAATGAATAAATGAGTTAAATATGGAAGGATTATGAAGAATTATGGAATTACATGATAATATCAATTATATATAGAATTTATAATGTGATTTAACACAGGATTGATATGTTTAGTGATTTTTAATATTTAATTATAAATAAACATAATAACAATTGAAGTAGATTTATTCTAACTATATTTAGAATTATTATGTTAAGATTGTAATTTTGATGCTATTGTAGTGGAGGTTGGGAATATGGAAAGATCACTACTACAAAACTTTCTTTTAATAGTGTAAAAGATGATCTTTTTTAGAACTTAAAAGTGCTGACAATCTAATAGATATTAAAATCTGACATCTTTTATTAGTGTGAGAAAAAGTTCTGATAAAGGGTACCTTTATCAAATCATTTGGAATCACAAATATAGGGACCCATTGTCAATCATTTTTCTAGAACTGATAAAATACATTTCATCAAATCTATAGTTGTACCCCTAAAACATCATTCATTATCCCTGTAAAATAAATCCCAATCAGAATAAATAAAAATGAAGGGAAATATAAAATAAATAGTATTGGAATACAAGTAACACACTTCAATATCATTTCAATTTAAAATTTACATACAAACTATTTATATTAATTTAGTATTTACAACTAACAAAAAAATATATAACCCATATACAAAATCAAAACAAGCCAAATTCTTTCAATGATCACCCTTTGTATAGAAGTTCATCCCATCAATAAAATCAATGTTCATTTTAATAACATTAAATAAAAATATAATCAAATTATAATTTTAACATTCTATAATCAACATATTGTAAATTATATTTTCAACTACTATATATAAATGGTTTTATCAGTTGCTCTTGTGTCATATTAACATATGGTTGATTCATACACATCAAAAATATATTATGGATCATTATCCAAAAGTTTGAAAACAATACAAAATCATTTTCTCTATTTTGACAATGTGTTGTGTTTTTTAAACAAAAATCACACATATATTGAAAACACACACTTTGAATCATACTGACAACATCGTTTGTTAGATTGTTGTGCGGTCAAATACTACATGTCACAAAAACATTATGGATCGATGTTCTAATTTTTTAATACAATTTGAACTCATTTTCTTAGTTTTCTGTATTTAATACATCTTTTAAACTAAAATGAAACTTTATATTGAAAAAAATCATTTCAAATTATACCGATAACATCTTCTGATAGATTTACAAGTAGCCAATTCCTATATGTCAAAAATAAATTATGGATCATTTCCCAAAATTTTAAAAAACAATTCATCATGCTTTCTTGATTTTGACTATGTGAGGTGCGTTTTAAAATAAAATTACATTTATATTGGTAATAATCATTTTGAGTCATACCAACCACATCTTGTATTGGATTGATGTTTGGTTGATTCCTATATATTATAATTATAGTATGGATTATTTTCCTAATGTATGAATATAATCAAATCTCGTTTTCTCAATTTTTACTATGTAATACTTGTTTTAACCTAAAATGAATCTTTTATATATAAAACATGTATTTTGAGCCATACTAAACACATTGTTTATTTAATTGATGTGTGGTTTATTCCTACACATCCTAATTATTTTATGGATCATTTTCCTAAAATTTAAAAATAATTTGATCTTGTTTTCTCAGGTTTGACTATGTGAGGATAATTTTAACTTAAAATGAAACATATATTTAACACACGCACATTTATTCACATTTACCACATCATGTTTTGGATTAATGTGTTGTCTATTCCAACATTACATAAATATATTATGGTTTATTTTCCTAAAGTTTGAAAATAATACTAGCTAGTTTTCTTAGTTTTAAATATGTGATACATGTTTTAAACTAAAATGATACTTCTATACATAAAATACATACTTTGAGTCATCCTGACTACATCATTGTTAGATTAATGTGCGGTCAATTAATACACGTCCAAAATATATTATGGAATATTTTCAAAAAATTTGAAAACATTACGGTCTCTTTTTCTCAATTTTGAATATGTGATGCGCGTTTTAAACTAAAATGACATCAATATAGAAAATATTCTCTTTGAGTCACATTAACCACATCATGTGCCATATTGACAACTGGTAAACTCTTACACATCATAAATATACAATGGATATTTTTCCAAATTTTTGAACATAATCTGAGCATGTATGCTCCATTTTGGTTATTTGGTACTATTTTTAAACTAAAATTATGCTTCTATATTAAAAACACACACTTCGAGTCATACAAACCATATAATGTGTCAGATTAATTTAAATTTAATACCTACAAGAAAAAATATATTTTGGATCTTCATCCTAAATTTTGAAAACAATCCTAGCTCATTTTCTTAGTTTTGGATATGTGATATGTGTTTAAAACTAAAATGATAGTTTTATATTCAAAACACACACTTTGAGTCATACCGACCACATCATGTGATAGATTGAAGAAAAATCAATTAAAATGTTTTAAAAATATAATATGTTTCATTATCCTAATTATTAAATAAAATACAACCTCTTTTGATCATTTTTGGCTATGTGATACTTGTTTTAAACTAAAATTATGCTTCTATAATGAAAACACACACTTCGAGTCATACTGATCATATCATGAGTCAGATTGACATGCAGTCAATTATTATAAGTAAAAAAATTATGAACATTTTACTGAAATTAGAAAACAATCCTATATCATTTTCTTGGTTTTGGATATGGGAGGTATGTTTTAAACTTAAATGATACTTTTTATGTTGAAAACGCAAACATTGAGTCATACAAATAACATCATGTGTCTAATTTACTTAGGATCAATTACTATACATCAAGAATATATATTATGGATATTTTTCTTATGTCTTGAAAAAAATCGATGATCATATTCTCATTTTTGGTTATGTGATATGTGTTTTAAAATAAAAATGACACCTTTTTATTGTATATATGTACTTTGATTCATACTGACCACATCGGGTGTCAGATTGATGTGTAGTCAATTCCTTCATATTAAAAATGAATTATGGATTATTTTACTAATTTTTAAAAACAATCTAAGCTTGTTTTATAAATTTAAGGTATATGACATGTGTTTTAAACATAAAAGACAATATTATATTGAAAAAAAATTACTTTGGGTCATACCAACCACATCATGTGTCGGATTGATGTGTAGTCAATTCTTATAAGTAAAAAAAGAATTATTGATCATTTTACTAATGTTTTAAAATAATAAAAATTTATTTTCTTAGTTTTTATCAAGTAATGTGTGCTTTGAACAAATTTTTCAATTTAAAAAATAAGTATTAGATTAAAATGATAAGGGAATTAAGTAAAACAAATATAAAAAAATGATGAGAAAAATTAATATATAAGTAGTAGGATGTCACCTCTTCATAATGTCTATATACATTCTAACACCATATAGTCTACCAAATGATTTCTAAACTAATTTATTTCCTCTATTATACTTCTCCTTGAGAAACATATCAAAAATAATATATAATAAATCTATACTAATGATTCACACTAAAAATATATTTCTAAGGTCATATCCCATACTAGATCAAAAACACAGTAGGTAATCACCTAAATTTTATGTCAGAAAACATTTTGAAACCATGTATACTACCCATTCATAACTAAATATATCTACTTATAATTTTTAGTATTTAGATTATAAAAAATATTTTTATTAATGTGAAAATACAAAAAATGATTTAGAACAATATTTAATGAAATTATAGTTACCTACAGAAATTTTATGTTCATGGATTTTAGTATTTTGATGGTTTATAAAATCATTCATAAATATTTAGACACAATACCCTCAATAATTATTATTATATTTATTCACACATTATAATAATATAAACCAAAATAAGTAAATTCTTTTAAAATATGTTTTGATAGGTAAATACTTCTATATATATCTTAATTTTTTCCTTTTGAAGTAATCCATTGGATTCTTATATTCATTTACTGGTTTCATTCCATTATTTATTGATATCCTATATTTATTGATCACCCTATAATAAAAAATCACATTAAATCATAGACTAAAACATATACTTTTAAGTTTATTTATAAAATTTCTGACTGAAGTGGATAAAAAATTTAGAATTCATGTTATTTGTGGTCTTTTTGATGGATATCCATGAATTGGATTCAAAAAATAAATATTTGGGGTATTTATAATGGTTATTATTAGGAACTAGTGCTTCCTAAAAAATAAGTAATGAAAAAAATTAAAAAACTTTTTATTTGATTAGATGGACGAGTTTTACCCCTACACTGTAGGCAACAAAAATTGTTTGTTGTATAATATTTTCTTTTCCAATGACCTATTTATCTCATATTTTTTCTTGTCAGTTTTTATTGACTCTGATTTAATTTCATCTGTAGAAATGATACAAGGATTAATGAATCCAAATAACAATTCATAGGGTTTTCATTAAATACGGTTGAATTGTAAATTATTATAGATAATATGACTAGTTATTAACTTTAATGAAAATATTATATTATTTTTTGGGTTGACGTATTATAAAAATGTACCATATTTATGTATTCACAATTGAGACTCCAACAATTCAAACATGATAATCTCATTTATATTCCTGATACCAACCATTCCAATAATGAAAATTCCATATATTTCTTCTTCATATTGAATGTAAGAGATATATCTATCTTTTAATGTTGGGTCTACATGAAGTTTTAATGATAATATATATTGTAGTGAAACTAGTGGGGAGAAGGTACTCCCAAAATAACTTTTTGTTTTCATTATCAATTCACTAGATTTTCTTGATCCAGCCTTTTTTCCCTATCATTTTATCAGTATCTAATACCATATCTCAATTTAGGTTCTTTTTCATCAATTTTTATAGGTTTTTAATTTTCAAAATTTTTTCAAGGACATACATCATGTATATTTACAACATTAAATGATCATGTTATGAATATTACAATAACATCATTTAAAGTTGTAATATCCAGATCATCAAGTGAAACATGTAACTTAATGCTTTTATCTTGACCTACCTCATTCCCCACTCTCATGTAATCTTTTGGGATTTTTTTGTATCATGTATCCTCAGAAATTATACACTATACCCCTTATAATAAGGAGGTGTGTGGGTGTTGATATGTAGAAATCACATTAAACTTCACCTTGTAGATATTTTGTAATATAAAGTTTTTAGATGTTTTTTTTATCAAATTTTGGATAAATAGTATTAAAAAATATATTACCTTGGGGTTGGTATGCATTTTAGGGGAATTACTAGCCTCAATCCAAAAGGGAGATTTGGTTGTTTATTTTATGCTCTTTGTTCACCACTGGTTCACTTTGATCCTTTCAAATATATTCTTCTTTTAAACCAGACAGGACAGTAATATCTTGAAAAGTAACAATTTTTTCCTATAATCCTTTCACCATATGATATGTATCTTCTTGTGGTTTTTTTTCTCAAAATATTTTCATGGAGATACTCCAAAACCTACACCTATAACAAAACCATATTGTTTCAATATCTTCAAAGTTACTGAATGTATTTTTTATTCTGGAACAGTCACTATTGAATCCTATGTCTAAACCATATAAAAAAAATAAGTATATATATTTATGTAATACAACTACAAAGAATAATGAAACACTATTATTTCATTCTTCCACATGTTTCCCTTCATGCTTTTTTATTTTCATCAACTAATTTTCTCTCATTATTTAGTTAGGCATCCCTCCATAGCAGAGACATGAGATAAAAGTAGCTTTGGATTTTGATTCATCAATATTTATATAAAAAAAGGAACATAAATTTTTTTATATCACATAAAACTTTTATTGTTTATTTTAAATACATACCATTTTCTTATCTAGTGAAGTGTGCCCCATCCTTTCTTTGTGATAGGGATATATTGGATTTTATGTACTTTGTTTATTTTCATCACTCCTTTATTGTTTCATAAATTAACAATTTTGAATCCAGTTGGATAAAAAAAATAATTTAAAATTATATATTATCAACCACAATGAACATGAAATTATTTCTCATCATTAAGATTGTTGAAATACTTCCATGTTTCTTACTTTATAATGTCTATATAAGAAATTAGTGGGTGGGGATTTAAATTCCATTCAACATCCCTATGATAAAAAATTTTAAAAAGAGTCTGCAAGCCTATATAGGATTTTATAGTATCCATTAAGGTAAATTCTTATAGAAATCATGTATAATAATTGAACTATACTATTAATAATGAAAATTAAATCAACATTCATTATATAATTTTTTGGTAAAATAGTAAAATTATGTCATCAAATTACCTTTGTATATGTCTAAATGGTTTACTTTGTTACAAGTTGTACATAGAACCAAGAGTTTGTATCAATTATAAAATGCATCCTCATTATGACCCCATCATGACTAATGAACATGAAATTATTGGGGTCATCATGTTGGCCACATTAATTCCATGAAACCTCAAATTTTATACCCTTACTTCTTGAATTGATAATTTTAGTCAAAACTATGTTGATGTGTTGTTCTTGTTTTTTTCATCAAAATGGTCTTTAACCCCTAATAATTATACAGTTTAAGAATCAATCACATGTTCTTCCCAAATATTGGTAATATCATCATGTTTATAATTTATTTCATGCATGATTAGTAAAACATTTAATTTAGATTATGTAAATATAGTAGAGAACACATAGTATTATGACGAAAATCATAGTATATTAAAAAAAATTAACCTCCTTGTGGGACTCTGTTTATTTTCATTAAACGTTGGAGGGATTTGGTTCTTCTATCGAGAATCCAAATCCCCTCTTTCTGGTCCCCCATAAGGTAAAAGACATTTCCTACATTGGAACCACCATGAAATGATTGTGATGTCCCAGTGAAAGTTTCATCCACAATTGAATTTGTATCCAACCCTATAGTGGTTTCTGTCACTATTAAGATAATTGACTAATTCTTGTGTATTGGATTTGAGACAAAAAATACCATCACATCTTTTGATTCCATTATGAGAGAATCATAATTTCCCCCGTCCACACTGAAATTCACCTTCACGAATCTCATTTCATTGACTTTCACTACACTCATGTTGTTAAGCCATTTGGAATGGAAAATAGACACCTAAAATATTGTATAATACAACTCACATATATATTCAATGATACTAAATTATGATATATTTTCATAAATTGGATTTCTATCCTTGTAACCAGATATGTGAATTGCTTCCTCCAAAAGAATAACTCCATATTTTTCATCATACTATAGTCATAATTCTCTTTTATATAGAACTTATAACCATTAATTACAAAAACTAGGGTAAGATATAACATTTAAATTGTTTCCCCTTTAGTATTCTTATAAAATGTGGTCATACAAGATCAATATCTATATCACTAAGGACAAAATTTATGATGTCATAAAAATACATTATTTGAGGAATGTTTCAACCGAACGGTGTGTGTTTACATTCTTCACAAATGGGAAAACCCAACATTCCTTTAATTTCATATCCTTCCAAATTTCCATAAGTTGGAAAGTCATTTATCATCCTCTACAAAATAGCCGTCAATGTGAATTCTTCACTTCTATTAACATCATAAATTATAACACATGTATCCAAAAAAATTATATCATCGATCAATGGATCCTAATAGACATCATTATCATTACTAGGTGGTTTTGGTCCTAATATAACTATAGGAAACATAAAGTATTTGTGATTCAGGCATAACCATGGAAGAAAGTTATAATTTTTCAAGAAACCTGTCCATGTACTATGATTACTACTTTTAAAACCAAAAATAATTTATTCTATCTATAGATAATGAAAAATATAAGGTGATTGGCTCATTTAAAAAATTAGGATACTCATAATCAATTTTCATCCACTGAGAATAGTCAGTTGGATGACGTAGTTTCCTATATTCAAGTTTTGAATCTGTGTTCCATGTCAATTTTCTCTCTATTTCCTAGCATCCATATAGTCTTATAAACTGTGGTATGATGGGAATTTACCATAAATATTTGTAAGGATATTATTCAACTTTCTTTTATTGATTTACAATGCACTTAAGGAATTTTATGATTGATTCATGGTCCTTTTAAAACAATATTAAATAATTTGTACAAGCATGTACTTTTTATAGATCAGTACCATTCAATATAGAATTCATTTAGCATCGTATTTTTGAAAATGAATTTCATTTTCTTCTGTTATCATATAATTTAGGACACCAAGTATTTCTATAAAGTTGTTGTTTCCTGATCCTCTACCAACATTTAAATCATATTACTTCAATAAAACTGAAAATGTTGTGTACTTAGTAAAATGAGTATAAAATGTTCTCTTACCACAACTATTTAACTTCTCAAACAACATTGGACAATCATGAAGGTTATATTCAATTTATATATTCATTTCTTCTATACGATCTCCTTAATCATTTACACTGGTATTTATATTAAATGATCTATAAACTGTAGTGTTATCCTGATCAGTTTGAATGTTCAAATTTTTCCAATGTTTTTTCCATCATTTATATCTATGATATATTCTGTGATAAATAAAATGTTCTTAAAACTCTTTAGAACTAATATTTATTGAATAACAATAATGTATACACATAAAAAATATTTCAAATGGGTTGTATGAATTATCTATTGCAAACATGAGGAATACTTTAACTCTATATTCATAATATTTTTCATATGATCTGTGTGAATGAATTTTTTATTCATATTTATCCTATTAGGCTCATAAAATATTAATTTTGTACAAAACATAAATAAATATATGTAATATATTCATAATCAAAGGAGAAACATATAGATAATTCTAATAAGGGGAACCCAGTATTTGAGTGTTATCAATTATGCTTCCAAACAAGTTATAATTTTACAAAATAGTGAAAGAAAAACAAGAAACATGGGGAAAACATGTGGTTTTTGGTCCAGGTTCTTGATCTATTTTTGTGTGGAAAAAAAGGTGGTAATAAATATATTTTTCAAAAATATCATTCCTCAAAACATAGATGGTCATATAATCACTATATTTTGAGGCATGTTCAAAGATCTTGGCATGTGTCACCCCTAACTATGATTTCATGGAGCTCAAGGTTGTGCACCCTGAAAAAAATAATTCAATGATACAAGAGAGTTTTGGTGGAACATAGGAACAAGAAGGATGCATGGAACATGAATCCAATTACCAACTATTCCCCCAAAAAACACTATCTACTAATCATTTATAGTCACCACCTTACATGAAAATATGATGTTTTTTTGTGATGCACAACTATGATCTCTATGAAATTGGAGTGATAAATAATGATGAGTGAGTGAAAATGAATGTGGTGGAAAGGGAGAGGGTGAAATTAATCTTGTAGAATTATCTCTTAATGATTTATATTATAAAAGTATTTCATAATAAATGTGAGTGAATCTAGAAATATATTTATAAAAATAATCTAATAAAATATTATTCAGAGATATGGAGAACCAAGATGTTTTGGTGACTTGAATTGAAGAAGTGATAAGAGAGGATATATTGTCACTTTTAAAAAGAGTATTAAGAATAGGTAAAGGAAAATTTGAGTATATGTAACTTTTTATTACATTAATTATGAAAATATTCAGCTCTTTTTTGCTAGATGTCCAAATAATTTTGATGAATAGGATGATGAGTTTGAATTTTCACAAAAACAAATGTACAAATTTTCCCTATAAAGATTTTTAATTCTATATATTCAAGTGGATAGATGATTCATACAAAGGTTTTAGTGAGTGAAGAGGTAAAGGATTCCATGGAAGATCCCTTAGAATATATTGAAAAATATTTTATCTTATAATGGAAGATGGTATGTTAAAATCACTAGAAAAATCAAAAGATAATATTGAGGATGATGTTAATAAAAAGGATTTATAGATCATACTTTGGAATTTGAACGGGATTTCATGGTGCTAGATCTATAAATAAATATTTATAGGAAACTTTTATGGTTTTAAAGTATGATTCTTTAAGTTGTATTAATGAACATGAAGAATAAGTTGATCATTTGAAAATTTAGTAGAATAATGAGAAAGAATGATATTAAATATAAATTAGTTGTGAATTAATAATTTAATATTAAGGAATAGGTCATTATCATTAATTATCATAATATGTTTATTCAAGGAATAGGAAAATCGGATTATGACACTAGAATTAGAAGTTGTTTCATTGAAAAATAATGTTTAGTTTGAATGTAAAACAGATGGCTCAAAGAAGAAGTTACAATTAAGATTTTTTTCACACAAGGTGTTAAAAGAATGATATGAACAATGAACAATATAAATTTAGGATTTGTTAAATGATCAATGAAAAAAATTCATAGGTAAAAATACTATTGGATATGATACTCAATCATAACAAATAGAGACATCAATTTTGAAAATTAAAGAGAAGAAGATGAAAGGATAAATTTTTGAACAATCATGAATTTATCAATAATCCAAGCTTTATACAAAATTCGGAGATATTTTAAGAGATATATGCAATAATATATTTCTACTTATTATGATTTAGTTATTTGGCTATTTTTAATACATGATTTCTTATTAGGGTGAAGAATAAATCTATTTGTGAGATGAAGATATTGGTCACAAACATTGTAGTACAAAAAATGTATGCTTTAAATAAAAATTGAAATTAATTTTACAGATATTATTTTAATTGATAAATTTTTTGATAAATAATTAGATTATAGGAAGATAATTGGTAGTTATTTTTATGGAATTAAAATTTAAATGGATGAAAGATAGTCAATTTCCTAAAAAAATTATTTTTTGGCTTGAAGAAGATATATTCAGTCTAATTTCTTATACTACAGAAAATGGGTAGAGATCAAAAAATGTCACAACTCATTTGGTAATATATTGGAAATAGTGAAATAAAATTAGGAAATAAAATTTGGTTGATATTTCCGTGATAAAATTAATAAATAGTAGAACCTAGATTTTAGGTTTTGGGTTTTTATCTTATATGATATGTATTATGAATTATCTAAGGAATTCAAAGGGAGATGTTGATGGAACAATATATTTTGGGGATGTTTTACCGTTAAATATTACTAGTATTGGAAAAATTTTCCTGAATAAAGATTAATTAGAGAATACATTTTTCTTTTATGTTAATGGACTTCATTATAATTTATTGATTGTATATCTTCTTTGTGAATCAGTCTTGGAGGTCACATTCAATCAGAAATGCTACAGTATCAAAGGAAAGGTTGTGAATTATATTAGAAAATATTAGAGAACAGATAAAATCTATATAAGATTGATAGGAAAGAGAATACCTTTATTATAATATTTTAAAGAAAAAATATATTATAGAACTCGTATGCCACTTTAATCAATAATAAATTGAGAACTTTTCCATTTTAGGAGTCATAGTCGAAATTCCTAACTTCATGCAAGTTTAGGAAAAGAAGGAACCAATGACAGCCACAATATGCTAAAATTAGGAACATTGAGACCCACAAAAAAGGAACTATGAGGGGTGGATGAATAATAGTGGGGACTTCATCGACAGATCTCCTAAGCAAGGAACCATGAGACCACCGAGCCAAGATAACATTGCACTATCACACACTGTTGAACCCAAAAAAGAAAGCAACAGGAGAGGATGATAAAAAATAACATATCTTATATTCAAGTCTTAATTCATTTAATAGGTGGTCAAGGGGAGTGAAAACAAAATTGGACTTGTGTGAGAGCTTGAACAGGGTGACAAAAATCAGTCAGTTAGGGTTCTTCTAAAAATATCAAGGAGGGTTTTAGTAGTGCATCCAAAGAAGCACTAATAAAGAGGGGGGTTTTAGTGAAAAATTAATAAGCGCTAATAAAAGGCATCTTTATCAGTGCTTGTTTATCACTGATAAATATTTATAATTATAAATATAAATAAATATATTTTTAAATATAGTTATAAATATTTTTATATAATTAAAAATATATTTATATCATTATACATTTTAATAAATATATAAAATATATTTATTATTTAAAAATTTTTATTATAGTTTTATAATTATTTATATATTTTTTTATTTAATTATAATTATATAAATAATTTTTTTTAGAATTATATTTAATTATTTATAATTATAAATTTATAAATTTATAAATATAATAAATATATATTTATAAATATATTTAAAAAAAATTATCTTTTTGAATATACTCATAATTATTTATTTATAATTATAAATATATTTATATCATTATATATATTTAAAAAATAAATATAAATATAAATATTACAAATATATTTGTTATTTAAATATATTTATTATATGTTTATAATTATAAATATATTTATATAACTATGTATATAATTATTTATATATATATATATATATATATATTTAATAAATATATAAAATTATAAATTTAGTGAATATATTCGTCATTTAAATATATTTATTCTATTTTTATAATTATTTAAATATATATTTATTTATTAATAATTATATAAATATGTTTTATAAAATATGTTATTTATTTATTTATAATTTTAAATATACAATTTTATAAATATTATAAATATTAATTAATAGATAAATTTATTTATAAATATTTATTTAAAAATATATTTTTTTCATTATTAAGTAATATATACTCTTAAATACTTGAATGTTAAAAATGTGTGAAATTGAATAATTAAAAATGATTTGACTTTAAAAATATTGAAAAATGGATATGTTTTATTGTTTATAAAATTTATTAATAAAAATTTGGATATATATTTAAATGAAGTGGAATAAATATTGAAAATATTAAAATATAGTAAATAAATATTCAAAAATAAATATAATAAAATGATTAGATTCCACAAAAAATAATTTTTTTTAAATGAATAAATAATACTAACTATAGTAATAACAAAAATAAATAAATAAAATTTACCTATTAAAATAATAATATATTAACTATATTGTATTACTAAATTAAATTATAAAATGAATATTAAAATTTTAACAAATTAAAAAATATTAGGTGTTTCTATTTATTTATAATACTTCTTTAATTATGTAAATATTTTAACACTAGAAAAAAGCCCCATACAAGTGGTTTGGAACTATTGGTATAGGTCTCTATACCATTGATATAGCCTATACCAATGTTTTGGAAGGTCGTTTGTTGTTATTGTGTTGGTATAAACCTATACCAGTGGTTATGGGAAAACTGTTTGTATAAGTCACATGAAAAACATATTCCAATGGATTTTAAAACCATTGGTATAGGTAATGTAAAAAAATAAAACCCATCTCAGTTTTGATTCCAATACCTTCTATTTATAACCCAATGACCTAACCACTAACCTAAGATGAATTTTGGGAATATATTTTCATAAATATATATGTATATTTGCAAGTATTTTTAGTTTTGATGTATTTACTGTTATTTGACTAAATAATTCAAAAAATATATGGGTACCTATAACAACTTTTCTCAAAACCATTGGTATAGGTCTAAATAAAAGTTTTTATAAACATTGGTATATTTACCTTGATTTTTTGATCTATACCAATGGTTTGGGGAAAAATCGTTTCTATAGGGTCTCTATAATGGACCTATACCAACGTTTTTGGCCAAAACCATTGGTATAGGTTCATATAAGCGAGCTACCTAAATTATGGCTTTGAAGAAACTGTTGGTATATGGTCTCTACAAGGGACCTATATCAATGGTTTTGGTAAAAAGCGTTGGAATAGGGTCTCTTTATGGTACCTATACCAACGGTTTTCTCAAAACTATCGGTATAGGGTCTCTCTAAGGTACCTATACCAATGGTTTTGTCCAAACCATTTGTATAGGTCCATTAGAATAGCTTCAATTTCTAGTGGTGTTCGTTTCTATGAAATTAATGTGTGTGTGTGTATACATATATATTCAAGTTTCATATATGTTAAACCATACAGTAACATTATATAATATGTAGCATCTATTAATGAAAAAAATAATAATAAGAATGAATAAATTTTAAAAGTGAATAAAGGTTATTAATTATATAGATATTTTAAAAAAATAAAAATTAATATTTATAAATTTCAATGAATATATATTAATTTTATAAAATATAACAATATTTAAAAAATTACATGTTAATGAATAAAAGTGTATAAGTAAATATTGAAAATGGGTAAAATTACAAATATATTGAACAATAAAAAATTTAAGGTGAATTAATTACAATAATATTTTAAAAATAAGATTATTAATGAATAAATAATATTAAATATGAATAAATTTGAAAAAAACTATTAAAAATAATTAATATTGAATATTTAATAGAAATCTAAAAAATGATGAAATTTACCAATTAGAAACAAAATATATATTAAATGTATTATGTTAATAAATATAATTCTAAAATTAATATTAAAAATTGAATAAATTGTAGAAATATTATGTGTGTTTGTGTTGTATATATAAGTTTATTGAATACGTATATGTATGTTTCAAACCAATGTAACACATGTTTGGTATATTTTAAATTGAAAAATCAAAAGACATTGAATTAAAGGTCCATTACTCAATATAATTTGTCAATTTCTCAATTAATATTATTTTTTAATTATAAACCATTTTCCCCAAAATATATGACTAATTTAATGTAAGAATAAATAATTTCTATTATATAACTCATATTTTAGGAAATTTTATATATATTGACATAAATATATATAAATATATTTGAATATATTTTTATATTAAAAATTTTAAATAGAGTAATGAATAATTATGTATAAAAATGATTAAAAATGAAGAAGACATTAATATGTTTTTAATTGTTAAATTTAATTCATTTTCTATATTGATATTTAATATATATTATTTATTAAAATTAATTATTAATATATATATATATATATACTAAACTAATTCATTTTTATTAATAATGATTTTATTAATAATTTTTAAAATTTATTCATTTTATATATCTATATTTAATATATACTATTTATTAATATTTATTATTTATATATATATTAATCTTATTATTTATTATTTAATTAATAAATTTTTTATTATTTTTTTAAATTTATTCATTTTTATTTTTTATTTTTTTAATTATTTAATATTTTAATACTTTTAATACTTTTTTATTGGTATATAATAAAGAAATTAGACTATGGGTAGCTCGGTCCGTGTATATACCAGGATGGGGGGACGATGATAGTTTGGGTCGTATAGGACTTGACCTTTGTATGGGGTGGGCTAAAGCCTGCAGGAAGCATAGCATGTTGGAAGGCCTGTGTGGGTCGGGGGCCCATATGTATGTGTGTGGTGAGTGAATGCGGGAACCTAAGCTCACAGTTGGCTTGTAATCTTGAGATGTGGCATAATCGTATATAAAGAAGCATCTAGACATCTGATATTTCAATATGGGGCTCGCATGTGTGATTATGACCTTTATCAGTGCTCAAAAATGAACTGATAAAGGTTACCCATTATCAATGCTATAAATAAAGAGCTAATAAATGAACCCTTTATCAACACTAAGAAAAAGTGTTGATAAAAGGTACTCTTTATCAACTCCTTTTTCCCACATAGATAAATAACTCCTTTATCAATTAATTTTTCTAGTGTTCATAAAGGGTAAAACTTTATATTACGCATTTTTTAGTAGTGGATATTGAAGATGTGGTGGTTTTTTTAAAGATGATGATGGTCGATGATGATGAGTAGTGATGAAAAATTATGATTCATGTTGGCATGCATTGTGTTGTGGTGGTTGTGATGGATTATGGTGTGTAGTAAGGTGGAGTTCATATATTTATCATGTTATGGAAAATGATAGAACATTATGGAGAATGAAAAATAAAACATGGGCAACAAGATGAAATTTAACATGCAGTAACTTTCAATAAACTATTGTGATAATAAACAGAGGGGTAAAAGGTCGGAAATAATATGGGTGTTGGCTTATGAATGGTTCATCACTAAATATGATTAATAAACAACATAATTAATTTAATTTGGTTGGTAAATTTTAAATCTAGAAATTATTAAATGGTGTGAAAAAAACGAATCTATGGTAGTTGTTTATGCTATTATTTGGGGTGTAAAGTGGGGCTGGTTTTTTATTAGTAATAGGCAGCACCAGTTGGTGTGTGGAAATAGTGGTATGGTGGTTGTGATGGTAGTGAGAGTTCCATTTTTGTGATACCCCTTAGGGTTAACATACATGTGTCTATATTATAATTATATTTCTAATGATTTCTATAGGCACCCCACCCAAGTTGGATATACTTATCAACACACACATTTTTTAGGTTCTCATTGTTTTACCCAAAATTTATGTTAGTTAGGGAATGGATGGGTGAATACTTCTACTTCCCTTATTTCCCTCCTAGGTGAGGTATAGGTTGTCATGGATGGTGGAAGATTGTCTATGGGGATGATGTATTGATATTTGGTGGGGGTGTAAAAGCTATGAGGAGGACATGAGGTTGATGTATTTTATGTTTAAGATACCCTAAATATATATATGGGATTGTGGATATGAAATGATTCTAACATGAGATATTTGACCATGTGGGAGGTTGGTATAGGTGGGGTTGTGGTCAAAACCACATTATCTATAACATGAGTAGTTGTATTGAATCCAAACCATGATATCATACACAATTGGAGGTTCTAATAGCTAGGGTTGTGGTCTCAACCACATCATACATAAATTGGGTTGTATTATGTAAACATGTTTGTAATATTATGGAAGGGATGGATGTTCTATACATTTATCTTTTGGGTCTGAGAGTGACAAACCAGTGAAGAAGTGGTGGAAAGTACACTTTTTCTAAATTCTTTAATTATTGTTTTATTATATTTGGATGTGATATTTAGAGAGTGATCCTTAGCAAATATGGGTGGTAGTTGACCTTTTGGGTTCTTATTGATTTATCTATTTATTCATTAAATCACTAGTATGATTCGTCAACTTATTTCAAGAATCATTTTAAGGAGGATTCCATTGGGTATATATGTTATTCTCACAACAATATATATATATATATATATCTTCTTTTATGGTTTCTTAGAAATTTTTGGAGGATAATTTGGATATTACTAGCTTATATTTGGGGGTTATGATTGTAGATTCTACATTGGAGTTTATATTTGATATTTAAATTATATACTATAATTTTAATGACATTTTATTATGTTGTAATTTATTTTGGGATATTGTTTATAATATTTTTTACTTTATTGGTTTCTTATATTTATGTTGATGACATTTTTTTAAGTTAATGCCTCCCATTTTTATATGTTATACCCTCGATTGTAGTGTTCAACCCAAAGCCTAGTGGAGGTATCATCAAATATCACTCATGTCTTTATTATAGGAATAGGAGGGGCTCCCAATGGGGTGGGTCCTAACACCCTAGCATTGAAATATTAATTTGATTTATGTTATGTTCTGAATGGGATATAAATAAAAAATTTGAATATAATTTGAGTTTTTTAGTTTTACCTACTAATTTTTTGAACTATGTGATGATATTTTGTTTAAAAAATCATAATTATCACCTAGTTTCTATTATGTGTGAGCGATGTAATGAAACAATAAGTTCACATATGTGTGGAAACCTAAACATTGTCATCTAGATTGATGATCTGTGTGATTTAATAGAAAAAAAGATTTAAATTTCACATTATATTCTATGATCCAAGACATCAAATATTTAATAAGGGTTGTGTAGAGGAGTTACATGTCACATAGGTGCGGCATGAAAACCCACATGCAACCTAGACACTTAATTATGTTCAAGTACATAAACCATTTAAATTGTGACCATAATTCCCTAATGTATATATTGTTAGAAAATATAATGGTCACCTACGGATGTATTTGGATTTATTTGGGGTGTTTTGAAAGTGAATCCTTATATACTCAGTGGTGATTACAAATTTCCCATAATAAAATTAATTGAAAGGTTGGATTGATACATTTGTGCATTAATTACATAGAAAATAAAGTCACTCTAGTGGATGCTTATTTAACTTTGTGTCATCTCTAAGGTTAGGAAGGATTAATTTACTTACCCATTTTAACTCATATGTTTAGGATCAATACCCATATATATGGTTTTTAAAACCCATACTTAGTTTTTTTTATATATTAAAAACAAAAAAGATCACTTGTAACCTAGAATCAACTGTGGATTCACCTAGACACCCAATATAAATATTATTTTTTGTCACAAATATAGCTATCAAGGAAACCCATAAAATTAGTGGGATTCTTTACTTGTGAAAAATGGCATAACCAATGGATATGGATTATTAGAGAGTTCTTATTTGTGGATAATTACTTGGTTATGGAATTGTTATAGTAAGTTCCCTATGAGTGGATATATACTTGGTAATGGATTTTATATAATAAGTTCCATGATAGGGGATAGATACTTGGATATGGTGAAATTATAGTGAGGTCCCTATAAATGGACATGTTTATTAGAATATTATACTGAGGTCCATATGGGAGGAAATATACTTATACATGGATTGGGGGTGGTTGTTGTCATAGTAGGTATTATATTTTTATGTGTGATGTGAATGTTGAGTTTTTTAGAAACATTGATGATTTGGTATAAAATAAAATTTGTTGGATAGTTATCTTTTTAAGGATTACATGATTGATTATTTTGTTTTATTTATTCCATAAATGAATACATTTATATGAAAACATGAGAGATCAGGGGAGGAACAAATTGAGTGTATTTATATTCTCATCCCTACATAATATATTATTAATTAAATTATTTGGATATATTTAGTCCTGTTTTCTGGATAAACTTGGCTCTCAATAATGGGAACTTTCTAGAAGTGGTTGTCACTCTATAACATGTTTGAGCTATAGAATACATTATAAACTAGAAGCTATATTTCCTCGGAAGCTAGGATTTTTATGGTATGATGTGCATACATTTATATTACTCATATATTGTGGATGAGAAATGAATTATAATTTAAATGGTTTAAAGTATTTTTTTTATAAAGGTTAATTCATTCCATATATGTGTGATGATATACCATTATTTCTACTTCAAAACACGTAACCCATTAATGACAAGCTTTAGGGGTCACACTCAAACTCATTTTCAGCCCGGGTAGAGTCCTAATGAGGATATTTCATGTCACATATCAACCTAAATATAATTTTTACCTACCCTATTTACTTTATTTTCTACTAGTAAAAAATATAAAATTAATAATTTTAATGACTTTATTTATAAAAGTCATATAAATACATACAAAATGAATAATCCTCATTTTTATAAATATGTTAATATATTTTATAATCATATTATAAACCTCTCCTACATGAACTCTACGAGGTCCTTATCAATAACTTAACCCTATAATATTAAAAAAATCCCCTAAAATTAGGATATATAATTCATTTAAGCCTTTAAACTAAATTCATTTTAGATTTTTTTTTTCAAAACCACTAAATTTAAAAACATTAAAAATGAATTGTATATATATGTGTCAAACCTATTCCTCTGACTCATAATTAATTCACTCTTTATTAAGCATGAATTTTATTCTATCAAAATATTTGTATCATATCAAAGGGGACCTTTATGAGTTTAATATATTCTCCAAAGAGTACTCCACTTACTGAGTAAAAATAATAGTATTTCCTAGACAAAAAAATACAAACCTTAATATTTCATACACTAAACTCCATTCAAAAATAATGAAATAACTCTAACACTACACCTTTATGACCCAATTTCACTATAACCTCTATTAAAATATCAGTAAAATTAATTATTACACCTAAAGCCCTCCTCCAATAGACCACAAGCTGAAAACTAGCACCAACTGTATATTAAAGAAAATAAGGGAAGCATTACCCTATTAATCCACCAAAAGCAATGAAATTTTAGATTAACACCCATACACTAAATTAAAAAAATCCAAAAAATAAAAATAAATAATTAAGATCGTGTAATGTCATATAAAACCTAGGAAAAAGTCATGTCCAAGTCAATAACAACTATCAATACCACCTATAAAACATTTAAGTACTACTCTAATGTCCATTAATCACCATTTCATGAATTATAAGTGTTTAACTTGATCTCCAACAGCATCCTTCAAATCTATAAATAAAGTATATGGAAGTAGTGTATGTATAGAAATATACTAAGAGGCTTCCACCATAATAACTCTTATGTCAATGTGAAATAAGTATACTAAAGATTATGTGAATGAATATATAAAATGAAGGATGATCTGATCCCAAGTCATCTAAAAACATATCCCAGTGAAACAATACTTAGTTTTTAAACAAGTTTGGGGTTTATCCCCCTTTTTTTATCAAAAAAAAATCTTCTTTTTTAACTAGGTTTCCGGGGAACTCATTACATGACCCATAGTCCAAAATGAATATAGGGTTCTTAAATACATGGTATAAATACTCTTACATGCCCCAAATTTCCCATGGACCATAAGAAAATAATTTTAAAGACTTGAAGGACCAATCTTAAAGGATCTTGGTGGCATGTGTCACCCCTACAACCCCAATCACACCACTTCTGGAAACACCCCACCCCCCCCCCCCCACCCCAATAAAATAAAATGACTGAGTGGCACAAGAGGTAGTAATTATCATGAAAATGAACTTGTAAAATTTGACAATGTCCTACTAGATCCATTGCACCTATGATACTTTTCAAAGATATTGCTCCAACCCTACTTAGTATTTGCATCATCCTGGTCTAACACATCTAGGTATAGCACCACTCCATCCAATATTGGAATGTGGAGGATTTATATATGATGAGTACCAGGACACCCTTCTCACTTTCAAGGAACCCACCTCCCAATGATTTAGTGGCCCCTCACTGCATCATCAACCTGATGCTTCACATCATCTAGCGGATAACATTCCATAAACATTCATATAACAGGGCACCCATCTATCATCCATTAGTATGAGAAACAATGTTTTAATTATGGGTGTCATCACACCAATCCCTCCTTTGTGGATTCCCACCTGACGACACCTTCATATCACCATGTTTTACTGCCTACCAAAAATTATGAGGTAATTTATTAAATCATTTTATAATAGGGTCAATCAAAGGGGGATTTCAAAATCCTTATGTGAATATTTATATACTTTAGAAAAAATTAGTAATAAAATAATTTCAAACTTTATTATACCAAAAATATTATAATTTAACATATATGTCATTGTACAATAATAAATTCTTTCAATGGACCAATATAGATGTCATAAAAAATTAAATATATCTCCGAAATTAATATCCAATTTTCTTTTTAATCCATACTCACAAAATATCATTATTACAAAAAAACTATAATGGTTTGATTCCCAAAATATAGTAAAATCATTGACTTAATCAATGGTGGAAAAAACTTCCCAACAATGACTAGTTGTGACACAAAAATCAATCCACAAAATCAGTATGACATAATTTAAACCATAATTCCAAAATAATAAAAAGAAAAACTTAATGGGTAATCTTCAATGTCTAGTGGGGAAACTATATTTCAAATCTGATACCTACACAAGATTATCCACCACCAAAAAAATCATTTCATAATGTAACCTCATCATTGTAAAATTTTTATATCAGATAAAAATTCACACCAGACTCAGACACTCATATTTCCTCTTATTCTCCAACTCCAATAAACACTCAAATAAGGGCACTTATTAAAAATTTAGGCCTTCACATCTCATTCCAACTATTAGTTTTATTTATAGAGGTACTAAATTAGTATTCATATGGCTGATTCATGGAAATTAAACCCTTGGTATCTTGTGTATTATTGATGTGTTTCTACATAAATATATTCTAATATAATTATCTATTTAGAATAATTATCATTTTTAATTTTATTATGGACACTATAATCATAAAAAATCCAATTTAAATAAGAATAAATTTTAGAACATAGTTTTTGTAAAAACAATTGTGTGTATGTGGGGTTGATATCCATGGAGGGTACTAGACATGTATAGTTTTATAGTGATAAATAGAAATCATGTGATTTATAATGGTTATATTTTAAATATGTGTAATATATAATAAATTTGTATATTTTATATAAATATAAAATTATGAATCGAATAAAATTAGTTTTTGATTTTCTTGAAAATTTAATGCAAAAAAAGAGGTAATGTTCTTAGTGATTTAGCTGCATTAAGTGTTAACTATGTTTATAAGATTATATATAAAATGGATTTTTTTATTCCAAAAATTGTAACGAGGTCATTTTCATCAATAGAAAAATGATATTGACATTATCTTTCATACTCTATAATCAAAATTTATAATTATATATGCATATTTCAGAATATTGTATTTATTATAAATGAAATCATTAATGATTAAAATAACAAATGAATTCTAGAGTACGTTAATGTCACATGGATTGAACTTTTTATTGTCGATCACTTAAAAATTGTAAGAATATGTAATATAGTAAAACATAAAATTATATATTCATATAGAGATATTTTTATATATGATTCTCTATTTGTGGATCATGGTGGGATTTTATAACACCTAACCACATTATACCTCTCAACTATTCCAAAACCATTAGTCTCTACATGACCTTATGTGCACCTCCTCCTATGCCAAGGGCAGTTTATTATAAACTAGCGACTAGGATGTTACCATGCGGGATACTATACCCTCATATCAAAGAGAAAAACATATTAAAAATAAAAAATAGATATAATAATTAATTATCATACATGGAAGAATAAAAACATATTAAAAATAAAAAACATATATAATAATTAATCCTCATATGTGGAAGAAGAAAAAAATAACATGCTATATCAAATGTAATGAGAAATCATACAGTCATACTGATACACGGTTATACTAGAATACGTTAATTAATCTCCCACTAGGCTAATAAAAAATAAAAGATCTGTAAAATAATAATTGAGAGGGGTATCTACAGCCATCCTTTAACCTCAACACATCCCACTTTCCATGTTCAATTCAGTATATATCTCATCATCATGCAATACTAAGCATCTGCTTCACTTGAATCGATAATCTTTTTAGTATACTCGGGTGCACCAGTGCCATCATTGCTCGAGTAGTGCATGATTTTATCATAGTAGGTATCTACCAATGATATCCCCAACATTTTTATTATGTCAGTGTATGCATAAATAATATTTCCAATTAATAATAAAATGAATAAAAATGTAAAACTTAAATAACAATCGGCAATCATCGGGTTCGATAAAGACACCCTAGATTGACTATACCTACTATAGCTAGTGTCAGACTATCTATAAGCACATGAAATAATCATTCTAGGGTGTAAGAGGCCCAACCACTATATAGTATAAGGTGAAATCACTAATTCCTAAGAGGTTGCAATGTCCTAACCTGAGGTCCACTTAATTCGCACCTCGAGCTATTGGGTCACATGGCACCAAGTGCACCTCCCCATACACTAGAGGCATCCCACTGGTAGAGATAGTATACAGGTTTTATGATGGGGAGACTATACCATCTTATCAGAGTGGAACAACAGATAAAAACATACTCATACCACAGCAAAAGAATACAATAAGAAAACAAAATTAATAACCATCGGAATAAGTAAGCATCAGAAGAAATATATAACTAAACAACTAGTAATAATATCAAAATCATCTATGGCAGTGTCATATATATGGATGTGTGGCATAATATTATGAAAATAGAGAACAATAAGATACAATCATTCCATTCAATAGTGAAAAATGCGAGAAGGAAAAAAAATACTCCATAATAATATCAAACCTAAGCCCAATCCTCTTCTTGTAAACTCAAAGTATAGGAAATAATGTCAAAGACCAGTAGTAGAAAACTTTCCCTAATCAATACCTATAGAAATATAATCTTCATGGGTACCAAAAGTAGCCTGAGTAGGGTGTGAGATAAAAATATTAGTAGGCGATCACCAATGATTTATAAGTGAAATCCATGTAGTTCTCATAACTAAACCTTGTACAGGTATAAACAGAAAAGTAAAGCAATACTAAATAAATAAATAACAAGGACGCTCAGGTTTCTAAAGGACAGCTGATGACTCTACCTACTTCGTATCATTGCTGGGAATCATCCGATCAAAAAATATATATATAGTAATAATATATTTATATATATAGTATATTTATATATATTCTATCCACCTATATGAACAAAGTAAGTGCAGACGTAAGTTTCCATATACCTGGAATACTAGTGCATTCTGGTTTGGGGAATAACTCATACATCCAAGAGATGACTAATGAGCCTATAAGCTCAAGCCAATGAGTACATTCCCTACAGCCTAACAAGAGTGTGAGATTTTATGCATGGCACTCGAGATGGTGATTGATCCATCATGTCATCACTCGAATAGGGATGAGGCATGTAAAACCCAACACCCGAATAGTGCTAATAGTGTGATCTATCTTTCTCAACAATGTTTTAAGGGAGCGTGGTTCCACCATGCTCAAAGTTCTATTACCATCATATCATATCCTTTATAAAAGAGTATTCTTATTTTATAATATAATTCACAATATAAAACATATTATACATTCCATAAACCAACCTGTAATATATACAAGGAAATAAATTTCAAAAGGATCATTTATTAGAACATGCAATAGATCACAAATTTTCATTTATTCAATTAATTAGATATAAGGAAACCCACCATGTAAAATCCATTCCATATAATCTATTTACTTAAACAATTTTAATTAATTGAAGAAAGAGGGAATCCATCATGAATAATCCATACTTTATAAAACCAACTTATCTAAGTCATTCAACATAAAATTTCAAATAAAAAATATTGACTGGTCATTTATAACAGGTTACTTGGTGAAATATGGAAATTTACTACATGGGAAAAACCAAATATAGGTCGGAAAAAACACCAAGGAGATGATTTGGTCTCATATAACAATTTCAAACCAAAGTAAATTCAAACAATAATCCAATCTTAATAATCAGAATTTGTTTCAAATATTTACACAATTATTCATAAAGGTAAATTTAACTTGGAACACCGATGGGGTGTCGATAAATGTGGAAACCATCCTCTAAACCAAAAAAAAATCAAGTTCAATATGCATGTATTAAGGTGTAATGATAAAATTGATATTAATAACATGACATAATAGGGTCTATCGACAAAGGAAGGAATGTGGAATAATAGTATAGCTATGTTATTTAAAAATAGAAAGGGAAAATGACATTACCACCTACCTCAAGGTTTTAGAAGATTCATTGCTTGATATCAGCCTGACATTTAAATCTGGTTGGAAGAAATCTGAGAAATGTTCTAACTCCCTGAAAGTATGATAAAAAAATTCACCTAAATAGAGAAATGTATTACAAGGAAACCATAAATATGAAGGGATATACTAGAAGATCATACCGATATTGATTTAGTTCTTCTGATGGATCAAGAAATAGACACCAAAATGGATAGTTGTTTCAAATCCTAATGTGAGGTGTTATTGAGATCAAGGGAGGAGAAACAAGAGGCCATCCATTGAAGTAAAAAAGGGGAAAATAAAATATATTTCATAACATAATTGGGGAGAATGTAATTTCACCCCAAAATTAGGGGGTGTGGTTTTAGGTGCATGATTTTCAAACTGTGTGCAAGTCACTTCTATTGAGGGGCATACCACATGGTTAGGCCCATGGTTTGACTAACCATGTGAAAACTGTGAAAAATTAATCTATCCTAAAAAATTGTAGTATTGCACGGCCATGCACCTTAGGTTGCACATTTTAAGACAATTTATGCAAGCTACAGGTACCCACTGTGTGCAACCGCACAGTTTCAAATAAATCATTTGGGATTGGAAACACGGTCTATCCAACATTATAACCCATTTTTTCCCATTTTTTCTTCAAATACGAACTCTGAACAAGATTTTTATGATCTTCTGACATTTCTTAGGACATAGTACCCATTCATTAAGTCTAAAAAAAGATTCAAATTGAAATACTAACGATCCATACCTTCTTTAAAAGATGGGTCATTACAACCCCCCATTTTTAAAGCAACTCATCACTGAGTTGGCCTTCTGATGGTAAAGATGTAGGTTCCGGGCGCAGCAGAAGCATGTTAGTGGGTTTGTCCAACTTTAATTTTAACGTTAAACAATGTTCAATCTGAGATCCGTCACGATATAAAACACCGAATCTTCAGAATAGAATGAAGAACAAAAAGAAAAGAAGAGTCCCAGAACCCTTGAGGAGGATCATCATATGTTGATTATAATTAATTTAATTAATGCATAACAATTACCTCGTTGGAATTTTGTCTTCGGTGGTGTGGCTGGTCACGATTCGGTGATATGTAATTGCCTCGTAGAATCCAAGTGTAGGATTCCTCTAGCAGTGATCCACATGTGTGTCACGTATCTCCGGACGTCGCCAAAGGGATCTTCGGGTGCTAGCGCGGAAGAACCTCTGCTTTCGATCTCCACCTTCGACCGCCTTGATCTGGTGGAGGATCTTGCTCTCGTAACATGAGGGCGTTCTTGGTGGAAAGGGAATTCTCTCTTGGCTTGAGAGTATTTCCAAATCCGTTGTGCACAACCAATGGCCTTTCCAAATGTTGGAGTTGCGAGGATATTTATAATCAGGTTTGAGGTTAATAGAGTTATGACAATAAATAAACGTGTTACACGTTTTATTTATTTCACTAACTCTTATTTAAAACCCCCATGTCAAATTATTAATTCCTTGACATACACCCACGCTGATTATAATAAATATCATTTAATAAAACAATATTAAATCCTCAAAATCTCAACTAGAAAAACTACACGGAGTGTAATAATTAATACATGGCGTGTACTTGTTTTCCATAAAACTATACGACGTGTATATTTAATTACACGTCGTGTACTTTTATTTTCCATTTTTCTCCACCACATTTATTAGACCTTGAGTAATGACTATTTATTTCTTAAATAAATGTAACTACATTACTCGCTAATAAATATATTATTTTGTCCACAATATATTATCTCGAATAAGTAGCGTCAAAATAAATGTGATCAGACATCCTTAAATAATTATTAAACCACAATCGGGAATAATATTTATTTAACTTGTTAAATTAATATTTAATGGAGATACATGGACACACTTAGTGTGTGACCCTCTAGGCCTCTTTCTCAGTGGTATTAGGCTGAGCCTGCCTAAGGTTAGCATCTAGCAACACACCAAGGCACCCATAGAGAAAGAAGTTAACGCAGTAATGAATTGTCACCTCCTATGAATGCTTATTGTGTAATATAATCCCTTTGTCTCGATATCTCTAATCAAGCGGGTTGCATTCTAGTGCCATCAACCCATGTGCTTGATTATTCTTTCTTTGACTTCCCAGAATTGAACTTGCCCATACCTTACCATGGCCATGGATTTATTTAGGCTATATAAATTTCATCAAAGGGCCTAAGATATCTACTTCTGTTATAGAAAGGAAGGGAAAAATCCTTTCTCGCAATATCTATTAATGTGGTATTACTCGTGACACACCCAACGTATCCTACCTCGCTGCGAATAGTTTTTCGTCACAGTTTTCGTCAATACATCTAAGAGTACGAGTTGTAATACCCATTAATAATAATCTTAAAGTCTAAGGACTAATACACATGTCCATAGATAGAAATATCCAATGACACTATGAAATGTAGATTTCCTACTGGCGGGTCTCGTTATCATAGTATCCTCTAGGATATTACCAAGGGCGCACACCATGAGAAGGTGCCTCAAAGTTTTATGAGTCCTCACCCTTAATGACCTGTATTATTTGTGTCCCTCAAATAATATCATCCGGCCATAGAACATACATTCAAGAATAGTGTTATGGAACTTTTGGGTTCTCATCATAGCAGGGATCTGCTACGACCCTTTAATGCAACAGCTGTCCTTAGGACATTATCACATGACATGTCACGCAGAAGAACAATCAAGATGTGATAATGCTTTTATTTAAGGAATAAAGTACAAAGTAGTTGGTTCTGGACCACCAACTCCAACAGACTCCCACTTGGACTATAGCCAACTACTAACAACCTTTAACCCGCTACCTCTCACATGATATCCATGTTTCTGCTAAGATAGGCCTTTAGTCTTGGGGTCTGCCACGTTCTCTTCTGTCAACACTCTGCTCACTACAACTTCACCCCTTTGATAGAAATCCCTCAAGAGGTGATACTTCTGGAGTATGTGCTTTGTCCGTTGATGTGACCTTGGTTCTTTTGCAAGAGACACCGCTGCAGTATTATCATAATACAATGTAATGGGATCTTTACTGCTAGGCACCACATCAAGCTCCTGGACAAAGTTCCGAATCCATACGGCTTCCTTGGCTGCATCAGAAGCCGCAATATACTCGGACTCCGCTGTATAATCAGCGACAACTGGCTACTTTGAACTATTCCAGCTCACAGGTCCTCCATGGAGACATAAAACATATCCAGATTGCGACTTCAGATCATTCTGATCTGTTTGAAATCCAGCATCAGCATACCCTCTGATAACAAGCTCCTTGTCTCCTCCATACACCAGAAACATATCCTTAGTTCTTCTCAGATACTTAAGGATAGTCTTAACAGCATTCCAGTGATGTTCTCCTAGATCTGCTTGATATCTGCCTACCATGCTCAGTGCATAGGCAACATCAAGCCTGGTACATAACATAGCATATATGATGGATCCTATAGCTGAAGCGTATGGGATCTTGCTCATCCTATCTTTCTCTTGTTGTGTTTGGGGACACATTTTCTTATAAAGATGTAAGCCATGTGACACTGGAACCAATCCCCTCTTGGATTTTTCCATACTAAATCTCTTTAGTATCTGGTCAATGTATGTACCCTGACTTAGTCCAAGTATCCTCTTGGATCTGTCACAAATGATCTTGATCCCGAGAATGTAGGATACTTCTTCTAAGTCCTTCATGGAGAAACACTTGTTCAACCAATCCTTAACTGACTATAAGGATGGTACGTCATTTCCAATAAGCAATATGTCATCAACATATACCACTAGGATGACGACCGCATTCCCATTAAACCGCTTATAAACACATGGATCACAATTGTTCTTAATGAAACCAAATTCCTTTATGGCTTCATCAAATCAAATGTTCCATGACCTGGATGCTTGCTTCAATCCATAAATGGATTTCTACAACTTGAAAACCCGTTTGGATTTACCTGGTGTCACAAACCCTTCTTGTTGTGTCATATAGACATCTTCCTGAAGGATCCCGTTAAGGAATGTTGTTTTGACATCCATCTGCCAAATCTCGTAGTCATGGTAAGATACTATGGCAAGTATGATTCTTATGGATTTAAACATGGCAAATGGCGAGAAGGTTTCATCATAGTCAATTCCCTGACACAGTCTGAATCCTTTAGCCACTAGCCTTTCTTTATTGGTGCTAACTTGACCTTCCATGTCCAACTTTCTTCTGAATACCCATTTGCATCCAACTGGCTTTACATCAACTGGATCATCGACCAGAACCCAAACTTGGTTCTGATACATGGAATCCATATCAGAATTCATATCTTCTAGGCATCTTGCAACTTCTGATCTTTCTACTACTTCCTTGTAGGAGAGAGGTTCATCATTGTCCAACAATAATGATTCACCATCCTCGGTGACAAGGAAACCAAATCTCTCTGGTTCCCTTACCTCTCTTGAGTTCCTACGTAGTACTTGTGTTTCTGGAAACTCTTCCATGGGGACCTGTGGAACTTGTTCCTGTACCAACTCCTATGTATCTTGAGCATCAACTTCGTCAAAGTCAATCTTTCTCACACTATCCTTCTTGAGGATGTGCTCCCTCTCAAGAAAGACGGCTTGTCTAGCGACAGTCACTTTCTTGTCTTGAGGGTTATATAGGTAATATCATTTTGTTTCCTTGGAATGTCCTATAAAGATACACTTCGTGCCCCAGGGTGCTAGTTTGTTGCCTAAGAAGGCCTTAACAAATGCCATGCATCCCCATACACGTGTGTGCGACAAATTAGGTTTCCTTTAATTCCATAACTCGGATGGAATTCCATTTTCCGCCTTAGTTGGTACTCGGTTTAATGTATATGCTGCAGTTTGTAATGAATATCCCCAAAAGGATAATGGAAGATCCACATGACTCATCATCGATCTCACCATGTCCAACAAGGTTCAGTTCCTCCTTTCACTAACACCATTCCACTGTGGTGTATAAGGAGGAGTGAGTAGAGATATAATCCCAGACTCCCATAGAAGATCGATGAACTCTTGGTTCAGATATTCTCCACCTCAATCCGATCGAAGGTTCTTTATCTTCTTACCAAGCTGATTCTCTACTTCATTCTTGAATTCCTTAAATTTCTCTAAGGACTCTAACTTATACCTCATTAAGTAGACATAGCCATATCTACTCAAATCATCAATAAAAGTAATGAAGTAAGAATATCCACCTCTAGATTCTACTGGAAATGGTCCACACACATCCGTGTGTACCAATCCTAGAAGCTCGGTGGCCCTTTCACCTTTCCCACCAAAAGGTGGATTGGTCATTTTTCCTTATAAACAAGCGTGACATCTATCAAGTGGTTTTAGCTCAGTAGAGTCTAAATAGCCATCTTGGCAGAGCTTTGTCAAACGCTTCTCGTTCACATGACCAAGGCGGTGATTCCATAACTGGGTGATGTATGAGTCATGTGAGTTTGTTTCGTTATCGATTTCCAACACTTGGTTTTTGTAACTCAATACATACAAACCATTATTTAAATGTGCCATACCATAACATACATTGTTCTTATAAAAGAGACAACCCTTATTTCCAAATTTGAAAACAAATCCATCCATATCCAAACAAGATACAGAAATTATGTTCTTGGTAACACTAGGCACATAATAACAGTTATGTAAAACCAAAATCATCCCAGTTGGCAATGAGAGGTGGTAGTCGCCCATAGCCAACGTATCCAGCCTTGCGCCATTGGCAGCTCAAAGATCCACCTCTCCTCTGGCGATCTTTCTAAATCTACTTGGTTCCTGCATTTTAATACATATGTGAGCCCCACAAGTTGTATCTAATACCCAATGTGTAGAAATAGAAAGATTTCACTCAATAACAAATGCACCTTTAGCGTCCCCACACTTCTGGGTGTATTTCCTCTTCCAGTGGCCCTTCTTGCCACATGCAAAACACACTTCCTCTCGTTCCTTGCCTTGCCTCTGGATCTTCCCCTTCTTGGAGGGATGGTGCTCGGGGGCTTCAGACCATTTATAAGTTTTTGTCCCCTTTGCCTTGTCCTTCCTTTTCTTGGTCACCATAAGGATCGTGGGTTTGTCATGCCCCATGTCCTTATCTACCTTGCGAATCAAGGTCAGAAGCTCCGATAGACTCTTCTCATTGACACTCATGTTATAGTTGACAATAAAGCTAGAGAAGGTCTTGGGCAGTGATGATAGGATGAGATCTGTACGCAACTCATCTAGGAATTTAATCCCTGAGATGTCCAGGAATTCAATGTAGTCAATAATCTTGACTACATGAGGTCCAGCTAGTGAAGACTCTCCAAGCTTCATGGTAAACAAATCGTTGGATATCTCATACATCTCCTGTCTCGCCTTCTCTTGGTAGAGATCTTTAAGGTGAGACATCATGCTATACGCGTCCATGTTTTCATGTTGCTTCAAGAGCTCATTAGACATGGCCGATAGCATGAAACATTGGACATCTGTGGCATCATCCAACTGTTTCATGTAGAGAGATAATTCCTCATCACTAGCCTCTTTCCCAGGCGCAACTGGAATAGGCTCTTCCAGCACATATAATTTCCTTTCATGGCGAAGGACGACGCGTAAACACCTCTGCCACTCTTGGAAATTGGTTCCGGTGAGAAGGTTTTCTTTTTCGAGTATGGTGATCAATGATATGTTTGAATTCATTTTCTTTCCGTTTCTACAAATTAAGATGAGCAAAGGTTTAGTACTTTATTACAAAAAATGAGACAAATAAATAAATTAATACTTATTAGTCTCCCACTATTTTATCGAAATCCAATAGCCCTCACCATTGATTTCGGAATATTTTGTTGCATGAATATTCTAGTGGCAAGGATCCATATTTCCCTTTGCATTACCCCAACTAGGGTTGGTCAAGCAACTTGAAGGGTTTTAGGTAGGCATTCCAAATGCCAACTACATTAACTCGCAGCTCCTTGATCCGCTGAGTGGACTCCCCAATCCTGAAATCCTTTTTGGATTTCCTCAACCTTTGCCTCTTGGTCACACCAAGTCCTGTTGTGGCAGTCAACCCTTGATGTGAACCAAGTCAAGTCAACCCAAAACCTTGAATTAGAATTCCATGATAATTGAAAGAACCCCAACTAGGGTTGGTCAAGCACTTTGAACTATGGTTTGAATCTAACCAAGATTATGGAAGGCTATGCCGACTTAATATTTATTTTGAGGGATTTTATCCTTTATATGTAAATTTCCATTTTATTATCTTTGATTACATTATTGTTAATATTAAGTGAGATATACTTAAGTGATTAACCATGTCTAAGATAATATTTATGTATAAGCCGGTTTTATTTTAGTTCCATCTTGCTTGCTCGTTTAATTCATTAATTGTGTGATTGTGACAACACACCCACAATAAATAAACCATGCAACTAACAGAAATAAAATAAATGGTATGATCATGAGCTTTTCTATTGGTTAGTTTATCTATCGGTTGATAAACTAACTCAAGACCTAGGGGAGAAACACCTTGAACCTTTCGGGTTCGTTTTTACAGCTTTCTACCTGTCCACTTTTGTATCTCCTTAGATTGGTTTCACCTTGACTCCTAACTTGAGCCGCCTCCACTAGCTTGGGAGCTCCACCCATTACATATGCATTTATCTCACATGCAGGTGAGGGGTAAAAGGGGTTTTTACATAAATGAATCCTTGGGCGCGCAGGCCCTACATATTAATGAGGATATGACTCACAGGCCAACAAATTTAATTTAAATAAATAAATTAAAAGAAATCATTCACATACAAAGGTCTCGGTCTAGCTCATGATCATCCATACATGAAACTCTATTTACGCATAAATAAAACTAGCATTCAATTATTTAATCGTTCTTGTTTAAGATAAATTATGCTTGAATCAATTAATTATCTTTAATTAATCAATCCTTTTATCTTAAATCCTTTTTCTGAATTTTCTTGAGATTCTCATCCATCATAATTTTAAACAAATAAATTCATTTAAAATTATCTTTGTACATAACTTGTAACTTGGAGGCAACCCGGTGAATTCCCATTTACTACGCAGATGTTAAATTAAACACATATATATAAAACACCTATCATGTGTTGTGCCTCAGCTTTACGCCTGCACCATGGTACATGTCTCAAGGGTTTGTATAATATAATAAAAAAATTTAATAAATCTGCGTAATTTGGGTGAGTACACGGCGTGTAGTTCCTACTACATGGCGTGTACTTTTCTTCACCGTCCATCCAAAGTACACGCCCAAGGACAGGGCGTGTTAATGTACTTTGGAAATTTTCGGAGTACATGGTGTGTACAGTGGGACACACGCCGTGTAGTTTCCGCGTTACACGGTTTCCAGCTGGGCCGGTCATGTACGGAGTACACGACCCAACCCTAACCTGAAGGGACTACACGCCGTGCTCATTGGACCACATGACGTGTATTCCGGAAACCGTGTGCCACCTATTTCTGGTCAACACATGGTGTCTTAAATTCTTAGAAAGAATCCAATACACGGCCTGATTTGGCAGATCAGTCAATGCATTGAACCTAGACTACACGACGTGTACTTCCGAATACACGCCGTGTATTCTGGTTTTATACGGCTAGAAACGTTTGGATCTTCCAGATGAGTTCCTCTATTTTATTTTAATCAAAATTAAAAGAAAAATTCATTTCTATGAGGTGAACGAGAAACGAGGGAGGAGGAATAGATCTCAATATTCAGATTTCCAGAATGATTAAAATTGAATTGAAATAAATAAATTATTAAATGCATAAATTACCAACGAAAAACTAAATAATTATAATCAACGATATGACCCCTCTGATACCACTTGTAGGTTTTGGTCACAGCGGAAGCGTGTTAGTGGGTTTTCCCAACTTTAATTTTAACGTTAAACAACGTTCAATCCGAGATCCATCACGATATAAAACGCCGAATCTTCGGAATAGAATGAAGAATGAAAAGAAAAGAAGAGTCCTAGAACCCTTGAGGAGGATCATCATATATTGATTATAATTAATTTAATTAATGCATAAGAATTACCTCGTTAGAATTCTGTCTTCGTTGGTGTGTCTGGTCACGATTCGATGATCCGTTGTTGCGTCGTAGAATCCAAGTGTAGGATTCCTCTAGCGGTGATCCACACGTGTGTCACGTATCTCTGGATGTCGTCGAAGGGATCTCTGGGTGCTAGCGTGGAAGAACCTTCGCTTGTGATGTCTGCATTCGACCGCCTTGATCTGGTATAGGATCTTGCTCTCGTAACTTGAGGGTGTTCTTGGTGGAAAGGGAATTCTCTCTTGGCTTGAGATTGTTTCCAAATCCATTGTGCACAACCAATGGCCTTTCCAAATGTTGGGGATGCGAGTATATTTATAATCGGGTTTGAGTTTAATAGAGTTATGACAATAAATAAACGTGTTATGCATTTTATTTATTTCAATAACTCTTATTGAAAACCCCCATGTTGAATTATTAATTCTTTTACATGCTCCCACACTGATTATAATAAATATCATTTAATAAAAAAATATTAAATCCTCAAAATCCCAACTGGAAAAACTACACGGTGTGTAATAATTAATACATGGCGTGTACTTCTTTTCCATAAAACTACACAACGTTTATATTTAATTACATGTTGTGTACTTTTATTTTCCATTTTTCTCTACAACATTTATTAGACCTTGAGTAATGACTATTTATATCTTAAATAAATGTAACTGCATTACTTGCTAATAAATATATTATTTTGTCCACAATATATTCTCTTTAATAACTAGTGTCAAAATAAATGCGATCAGGCATCCTTAAATAATTATTAAACCACAGTCGGGAATAATATTTATTTAACTTGTTAAATTAATATTTAACTGAGATACATGGACACACTTAGTGTGTGACCCTCTAGGCCTCTTTCTCAGTGGCATTAGGATGAGCCTGCCTAAAGTCCAAGGTTAGCGTTTAGCAACATGCCAAGGCACCCATAGAGAAAGAATTTAATGCCGTAATGATGTGTCACCTCCTACGAATGCTTACCGTGTAATATAATCCCTTTGTCTTGATATCTCTAATCAAGCTGGTTGCATGCTAGTGCCATCAACCCATGTGCTTGATTATTCTTTCTTTGACTTCCCAGAATTGAACTTGCCCATACCTTACTGTGGCCATGGATTTATTTAGGCTATATCATTCAATCAAAGGGCCTGAGATATCTACTTCCATTATGGAACGGAAGGGACAAATCCTTTATCACATTATCTATTAATGTGGTATTACTCGTGACGCACCCAACATATCCTACCTCGCTACGAACAGTGTGTCATCACAGTTTTTGTCAATACATCTAAGTGTGCGAGTTGTAATACCCATTAATAATAATCTTAAAGTCTAAGGACCAATAAACACGTCCGCAGATAGGAATATCCAATGACACTATGAAATGTGGATTTCCTACTGGCGGGTCTCGTTCTCATAATATCCTCCTGGATATTACCAAGGGCGCACACCATGAGAAGGTTCCTCAAAGTTTTATGAGTCCTCACCCTTAATGACCCGTATTATTTGTGTCCCTCAAATAATATCATCTGTCCATAGAACAAACATTCAAGAACAGTGTTATGGCACTTCCGGGTTCTCATCATAGCAGGGATCCGCTATGACCCTTTAATGCAACATCTGTCCTTAGGACATTATCACATGACATGTCACGCAGAAGAACAATAAAGATGTGTTAACGATTTTATTTAATGAATAAAGTACAAAGTAGTTGGTTCTAGACCACCAACTCCAACAAAAGAGGCATCATCATATAATAGATTTCATCCATTTAGATTGTATATATGCTTCCCATTCATAGGTCGCGTCCTATACTCACCAATTATTCTATAACACCCATACCAAAGGAACCGACCTACCTCAGAGTTTATTCATACTCCAAACAACTATATTAATAGGATACTCTTTTAAGGAAGCATAAACATCCATATTAATGTCATTTGGATGAAAAATATGTGTTGGTTCAAGATAGTGTCAACAAATATGAGATACATAAAATGCATCATTCATTAAATTGTATCTATGAGGAAGTACCAGCTAGAAAGCCACTGGTCTGATCCATTTCACAACCACAAATGGTCCAAAAAACCTCAGTGAGAGATTACCCTAATTTTGAATATGTATATTCCCCAACCTGGGTGAAACTCTCAAGAAAATATTGTCTCTAACCTCAAACTCAAGAGGTCACTGAAATCTGTTGGCATACAACTTCTATCTGGGATGAGCTGTCAGCATACACTTTCGGATCAGCTAGACCTGCTGTGTAGTCTCTTGAATGAGACATGGTATAGACATAGCTACCTCACATTCCTCTAGCTAGCACAGAGGTGAGTGGAAATTCCTACCATATAAGGTTTCATAAAGATCCATCTCAATGTTATCCTAAAATATTATATTATAAGTGAACTATACAAGAGTAATGTGTTTCTCCCAATAACCTCCCAAGTCAAATACGGTTGCATGGATCATGTCTTCTAGCACCTAAATCATACATTTAATCTCTCCGTCAGTCTATGGGTGATATTACATTCTTAGAGGCACCTATGTACCCAATACCTTGTACAACCCCTTCCAAAACCATGAAGTAAAGTGATCATCTCTATAAGAAATGACAGAACAAGGAGCTCCATAAAGACGTATAACCTCTTCGACATGCAACATTTCTAATGCTTCTACTAATAAGGTCTCTCACACTACTAAGATGTGTGTAGCCTTCATCAAGTGATCAATGAAAATACACACATCATCATTTCCACAAGCTGATCTGGGTAAACCATTCATGAAATCCATGGTAACATCATCCCATTTATAGTCATGATTGGAAAACTTCTACAAAATCCCTATCGAACACTGAGGTTTTACCTTCACCTACATACAGGTAAAACACCAAGTCATAAATCCAGAAATATCATGCTCCATACTATTCCACTACTACTTGTACCATAAATCCTACTATTTTTTGTGACACTGGGCTGAACCTCCCATGACGAGGTTTGGAATTCCCATATAAGCTCCTATAGGATGTATATTGGTATCCATATATGCCCATGTAACAATAAGGTGTCATCCCCATTGAAACTCTAACCTAAAGATGTATTGTCATCTGAAATGATTTCCCTTAGGACAAGGCCTTCAGGATCTGATAACTGTCCCATTATTACCCATTCTAGAAGATTAAAGTTCACTACTAAGGCTGAGAGGATATTCTGACCATAGTCATCCTGAACCTCAACGTGTATCTCTAAGAATAAGACCATAAGATTCCATTCACCATTGAATTATTGAACTGACTATGTCAGATTCTTTCGACTGAGAGAATCATCTACTGAATTCCCATTTCCAGGCATGTAGGCAAGCACAAAATCAAATGATTGTAGGGACTCAGACTACCTGAACTTCTTGAGATTTAGATCCCTCTATGTGAAGATATACTTGGGGATTTTTTTAGTGAACACCACAAAACAATATCCAAGTAAATATTGTCTCAGACAACATAGAGCATAACCTACAACAGCTATATCAAGGTTGTACATCAGGTATTTTCCTTTATGAGGTCTCAACTGATTAGAATCATACACAATTAATCACTCATACTATATCAGAACACATCCAAACCTGATACATAATGTGTCACATTATACAATATATCTCCTACCTGACTTTGGAAGAATCAGTATCGGCGCATAAATCAAACAGTCCTTCAACTCATGAAAGGATTTTTCACATGTTTCTAATCATACGAGTTTCACACCCCTCTTTTTAAAGACTATAAGCAGCACTATAAGACATGAGAAATACTAAATTAGATGTATGTAATATCTGAATATCCCCAAAAAATTGAATGTCAAATACATTCTTGGGATGACCCCAGGAAAGTAAAACTCTCACTTTATATGGGTGTACTAAAACTCCTGACTCCAAGATTATGTGACATGGGAAGTGGACTTTATCAATATAGAAGTGGAACTTATTGGTCTTAGAATAGACAATATTCTATCTTAGTGTAATCATCAGGATCTCAACATGGGTTGCATGGTCATTTCTAGTGCGTGAATACAACACAATATCATTAAAAAATTGTACCATAAAAGAATCTACATATGGGTGGAATACCCAATTCATAAGATCCATGAAAATTAAAGGTGTGTTCATGAGATTGAATGGAATGACCAGGTAATCATGGAGATCATACCTTCTTCTGAATTCAATGTGAGGTATATCTAATTTCCTAACAGGCACCTGATGATAGCCTGACCTAAGATCTGTTTTGAAAACCCATTCCCTCCTCAGAGTTAATCAAATAGGTCATCTATTATAGGAAAGGGATACTGATTCTTTATGCTGAGTTGATTCAAGAAACTGTAATCCACATAGATCCTGAGGATACTATCTTTATTCTTAGAAAAAAATACCAGTGAACCCAAGGGAGAAGTGTTGGGGTGTATAAATCCTTTAGCCTCCAAATCCTCCAATTTCTTTTTTATCTCTAGAAGATCCTTAGGTTTCATCCTATTAGGAGAATTGTTCACTGGTGCTACTTCTAATACTATCCTGATAGTAAACTCTACCTATCACACTAGATGTAGACTAGAGAATACATCTAGAAAGATGTCTCTAAAATTCTTCACTATATGAGGAAAAACATTAGGTTGTAAACCCGGATCCTCTTAAAAATTACTTCCAATATAAGCGGTAACACTACCCAACATCTACTATAGAAGTTATACTCTAGTCATACTGACATACCATTCTCCATTATACATGTGTATAATTCCCTAAGGTGGTGTAGAAATCACCCTCTGATGATAGCAGTCAATATGGACTTGTTAGGGAACTGGCCAGTACATCCAGATGATTACATAAATAACCATCTTGTCAAGTACAAAGATATTTAGTATAAAATGTTAACCACCAATATCAAGGATACAATCATTAAAATGAAGAACTCCCTCAGAACGGATACCCAACAGGGAGTCTAGCATCATAATGTCATAATAGTGCATGATCTTGAGGCCCAGTCTCTCAGTTATTTCTTTATATATGAATGAGGGAGATGTTCATGTTTCAAATTAATTAGACACTAAAGTGGAGGCTACTCAAATAGTACCTTGTACAGTATAAGTTTAGCTGCTCGACACCTTCAACAAAAGTTGTACTGTATGTAACTAGCCTGTACCACATCCCTGAGTCACTATCTAACTAACCTTAGCAATCCAGATCTTCTACTGCTGAGATTCATAAATCTTCCACCTATTCCTATACCACCACCTTTACCTAAGGAGGAAGTGGTATTCTAGGTGCCTACCTAGGGTGATCTTATTGGCCCCACTTCTACATGTGTAGTAGGTGTAGGTCCTCTCTCACTAAACAATACCAAAAAGGTTTTGCAGAAATGCATAATATGACCCTTTATTCCACAACATCTATATTCAAATAGATCCCACAAGCATTGAGGATTATTATATCCCATATCCTCTCACAAGTGACAAATCATGAATAGGCCAATGAGAGGATCCTTATTGTTGCTACCCCCATGAGAAACCTCGCAACGATGCTTATTCCAAGAGGAATAACCACTACTTTCTATAGGTGTTGAACCTCCCTCAATCGCACCATCACATTCCTTTAGATTTATATTTTTAATAAGTTATTGGTTGAAAATTTCAAAAATGGTATTAAACTAAAATATATTGACTAATGATCATATTTTTTATATGATCCCATTCTTGAATATCTAAGGGGCCAACAGATTATCACCAGCCATAGTTGGACCGAACTATTGTATCTCTATGAAACAAGAAGTGTATTCTATAACTAACATACTACCTTGCTATAGGTTCATTAATTTTCTAGCTTAATCATCACTCAAAGTTTGGGGAAAGAAATATTCATAGAATACCATCTGGAAATCCTCCCATACCATATCACGATACTGATCATCCTAGGTGATAACATCCCACCACCTTTTGGAAAAATCACATTTCATATAAGCTTCTAGATTAACACTCCACTATATAGGTGTATCCAGAAGCTTGAATATATAAAGAATTACTTCGAGTCAATACTCCACAGTATGAGGTCTTCCATCCCTCAAAAATGTGGGAGGATGTTGTTGTTGTAATTCTTGAGCCAACTCTTCCAGACTTGGGGTAGGCTGAACTTCACCTTGAATAACTATAGAATACACATAAAACCATCATATACCTAGGATTTTATTCCAATATAAGGTATAGTAATAGGTTCTACATGTGTAACTATAGGATGAATCACTAGTGGCTCAAGAACAGCCACCTTAGAATCATGGTCATCAACATATTCAGGGCATGTGATAGGAGAATGTCATGGAGGCATGATACTATAATGCAAACACATGTGTCATAAGAGATTTAAAAAACTGAAAATATTTCAGATGGCATATTAGGACAGGTACAAATCATTCCTATAGTAATGATCATGCCTATCTTCCTACTTCAAAAACAAGGTATAGATGATAGAAAGATACCACAGTAGGATATCAAAACAAAAGAGACACCTATCTAGTCTCTACTAAGGTGGGGATCATGTATGAGTCAAAATTTCACAAGTATAGAGTAGCTAATTTCACTTTGTATTTCATCTTTATTTTAAACTTGTGATTTTTTTAAAATAATTAAATGATGTTTCCTTATTTTTACATATTTTTTCACATTTTTTTAATTAATTGTTAATCATTTAATTAATTATTTGAGCACTTTTTACTAAATTTTAACATGTTTGCAAATTTGTAATTAAATTAGTTAATTAATATGTTTTTATAATTTATTTTTTATTTATTCCCTTTTTATTAACTATTTTTATCAAATTTAGTTTCTAGGATCCTTAATTTTTCTATTTAACTTTTATATGTTAATGTTCTTCATTTTTTATTTTTTATTTTTTTCCCTAGTTTTTAATTAATTAGTTAATAAATTTACTTCAATTAATAAATTAAACATTTAATGTGAATTTTATTGTATTTTTTTAGCTTTAATTAATTTTATTATTTAATTATGTTTTAACAATTAATTAAACTCTTTTAAATTTAAAGTTTAAATTAAATTTATTGATTGAATTTTATTTCTTCTCTAATTTTTTTTATGTCTTTTGATAACTCAAACAATTTATTTATTCAATTAGTTTTAATGTTTTTAATTTTTATATCATGTTACTAATTGACTTATTAATTTGTTAATGAAATCTTCATTTAATTTCTTTAATTTTTATTTTTATTTATTTTGATTTCTAATTTTTATTTTTGTTGGAGATATGTTGTGTTCCAAACTATGTAACTGTACCTATCAGCCATCGTTGTATCAATGTTTCACCGTAGTTTTCCTTTTCCATTTTTTTCTTCTTCAAACTGGTGGCACTATTACCACTACTCATTGTTACTTACTATTTCATCCCACCATTACCTACTACTGTATTATCTTCATCAGTGCCACTATTCCTCATCGGTTCCATCATTCCTCATCAGTACCATCATTCCCCATTAGTGCCACCGTTCTTCTCCCCTGCTACTGATACCACTAGTTTGCACTCCTATCAACACTGATGGTATTTTCTTTCCTCATTTCATCATTAGCTCTTGTTATCGATCCCCGGTACCCGCACCCTCTTCTCAATCTATGGAAACACACTGATGCATTTAGCACTCACTGACAGCACCACATCTTCCATGCCTCACTTTTTATACCACACTCACAACAAAATCAAGACATAACTGATCTCAAACTCTACTCAAACCAGATCAAGATGCGTACCTGATCTCCAATCAAAGTCTCAATAAAAATAATCTTTCCAACCAGATCAATAAAAAACTAAAAAACCTTTTTAAAGATATCAATTTTAGGTCTGAGAATACTTTTGGAGGAGCGCAGACTTCTGTAGGAATTGATGGAACCTACTTTTGGCCGCTGGTGTAAGTAGAGGCGAGACCCTCTGGACTTGCACTTAATTCTACCTTGTACTGATTTGCGGCAAACACCACTATTCAGAGAGGAGGGAGGAGTCACTGTATGGAGTTACAAGAGAAGTATCCACTGAAATATACTAAAATACATCCAAGTATATTCAACTAACTCATCAGGAGTTAGTTACAGGGGAAAAACTAATGCGACATGTGGTTCATGAAAAAACACATGTGTGCAGTGCGCAGGAAGGAGACAAGACTAAGTCGGTGGAAAACAGGGGTGACGTGTAGCAGGTGATAGTTAGTTTAAAACAGAACAGTGAGGAGATAGTGGGGGGTGATTTCATCATTTGAGATTCACAACTTCTCACACATCAAAGTAGAGCAGATCTGAGGGGAAATTCTAGAGTGGGAGGAGGCTAGGGGCAGAGAATCATTTGGGGAGTTCTTCCTTTCTCTTATTTTAAATTATTGTTCTCTATTCTAGAATTTTTTCAATTTCTAAATGAAAATGAACACGATTTTTAGCTACATATTCTAGATTGGGGAATTTCTACTTCTACTAGTTATATTTTATCATACTTTTCACATAATAATTAAATTCATTTAAAATTGTTCAGCAAGATCAATTCTGAATTCAATCAATTACATCATGACACTAGTGTTCAATTTTCAACTCCCTTATCATTTGGTGAGAATGACCATGGATTCATTTTCTAAAACATTTAATTCAAAATGAAAACTTCATAACTAATGGTGATTTTGTTCTATTATACTTTTCAATCAAAATTTAGAAGTTGAACCTTTCTTGGAGTGGCAAACTTTGAGATTCATCAATTTGTATGACTATAATCCTGGTGAGGGAATTATGTCATTATTTTTATAGTGGAACATTGTAACAATATTTATTTATGAGGAATCCTTTTAAAACCAGTAGAATATAGTTTTTCCCCAAGCATTTAATTCTAATTGTTAGTTTATTAGAATTCTATATTTCTGATATTTACTATTTTAAATCTATTTTATGATTCATCTTATTTTAGATCAAAAATAAAAAAATAATGTGGTGTTACTTTATTGCCTTGAAATACTCAAAAAAATATAAAAATTAAAAAAGAAAAGGAAAGCAAGATTATCCTCACTGCTGAATACAGTGGGTATTTTTGAAAAGTTTTAGATGAAAAGTGGTCACAATTCTTTCCCTGTGGGTTCGACCCTACTTACCACTAGATAGTAGTAGTAGGAAAACATAAATTTTAAACTTTGACTCGATTTCAATGATTTTCATGTCAAGATTTTAGTGCTGTTTCTGGGGAAGGAATGTGCGACCATCTCTTTATAAGAAAAATTTGAAAAAAAATACATAAAAACAGCAAAAAATTGAAAAAAAAATGAAAATTATTTTTAAAAAAATTCAATTATGTCAAATTTTGTGTGTTACTATGTTGTTTTTTTATTGTACATCATTTATCTATTACTTTAGTTCCTTATTAGTTTTACTTTTTTTTTTGAATTGTTGTGTTGAATTCATCTATTGTTACACTTTTAATGAGAACAAGAAACTCTGTTGTTATTTTAGAACCTCTAAACCTTGAAATTAACAAACATATTACTGATCTTAAGAAGAAAAACAAATCAGAAATGGAAAATATAGATAACAAGGTTCTAGCACCAAATGAATTCCAAAACCATCCAGAACTCTTAGAGAGTGAGAGGCCTGGGATGGGGGAGTTCTAACTCCCTCAAGTTTCAAGTAACCCTTCTTCCATTACACTTATTCATAGATCCAGAAATTATGTGCTGAAATAGTCCCACATTTCACTACTTCCTACATTTGATGGGATCTCTAATGCGAACTCCCTTACCTTAATTAGAGATATCTATAATACTGTGCAGTAGTTACCTCTTCTAAGACTCATAGAAAATGAGTTGAGAATTAGAGTTTTTTCCTTTTTCCTTAAATGGAATGCTAGGAACGGGTTTTTGATCCAATATGAGAACATTTTTTAGAAATGGGATCAGGTGTACAACTTATTTATAATGAAATTTTATCCCCAAATATTAAAAGAAGAACTTAGAACAATGATAACTAGTTTTTATCAAGAGTATAGAGAATATTTCCATGAATCTTAGGATAGATTTAGAGACCTGCTTAGGAAATATCCCCATCATCAACTCCCATCCCACCTTCTCATAGATACCTTCTATAAAGGGTTATCCTCCTCTAGATAGAACCTAGTAGATCTAGATGTTGGGGGTAATTACAATGACAAGACTGATTAAGAGTTGATACAAATCCTTAACAATCTTTCACTTAACTCTCAACATATAAATTCAAGAAGAAAAGGAGTTAATAGAAACCAAAATATTGTTTTAATTAATGAAACTCAATATCAACTTGATGAAATCACCAACGAACTTAAATCTTTAATGAACTAGAATTAAAAACAATATGAAAATCAATTAGGATATCAAAACACCAACCAACCACTTAGAGAACAATGTTCATAGTGTGGAATTTTTGGTAACACTAAAAACTATTTTCCCAACTTTGACAGGCTATCCCAACAACAAGAAAACTCAAAGTTTGTCAAATATGGTCCTAGAATGCCTCCGAAAGAAGAACTATTTTCAATAAATTACAATCAAGGCTATAGAAACCATCCAAAATTGTCCTGGAAAGAACAAGGAATGATAAAACAAACCACTACCCCTAATTACTCATACCAATCAAGACCAAACTTCCAAAATCAACAAAGGGGTGAATATTCAAACTTACAAGGAAACAATGATAACAAAATGTATTCTAAGATAAATCTAATTTTAAATAGAATGAACTCTCAAGAAGAAAGATTCATTAATCAACTTAATAAACCTTAAACCAAATATGAAACTGATAAATGAAAAAATGATGTTAGAATATAGAATATGGAAACAAATCTAGGCTAACATGCTAGAAAATTTATTTCTAGGGACAAAGGTAGGTTTCCTAGTACAACTGAAATGAATCCTATTGAGAACATCATGGATTTTGTCACTATAATTGGGATAAATGCTCAAACTATTGCTGAAAAACACACTGAAAATTTAAATGATGAGAAACTATTTGAAAGTAGAAATAAAAATCTTTTTTTCTAAATCTAAAAATCAAGAGAAAACTGCGGATAATGATCAAAATCTGAATTTATCACATAAAAATCCAACTAGAAATTCATTTAAAAATAAAAATAATAAAGGAAAAAAATAAACATTTGTGGAATAGGTGAGGTAAATGCCTACTGTTCTAAGAAATTATTCCCCACCCATCCCTTTCCCTCAGAAGCTAAAACCTCAAAGTAACACCAAGGCTGAACTTCTTCAGTTCCTTGGTCTCATTACCAAACTTCAAGTAAAAATTCCATTCATCAAAGATTTAATTCAAATCCCTTCTAATCTAAAATAACTTAAGAAAATTATTTCAAATAAAAAGAAGCTTGAATAATTTTCTACTCACAGCTTCACTGAAAAGAGTAGTGCTATGATCCAAAAGAAAATCCCACCCAAACTTAAAGACCCAAGTAGCTTTGTTATCCCCTACACCCTAGGAAATTCTGATCAGTTCAAATGGCTTTGTTACTTAGGTTCCAGTATCAACTTACTCTCATAATCATTGTTCCAATAGTTGAGGTTGGGTGATATTCAACCCACTGTAGTCATACTTCAGTTAGTTGACCGTTCTTTCACTCATCCTATGGGTAGGGTAGATGATTTGTTATTTGGGGTGGGGAATCTGTTTTTACCTACTGACTTATTAGTATTGGATATGAAGTGTGATCAAGAGGTGCCTATAATTTTGGGTATTCCCTTTTTGGACACTGGTGGTACAGTAATTGATGCGTCTAAAGGTCAGCTAATTTTCAAAATTGGAGAACAACAATAAGATTTCAATGTGTTCAAAAATGTTAAAGGACCAGCATTCCCTAAAAATTGTTCAATGGTAGAGTCCTTAGAAGATAAAATTTCATATAGAAATATTTAAGAACCTGAAAAACAATACCCTGTTAAAGAAATCTGTTTAGAAGCTAAAGATCCTGATTTTTTTGTTTCAAAAGTTGAAAATTCTCCTCAAATAGAGAATCTGGAAAATTTCCAAGATCTAGACAACTGTATAGTTTTTGCTATAGGTGAGTACTCTTTTTCTGATCCTAGGATATTTTTAAGTTAAATTTAGGCTTTCTCTATTGTCACCAACACTTCTGATCACTTTGATTATTTTGAGGGAGAGATTTTGAGACAACTTGATGATTATACTTTGATAAAACTGTTAAATTCATATTTGTAAAATCTGGACAGTAAGCTGGCTACTTTGGATAATAGAATTTTTATCTCTAAAACATATCATGATATAGAAAATCCTTCATATTTTCACACTCCTTACAAGAAATATGTTGAATTCCTTGGTCCTCCTAGTCCCCAGAGACTTCCTTCAAGTGTTAAACCACCCATTCTGGAACTTAAACTACTTCCTGTACATTTGAAATATTCATTTTTGGGTGATAATTCCACTTTGACTATCATAATTTATGTTAAGCATAATAATAATCAATAATAAATATTAATTAATTTTATCAAGAAGTTTAAATCTTCCATAGGTTTGACATTAGATTATATAAAACGTATTATTCCTTCATTTTGCATGCAAAAAATTCCTATGGAGCCTAATCATAGGCCTAGGGTTGAGTGTTAAAGAAGGTTAAATCCAAACATGAAAGAGGTTTTGAGAGAGGAAGTTATTAATCTTTTGGACACCGGTATAATTTATCCTATCTCTAATAGCACTTGGGATAGCCCTGTCCAAGTTTTCCCTAAGAAGGGAGGTTTCACTGTTGTTAAAAATTAAAAAAAAATGAAGAAATTTAAGTTATGAAAGACACAAAAATGGAGAGTTTGTATTGATTATAGGAAGCTTAATTATTCCACTAGGAAAGACCATTTTACAATGCCCTTTCTTGATCAAATTCTTGAGAGGCTTTCTGGAAATGTATTTTTCTGTATTCTGGATGGGTATTCTGGTTAAAACCAGATTCTTGTTGCTCTAGAGGATCAAGAGAAGACTACTTTCAGATGCCCCTTTGGGACATTTTCCTATAGGAGGATGCCCTTTGGGTTGTGTGGAACTCTATATAACTTTCAAAGGCATATGATGGGTATCTTTTCAAACATTATTGAGACAATCATTGAGATATTCATGGTTAATTTCTCTATTTTTAGTAGTACTTTTGATATATGTTTTAGAAATTTGGAGTTAGTTTTTGAGATATGCGTTGAAACCAACCTTATGCTTAATTGGGAAAATTGTCAATTCATGGTCACAGAAGTTATTGTGTTAGTTCATAAAGTTTCAAATAGAGGTCTAGAAGTTGATATTGCAAAGATATAAGTCATTCAAAAAAATTCCACCTCCTGAAAATGTTAAAGGTGTTAGTAGTTTCTTAGGGAATGCTGGTTTCTACCTGAGGTTTATAAAATAATTTTCAAAAATCACAAAGCCCTTGTGTTCTATACTTGTTAAGGATTCACCTTTCAATTTTAAATAAAACTATTTGAATTATTTTAATATTATTAAATAATAACTCACTACATCACTTATCATCACTGCACCTGATTGGAAACTTCGTTTTGAACTTATGTGTGATGCTAGTGACATGTTTGTTAGAGCTTCCCTTGAACATAAAAGAGATAGGAAACTACATGTAGTTTACTATTCTATCAAGTTGCTAGATGAGGCTCAAAGAAATTATACCACTACTGAAAATTAATTGTTATCTATTGTGTTTGCTCTATAGATGTTTAGATAGTACCTTTTAGTCTCTAAAGTCATCATTTTCACTGACCATTCTTCCTTCAAGTACTTGTTGTCTGAGAAAGAAAATAAACCCATTCTAATTATATGTATTCTATTGCTACAAGAATTTGATTTGGAAATAAGGGATAATAAGGTAGATGAAAATTTAATTATTTACCATCTTTCTAGGCTTCCTCACAGCCATTCTGAAGATCCAAGGGAGATCAATTCTTCCATTCCTGATGAAAAACTACTCACTATGTCAATTATGAGGTCTACATGGTATGCATATTTTGCCAATTTTCTGGTATCAGGAGTCTTTTCCAAATATTTTTCCAAAAACCAAAGGAAGAAATTTATTTATAAGCTTAAGTATTACCTTTGGTATGACCCTTTGTAGTTTAGGCAGTGTGATAATGGTATTCTTAGGAGGTGTGTTCCTAAGGAAGAAATGCTTCCCATTTTAGAGAGTTTTCACTCCTCAACTTGGGGAGGTCACCATGGTGGTGATAGGACAGTGTAAAAATTCCTTCAATCTGGTTTATATTGGTCCACCCTTTTTAAGGATTCTAGGAGTATTATGGTTGGCTTTGATAGGTTCCAAAGGTATGGAATTGTTGGTAGGAAGCAAAAGTTACCCCAGAAGTGTATTTTAGAAGTATAAATTTTTGGCATTTGAGTTTTAGATTTCATTGGTCCATTTTCATCATCTCATGGGAGTGAGTACATACTTGTTGCTATTGATTATGTGTCTAAGTGGGTTGAGGTAGTGGCACTTTCCCACAATCAGGCCAACTATGTTATAAAATATTTCAAAAAGAACATCTTTCCAAAATTTTGAGTTCTCAAAGCCTTCATTACTGATAATGGAACACACTTTTAGAACTACAGATTTAAGGCTTTGATGGAAATTTATGGTTGTGTAGATAAGACTAGAACTCCTTATCATCAACATTCTAGTGGACTAGTGGAAATTTCAAACAAAGAATTGAAACAGATTTTTTAAAAAACTCTCTCAAACTCTAGGAAAGACTGGTATCTTAAACTATATAAATATTTATGGGAATATAGAGCATCTTTAAATACCCTAATAGGTATGTCTCCATATAGGTTTCTTTTTGGAAAATGTTGTCATCTTCCTATGGAGTTTCAGCATAAGTCATATTGGGAAGTTAAGGCCTTAAACATTGATTTTTAATGTGATGGTGAGAAAATATTTCTTGAGTTAAGTGATATGGATGAGATATGGAGGTAGATTTATGATAATTCAAATATTTATAAGAAGATTACTAAGATATTTCATGATTCTATCATTCGAACCAAATAATTCAAACCTGGAAAGAAGGCCCATCTCATTAATTCTATACTCAAACTCTTTCCTGGAAAACTGAAGACCAAATTATCTGGACCATTTACTATTGTGAGAGTTCTTAAGAATTGTGCTTTATAGATTATCGGTGAGGAGAACAAACCAATGATGCTTAATGGTAAGAGGGTGAAAATTTATTTTGAAGTACATCCAAAGGGTTTGGATTCCATCACTGTCCTTGAAAACTGATTCTAAATAAATTCTAGCTGAAGATTTAGAACTTATAATTTCATGGGAGGCAACCAATAGTTCTTGTTTTGTAATTTTCTTTGTTTCATTTTTTATTTTGAATAAAAGTGCTACTTCTAGGGTTCTTTTTAGTGTTATCAATACTATTTATTTGTTTTAGTCTCTGGTTCTTGTTTTCTATGTTAAGATGTTGCTGCTTTGTCATAAGGGAGTGGAATTCCAAAACTGGAGGATTTATGACAAACCATTTCAGTTAAGAACTTTAATGTATTCATTAATTTTTCTACTCATGTTCACTTTAATATAATTTGACTACAAGACATAGTTTTACAATTGTACGTGAGTCACTTACTCACCAATACACCTAATCCACTGATCACTACTGTCGGTGACTCAATGTTAGTACTGTTAGTGACTCAATGGTAGTATTGTCGGTGACTCGGTGGTAGTTACTTTAAAAATATTCTTCTACTAGAATGTTAAATCTAATTCTTGTCACTTTGCTTAAAAAAATTCTAAATATGTCACTATGTTGTATAAAAATTATTCATTTTTTCCTGGCTTAAAATTGAATATCATTGTTATTAAAATTACTCACTCTAAGAAATTAATTGTGGGGGTTACTTCCAGACTCATTTTTGTGTTTTTATTGAATATACTTAGTTGAGGGGTGTTTGGCATGCTTCTTTTCTTCTTTATTGAACATAAAATTGAAATAAATATATTGTACTTGCTTTCACCCTAATTCATTATGCACCCATAAGTTACATAAAATAGTTTGAACTTTAATGAAAATCTTTTTCACTGACTCAAATGTTAATGCATGTCTTTGGATAATGAACATGACGTTAATTAATCATTTTGGCAAACATACTTTTTTAATTTCAATGAGACCCATATACATGTTCTAGATCTACTTTATTGAAAATCTGTTTTCAACTTTAAATGATAAATTGTTCTTCTCCAAATTTTAATTCAACTTTGGGGAAAATGTTGGGTTTTAAGTGTGGGGTAGGGGGTTAATTCATGACTGAGCACCCATCAATTCCCACTACCTTCAAACTTTTTGTCAAATATGGTTCAAAATTTTCAAAATTCCTACACAATTTTAGGTTGTATATTGTACTCAAATGCATCTTTCCATAGGATGATTCTTGATTTTTAGTTAATACTTTCTTTGAATTTGAAATTTATATGGTTGAATGATTGTTGAGTGAACATGCTTAGTGATTTTATGAAAATTTGGATTAGGAACTACTTTTGAGAGTGATTTGGGATTAATTTTTGTGGAATTGAAATCATATCTCTAGAAACTGAAAGTTTAAAATTTTTCCTAGGGGAATAAATTTCTTTTTAATTTATAAAAAATAATCTCCTTAGTGAGCCAATATAAATGGTTTTTGTATAGATATTTTGAAACTAGAATAATTTGGGCATTTGGGATCCCACGGTGAATCTCTGATACCCTAGATGTTGGGTGCGATTCTGTTAGCTTTAATTCCTTTGTACACTTTTAATAAGTTCACATGCACAGTGCTTATCACATGATACATGGATTTTTAAAACTAAATATAGCATCCAGGGTCAAAAATGAGTTCATTATGGGGAGGGGAATGATGGATGCCAGATGAAGAAGGGGGAATTTGGTTTATATGAGAGTCATTTAGGTTTTATCAATAAGGTGATTCAAAATATATATATATATATATATATATATTTGGAACCTAGGTTAAGTTCAAAGTAAAAGGTTCCTACTTTTAAGTTCTTAATTCCTCATATTTTTAACCTGTTGTCACTCTTTGACTTAGAACTTAAGCTTGGATTGAAATGAGTCATTATGCAAAGTTACATATGAGGCAGGACACCTTCTTTGTTAGATGATTTTTTGCTATATCTATTATCCTTTGAGTATTTTTTTCTAGCCAAGACTTGATTTGAAGATAACTTTTGAGAATTTCATTTCTTAAAGCCTAAACTCAGCATTAGTACTCTGTTTAAAAGTGTTAAACATGTTACATCTTGAGCTAAGAAATATTAAACACACTTATATTTTCAAATATAATAAAGCCTGATATTTTTTGGGGAAAATAATTCTTAAGTGTGGGTAATTTTATGTGGCCTTATTTTTACATATTTTTTCACATATTTTTAATTAATTTTGAATCATTTAATTAATTATTTTATCACTTTTTACTAAATATTAACAATTTTGTAATTTTATAATGAAATTCATTAATTAATAAGTTTTTATAATTTATTTTTTATTTATTCACTTTTTATTAACTAATATTATCAAATTTAGTTTCTAGGGTCTTTAATTTTTCTATTTAACTTTTAAAAGTTAAGGTTCTTCTATTTTAATTTTTGGTGTTTTCTCTATTTTTTAATTAATTAGTTAATCAATTTACTTCATTCAATAAATTTAACCTTTAATGTAATTTTTACTTTATTATTTTTAGTTTTAATTAATTTTATTATTTAATTGGGTTTTAATAATTAATTAAAATCTTTTAAATTTAAAGTTTAAATTAAATTTACTGATTAAATTTAATTTATTCTCTATATTTTTTAGTTTGTTGATAAATAAAACTTTTTAATTATTCAATTAGTTTTAATGTTTTTAATTTTGATCTCTTGTTATTAATTGAATTATTAATTTTTTAATTAAATATTCATTTTATTTCTTTAATTTTTATTTTGTTTTCTTATGATTTATAATTTTAATTTTTTTAGAGATATGTTGGGCGCCAAAATGTGCAAAGGTGACTACAAGTCACCGTTGCCTCAAAATTTCACTGTTTTTTTCTTTTTCCATTTTTTCTTCTTCAAATTAGTGTCACTGTTACCCCCACTCATTGTTCCTTTCAATTTATTCACACCGTTACCCACTACTGTATCATCTTCATCAGTGCCATCATTCCTCATCAGTGCCACCGTACTTCATCAGTGTCACTGTTCCTCATTGGTGCCATTGTTCTTCATTAGTGTCATCGTTCGACATCGGTTCCACCATTGATGCCACCTTTCCTCATTGGTGCCACTAATCCTCATCAGTGCCACAGTTCTTCATCGGTGCCACCGTTATTCTCCCCTGCTACTGATGCCACTAGTTTTCACAGTTACCTACACCGATGGTATTTCATCACCTCATTTCATCAGTAGCTCGTGATACTGATCCCAGATACCTACACCTTCATCTCCACCTACGGAAACACACTGATGCGTTCAGAACTCACTCACCACATCTTCTCTACCTCACTTCTTCTACCACACTCACAAAAAATTAAAGACATCATAGATCTGAAACTCTACTCAAACCAGATCAAGACTCATACCTGATCTTCAATCAAATAATCAATAAACATAAACTTTCCAACCATATCAATATAAAACTCAAAAACCTTTTTACAAATATCAATTCATGATCTGAGAAGACTTATGGAGGAGCCCAGCTGCCTGTAGGAACTACTGTAACCCACTTTCCGCCACTAGTGTAGGTAGATGCAAGACCTGTTGGACTTCCGCATGTTGCCTCCTTGCACCAATTCGCTATAAACTCCACTGTTCGAGAAGGAGGGAGGAGTCACCGTATAGAGAAGAAATAGGAGGCTCCACTAAAGGATACTCATGCCTGTTGGGGTGCATCTAAGGTGCCTGGTACCTCAAACACAAAAAAATAGGAAGAAAATGGAGCAACACAAGAGATTTAACAGGGTTCGGTGAGTTTGCCTATATCCACGGGAGAAGGGAGGTTTTTATATTTCTCTCCAGATAAAACTTAGAGTATAACACACATATTACACCACACACAGCTCATGCGTTCATGAGATTCAAATCCCGTTTAAATAGATGAATGATAGAACAAGATTTCTCTCGGTGGGTGGGTAGTTTAGCTACCCTTGAGAAGTCCTTCCGCCGCCTACTGCAGTCCACCACGTCGGCTGACAATCGATGGATGAACCTATTTCAAACTGTTTCTCCTCCCACTACAAACCTCCTCCCCATATTGGGAGTGTCCCCCACAAATCTCCCCCTCACGAACAATTTGGGGTAGAAGCTTGACATGCAGTCTCCTTGAAGGTGTTAAAAACATCATCATCAAATCGAACATGCTTCTTCATTCCAGATGATGTGGCACTTCCACCATCTTCACTCAAACTCGAGATGACTATGGTCCCCGTCAGATGATACAACCCTTGGGACTCCTTCCCAATAAGCTTCACTGCATCTCCACATGAGACTTTGAACACTCCACCTGCTATGGAAATCTTGAACCCTTTCGCATTAAGCCTACTTAATGATACCAGGTTCCGCCTCATCCTCATAAGGAACTTCACGTTAGTCAGTTTATGAACTCCTCCATTGGGTGTCTTTAATATCACCATCCTGACTCCTCAAACCTCACATGTTGACCCATCACCAAGTCTAACCGAGTCTCACACCTGGTGAAAAGTATCAAATGTACCTCTCGTCATACATATTTGTGTCAAACTCCCCAAATCCAGAACCCATCCATATTCCTTTCGATTTTGAGCCCACTATTTCTTCCTCTTTAAAAACCGGCATTCTCGCTTCATGTGCCTATATCTTTTGCAGTAATGACACTACACTTCTTCCTGGTCAACTCTCTCATCTGAGTGAAAACTTCCCGTTGTCATGTAGATTTCATCATCTGCTGATAATCCTGTGATGTTCACATCCTCCTCTTCAACTTTCTTGTTCCCAACAATGTACCATTTGTGCTCTCCACAGTCACCTATATAGTGACCCTTTTTCTCACATCAGAAATAGGTGATTTCACTGGGATCACGTCCCCTGGATTTTTTCCATCATTCATTACCTCCTAACTATCGATGTTGGATCCTCCCATGTTGATCATCTCACATCTCCATGATTTTATCTCTTGATGTGTCGTGGGCCTTCGGAATGCCTCTTAAACTTGAAGCGATGCTATCACCTCATCCAACTTCAATGTCTCCTTGCCCTCAAGAAATGAAGTCACAAGCCCATCAAATGAGCTTGGTAGGGATGATAAAAGAAAAAGTGCTTTATCCTCCTCTCCAACCTTCACACCGATCCCCAATAATTGTGTCATGATTTTGTTGAATTCATTGGTGTGATCCAACAAGTTCGTTCCCTCATCCATGCACAACTGGTATAGTTTTTTCTTCAGGAACAATTTTTTGGTGAGAGAATTCACCATATACTACTACTCCAACTTCTTCCAGATATCCTTTAGTGAGGTCTTATCCAACACAGATTATTTTACCTCATTTTCCAGACAAAGTCGAATTATGCTGACGACCCGCATCTCGAGCTCTTCCAAATCATCTTTACTGGTTGCCTCGGGCATTTCTCCAATCAACGGTCTGATCATGCCCTGTTTCACCAAAATATCTTTCATTTTTATTTTACACAAGCTTAAATTATTTCAACCATTGAACTTCTCAATCTCAAATCTTGGTAGTACTCCACCACCCGTCATCGTCACCTTCATAAAACACGATCACCTCTGTTGATGTCTCACCCTTATAAAAACAACTGATGGAGTGAGAATTTTGAAAAACTAACCATATGAATGTGTCCAGAATGGTCAAAATAGTCAGAATCGACTCCTAAATTGCCTAAATTGGACACAAATTGATCAAGATGTGGTCAAAACACGTTAACGGTCCAGATCGCCCACTGGTGTGGCGCTAACGTGGCACGCTGGAGCTCCTGCAGGAATCTCTCTGGAATTTTCTCCTGTGGCATGAACAGTGTCATCTTTTCCAGCACAGGGGTAGTGTTCACCCATGAGTTTAACCATCCTTTGACCGAGCCTACTGGGATTTTTGCAACTCCGTTTTTATCACCGCTTGCACCGTTGGAATCGCCTCGCCATCCTCTTCACAGATCTGGCCTCAGAAAAATTTTCCAACCACTTTCAATTTTCCATCCACAGAAAAATTCACTGTCACCTCATTGGTTCAACTCTGTTCTCTCTGACTCGCCTCTGATACCACTTGTTAGGGTGCATCTGATGTGTGTGGTACCTCAAACACAGAAAAACAGGAAGCAAACGGAGCAACACAAGAGATTTAACGTGGTTCGGGGGGTTTTCCTACATCCACAGGAGAAGGAAGGTTTTTATATTTCTCTCCAGATAAAACCCGAAGGATCACACAAAGATTACACCACACACATATCATCCGTTCATGGGATTTAAATCCCATTTAAAAAGAGTAATGAGAAAACAAGCTTTCTCCCTGTTGGTGGGTAGTTCAGCTGCCCTTGAGAAGTCCTTTCGCCGCCTACTGTAGTCCACCACGTCGGCTGCCAACCTTTGGAAGAAGTTGTTCCCAACTTTTTCTCCTCCCACTGAAAACCTCCACCCCATATTGGGAGTGTCCCCCACAGTTCCTTACCTGAAGCCACACCACCATAAAAAGATGGAGTAGAAGGAGGACCCTGCCGCCACCCGTTCTTGGAGTAGTAGCCATTGTTGAACACAGATGAAGTTGGCGATGCTGTGGAGGAGGTTGGTAGCGCCGCTTTTGGATAAGAAATGACCCCCTTGTGTGCCGATATTTGGGTGGGAGAAGAAGATTAAAAAAATAAAAAATAAAAGTCAAATTAAAACTTAATAAAAAAATAAAATAATATTATTATTAAATAATAATTATTACTATAATTAATTAATTAATTTAAATAATTAATATTAATATAATAGAATTATTAAATTAACTAATAAAATAAAATATATAAAAACTAAAATACTTAATAATAATTAAATTGAACTAATCTAATTAATTTAAAATAGTAAATAATCTAATTTTTTAAAAAATATTAAACTTAATAATTATAATTAATATTATTAATATTGAAAAATAAAAATAAATAACTTCATAAAGTAAAAACATTAAAATTAATAATAATTAAATATTAATTTAATAAAACTTTTTAAACATAAATGTTAATAATATTGATCGAATTAATTTTCATTTAACTAACTTAAATCACTAAATAATACTTTAATATATAATTATTTTTGAATAATCTAATTTAAATGTATAGTTATAATAAATTATTATCAATAATACTAATAAAATGACTTAATAAATAATTTTAAATAAATAAACTTATTAATTTTATTAAAGACTTTGTAATAAATTAATAACTTTAATAATAATTAGTTAATTAATTTTTCTTCATGTTTTCAACTTTTATGCCTTGTTCTTTATTGTGTAGGTTCATGAAGGAGACTAAAATACATCCAAGTACATTAAACTAGCTCATTGAGAGTTTGTTACAAGGGAAAAACTATTGCGATATGTGGTTCATGAAAAAACACACATGTGTGGTGTGCATCAAAAAGACAAGACTAAGTCGGTGGAAAACATAAGGTGATGTGTAGCATGTGAAATTGAGTTTAAAACATAGTAGCGAGGAGAAATTGGGGGGATTCTATCATCTGAGATTCACAACTTCTCACACATCAGAGCAGAGCAGATCTGAGGGGTTGTTTCCAGAGTCAGAGGGGACCAGGAGTAGAGCATCATTTCGGGAGTTCTTCCTCTCTCTTGTTTTTAAATTCTTGTACTTTGTTCTAGAATGTTTTCAATTGCTGAATGAAAATGAACATTATTGTTAGCTAAATATTCTAGTATGTGTAATTTCTACTTCTACTGGTTATCTTTTTTCATCTTTTTTACATAACAATTAAATGTGTTCAGAACTGATCGATGAGATCAATTTTGAATTCATTCAATTGCATAATACCACTAGTATTCGATTTTCAACTCCAAGATCGTTCAGTGAGAATGACCACGCATTTATTTTCTAAAACATTTATTTCAAAATGAAAACTTCATAACTAACGGTGAGTTTCTTCTGTTGTACTTTTCAATCCAAAATCATCATTTAAACCTTTCTTGGAGTGGAAAACTCTGAGATTGATCAATCTGTATGACTTACCTCCTGGTTAGGGGAGTATGTAATTATTTTTATAGTGGTACATTGAAAAAATATTCAGTGGTCAGTAATCCTTTTAAAACTCGTAGAATAGAGTTTTTCCCCGAGCATTTAATTTTGATTATTCGTTTATCAGCTTTCTATATTTTTGATACTTACAGTTTTCAATCTATTTCCTACTTCCTCTTAGTTTAGATCAAAAATGAAAAAAGAATGTGGTGTTACATTACTACCTTAAAAATACACAAAATAATATAAAAGGTAAAAAAAATAAAAATAAATCAAGTTTATCCCCACTACTGACAATAGTGGGTCTTTTTGAAAAATTTTAGAAGAAAATTGGTCACAATTTATTCCCATTGGGTTCGCCCCTACTTTCCACTAGACATTAGTAGTAGGAAAACATAAATTTTAATTATTGACTCAATTTAAATGATGATCATGTCATTAAATCACTAAAAATTGTTGAATTATGTGGATAACCAATTCTGATCCTTAAATTCCCATGCTTCTTATCAACCAAATATGTCTTCAAATTAACCCATACCATAACACGTTCCAACCCATGTGACCAATGGTCCAAGGTTCAATGTTCAATAATTGATGTGAAAATGTTTCTAATTTAACCTATTCTAGTAAACACTTTTAGGTAAGGTATAAACTTTAAGTATTAATTATGTTTTCTAATTCATGTAAGAAGTGTCAACACAATTAATTAAATTGTAAAGCAACTAACAATATGAAATAAGAAAATCCATACTAAAAGTAGATCATATAGAAAACAATCAATGACATATTGATCCTAATGTGCCTAATAATGATTCATAGTAATCAATTACCTTATTTCATAGGTCCTTGGTGAAAGAAATATCATTTCAATTATATCAATAATAATAACATCACAAGACATGTGCATCACCTAATAGTGAATTTGTATCAATAATAAATGGCATAATCAATAACAAAAAGTTCCAATACTTGGTAATTGGGGTTCCCCTCATACATGGGTAAGATACATCAAGGAACAGGGTCAATTCCTTATTCCATAACCCTAGGATCAAGTCAAATACCCAAAAATTAAAACAAAGGAAAATTTTATCCCTCTACTACCAATTTTTAATTTCCCAACCTGACGTCCACTTAATCTATGCCTCGAGCAGGTGGTCACATAGACGCAAGCAAGCCTCCACATACACCAGAGGCTCCCAAAAATCAGTAAGGGTGTGAAGGTGGTACGAAGGGGAGACTACACCCTCTTATCGGAGTAGAATAATGGATAAAAACATAAACATACAACAAAGAAAGAATATAATAAATTGATATAATGAATAATCAATTGAATAAGTAATCAGTGGAAGAAATATATAACTAAACAACTGATAATAATATCAAAAGCCTCTATGGCAGTGCGAGATACATGGATGCATGGAATAATGTTCCACAAAAAGAGAATATGTAGATACAAGAATACGATACAATAGTAAAAAAACAAAAAGGAAAAAAACAACTTTATAATAATCTCAAGACTAAGTTAGATCCTCTTCTAATAAACTCTAACTGTAGGTAAGAATTTCAAAAACCAGTAGCAAGGAACTTTCCCTTATCAGAAGCTACAGACATATAATCTTCTCACGTACCAAAGGTAGCAAGAGTATGGTGTAAGATAAAAATATCATTAGGCCACCACCAATGGTGTCTACGTATAATCCAATTAGTACTCGTTACTAAACAGTGTGAAGGTATAAAAAAATATTATTACAATTCTAAATAAATAAATAACTAAGCCACTCATCTTACTAAAGGACACCTGACGGCTCAACCTACTTCCACTCATGGATATGAATCATCTGATCAGTCAATATATATATATAGTAATAATACATATATATATATATAGTATATTTATATATATTTAATTCACATATATGAACCAAGTACATGAAGACGTAAGTGTCCATATACTAGGAATACTCATGCTGGTTAGACTGGGGTATAACTTAGATATCTGTGAATAGTCTTACAAGCCTATAATATTAATCCAAAGGGTATAATACCTACATCCCAAGAAGAGTGTGATACATCATGCATGACACTCGGGATGGTGATTGAGTTATCATGTCATCACTAGAACAGGGATGCATCATATAGAGCGCAACACCTAACTAGTGCCAATGGTGTGATACGTCTTTCTCAACACCTGATGTAAGAGAGGATGGTGTTTCCATATTCTATAGTCCCTTACCATCATAAAAAACCTCCATAATGGTGTATTCATATTTTATAATATAAATCAAATGAAAAAAATATCTTATGTATTCCATAAACCAATCTCCATTATATTCAAGGAAATAAATTTCAAAAGGAACATTTATGTTAAAATGAAATAGATCACAACATTTCATTTATTAAATTCATTAGAGGTAATGAAACCCACCATGTAAAATCCATTCCATATAATCTTTTCATATAAACTATTTTAATTTATTAAATAAAGATTTAAACCATCATGAATAGGCCATCTACTATAAAACCAACTCGCCTTTGTCATTAAACATAGAATTTAAATTAAAAAATCTTGAATGGTCTTTTAGAATGGTGTCTTGCTGAGATATGGAAATTGGATACATGGTAAAAACTAAATATAGGTTGGTTAAAACACCTAGGAGGTGATTTGTTCTATTATAACAATTTCACACCAAGGTAAATTCAAACAACAAGCTAATTCAAAATCTTATAAGGTGTTTTATCCATTTAAACAATTAATTATAAAGATAAATTTAACATGGAATACTGATAGGGTGTCTATAAATTTGGAAATCATCCTCTAAACCACTAAAATAGGTTCAAAAGGCATGTATTAAAGTGTAATGATCAAATTGATTTAAAGAACTCGATATAAAGGGGAAGCTCAGAAATGGTCATTGTGTGACACAACGGTATAGCTAGGTTGGATAAAAAATAGAAGGGAAAACAATGTGACCACCTACCTAATGCCATAGATGATGCCTCACTTAATATTGACCACAAATGTGAAGCAGCTTGGAAGAAATATGAGAAACAGTCCAACGCCCTGAAAATATGGAAAAGGATCTTGCACCTAAATAGTGAAATGGATTCAAAGGACAATTTAAGTATGAAGGTATAGACTAAAAGAGAGTACCGAGGTATATTTTAATTCTTCTGACTGATTGAGAAATGGGCATTGCATTTGAGATTCATACCAATTCCTAACATGAGGTGTTCTTGAGATCAAGGGAGGAGAAACTAGAGTCCATCAGCTGGAGGAAGAAGGAGGAAAGAAAAGATAGTTTATAACATAAATGGTGGGAGAGAAATGTAAATTCACCAAAAAATTGTGGCCCACATGGTTTTGGCAACACAATTTTTAAATCGTGCACAATTCAATTCTATTAAGGGAAAAACTAGATGGTTAGGTACATGGTTTGACTAACCGTGTAGAAATCATGAAAAATGGATGTGTCCCAAAAACTAGTAGCATCGAACGGTCATGGTCCCCGGCCCCCATGTTTGTAGAAAAACTTTGTGGCCTACAACTTCCCACTGTCTATAACCACATGGGTTTAGACAAACTATGTGGGCTGGGCCACATGGTTTATCCAAACCATTTATAGCATGGTCTTTTGCCCATTTTTCTGGATCTCTAAGCTCCAAAAAACCATGTAATCTCTTAGGACCATCCATAGGCTATAGTACACATTCATCATGTTTTTACAAAGGATTACAATTGAATAACTAATGATCCATGCCTGTAGGAAAGGATAGGTCATTATAGATGTAATACTAGGAAACCCAATAACAAGGCTGATTCCTAAGAGGTAATACTAGGAAATATATTAGCTTTGGGATAAAGGCATGTTTCCTATAGGTAATCCTAAACAATCAAATATTATCAGGAATAAGCTAATTACTAGGAGGTAATACTAGAAGTAAAGATGTATCATTTTTAAAATCTATATTCTAGGATGTCTCATAGGCATCTCAATTAAAAATGATTGAGGTAATTTCATCCCATGCATGTTATCTTATGTAATTGTCAATATAGACACATTGGTCTTATACAATCAAATTTTAAGTTCTATTTTTGAGCCCAAATTTTTACAATACATGCACTCCTACAATGACCCTCACATGGGTAAAATATCACCAAAGTACCCAATAAGGTCCCCTAGGAATCATTATATTTTGGGCACTCTACATGGGCTCATCTATTTCAATCTCAAATCCTAGGAAAATATTGTCACTAAAAGGGTGCAACATCACTTCATATCATCACGACCAGACTATGATCTCATCTTACTTGTAGGATGTTCAACTTGTTCATCTAATGTAGAGATGAAATCAATCTCACCTCACTTCACTAATCATTTTCGATCATTCCACTCATCACACTCATACCTAACATTACTTATATAATTATATCAAGGAAAAACACATTGGGTACCCAAATTCTAGTGGGGAAAAACACAAAACCCATATCTTGTCACCTAGATGGGAGGATATAAATAATATCAATTATTCATATGACCAATCCCTAGTCTATTCATCTCTATTCCGTCACACTTTCATACTCTAAGGGAACTAAGGGAATCTATGTCAATTAAAATTATGTTCATAATTTCATTTTCTTAAATTTACACCCCTATTAGGTCATTTTATCACATAGAAACATTAATAAAAATGTACCTATCCATCAATAGTCAATACATAAACTGATTTCCAAGGGAATAACGACCCATCATTTTCAAAGATAAATATTACATAATTTAGATGAATATTAATTACATTACACAAAAACACACTTGAGGGTCATAATAGTTTAGTGTATTTGGGAACATGGAACACTGTAATATTAATTCTTGAAATATATTCAATGGAGCCCATATAGATATTCCCATTAAGTACTATTCATAGATATACCCTACTTAAACATTTCACCATAAACTAGGGGAATGGAAACATAAGAAAGGGTGAGCTCAAATGCTCAGTAAGGGTAAACAAGGGAGATAAATAATCATAACATAAACATAAGGGTATGAGATAATAATAATAAAATTTAAAAATCATACCCTTCATATGAAAGATAATAATATTAAGTCTTGGAATAAATCTTGGTTTTTTAAAAGACATGAATCATAAGGAAATAAATGAACATGAGCCATGAGAGCATGACATTGTCACAGGACAAGGATTTTTTATCATACACATCATCTTATAAAATTTTAAACATGTATAAATATAAATGGGTTCACTAATTAATTTAAGGACATTAAATTCATCTATCACATTATCTTATGGACATGTAACCATGACCACACATAACATTATGGACATGAAAGAAAATTCCATGCATAACATTATGAACATGTAATCAGGTTCACACTTTATATTTTGAACATGTAATAGGGTTCATTCATAACATTATGTAAATGAAAGATAGGACCATGAATGACATCATAGTATTCAAGGCCTAATCTCATGACCATTTTGGTGGAAAAATTCCCTTACTGAACCAGGTTCACTCTCTATTCCAGTCCTGTCAATATCCTGATATAAAAATAGTTACTCAATATTTTGGAGGGATATATAAGTCTTAAATATGTTTGGTTATAATGTAACTACTAACATTGTTTATATCTTAACCACCATCACATAATTAAAACCATACATATGTGTTCCACAAGACCATAAAAACATTCATCATATCTTAACTCATGAAAAGAAGTGGGTTTCAAAAGAATTTCCTTATGTTATAACCCATGAAATAGAAAAGTGTTTCATAAACATCATTCCATAAAAACATAAACTATTCAAATAAATAACAAGAATGGTATCTTTGGATCATATCCCATTAAATAATATAAAAAATCAATAAATTTCATCATATATGAAAAATAATTAAGAAATGTAGTTTAACAAATTTTGTGAGGAAAATTCAATTTCTTATTTGAAAAAAAACTTTTTAAAAATAAAACATATTGAAAATATTTTTATTTTCAAATAAGCATGAAATTTTTTAAAGTGATATTCAAATATAATATTGTTCATGATGATAAGATGTTTTGTTCATTCCATACACATTAAAATAATAATTACTTTTATATTTTTGGTAAAAGATAAATGGGATTTTTAAAAAAACATGAGGATTATTTTTAAAATATTCTGTAAAAATAAAACATTTGAAAATATTCTTCCATTTAGTAATTTTAAAGAAATGTTACAAATATTTTTGAAAACAGTTTTAGAAAATAGGGGTTTGGAAGATAAAGTATTTTTGATGAAAAATATGATTTTTTATAAAATAATTCTTTTAAAATCTTGAGTGCATAAATAGAGGAAAATGAAGGGAAAATATGTATTTTCATGACACAATCTAAGTAGAAAAATTTCACAAGTTTATTGAGATATAGATCATAATATTTAAATGTTCTTATCATAATAATAAATAATCCTGATAAATGATAAGATTGTAACATAAATCTATTACCACATTGGTAACTTTGAATCATAATACCCAAGAAATAATAACATTAAATGAAACATAAAATATCATATAAATAAGGATATTAATGATATATAATGTCATAGGATCATTATATACAACTCATATAATATTATAAGTTCATAACAAAACTTATGTCCCAAAGAAAGAAAATTAAGACAAAAATCCATTATTGATTTGTTAAATATTCTTATTATATAATCCCTGAAAAAAGATATCCAAAAATGTATATGAAAATCCACATAATTTTAATGAGAATAGTAAACAAAATATTCATGGGATGTATATACATCACATAAAATAAATAGGAGGTTAATATGTCATCTATCTCATAAAAGTATAAAGTGAGTCAGAAATACCATACATTATGTCTTGACTTATGTCATACTCATTCAAAACTCCTATATAACAAATGTATGTTTATTATAAATCTATTATAGAACCATATTAAAATATATCATACCATATATTATTTTCATATGACATTTTATCATTCACTTATTAATAATTTCATGTCAAAGTTATGTCTTGGGTAATAACTGTTTTATTTTTCATATATGTTTTGATTTTTAATATTTTTGGTCCTCATACTTTTATCATGGTTCCATAATATAAAGAATTAGATCCATGATATAAATATAAAATATATTCATTATATATGTATTTATATTAATCCATAAAATTTAGTGATAGAAAATGAAATACATCATTCATGGAGACGGTAGGACATACACATGCATGAATGATATTTTCATTTTCTTATTGAATAGAAAGAAAGAAAAGTAAATTATATATATTATCATTACATAATAATTTATATTTCATATATATAACATATTTTAATTATAATAATAATTAATTCCCTCAATGTAAATCATGAATGAATCACATCGCTTCTTGATACAGTAGTTTGTTGTACACATGAACAACATTATTGTATTCCTAAAACAATGGAAAATATGAAGGCATGTATGATATAATAATTCATTAATAATATTAACCTAATATAAATAATATAAATAATATATAAAAATATATCCATCATTATTTTCATAATTAATATTGGTAATGTAATTATGAACAACATCAGTTCGCGAGGTAGTAGTCTGTCATACACACTAATGATGATTTCATAACCCATTTGATGTAAGTGGACATTATTATATGTCATACCCATAATATAAAAAAAATTAATTAAATATAACATAATTAATTTATTATATAATCATGATATAATAATAATCTAAGGAGTTGGATTAATAAATAAAATAGAAACATTCATTGATGAATGTTATATCTTCTTATGTTATCCTCCTTAGGTTTTCACTAAAATCATTCCTAGGATAGAATTATGAAAATACTAATTCTTATAGGAGGAGGGTAAATAAGTTGGTATGTGATTATTTCATTTATTATATGAACTAAATAGGTGTGAATTTTTCAATAATGGTGTAGAGTGGGTGGCCTTTTATACACGGGGGAGACGACACACTTTGTATTTTTTAAAATAATTGAGTGATCCCATAGTTTTAATTTTTCAAAAGGATAAAATATGAACCATTATAGAATAATGGAGGTTTAATATTATAAATATTTCCATAAAATATATTTTATACAAGTTTATAGGACATTTTGACCGTTAACTTTTTATTTTAAGCCCTAATAAACCCATTGTTCTCTTAACTGCATCAATTAATTTTAACTGCATTTGATATTTATTTTTGTCAAAAAGTAAGTTGACCATATTAGATAATATAAATTATGATTACTTAAAATATTTAATCCATTTTTCTAAATTCAAATAACATAAGTGGAAAATTTTAATTTAAAATTAATCATGTAGATGTGACTAGAAAGTGGGTTTTTTAAAGAAGTAATGTTCAAACATTTAAAAAGTGTTTATATCCAATTTAAACATGATTTTGATTCCAATGACCTAAATTGGATTAATATATGTAATACTAAAATAATTATACATTAAAACCAATTTAAAATTTAATTTAACTTTATTAATAAATTAATGAAAAATGTATATTTCAATTAAAATTTAATATTTTTCACTATTAATCAAAAAAAAATTAACTTTTTAGAAGAATCCAGAAAATTCACCATAATGTCATTCTGACATTATGAATACAAAAATTAAGTTTATTTTAAAAAATTAATTTCATAAAATCTTAAAATTTTATTTTTATTATTGTACATAAAAATGAATAAAAAACATTTTTATGAGAAAATAGATTTTTTGAAACTTAAAAAGACTTTTAAAATTTTATTTTATTATAAATATTTTTTACTTATATAAAAAATTATTCTTAATAAAAAACTAGGTATTACTATTAATCGCATTATTTTTAATTGATAGGTTATAAAATTCACAGTTAAATAACTAAATTAATAATATATCATTCTTTTGTTAAAACCTATTGTTCTGTGTAATGCATACTAAGATAGTGCTTCATGTAGTGCAAACTTAACTTGGTGTTCTTCATACTTAAATTGGTGTTTTGTGTAATTAAATTCATCAATGAAATTTAATTTATTCAAAAAAATCATAAAAACTTTGGGTTTTATGTTATACTCCCATTAAAATTAATTTCTCCATAAAAATTCATGAATATGATACAAAAAATTAACATACTTCTGCCTCATCATATCATCAAGTTTTTATGTAGCTTCCTCAAACTGGTGGTTTCTCCACCAAACATTTATCGGGTATATGTTCTTGTTTTATATAATGTTCACAACTTTATATAGAATCTATACTATTTTTTTCTTATAATAAATTTCATGATCTATAGGTATGACCTATATGTTTAGTACATATGATGAATCAGGTATACACTTCCTTGGGAGTAATACTTGGAACACATTGTGAACCTAGGATAGGTTTGGTGGGAAATCCAAATGCTAATATATTGTCCTGACACAATAAACTATTTTAATGGGGCAGATATATCTTGGGATTAGTTTTTTGTTCATTATTTCATGAATAAATTCATATAATGTCCTTCTCCCCAACTTCAAATTCTAGATCACATTGACGATTAATATCATAACCATTATGTCAACTTTTCACTACCCTTTTGTGTTGTTTAATGGTTATGACCTTCTCCCACATTTTATTAGGTAGAATAGTTCCCAATATCATTTATTATGCATATTCAATATTTTATATATAAAGGTATTCATAAGGATCCATTTAAATTCTTTAGTGAATGATATTGTTGTAAGTAAAATCAATAAGAGGAAGTTGTGATCCTAACCACCTTTGAGATCAATTGAACAAGATTTTAGGATATCCTCTAGGTTTTGAATTATTCTTTGAGTGCTAAAACTCAACTTTCTATCAAGACCTTGCTGATTACTTTGATAGAAATTCCTGGTAAACCATGGATCCCGGCTAGAAATGATTAAATATGGTGCTCCATGTAGACCTACCACTTTTTAATGTGTATCCTCAAATAATGATCAAAAGAGATTTATTATCTGATAGATATTATGTGTGATGAATTTTTGAAGAGATCGAACACAAACCATAATTACATCATCATCAATGATAATAAAAAACCTAATGGTTACAAGTACATTTGATCATATGAAAAAAAATTAAATTCATTCCACCTTAAATAACTTTTTCACTAAAAAAATACAAAACCAATTATTTTTATTACAAAACAATTATATTAAATTATCCTTAATCATGTTAAAATACCATCATGTAAAACCTCAAAAGGGGTGTTAGTGACTGATCAACCTTAAATCCATAAATCCATGATGATATTCATATCTCTTAAGTTAATCTTACCTAGAGACATATATGCTTCCAAAAGATAATTCACCCTATATTCTATAAATAATCTCTCATCTTACACAAAAACATTTTCATTAGAAGCTTGGGTTTATCCTTGTACTAATATAATTTAAAATGTTTCTTAAATATTTTGGAATACAAGTAGAGGGAGATAATTATATGAAATTTCACTAAAGGATGAAAAATATGTTTTTTATAGGGGCCATTCATACAAAGTCAAACATGAATTTACCAATTAAGGATGTGAGGAAAAATGTGCCCTAATTATCCTGATTCACTTCATCCATTTTGATTTCATAATCTTTACCTTTGTACATTGTCTTTATAGGTTTTCATGTCTTATCATCCACATAATCCCTTTGATTGAGGCATTGATTCACATAATTCCCAAAATACTTGAACATGAAAAATAAAAGTGTGGGTGGTGAATTCTATTGAGTTATCTCTCCATTCATTTCATTTAATAGACTCTTTATATCACTTTTAAATTCCTTTCTATTATGTTGAGGCTTCCCATACTTGAGACACATCCTTATTACTTTAATTCACTCACCTATGCTCTCGTTCCCATAGTTTTAGAAATTAGTAATTTGAAACATTTTCTCCCTCCATGTGACACATTATTGTATTTTCCATAGAATCCCATTTTCCATTTATTATCACCAAAACCAAGTGGCTTACCATCTTTCATTTCCATTTTTAGTGAACATTGAACCATTTCCTCATAGCATTCAAGGTCTCAAATGGCTAACATTATTCAATGATTTTGTTTCAATCTAGTGAATAATTGGTCAATATTACTTTGAGGATGAATTATAATACCCAAAGAGTACCTAGAAAGTCTTGAAAAATTTTCTTCATATGTAAATATAGATTCATCATTTTTCTTCTTAAGCTCTAGTAATTCCTTATTAATTTTTTTACAAAGAATGTGAGGAAATTACTTATTGAAAAATAATATTTTTAACTCACCCCACTTCATGTAGTAAATTTATTCTTGTTGCCTTGTAATAATAACAAGATAACATAATTGATCTGTCAGACCTTCCATATCGTATACATCTAGTGTGACTTTTTATTATCTAAACACTATATAAAGGTAAATATATTTTGAGTGTTACTAATCCATTTATCAGAAAATAACGGATCATAAGAACAACTAAAAGTAGGTAGGCATTGACTTATGAAGGACTCAACATAATTTTGTTCCCTTATTTTTATCATTTTATGTTCAGCATGATTTATAACTTGAGAATATTATGGGAAAATAGAAATGTAGTTTTTCATTTCAACTAGCCTAACATTTAGTTACCCATGAGTAAATAGTTTCATTGCTCATTTCATTCCACATTAACATGGTTCCTTTGGTTTCTAGTAATTGAAAAAACGAAAAAAAAAATATTCTAAGAAAAACTAATCTTTATGGGGAACCACATAATCATGAAAAATAACATATAGGGTTTCTAAATAATGACACTTTATTTTCAATCTATGAAACATTAGTAATAATATAGATAATTCATGGTCATCATCTATATAGATCCTTCATGATGGTTCATAAATACCTTTTTAAATTCCAAAGCATATCCCCTAGGAGTGTCAAACCATGTGTGAAACAAGGGTTGTTTTCATGCACCATGTGATGATTGAGTACAACTAAATGACCCATTTTCATATTTTTTACCCCGAGGTGCCTATTTTTAAGATACACATCCACTTATAGTATCCATACATGGATGTAATTTCTAGGAAAAAAATTTATCTATCCTCTACCAAAATTCCTTGACATTTTCCTATACATTGACTAATCATTAGACTTATCCTTATACATATCCATAGGTATATCAATAATTGTTTATCATCATAGTTTCCAATGGTTAAATAAACCTATCCTATGATACCAACTATAGTGAACCATGCTTTTCAAACATAAATATTTACATATTTCAGATGAGTATTCATTACTTTGTAATAACACATGCCTGAGAATCGTAATAGTTTAGTGCCTTTGGAAACTTGTAACACAATATTTGTAATTAATGGAGGATCTGAAATGTATCCCATAAAGATCTTACCATTAAGTATTCTTCATATATATACCCTACTTAAAACAATTCTTCATAACTGGGTTGAAAGGAAACATAAGAAAGGGTGAGATCATATGCTCAATAAGGGTAAACAAGGGAGATATATTATCATAACATGAATATAATGTAATGAGAACATGATAATAACATTTAAAAACTATAACTTTCATATCAAAGATCATAATCTTAAGTCATGGAATATTAGAAGTTCATAAGACATGAATTATAAGGGTATCAATGAACATTATCCATGAGAGCATAACATTGGCATAAGACATAGATGTTTTTGGCATACACATTGTATTATAACAATGTGAACATGTATAAATAGAAATAGATTCACTCATTATGTTAAGGACATGAAATCATTCCCTCATATAAACTTATGAACATACATCTAGGTCCCTGAATATCATTTTGTATATGAAATATATGTCCATGCATAACAAAGTGAACATGTAATTAAGATTACACATAACATTGTGAATATATAATTAAGTTCACACATAACACTATGGACATGATATGCAGGTCCACATATAACATCATAGTAGTTAAGGTTCTCTCCCCAGACCATCATAGTGTAAAAATTTCCTTACTGAATTGGTATCACTATCCATTTCATTCTTGTATATCTCATGAGAAATAAACCTTTACCCAACAAATTATAGGTAGATATAGGTCTCAACCATATTTGGTGATAATATAAACACCATACTTGGTTATAACATAACTAACATCACATAATGAAAATAAAACATATTTGTTCCACAAGAACATAAATCATACATCATATCATAACCTGTGAAAACAAGTGTCTGTCAAAAGAACATCCTTATGTTATAACCCGTGGAAGAGAATCACGTTTCATAAACATCATCCCTTAAAAACACAAACCATTCAAAGAAATAATAATAATTTTATCCTTGTATTATATCCTATTAAGGAATAGGTAACACCATATATTTCATCATTGATGGAAAATAAATTTGAAATATCCTTTCAAACATTTCTTGGGGAAAATAATCTTTCTACTTCAAAAACCACTTTTTTAGACATAATTTATTTTGAAAATGTATTTATTTTAAAATGATCTTAAAAACATGAAAAGTAATCTTGAAATATAATATTTTTCATGATTATAGGATTTTTCATTCATTCCATAAACATTAAAAAATGATTCCTTTAACATTTATGGTAAAAGGAAAAATGGAAATTATTCTTGAAAATGACATAAAGATTCTTTTTCAAATTTTTTTAGAAATAAAAAATGGTTAAAATTTTATTTAATAAATTATTTTATAAAAAATTAAATAACATTTTTTGAAAAAATCATTTTTTGATGAAAAATAATTTTTGAACAAAAATACTCTTTTTCATAAAAATATTCTTTTTAAATCTTAAGTAAATAAAGAGAGGAAAATTCATGTAAAATTTATTATTATTTCATAAATATAGGAGAAAATGTTCATTACTTTTTAGAGATATAGATAATAAGATTTCAACATTGGAATCATAATAAAAAACAATCTCAATAGACGTTTCGATTGTAACATAAATATCTTACCAGTTTAGTAACTTTGAATCATAATACACATACAAGAATAACATTAAATAAAACATATAATATAATTAAAATAAGTATATTCATGATATAAAATTTAAAATGGTATGTATATACACCTCATATAAGAATATAGGTACATATCATAACTTATATCCCAAAGAAGGAAAATTTAGACAGAAATCCTTTATTGATTTGTAAAGTTTTCTACTATAAGCCCCTGAAAGAGTGATCCAAAATGGATATGTAAATACCTATAATTTTAAGGAGAATAATCATAAAAATTTCATTATTATTTTATATACCATATAAAATAAATATTTAGTGAATTTTTTATGAGTCACAAAAATAAAAAGTGAGCCTAAAATACCTTATCTTAAGTTTTGACTTATATCATACACATTAAAAACTATTGTATAATAAATATAAGTTTACTATAAATTTATTAAATAAAAATAATCATATATATCATGCAAAATATTAATTTACTATGACTTTTTATTACCCTATAATTAATAATTTCATGTCATTGTTGTGTCTCGTATAATAACTGGTTTGTTTTTTTGTAGATGTTTTGATTTGTTATATTTTTAGTCCTTCTACATTGATCATGGTACCATAATCTACATAATTATAAAAATTATACAAATATTATATATATTAATTACATATGTAATTATTTTAATCCATTAAATCTAGTGATGGAAAATTAAATACATCGTTCAATGAGATGGTAGGTCATACGTACACTTGAACGATATTTTCATATTCTTATTAGATTGAAAGAAATAAAAGTAAGTGATATCAATTATTATCATATAATAATTTTTATGACATATATTTCGTATATTTCATTATAACCATCCTTAATACCTTCCATGTAATGTGTGAATGAATCACATTGCTTTTCAAGGCGGTAGTCTGCTACACGCACGAACAACGTTATCATATTCCCAGAAAATTTAAAATATGAAGGTATGTGTGATAAATTAATTATATGATAATGATAATTTCAAAAAAATAATATATATCATATATAAACAATTTATTAATCATTATTTTTATCCTCAAGATGTGGTAATGGAAAAAATGAACAGAATCGGTTTATGATGCAGTAGTCTGTCGTACACATGAAAGATGATTTTGTAACCCATTTGATGAAATTAGAGACGATTTTAAATCATGAACTTAACATAATAAAAACTAAGTATATTTAATATATTTTTTTATTATATAATAATTATATAATTATAATTCATGGAGTGGATAAATAAATAAAACAAAAACATTTGTTGATGAATGTTATCTCTTCTTCAAGTATCTTTCATATGTTTTCCCTAAAAGTGTTACTAGGATGGATTCATTTCCAAAATAAGGATTCTAGGATGATGGGTGTGAGGGTGGGGGTATTTGGGAAGTTATTTGTGTAGGTATTGGTTGAATAAAAGATGTTTGAAGGTGTAAAGAATATAGGAGAGTGGGTTTCCTTATATAGTGGGTTGACACACTTCATATTTTTGAAAAGAATTCAGTGATCCCACATTTTAAATATGTCATAGGGGTAAAAACTATAACATTATAGATCCTTAGATGTTTAATGTTCAACATATGCCTATAAAATAGTTTATATACATGTGTATAGGTTATTTATACCCTTAACATTTTAGTGTAACCCATGATAAATCCATTTTTATTATAACCATAATAATTAATATTTAATGTATTCACTCTTAATTTTGGTCAAAATTTAAGTTAAAAATATCATATAAAAAATTATGATGATTAAAAAATTGGAATTCATTTTTTAAAATTCATATCACATAATTGGAAAATTTTAATTTAAAATTAATCCCATATATGTGTTGAGAAAGTGAGTTTTTTTAAGAGATATGTTCAAATGTATACAAAATTTTTATATAAAATTTCATTAGGAAATTAATTAAAATAAACTAAATTGGATTAATAGATGTATAATTGGACTAATTATTGTAGGATCTAAATAATGATGTAGATTCTCAATATACAAGAGGGGGGTGAATTGTATACTTTAAAAAATTCCATTATAAAAGGAAGAATCTATGTTTAACAAAGCTAAACTAAGCAAATTCATAACACCTCTAATCACCAACTGGAGAATTGGAACCAATGTTTACAATATGAGATTTTACCTTAAAGTGTATAGAATCTAAACTAATCAGAGTACAAGTGTAAGGAAATATAAGAAGGTTATACTTCCCTTATAATAAAAAAGTGTAGTGTAAAAGTAAGTAGTAAAACTATAAGTAACAAGATATAAGTCTTTTAACCCAAGGAGAAGGGTATCCAACAACCTTGGATAAAGGTCCCTTGATTTATACTTTCAAGCCAGTCTATATTACCCAGACCAGGGTAAGCCCTCGATACGAATATCGGAATCTCTGTCTTGCTATCCCCGCAAGCCCTCAACTTCAAGGTAGTTGGAACCTCTGTCTTCCTCAGCAAGGAAGCCCTCAAACTTCAAGGTAGTTAGTACCTCTGTCTTTCTATCCCCGGAAGTCCTCGAATGTAATCACCAACATTTGGAGTCGCACGAAGAAATCTAAACGAGAAGTTCAGTACACACAAGGCATGAAAATCTTCTCTCTCTAGAAATCACCTTAATAACATGTGGTCTCTAGATTGATCAACTTCTTCTTGAGCTCTTTCAAATGAGCTCCTATTTATAGGAAAACTTCTAACGGTCAGCTCCCTCCTTCAACAGTCATATTTTCCTTAAAAATCAGATGGACCTGTACACATGTAACTCAACCAACGGTTAATTAGAAACAAAATAGACGACATCGTTTAATAACAAACCAATTATAACTGAATGCATGACATCGTTTTGTAATGAAGCATTTGTAAGTAAAAAACATACCAAGTTTGGAATGTAAGCAAATTAAAAGTTTGGAGTCTAACCAAACATGAAATCCAGAGTCTATGTTAGGAAATGTTCGGATTTTGTTTTATAAGAATTCAGAGTCTGGTTTCACCAGAGATCAGAATCTAAACTTGCAGAGTTCGAAGTCGAACTAGTAAAAGTTAGGAGTCGAACTTCATAAGATTTTGGAGTTGAACTACTTAAGAGTTCCGAGTCAAACTACTTAAGAGTTCGGAGTCGAACTACTTAAGAGTTTGGAGTTGAACTACTTAAGAGTTTGGAGTCGAACTACTTAAGAGTTTGGAGTCGAACTACTTAAGAGTTCGGAGTCAAACTCATGAAAGTTCGGAGTTCAGAATTCATATTGGAACTTCATTACAGTTCACATCCATAATTTGGATCCTAAAAAAAAATGCTCCAAATCTTTACATTATATGACTCTTGGGATTTTAAGTATGAAACCGGTTTTTATACTAAAGAAAAATATTGCTATGTATAAGAAAATCAAGGTTAGGGTAAATTCCCTTAAAGAAGTAAATTTTCCTTATGGAGGTAAATTTTATATTTGCTTTAGTATAAGGTGTTTGTGATTTTCAAAATAAGAAGGAATGAAAAATTCATAAGGAAAGACTTATTTACTCAAAAATTATACCTTAAAACCAATTTAAAATATCATTTAAATTTATAAATAAATTAAGCGAAAATGTAGTTTTGAATTAAAATATAGTATTTTTTATTATTCATCAATAAATAATATTTTTCAAAAGAATCAGAAAACTTCACCCTAAAATATGTTAATATTATGAATTTAATTTTTTTATTTTATAAAATTCATGACTAAAAGTTTCCAAAATTAATTTTATTGTTATTCATAAAAAGACATAGAAAAATATTTTTTCAGAAAATAATATTTTTGAAACATATAAATAATTTATTGAAGATTGTTGATTTTATTATCAATATTTTTTTATATATACAACTTAATAAATATGTATTTATTAATATTCATATCACTGTTTTTAATGGATAGGTTATAATGGTCGTGTTTAATAACTAAATAAGTAATATGTCGTGGTTTTTTTAAAACTCAATGTTGTGTGTAACTCAAGATAAGCTAGTGTTGTGTGTAGAAAAAGATTATCCTGGTGTTTCATGAGATTATATTTGTGTTTCATGTAACACAAACCATCAAAAAAATTATATTTATTAGAAAAAAATCATAAAAAATCAAAGGATTACAAACTGCCCACTACCCTCTTGGAAATTTGTTTATATCCAGGTGAATTAAATAAAACAGTTTAATTAATTAAAACTTTGTTGAGCCCAGGTATCATAGAGAATATTTTTTATCTATTCCTAAGACATTGGAAACCTAGGTATAAAGCTAGTTTTTAGGGGGTCCTTCATGGCCCTTGACACTTTATTCATCTCATGGGGATTCATTAAAAAAATCATTTTATTTATAAAATAATTAATTTAATTTATAAAAAATTTGATTATATTTATGAATTGATTGAACATAATTTGGGAGACTGTATATCAAACACTATAAAATATGTATAAAATTTAAGGGATATGTTCAAGGGGCCACCCACCTCATAAAAAATTATCATCCATTAAGTAGTGCCTGACCACTCTCACCAAAGCTCAACCATGTTCAACCGACCATCATCCATCCAGAGGCGACCCTATCACAAAATAAAAAATATAAATAAGTTACTTTTATTAATATTAAATTAATAATATAGTTAAATATAAATTTTAATAAAATACTAAAACTCTTTGAGTTACATCCACTTGTCAAAACCTTATACAGTGGGGTGCAGTCAACTCCTATCCAGAACCCAAAAATTAGCCACAAAAAATCTACAATTTAATTACCTGAATCGATGATAAATTAAAACCAATTTCACCTAAAACCTTAGAAAAATACAAAAGGAATTTTATATTAACCTAAATGGAATAAAACAGATTAAAGACATCATATATGTATTTTGTTTATCATTTCTAGGAAAAACTCCCATCATATCTATAGGATTCCACCATGATCATGTGGAATATTCAAAAAAACCTAAGCCATAACATTTTAAATGAAAGTTCTTCATTGAGAAAAAATAACACATGTTGAAATTGAATAATCATACTTTTAATTCCATTAAATAACCACAAACAACATCTCTTGAAATATGAGATCAATATATGAAGAGGGATGTGATAGACTACCAAAATAACCCTCTCTTAGTGCCCCAAGTTCACAAATACCCAAGGGGGTCATACCCAAAAATATGGGTCTATACCTGATTAAAAAATACACCAAGTCATCATTCATTGTGTGACCATAGTGTTTATGGCATGATGCCTTCTAAGGTAGGTTGGCCATCCCCTTGCATAGATAATTTCATTATTTAGATAGGGGTTTGTGGTGTGGCCACCCAAGTAGAGGTCCTATCCCTCGACCTGTATCCATTGTAACATGACCCTCACCCCCTTCATAGTGAGCCTTCCCTTTGTAGACTGTCGCTTCCGGACATGTGATTTACAATATGAACTATTGTATGTGTATAATTTTAACATGGACCTCATCCTTCCTCATATGTTCACCTAAGAACCTGAAACACCTCTAAGTCTCATTATATATATATATATATAAACATCCTCTCAATACTCTCTAACTCATGGAATTATGATCTAAATATAAATTCAAGAAATGACCCTAAATTGGAACCAAAAGTCAAATTCTTCTTTAAATCCATAAATTAGAATGACATAACATTTTATAACATACCTAGTATAAAAAATTTTATCCCCAAGAAGTTTCAGTGTTCTTTTAACTAGGGATCTTAGCCTACCCCAATCATCAACTTGTTATCACCTCACCACATTCGATCTTCAAACATTGAATGAGCTTCCATTGCACACCACCAATAATAAGGCATGCTATTCCTTGAACATTTACCCACACACTCATCATCATTTCCAATACTAGGATGAAACTCAACAAAACCAATCTACCCTGATCCATTGTTTTTTTGAATCAATTTATATCTGGGATTATGTAATAACCTACCATAAGTCTCCACTCATAATGGATGATGTTAGGCTATGATTCTCCCCACCATTATATTTTTCTACTACAATACATTTCACATTATATAATGACCTTATAGGTGTATCTTCTATATCACCACACCAAATTACACACATAAAAAGTCTTGATCCTATTCTATTAAAAAATCCTAAAAAATTCTCTAACACACTATAATATGTGTTCTCTCATCATAATATCATGATACCTACTCTCTCTAGTGCATAAAAAATTCATCCATTAAACCACACCAATGATTGTTCCCCATAATCAATGTAATTTCAATGTTAGATCCTAAACCAACCAAACAAGTCATCATGATCTCACCCAATAAACTAAAGAACTACCAATCTGAATCATGATTAGATCACATTGAGGCTAACCTGATCCCAACATTTAAGAACAAACCATATATAACATTTCAATGTAATCACAAATCTTGTATTTTCCCTGAAACTAGATAAAATATTATTTACCTTCATCGTCAAAATCCCACCTCAATTGTCCAATGCCTGGTCATATCGCATCTGTAAACACTTCTAAAAATAGATTCATTACTATAGATCCCATGCTCAATCCGTTGCTGCATGTAATGATTGGATGTGGTTGTCCAAATCATACCAGAGTGCTAATACAAAATATCAATCATTACCCATTCCAAGATAAACCAAGATTACATCCTCATCCTCTAAAAAAGTTCCATATTTAATGAGGGTCACACTCTCCAACAGCCAATGTTGTGCTCCCCACTACATGTCATTTTGTATATGTTATCACCTCTCACAAGTGAGAGACATTACCCATTTCATAAAAACCCTTAAGTATCTATACTTATAATCATTTTATTATAAAAATCATTCTTCTTCTAATAAATAGACACTCATCAAACTATAATTGAATTTGAAACACATGTAACCATCTCACACAACCTTAATTGTAACCAAACTTGATTGGTGTAAGATTCTATATCACGTGATCTTATAATATGAATCATGATTCAATGATTATTATATCAAACCAAGACTCACATTCCTAAAAATATGATCATTCCCCACAAAATATCAATCTCATCTAGATGAAATCACCTCAGTGTTTTTTCAACAATCCTAAGGCATCACACTTCCTATCAAGGCCAATTACATAATCACCTACCACCTAGGAATCAACTGAAACAACAAAAATTTACCCATGATCTATCTATCCCATATCCGACCATCTAAGATCCAGATTAACTATATAATTGGTAACTATGTCCAAAATCAAAAATCCCCCTCACTGTACCGATCATTCACTCAAAAACCATACCTTTATACCAGGGAACCTCAAGTATTTTGTATCAGAAAAGTTCAAGGAATATCTATGACTATACAGTGTATTATGTAGAACCTCTAGTTCCCTAATATAATAACCCAATGTATATATCCATTCATAACTAATACTATCATAATCCAAGGCTAAAAATAACCTAGGATTACCCTAACATATGAAAACCATAACACTCAACTCACTAATACCCTAAGCCACATTGATAGCCCAATTAGGTTAAATACCCTGATAGGGGGTTGATTCCAGTAAGAATGATTTAATTTACTATCTCTTCATATCTTGTTCCATTGTTATAAAAAACTATCTTTTATCTCCTTCTCATTATACATTATAAATGGAAAATAAAACATGAATAAAACATAGTAATGCTACTTGGTTCACTCCCACTAGTCTATGTCTATGAAACATATAAAGAAAATATACCAACTTACTAAATCCACTAAATCTCATTGTTGTTACAATGTTTGGATAGGACTCAATCCCCATACTAATTTAAAACTGTTAACAATTTTAAATCTCACAACTCACTCTTGGAAGTAAATAAAATTATCCTCCAGTAGACACTTCTGAAAACTAGTCATGAGATGATTCATGCCTCTCTGTGTCATTATGTATGTGTTTCATCAATAATATGACAACCACCTTTGTGTAAGACTCCTTTCCAAGACTCCTATGATTTAAACTATAACATAAACCCTTTTTCGATATCCTAGTGTGGTACCCCTTTCATGGGATCCTAGCATGAGACCCTTTCCACGTGATCATGGTGAGATACCCCTTTTATGAGACCTTCAGATCATGCTAATTTTGAGACCTCTAGATCACACAGACGGTGATATACCAAGATCAAGAAGATCACGAGACATTATTCAGTTCATGAGGATCATGGGATGTCAATAGGTCTACCTATATTCATAAAAATCATATTCAAAATTCACTTCATGATACTCCATTATGAGATCCATTCACCATACATTCTTTTAATTATGTGAATCATAAGACTCCAGTGCAAGACTTTGTTCAGGTCATGAAATATATTTTTTTCATCAAATAAAACCACTTAATAAAACCTCTTATCTTATTAAGGAATTGTTATTAGGTATTTAAAAATATCAATACATGGCCTTAAATCCAAAAATAATAGGAAACAATTTTTTTCAACTACCTCATCAATATGTATCACATTCTTTAAAAGATCGCTTTGGAGAATCTCTTTATTCATGTAGAAAAAACATTGTGTGGTCATCATCCTTATTTGTGAGAGTGTAACATAATCCCTTCATGAGATACAATAAAAATCATATTTCTAGTGAAATTAAGTTCCTAAAATCCATGAGATACCATAATGAGATCCAATGACAACCATGTGCTTTATATGATCCCATAGTGAGATCCAAAGACAATAATGTGGCCAACACCATTGTCCCCCATCACTATGCATAACCCTATCATGAGATTATAAAGATAATAATATGGCCATGTGTTTTCAAATGATCATGATACACCTCTATAATTTCCATATTTTCTTCTTCAGATTCTTCGTAAGATCTCTCTACCAGATCCTTTGACAATCATCCATTATCACCAAGTTCTTCTTGATATATCTCAGTGATACCCTATGAAAATTATGTAGTGGTTCAAGTGATTTCATAATATCAATATGAGATCATCTAAAAATCATGTGGTGCTTTGTAATATTAGACCAAACATATTATGTTCTGTCAGATCATCTCATATTCATGCTCTATTGGATCAGACATCTTATGCTCCATGAGATCAGCCATTTTGTGCTTCCATGATATCATACATTTCACACTTCCACAAGATCATAAATTTCATGATTCCATGATATCATAAATTTCTCTCTCAATGAGATCATATCTATTTCCCTTCACATGATCATATATCTTTTTCTAAATAATACTAGACATCCTACACTCCACAAGATTAAACATCTCAAGCTCCACAAGACAAGTTCAAACATTCATGCTCACTCTTCATGTCTCCTTTGAAAACCATACATCATTAATAAAAAAACCTTTTCAACAATAAAAATCAACCCAAAATCCTCACTAGGAATCATTTTTTTCAATAATGTCCCCCTTTGGGTTTTTTTAAAACACATATAATATTCATGAACTAACCTTTTGACAAGTCATGCACATGTGAAACCATTTTCCTTATGCAACCCCAAATAGTAATCAAGGAATACCTTAACACATACTATAAGCCCGCATACATCATGCTCTATGTGAGAAACAGGAGTATCAAGCAATTCTCATTGATTAATTACTCTATTCAAAAACTAGCCTATGGAAATATTATTGATACCAAAATATTTAATAAGATCATTCTTTAGGATAACTTCTTAACCTGTATATATCAACTGGTTGCATCCAAAACCCAAAAGATACTCCTTTGAATTATTATTCTTTGTTGATAGATCGGTTTTAACATATTCATATTTAATGATCCCCCTGTTTACATGATCCATATATCAACTTCTCCCCCTATCTTGGTTAATACATTTTCAACATCTTTGTAAATGAACCCAAATATCACTCCTTTTTTGTTTGAAATATTTTAAAGAACAAATATAAGTATATAATATAAAAAACACAATACCTCAGGTATAGGGGGACACATACCCACACTATTTATTTTTCGGGTTTTTATTTAACAATAGCATCTGGTTGATGTTATTCAAACACTCCTTTTGGTAAGGACTTCATCAAATATTTAAAACCTCTTGTTTAATAGGCACATACTCCAACTTAAAAAAATCATGCTCTACTATTAGGTCCAAAAAGGACTTAGATACCCTAAGAGGGGTAGGGGTGAATCAGGGATTAGATATTCTTTAATAAAGTCTTCATGACCCAATATATCTTAACCTCTTTATTATAAGGGTAATTTTTTGCACATAAATGTTAATGATGATCTTATTCTTACCTTGTTTATCTGATGATTATGATTTAAATGTAATCAAGGAAAGAAAGCACAAGGACGCAGTGATTTTTACTTGGTTCACCCTCACTGGGCTACATCCAAGAAGCATACAATGAAAATGTGTTGATTGTATCAAAATCACTAAGGATAACTTCTAATAATGATGTTAATGATAGATATTTTATTCCCATACTCACTACCTTTACAAATTTTAGTGTCTTCTCACTACATTCCCAAGGGTCACTACCTATGTCTCTTCCTCTAGCTCATTGCTGGTGGGAAGGGTCATTTTCTTCATCTTGCTTCGTTCACTGCTCTTGGAAAGGATCCACTCACAGTTTATGGACTTGTAGGTCCCTTTATTTTCATGAATTCCGTATCCTCAAATATAGATAGATTTTCAGTTGAAGTTCCACTTTCATCCACTGATGAAGAATACTTTTCTACAGGTATATTGGGAAACTTCCAACTTTCATGCAACCTTAGGATGACTTGAGGGCTACTTTAATCATGGTGTATAAGTTTCAACTTTGTCACATAAAACCACTTTCATGACACTCCCTTATTATACTCACAACTTGTGTGAAACAAACCCTTTTATGCCCAAATCACTATTGGCATGCAACAACCATATGGAAAGCAACATATGTGTAACCCAATACATGCACACCCTCACCACTTATGTGACCAAAGCTTTATTTTTATCTAAGTTTTGAGCTTCTAAAAAATTGGGGGTAGCCTTGAATGATGGAGTGGATTTATTTTATTATTTATAGAACCTGAATTATAACAATTTATTCTGATCTGAGACTTCACTTCAAATATCATATCTTTTAGATGCTACTTCATCCACAATAATTGAATGTAAGCTTGAGTAGTTGTGATATATTCAGATTCTATGGTTCAAAAACAAAATAAAATATTGATTATTTCTTATCCAAAAAATAAAAGTTATGTAAAGAATGAATGCACCACAGGATGTTGACTTTCTATCATCTACTGAACCAACCCAATCTGAATCTGTAAATCCCAATAACTCTTACTAATATTATTCATTGTATTGTAAATAGAAATCCACCATACCCTTGATATAGAGAAGTATTATTTTCACTACAAGTAAGTGCCTTTCCTTGGGATTGATCTAATACAATTATATATGAAATATTGAAAAAACTATATTGGGTCGTGTCTCTATTATGTATAATAAACTGCCAATGATCAGTCTATATTCAGTGATATTGAATTTTTTTCCATCATTTTCACTTAACAATTTCATCAGTGTTATGAACAGAGTTGTCATTTCCTTGAAATTTTCCATCCAAAATATTCTCAAAACCTTGTTGGAATATTTTGAACAAGAAATAATTATCACATATCTTCCTTGAATTACCTGTAAACCAAGGAAAAAATATGTCTCATAAATCATTGACATTCTAAAGTCACATTTCATGAAATCTGAAAACTGTTTGAACTACACTTTATTTGATCCACCAAATATTATTTCATCGACATATACCATTACTATCATCATTTTATTACCCTATTTATTCACAAATATATTATGATCATCTCCACCACACTAAAAACTAAGCTTCATTAAGTACTGATCAGGTCATGAATACCATGATCTTGGTGTCTACTTTAACCCATATAGAGCATTATTTAAATAAAAAAACATTATTCTCATTATTATGAAAGATAAAACCATATGTATATTCAATATAAACTTCTTCTTATATAATCCCATTTAAAAAGGTTTTCTTAACATCCATCTAGAATAATTTGAATTTCTATTTCACTAATATGGGAAATATTAATTAACTTGTCTCTAGTCTTGAAATAGGTTTAAATTTTTCATCAACATCAATACCCCCAATTTGGTCGTATCACTTGTATACCATATGTGCCTTTTTCTAATTATTCTTCCACTTTCATTCATCTTGTTGCAAAAAAAACCCATTTGGTCCCAATGAATTTCTTATATATTGGCCTAAAAATACCATTTCTAATTATTTTCTATTTAGTAAAGTCCTTCATTCATTTACTGACCCTAAATCTCATTTATTGAAGCTTCATCTAAACACTTTCTCTCTACCAATGGTAAGAAATGTTCTTTCTATAGAGAAATTATCTTCCTTATCTTCATTGTAACTATCTGATCTATGATAATATTTTTCCAATCAATTTTGGATCAGCTCTTTAGTTTCATTACAGTTTTACCATGCTCATCATCTGAATCTTCTTCCGAATCTACCTCAAGTACTTTCACTTCCCCTATGCTTCTCACCTCTTCATCATTGTCCTCTTGAGACTGTTCGTGGATTTTTTTAATATTCTACACATTTTCCACCACAAAAAAAATTATTTATCCCAGTTATATTTTCCAGTATCTTATTGAGGCATCTATAGGATTTGATTTATTTTCTTTTTAGCCATGAAATACCCCTTTATCTTCATGAGGTTCAAAATTCATGTATTTATCCTTATTGAGAATAAAACACTTACTTACAAAGACTCAAAAGTATTTAAATTTTGGATTATTTCCATACCACAACTCATATGAAGTCTTTTCTTCTGTTGGACACAATAACCAACTGTTATAAATGTAAACTAATGTCAACACTTCTTCTTTGAAAATTTATCAAGAAGGTCTTGGTCGATAAGAATCATTTTTCCATGTCATTGATAATATAATTTCTTTTCTCAACCACTCCATTCTTTTCTGGAGTTCTTTCTACTGAAACTTGGTGACGTATTCCATATTTATCAAGATAATCCTCCACTTGGATATTTTTTAACTCTTCCCATTATCTAATCGAAAATTCTAGATCTTTGATCTAGCATCTTTTCAACTTACCTTTGATAACAGGTTATGAATCTAGACACTTTGTACTTATTGGTGTTAATTTAAAATAACATATTTTTTCTAAAATCATTAATGAAAAGGAAATAATATCTCTTCCCATTAATATATCTTCATAAAATTGGTCCAAATACATCAATATACATCAGTTCTAGAACTCTTATTAATCTTTTGTCTATTTCCTTATAATACTTTAGAGTATTATTACCTTATTGATAAGAATCACACAAATTAGTATGATCACATGATAATATAAAGATATATTGAGAATCATCATATTTAACTACATTTTACAAGGATTATTTTCTCAAATGTGAAATATGTCTATGCCACATCCAAATTTCTTCTTCCATAGATAGGAAACACATATCTTATTCTCCATTCACAAGTTAAAGTTTCCCCTTTGTGTGATTTCCTTTAAAAAAACAGCCTCTCTATATTTTACCTAATAATACATAATTATTTTAAATCTTATAGCATGTCTTGAGTTAAAACATAGACTAACACTTAGTAATATGTGATTGATACCTTCAATTATTAATAATTCATCCCATCTCATGTCTTTACCCCCAAACTTGGATTTTCCGGATCTAATAATATGTACACCATCATTATTTCAAAATCATACAATATTGTCCTTATTTTAAAAAATTCTTATCAACATAATCTTATTTCTTGTCATATGGGAGGTGCATCCACTATCAATAATCCATGTTTTAGTGTAATCTGATGCTTTGAATGAAATCTCTGCAACCACTTCCTACTCAAATATTTTCTTTCTTATTCATGTATTTGAATTCATGCATGATCTTAACTAATATTATTGATCTTCCTTAGAGTATTATGGGCCAACATCATTATGTAGTTCTTCAATTTAATTTTTCATATTCATCACATTCAATTATCCCCTGAACTACTGCATGAAACTTATTTGGTCCTACATTAGTTCAGTTAACCACATTATTGATGATCAATATATGGACATGTTTTTTAATCCTCCACACAAAAAAAAATATGACCATAAAAATAATTCCTTGAATAATGAACTATATTTGTGTTATTATTTTTCTATTACTCCCAAATGAACCTCATGCATATAGATTTTTTTTGAAATGTCCCAACATTCAATAGAAAAAACACCTAATGTGAGGTATATTCTTGTGTATCATTTTTACACCACTAATTTTTCATTGAGCTATCTAAATATTGTTATCTTGATTCATACTCAAACCACTCTTCAACCTTAGAGTGGGAGCTTGTTTTTTGACATAAAGCATCACTACATTCTGTTTGTAGTCAACTCCTTTAACATCAATTTCATTCTGATGTGACAACTTATACTCTATACATTCCCTTTACTGTTTTTTCTTTTGACCTCTAAATTGTAAATTCCACTTTCCTATCACCTTTGAAACCTTCTTTCCCAAAATTATATCCATAGTCAAGAGTTTCACCAGATCTGTTACATTTTTTTGTAAGCTGACAACATCATCAAGAAGTTACTTGATACGTTTGACTTGATCTTTAATATTGTTATTAAAACTATTGATAAGCTTGTTTTATTCTTCAAACCTGAGTTTGAACTCAACGACATTCTTTGAGTTATCTGGATTTATAGGTCTGATCTTTAAAATTTCTACATTTAGACAAGACTTCTATTCTTCTTACTTGTAATGTCTCGAATTTTCTGTGAATTATTTTTAAATATTATATGAAATTATGAGACCAAAACTTTTGATGGCTTGTGATTCTGAGGCCCGGAGTGCCCAGAATAAATGTTTGAAATAATTGAACTTTTAAAAAGTGCATGTGAGCGGTTTTCCTGAAAAATTCGAATATCATTTAAACAGTTGCATGGAACAGAAATTTGAGGGCACCATTGCATTCAGAGCAACGTTGTTGCCTTAGGCAGGGCCTAACTTCAATCGGCGTGGGTCAGCCACAAAAGTTAGTTTTTGTACGTTGAATGGAAATAAAATAAAATAATAAATTATTTTATATAAAAAGTTTCCTTTTTCTTAGGCGACCTAATTTCCTCTCTTTTAAATACCTGAAATATGGTAATTTATTAGGGTTAGCCTCATAACCCTATGAATTGAGAGGGATCCTCTTGGAGATCTGGAGGAGAACTCACCGACGAACGACGAAGCATCTTGGATTTGACGAACCTCGCCAACGAACGTGACGTGGTGATCGTTATTCAACCGGATCAAGGTAGGGGTTATTATTTCAATTCTTCTTCCCCTTTCTTGGATTAAACATCAAACGTGGACCAATCCATGAACAAGTTGATCCGAGTATTTGTACATTCTTTCAGGAGGGTTTTTATTGGGTTGATCTTGGGGAATTAATCCATGTCAGATTTTTGTTTTGATTCTACTCTATTTGATCCAACTAACGGGAGTGGATCAACACCATGACGAATGATGGTGGAGTTTTGTTCCTCCATTTTTCTTTTGGATTTATTTTTTCCCCTTTCTTTTCGTGTTTTCCTTGCATTATTCGTGGTGTAATGAAATAAGGATCGTTGCACATCCATTTTGTGGCGCAGCGATCCCAAATTAGAGATCTGACGTCATGGTGACCTAGAGGAGGAGCGATGGAGATGGAGGTGGACCAATCAACATGGTTCAGGAATTATCGTTCTTTAGCCGTTCTTCGCACGGGTGGACCAAAATGCATTTTCGGGGTTGATCAGAGGCCCAAAAACAACGGAGAGGACTTAGGGACATCGAGGTGACCTTGGATCTGGAGTTTGGTGGTGATTAG